>CM052541.1:56741379-56785429 GCA_028533065.1 Trachops cirrhosus | reverse complement strand
AGAGGCCCACCTCAAGACACATCATAATTAAAATGGCAAAATTTCAAGACAAAGAGAGAATCTTAAAGGCAGCAAGGGAGAAACAGGAAGTAACGTACAAGGGAGCCCCAATAAGGTTAGCAGCTGACTTCTCAACAGAAATGCTCCAAACCAGAAGAGAATGGAAAGAAATATTCCAAGTAATGAGAACCAGAGGCCTGCAACCAAGGATACTTTACCCAGCAAGGCTCTCAATCAAGATAGAAGGCCAAATAAGAAGCTTCCCAGACAAAAGAAGTCTAAAAGAATACACCTCCACCAAACCAGCTCTGCAAGAGATGCTAAAGGGACTGCTTTAAGGAAAGGAAGGGAAAAAAGAGAGAGGAACACAGGCACGTAAATGGCAATGAATAAGTACCTATCAATAATAACCTTAAACGTAAATGTATTAAATACTCCAATCAAAAGACATAGAAGAGCTGAATGGATAAGAAAGTATGAACCACACATATGCTGCCTAGAAGAGACCCACCTCAGGACAAAAGGCATACACAGGCTGAAAGTGAAGGGCTGGAAACAAATTTTCGAAGCAAACAGACAGGGAAAAAAAAAGGCGGGGTAACAATACTTATATCAGACAAAATAGACTTCCAAAAAAGGGCCATAAAGACAGACCCAGAAGGTCACTACATAATACTCAAGGGAAGAATCCAACCAGACCATAAACATTGTAAATACATATGCATCCAACATAGGAGCACCCAAATACATAAAGAAAATCTTAGAGGACTTCAAGAAAGATATTGACAGCAACACAATTATAGTAGGGGATTTTAACACCCCACTGTCAAAAATGGACAGATCTTCCAAACAAAATATCAACAAAGATATTGCGGCATTGAACAAGGCCCTAGATCCAATGGACTTAACTGATATATATAGAGCCCTCCATCCCAAAGAAGCTAAATACACATTCTTCTCAAATGCACATGGAACATTTTCAAAGATAGACCACATGATGGGACACAAAACAAGCCTCAACAAATTGAAGAAAACTGAAATCATACCAAGCATTTTCTCCAATCACAAAGGACTGAAACTAGAAACCAACCCCAAGGGAAAAAACCCAAAACACTCAAAATCATGGAGATTAAATAGCATGCTATTAAACAATGAATGGGTCAAGAATGAAATTAGGGAAGAAATCAAAAAGTTTCTGGAAACAAATGAAAATGAACGCACAAGAACCTAAAACTTATGGGACACAGCGAAGGCAGTCCTGAGAGGAAAGTTTATAGTGATACAGGCCTACCTAAAAAAGACAGAATCATTTCAAATAAACCACCCAACCCTACGCCTACAAGAACTCAAGGAACAACAACAAAGACAGCCCAGAGCAAGTAGACAAAAGGAAATAACCAAGATCAGAGCAGAATTAAATGACATAGAGACTAAAAGCACAATTCTAAGGATCAGTCAATCCAGGAGCTGGTTCTTTGAAAAGATAAACAAAATCAACAAGCCTTTAAGCAGGCTCATCAAGAAAAAAAGAGAGAAGACCCAAATAAACACAATCAGAAATGAAAGAGGAGAGATTAAAACTGACACCACAGAAATACAAAGGATTGTAAGAAATTACTATGAAGAACTGTATGCCAAGAAATTTGAAAACCTAGGGGAAATGGACAAATTCCAAGAAAAATATAATCTTCCAAAACTCAGTAAAGAAGAAGCAGAAAGCCTGAATAGACCAATAACAGCAGATGAAATTGAAGCAGTAATCAAAAAACTCCCAAAACACAAAAGCCCTGGACCGGATGGTTTCACAGGAGAATTCTACAAAGCCCTTAAGGAAGAGCTAACCCCTATCCTTCACAGACTATTCCAAAAAATCCAAAATGATGGAAGACTCCCAAACTCTTAATGAAGCCAGCATCGTCCTAATCCCAAAACCATATAAAGACACAACAAAGAAAGAAAACTTCAAGCCAATATTCCTGATGAACGTAGACGCTAAAATCCTCAGCAAAATATTGGCAAACTGCATCCAACAGTACATTAAAAAGATCACACACTATGACCAAGTGGGATTCAACCCAGGGATGCAAGGATGGTTCAATATTCAAAAGTCAGTAAATATAATACATCACATAAACAAAAGCAAAGACAAAAATCACATGATCATATCAACAGATGTGGGAAAAGCATTTGAGAAGGTACAGCACCTGTTTATGATAAAAACACTCAGCAAAGTGGGAATAGAGGGAGCATTCCTCAACATAATAAAGGCCATATATGAGAGACCTACAGCCAACATCATACTCAACGGGCAAAAACTAAAATCTTTTCCACTAAGACCAGGAACAAGACAAGCCTGTCCACTTTAACCACTTCTATTCAACATAGTATTGGAAGTTTTAGCCACAGAGATCAGACAAGAAAAGGAAATAAAAGGCATACAAATTGGAAAGGAGGAAACAAAACTGTCACTGTTTGCAGATGACATCATAGTGTACATAGAAAATCCTATAGACTCCACCAAAAAACTGCTCGACCTAATAAAAGAATTTGGCAAAACAGCGGATACAAAGTTAATATCCAGAAATCAAAGGCATTTTTGTATACCAACAATGAAATGGCAGAAGCAGAAATCAAGAAAAAAATCCCATTTGATACAGCAAAAAGAAAAATAAAATACCTAGGAATAAACCTAACCAAGGAGGCAAAAGAACTGTATGCAGAAAACTACACAACACTGAAGAAAGAAATCAAGGAAGACACAAACAAATGGAAACATATACCGTGTTCATGGATCAGAAGAATTAACATCATCAAAATGTCCATACTACCCAAAGCAATTTACAGATTCAATGCAGTACCTATTAAAGTACCAGTGGCATATTTCACAAACATAGAACAAATACTTCAAAAATTTATATGGAACCATAAATGACCCCGAATAGCTGCTGCAATTTTGAGAAAGAAGAGCAAAGTAGAAGGGATCACAATGCCTGATACTAAGCTGTATTACAAGGCCACTGTAATCAAAACAGCTTGGTACTGGCATAAAAACAGGCACATCGACCAATGGAACAGAACAGACAGCCCAGAAATAAACCCAAGTCTCCACAGTCAATTAATATTTGACAAAGGGGGCAGCAACATAAAATGGAGTAAAAATGGCCTCTTCAGCAAATGGTGTTGGGAGAACTGGACAGCTACGTGCAAAAAAATGAAACTCAAGCACCAACTTACACCATACACAAAAATAAATTCAAGCTGGACAAAAGATTTAAATATAAGCCGTGACACCACTGAAGTCCTAGAGGAGGACATAGGCAAGAAAATCTCAGATATTTCACACAGCAATATTTTCACTGATATGTCCCCTAGAGCAAGGGACATAAAGGAAAGAATGAACAAATGGATCTCATCAAAATAAAAAGCTTCTGCACAGCTAAAGAAAAAAGTATTAAAATAAAAAGAGAACCAACTGTATGGGAAAACATATTTGCCAATGATACCTCAGAGAATGGTTTAATCTCCAAAATATATAAAGAACGCACAGAACTCCATTCTAAGAAGACAAGCAACCCAATTAAAAAATGGGCAAGGGGCTTGAACAGACACATCTCCAAGGAGGGCATACAGAAGATCTAGAGACACATGAAAAGATGCTCAGTATTGCTAGCTATCAGAGAGATGCAAATTAAAACCACATTGAGATACCACTTCACACCAGTCAGAATGGCCATCATAAACAAATCAACAAACAACAAGTGTTGGAAAGGTTGTGGAGAAAAGGGGACCCTAGTGCACTGTTGTCCAGTGCAGACTGGTACAACCACTATGGAAAACAGTGTGGAATTTTCTCAGAAATGTAAAAATGGATCTGCCTTTTGACCCAGCAATTCCACTGATGGGATTATATACTAAGAACCCTGAAACACCAAACCAAAAGAACCTATGTACCCCAATGTTCATAGCAGCACAATTTACAATAGCCAAGTGTTGGAAGCAACCTAAGTGTCCATTAGTAAATGAATGGATTAAAAAAGTATGGTACATTTACACAATGGAATTCTATGCAGCAGAAAGAAAGAAGGAGCTCCTACCCTTTGCAACAGCATGGATGGAGCTGGAAAGCATTATGCTAAGCGAAATAAGACACACAGTAAAAGACAAATACCATATGATCTCACCTTTAACAGGAACCTAAAGAACAGAATAAACAAACAAGCAAAATTTAACCAAAGACACCGAACTTGAGAACCGGCTGACAGTGACCAGAGGGGAGAAGGGAGGGAATTTCAGGGGAAGGGGGCAAAGGTTTGAAGGAGCAAGTATAAAGGACACCGGGACAATATCGAGGGAGGGTAGAGACAGGAGGGAGGTGGGGAGGCCTGGGGGGTGGGCTGGGATGGGGGTCAAGGGCAGAAAACTGTACTTGAACAACAATTAAAATAAAATTTAAAAAGTCATTTCATTTTAATCTTACTCCTTTACTTAAACAAAAATATCAATGACCATTTATGTCAGAACTACATTCTTCCACAATTGCAACTACAGGTGGGCTACAGATAGGGCTACAGACACAAGAGTTTGGTAAAAAATCAGCTTGAGCATTCTGTGATAATCAATTGGCTAAAGGGATTTTACAATAAAGTTTGTAAATTGTGTTATTGTTTATAAATTGTGCATATACATATATAAACATACAAGTATATATATATATACTATATATACATATAAAAGAATAAACCTTTATTCCTAGCAACATATTTGCCAGCACACCTCTGTTGGGGAGGACCACAATCACTAGCCCTTGAGGAGTGTACAGTTCAATTTAGAAATCTTAACACCCCAAAATATCTGATACAATGTGATAATACTCTAATACAGGTATTCAAGTAAAATGAGTACACCTGAGGAGGAGTGATTATTTTTTTTCTGGATGGAGATGGGGGAAGGAGAATGTATATACTAATTTGTGAACAGGTCCATGTCATAGTGATTAATTTTTTGCATTATAGTTTGTCCTGAATATTATTTTCAGCATTAAACTTCATTAATAATTTAGCACTGAAGGATGGTATCAAGCTATTGAAGGTACTGACACATGCCATTTGGGAAAGCCCTTAGAAATCACAGAAATGGTCTTTTTTAAGGTCACAAAGAAGTATTCTTATCTCATGCATGATTTAAAAAATCCATAGGACTACTTCCCTCTTTCTTTATAGCCATCATCTTTCAAATTGGAAAATAAGAGTTTTAAATTTAACTGCTCACTTGTTTTTACAGAATTCTCAAAAATATATACTTAAGGACCAAAATTCAATGAGAAGCACAATTTTCACTGCTTTCTTTAAAAACTGTATCAAGATCAGAGTCCATATTGTTTACAGACAGTTGTGCTCTGGGAATAATGCAGTTGGAGAAATAATATTCAAGTGTTAAACTTTAACTACTATAGTGATGTTGTTGTTCCTTGTACTCTGCCAAGACTGATTCCAAAACATCTTTTCCAGAAAAATTTTTGTTTCACAATATAATCATAAAAAATATTAAAAAATTTCTTTCCCTTAGCATGGATATTTGGTGATTACAAAAAAAACAAATAAACAAGATCCCAAGTGCTCCTCCCTCATAAATAAACAGTACATAGGTGAAAAGTTTATTAGTATTCTCACATAAGTTTTATTCAACTGAAAAGCTAAGTATCTATTAGCATGTACATGTTAGAATAACTGTGCTTTCCTATTGTATATTATTGATATTATAGTGTCCAAAGTATCATGTTAAAGGAATTTTGCCAGCAATTAATAATTCTGACTTCTTGCCAGACATAATCATTTATTATTTTGCTGTTGGGTAATAAACTTGGCAACTGTGTGGTTTTGCATCTTCTTTTGCTCTGAGGAGTGCAACATAAACAGTTCCTGATCTTTACTGTCTTCTCCACCTAAGACAAAAATACTAGAAAGCATTATTTTGCACTTATTTTGGGAAGCTTTTAATTTTACCAGAAAAGTTTACCAAAAATAGTCATTAGGTTTTGTATAAAAGAGAGTCAATGACTTTAAAATATCCTTAGCCCAAATAAATTCGAATTATTTTTCATAACCCTCCTCTTTCCCCCATTCTTACTGAAGAGTGGTAATCCAAAAGAGATAGAAATTACCCTCTGAAAAGCAAAACAAAAGACAAAAATCACCTATAAACACATCAATATAAGCTGGATCTTTAAAAATTACAAAAGAGAAATTTATAAACTGTGAGCTACTTAATATGGCTGAACTATACAAAGAGGAGACAATTCAGCTGGAACTTTTGTGGTAGCTTTTATTTGCAGCTTTTGTAATGGAGGAATTAGGTTCAGTTCTTTGAGTTTTCTGTGAGGTTCATCCTAACTACTCATGAAAGGGAACATATCTTATTTCCAGAGGAAAATAGCTCTTGGGAGTTATATCATTCCCTAAGTTCAGGAGTTCTGAAGTCTCTTTCTGCCAGGAAATCATTCCTAATCCTTCACTTTTCACCTTTTTCTTCATCTCTTCTCAGCAGATACTGATATTAAGAAAAAAAAATATTGTAAGGAGGCCCAGGACATCCATTCCTCTAGTATTTTAGGTGTATTAATGATGAATCTCAAATTCACCATTAATCTTGAGTCTAAAATCAACTTTTTGGGAGTAGATGTGGGGTTGGATGCTATACAATGCTTCAGCAAATCTTCTGTTTATTCCTTTGGCTATCATCTTTTGAAATCTATGACATGACATTCTATCCTATTTTTCATTTCTGTTTACTGCTGATAAATGTTTTGTTTTGCTTCTTTCCTCTAGTTGTGCCGTTTTTACTATTAAAAAAATTGCTGTAGCTCTCCTATCATTAGGTAGCAAGACGAGGAAAATTCTGTAGCTTCTACAATATTCATAGAGGAGTCTCTTTTCTTAATTGAAAATACGCTTAATTGAAAACATATTGATTATTTTTAGATGATAATGACACATAATAACAAAGCTTATAATGTAGAGAAATTTTTGTTTCTAAGCCTAAAATCCTTTAATTACTATACCATACCATGTCTTTTCTTTCATTCAGTCATTTAATTGGTCCAGAAATACTTACTGAACACATATTATGTGCTAGGTACTTGTCTAGGTGCTGGGAATATAGCAGTGAAAAAAAAAAACTTGCCTTCATAGGACTTACTTTATTGTGGGGAAAAATAGGTAATAAACACATAAGCAAATACATAGTATATATCAGGGTCAGCAAACTTTTTCTATAAAGAGCCAAACAGTAAATGTTTTAGGCTTTGTGCGCCACAGGTGTTTACTCAAGTCTGCCAATGTGGTGAAAGATGGTGAAGGGATTAACCAAAGATCATTTATGTACACCCATAGACAAGGACAACAATATGGGGACTGGCCTGGGGAGAAGAGAAGATGGGGCTCTGAGGAGGTGGGGAAAAGGAGAAAAAATGGAAACAACTGTACAGCATAAACAATAAAAATAAAAGTTAAAAAATGGGGACAACTGTGATTGAAGAACAATAAAAAAATTTTAATTAAAATAAAAGAAAAAAAACCAGCCATAGGTAACATGTAAAAGAGTGGGCATAGATGTTTCCTAGGAAAACTTTATGTACAAAAACAGGTGGTAGGTAAGATTTACCCTGCCCCGCCCATTATATATGATTGTAATGAGTATTAAGAAAATAGTAGTAGAAAAGATGTATAAGAAATTTTAGGAACAGTGAAAAAGGGCCTCACTGATAAGATATCTGAGCAAAGACTGTTTAAATAAAGTGATGGAATAAGCTATGTAGACATATGAAAGGGCTTCCCACACAAGAGGAAACACGATCTACAAAGGCCCTGTGGCAGGAATATGCTTAGTTTGTTAGTGGAACAGTGAATGGGCTGATGTAGTCAAAAACAAAGCATCAAGGGACAGGGTTAGAGAGTACCATAGATGCTGCTATATTTTGTAAGGTTTTTTAATCCCTTATAAAGACTTTGAGTTTTTGCCCTGAGTAGAAAACCACTGAGTGGTTTTCAGCAAAGAAATGACATGGTCTGACTTACCTGTGAAAAAATCTCTCTGGCTACAGTGTTAGAACAGACTGTAGTGAAGCAAGAATAAAAGTTAGAGGACCATAAATAGGAGGTTGCTAAAAATTCAAACAAGAAATGATTATATTAAGCTCAAGAACTGATGGTAGTGATGGAAGTAGTGGGAAGTAGTCACAATCTGAATGTGTTCTGAAACGTAGGGCTAAAAGATCTGTTGATGGATGGAACATGTACTTATAAGAGAAAGAGGAGTGAATGGTGGCTCCATACTTTTTGTTCTCAGGTACTAGAAGACTAAAGTTAGCATTTGTTTATAACACAAAAGAGCTGCTTTGGGTGAGCTAGTTGGGGCTTTGGTATAAATCAATAAATTAGTTTAGTACTTGTTAAGTTGAAGATGCTAACTAAACATTCAGGTGGTTAAGTACAAAGATGGCTACATAAATTTGGGGTTCATGGAAAAGGCGCAGGCTGAAGAAACAAATTTGGTAGTTACTTCCTTATACTATTCAAAGACTTTCTAGTGTTTATTGCTTTAAAAAGTCTTTCTAGTGTTTAAATATGAAATGGTTGCTTACATTGTAAGACATGTAAATGTCAAATCACTATGTTGTACACCTAAAACTAATGTATTGTATGCCAACTACACTTTAAAAAATAAAAATAAATTAAATAAATACAAATGGTTTTGATCATCAAAGAGTGACTTAAAAGTTAGAAATATGTGGAAAATTCAGGAAAGAAAATTAAGAAGTGGCCAGTGAAAAGAATAGAAAAAAAGAGTAATGTTCTAAAAATCAGGTAAAAGAAGAAAAACATGTTCAAGAAGGACATAGTGATGATGAATTATTTCAAGTAAGCATTGGGAAGCTGAGTAAAATAAAAATTACATGGCATAAAAACAGACACACTAGATCAATGGAATAAATAGAGAGCTGAGAAATAAACCCACACCTGTACAGTCAATTAATACTCAACAGAGGAAGCAAGCACATACAATGAGCTAAAGATAGGTTCTTCAATAAACGGTGTTGGAAAAACTGGACAGATACATGCAGAAAAATGAAACTAGAATACCTTCCTATACCACACATAAAAATAAATTCAAAATGGATCAAAGACTTAAATGTTAGACCCAAAACCATAAAAATCATAGAAGAAAACATACGCAGCAAAATCTCAGATATTCCTCATAGCAGTATTTTATTGGATATATCTCCCCAGGCAAGGAAAACAAAAGAAAAAATAAATAAATAGAACTACATCAAACTAATAAGTTTTTGCACAGCAAAGGAAATCATCAACAAAATAAAAAGACAACCCACAGAATGGGAGAACATATTTTCTGATACATCTGATAAGGGATTAATATTTAAAATTTATGAAGAACTTACAAAACTCAACACCAACAAACCACCCAATTACAAAATGCGCAATGGATTTGAACACACACTTCTCCAAAGAGGACATACGAATGGCCAATAGATATGTGAAACTATGCTAAACATCACTAATCATCAGAGAAATGCAAATTAAAAGCACAATGAAATGCCATCTCACACTTGTCAGAATGGCTAACATCAATAAATCAACAAATAACAAGCGCTGGCAAGGATATGGAGAAAGGGAAATGCTTTTGCACTGTTGGTGGGAAAGCAATTAGTGCAGCCACTGTGGAAAGCAGTCTGGACATACCTCAAAAAATTAAAAATGAATCTGCCTTTTGACCCAGCTATCCCATTTCTGGTAATATATCCGAAGGAACCCAAAACACTAATTCAAAAGAACATAAGCACCCCTGTGTTCATTGCAGTACTATTTACAGTTGCCAAGATATGGAAGCAACCCAAGTGTCCATCAGTAGATGAGTAGATAAAACAACCTGGAATTGTTAAAAACACAGTGGAATTCTACTGGGCCATAAAAAAGAAGAAAATTTTACCCTTTGTGACATTATGGATGGGCCTAGAGAACATTATGTTAAGTGAAATAAACCAGTCGGAGAAAGAAAAATACCATATGATTTCACTCATATGTGGAATCTAATGGACAAACTGAACTAACATGAAAAATGGGTACAGACTCATGGATGGAGAGCAGATGACAGCTGGGGGAAAGGGAGGTTAGGAAGTGGAGAGATTGAGCAAAAAGGATAAAGGACTCACGGACATGGACAACTGTGTGGTGATTGCTGGGGGAGGAGGGTAAAAGAGGACTAAATGGTAATGGGAAAAAATACAATAAAAAATTAAAAGCACATTAGAATATTTAAAAAATAATAAATAAAAGCTAAACATTACAAATTGACAACTAGATATGCAACATAGACATTATAGTTGGTTTACTGATGCAGTTGGAGTATTAAAAAATCATCTTTCAGTTAATTATAGGGAACTGTTTTGCATGGCATGGGAAATGTAGCCCAGCCCCCACTAGGAAAGACCAGTGGGGACCAAGGTACCAGCACACAGGAGCCACACCCACAGATAGGTTCTCCTGTGGGGAATGAGGCCAGCATTCTACCTAGGCTGCTATGAGGCTTGCTTTTGCTAAAACTCCCTCACCCTGAATTGAGGCAGCAAGTGCTTACTGTAACTTCCCAAAATCTGAGCTAAACCTCCCAAGTATGGAGTGTAACCAGTTCAACCACTTTTCCCCTTGATCTGTAACATGCTTCTCTTTGAAGTCATTAGCAACATTCTTTCCTTTGTTATCTGTAAAAGGTAATCACCTACAGCAAACCTGTGTGTAGTAAATGAGGACTATCCTTCATGTAATGTACCCAGAAAAGCAATAAAACCTGTCCAGGCAGGGGCTGGGGCCCTCTCTCTCACTTAGAGAGTGGCCATACTGTCCCTTTTTCTTCACAGGACTTCTGTAGTCCGTGTGAATTTGCTCATCGTGGCCACAACACATGGTTCCTGCAGGTCAGGATCCCCATCAGTTAATGAATATGTCTTCTTAAAGGTTTTTTTCTATAGGGGTTTGGGAAATATATATTTTCTGAGGCCTTGGATATCTGAGAATATATATTTCTCTTCCTTTCATGCATGAAAGACAAATAAATCAGTTGAGCCCAAAATTCCTAAATCAATCCTTACTCCTTAAAATTCTGTTTCTTCCGCCCTGGTCAGAGTAGCTCAGTTGGATGGAGTGTTGTCCCATAAACCAAAAAGTCATGGGTTTGATTCTCGATCAAGGTACATTGAGTCTCTGGTTGTGGGTTCAGTCTCTGGTTCGGGTATATACTAGAGGCAACTCATCAATGTTGAGAGATCTAGTACAATGATAATTTTGAGTGTTAAACTCTGTCAAAACTTTGGAAATAATGTTCATTTTCTCTTGTTCTAAAACATGTTTTCCACAGATTACTTACTGACTCTTTTTATATTTTTTTCACCTTAATGAGGTGAGAGCTGTACCAACTTAGTGTTTGCCATAGGCTATTGTATGAATGTCCTTTGTGCACACTTAAGTGATTTTCAGCTTTCCAGATTATCGTTCAAGAACAGATTGATAAATATATTACACCTATATGTTTATATATGAGTGTGTGAGTGTGTATACTTGTTATTCAATTCCTAGTATCAAACAGGTCTTCATCAAGTGTTGAAGTCTTTCAGCTATCAGGTGTATTCACCAAAAATCAATTTATTAGGAGTTAATACTCTATTTACTAAATGATTGATTAGCTAAATATATCAAACTTATTAACAAGTGGTAATAGCTAAAAGAACATATGGAAGAATATGATAAACATTCAGGAAATAAAATCTAAGTGTTTCATATGGAAAAGTTTTAAGGTATTTTTAAAAACATTTTTTATTTGAGATTGGGCTAATCTGATTTTTTTCAAAGCTTTGAATTTAATTGAATGAAACTTTTGAGTAATTTATAATTAATATTCCAACTTTTCTCTTGCCTTTGAATATAATTAAATTCAAAATCAGAATTTAAATTACTGCTAGTTCAATTTTTAGCAGTTTTAACTGAGATATACAAACAATTTCACTTTGCACAGTAATGTGGGATTGTAAAAATTACTGCACAGCCCTCACCAAGTAGCTACTTGGTTGAAGCAACTTTCTAATACACCAAGATTGTGGGTTCCATCCCAGGTCAGGACATGCAGAAATCAACCAATGAATGCATGAATAGCTGAACAACAAGTTGATGTTCTCTCTCTCTCTCAAATCAATAAATTAAAAATATTTTAAATGACTGTGCAACCTGAAATATACAATGCTTTCCTAATAATTAATGGAAAAAGTATAATTGTTCTATAAACTCTCCAAATATTTGTCAAAATATTGAAAATTCTTACTGTTCACTATACATTTATATGAAAATAAAAAATATTAAACCAATATTTATTAAAGAGTAATTTTTAAAAATTAGAAACTGAGATTAAAGTGCTTTGTTACTTCCTTATTAAAAAAACTTTTGAATACCACCTCATGCCAGTCAGAATGGCCAACATAAATAAATCAACTAACAAGTATTGGAGAGGATGCAGAGAAAAGGGAACCCTAGTGCACTGTTGGTGGGAATGCAGACTGGTGCAGCCACTATGGAAAACACTATGGAATTTCCTCAGAAAACTAAAAATGAAACTGCCTTCTGACCCAGCAATTCCACTGCTGGGATTATATATACCCTAAGAACCCTGAAACACCAATTCAAAAGAACCTATGCACCCCAATGTTCACAGCAGCACAATTTACAATAGCCAAGTGCTAGAAGCAACCTAAGTGTCCATCAGCCATTGAGTGGACAGAAAAACTATGGTGTATTTACATAATGGAATTCTATGCAGCAGAGAAAAAGGAGCTTATACCCTTTGGGACAGCAGGGATGGATCTGGAGAGCATTATGCTAAGTGAAATAAGTCAGGTGGTGAGGGACAAATACCATATGATCTCCCCTTTAACTGGAACATAATCAACAAAAGAAAAAGGCAAACAAAATATAACCAGAGACATTGAAATTAAGAACAATCTAATAATAGCCAAAGGGGAGTGGGGAGGGGACAGTGGGAAAAAGGGTTTTCAGGAACTTCTATACAGGACACATAGACAAATCAAGGGGAAGAGTGGAAGCAAGGGAGGGGGGATTTGGATAGGGTGAGGGGCAGGAGTGGGGAGAAAATGCAGACAACTGTAATTGAACAATAATAAAGTAAAAAAAAATATTGAGTGGTTGGAAAAGTTCCTGCCTTCTCCTATAAATTAAAGTAAGGAGTAGCTTTTTACACCTTGATGAATTTCACATACTTTTTATTTTACCCTCATGTGAGGACATTTTTCATTGCTTTTTAGAAAGAGAGGAAGGGAAAGAGAGAGAAACATCAATTGGTTGCCTCCTGCACACACCCTGACGGGGGACCAAATCCATAACTTAGGCACGTGCCCTGACCAGGAATCCAACCTGCACCCCTTTGGTGTATGGAATGAGGCTCCAACCAACAGAGCACACAGGCCACAGCAAATTTCACATAATTTTAAAATCTGGATTATCTTCTAACATGTTACTTAGTTTTTACTGGATGACTACCTCTGGGATATCTTAATCCTTTTCTTTTTTCTTTTTTAAAGATTTTATTTATTTATTTATTTGTTTGTTTATTTATAGAGTGGGGAAGGAAAGGAGAAACAGAGGGAGAGAAACACTGATGTGTGAGAGCTGTATAGATCGGTTGCCTCTTGCATGCCCCCAACGGGGGGCCTGGCCTTAACCCAGGCATGGGCACAGACTGGGAATCGACCAGTGATCCTTTGCTTGGCAGTCTGGCACTCAATCCACTGACCCACATCAGCCAAGGCTCTTAATCCTTTTCATTATAACCACTTCCTTCATTTAAGTTGATAACTGTACCTTCACTAAATTTCTCTGACTTAACACCTAGAGTCTTTTGAATGACAGCAGAATCAACATTTCCATGGTCAGGTATTTCATCTACAACTCCATCTAAAATTGAATAATGGAACCTAATCAACAAAACAACCAAGCAAACAAAATATAACCAGAGATGTTAAAATAACAAAATGACAGTAACCAGAGGGGAGGGTGGAGGGGATAACAGGGGAAAAAGGAGAAGGGCCATCAAGGAACATGTATTAAGGACACATGGACAAAGCCAAAGGTGGGGTAGGATTGAGGGTGGGGGTGAATGGGGTGGGGAAGAGTGGTGGGAGGGAAATGGAGACAACTGTACTTGAACAATAAAAAATATAATTAAAAATAAAAATAATTAAAAATAAAATTGGGTAGGAGACAGACTTGCTTCCTGGGCCAATAGTAAAAGTAGCATACTTGATGATCTCTGAATCTCCTTCAGGGTCATTCTTCACTTTTCTTTAAGAACAGCATATGTTTGAAGCTTAATAGTTCTATGGTTCTGACCTGCAGAATCCAAGAAATCCTACAGTCATCCTTCATTCCATCCTGCTTTCTTTGTCCCTTTAATTCAAATTGACAGGGCTTCTGCTGATATATTCGCATCTCTAATTCCTGGCTTCTGCTGAAATGGCTGAATAAATCCATGTGTTGCACCCATGATCTCTTCATCAAATGGTTGTCCAGCCACAACTTTAGTATTCTTCTCACAACAAGGTTTTCAGTTTTACAATATGGATGGGCTGAAAAAATTTCAAATCTCCAAATTTTGATTACTTTTTGGTTAAGAAAACTATCTTCAATTCATCACCCTCCCTTCACATTTTACAAGGAATAAGGACTCAAGCTACATCTTTAATACTTTGCTTAGAAATCTTCTCTGCTATACACCAATTTTACCATTCACAATTTCTATCTTCCACAAAACCCAGAACACGATTCAACCAAATTCATGAAACTGTATCACAAAGATTGCCTTTCCTCCATTTTCCAAAAACCTGTTCCTTATTTCCATCAGACAGCTCATCAGAATGGCCTTTACTGCCTATTTTTCTGTAAGCATCCTGTTCATAATTATTTATGCAATCTTTAAAAAGATGGAAACTTTAACTTCAACTCTCCTCTTTTCATTCTGAGGCCTCACCAGAATGGCCTTTAATGTCTGTATTTCTAGCATGCACTTCAAACCTCTTCTAGTCTTTGCAAATTATTGAGTTCTAAAGCCACTTTCACATTTGTAGGCATTTGATACAGCAGGCACTCTACCTCTCCAGAGATCTCCAGAGAAATACAACTAACATGATATATATAGAAAGCGATTTATTATAAGAAATTGACTCATGCAATTATGGAGTCTAAGAAGTCCCATGATCTTCGATTGGCAAGCTGGAGACTCAAGAGAGCTGATGGTGTAGTTCCAGACCAAGTTCAAAGGCCTAAGAACCAGGACAGTCCATAGTGTAAGTTTCAGTCCAAAAGCTGCTGGATCAAGACACCAGAAATGCCGAAGGCAGGAAAAGACATGCCCTAGCGCATTAGTCAGGCAGGAAAGGTCAGTCATTTTGTTCTGTTCAGGACTTCACTTGGAGTGCATTGGGGTGCATAGGTTCTTTTGAATTGGTTCACTTGGATCAGGGCCACACACATTAGGGAGGCAATCTGCTTTATTTAGTCTATTGATTCAAGTGTTAATCCCATCCTGAAACACCCTTACAGATATACTGAGAATAACATTTCACCAAATATCTGGGCTATTATGGTCCTGTCAAGTTGACACATAAAATTAACCACAGCACTCAGTCAATTACCTTGTCTTTTGATGATTCATTTTGGTAAAATGTCAAGTGGGAGGCAAAGAGGCAATACAAGTACATGCTTTGCTCTCTGTACATGAACTGAATATCACATGCATGGTGAAACATCATCAACAGACTTTGAGAACAGTAGTTTAACTGATCACTGAACATGATGTGCATCTGTATAGTAAACATATGGATTACCCTCAAAAGATTCCTCCTTCCCACTCTTTCTGTTACCCAACTCTGTGATCCCAGGCAACCACTGATTTGCTTTCAATCACAGTAGATTAGTTTGCATTTTCTAGAATTTTATGGAATTGTTGTGGGAGATAGATAGCTTAATAATTAATAAGGAAGGAAGCATATGAAAGGATGCTCAGTATCACTAGCCATCAGAGAGATGCAAATTAAAACCACAATGAGATACCACTTTACACCAGTCAGAATGGCCATCATAAACAAATCAGCAAACAACAAGTGCTGGCCAGGTTGTAGAGAAAAGGGAACCCTAGTACACTGTTGTTGGGAATGCAGACTGGTGCAGCCACTGTGAAAAGCAGTATGGAATTTCCTCAGAAACCTAAAAATGGAACTGCCTTTCAACCCAGCAATTCCACTGATGGGATTACACCATAGGATCCTGAAACACAATTCCAAAGAACCTATGCACCCCAATGTTCATAGCAGTACAATTTACAATAGCCAAGTGCTGGAAGCAACCTAAGCATCCATCAGTAAATGAGTGGATCAAAAAACTATGGTACATTTACACAATGGAATACTATGAAACAGAAGGAAAGAAGGAACTCCTACCCTTTGTGACAGCATGAATGGATCTAAAGAGCATTATTCTAAGTGAAATAGCCAGGCTGTGAAAGACAAATACCATATGATCTCACCTATAAGTGGAACTTAATCAACAAAACAAACAAGCAAGCAAAATATAACCAGAGACATTAAAATAAAGAACAAACTGACAGTGACCAGAAGGGAGGGGAGAGGGGTGTGAGGGGGAAGGGGAAGGAGAAGGGTCATCAAGGAACATGTATAAAGTACCCAAGGACAAATTCAAAGGTGGAGTAGGATTGAGGGTGGGAGGTGGAGGTGGGTGGGGCAGGGGAAAGAAGTAGAGGGAAAATGGAGAAAACTGTACTTGAACAACAATGAAAAAAAAAAGGAAGGAAGCACAGGGAATTTGATATTGTTGAGCCTAATGGGCTAGGGAGCATGAGCCAGTTTCCTTCACCTGGAAGCTACAGCTTCACACACAACAGGGGATCACAGCATTGTCCCTCCAAGGGGATTAACACTCCCTCCCCCACTCTGGTACAGGGTTGTTGCGTTGGGAGCTTTGGCAGGTAAGGACATATGCAATAAAAGTAAAAATGGTGCTGGGGGAGGTGCTTGACCATAAAAGCCTATCAGTCTAACCTGGGAAAGGGATCAATTGGCTAGGGGATGGACTTATCAGAAACCTGAAAAGCCTGGGAAGTCGATTATTTATTTTGAAAAAGGTCTTGGTCCATCCAAAGCCAAAGATAATAAAATAGCAGGGAACAAAGAAGAGCTCTCTCTCAGTGACCAGGCGCTCCACCAAGCACTTGCACACATTCTCTCTCCATAACCATGAGACCCTAGCAGCCACAAGGCTAACTGCTTCACAGAATCCAAACACAGGGTCCAGATGGGAGCTTAGATACCACACTACAAGAATGGATTATGGCTGGGAACACAAGCTAAGCTAGCCAGATGATAAGAAAGACTAGCCTGCACTGGACCAAGCTTTAATATGCCACAGAAACTGTGGACACTGGTCTTTGTTTTGGCCTTGAAGAAGACTAAACTGGGCTTTTCCATGGTGGGACAGACAGAGATGGGTACTTCTACCCAAATAAATCTTGCAACACCACAGTCTCTCATGTGTAGATTCGTGAAAGAGCCCCACTTCCACTGGCAACAGAATCATTCAGTATGTATTTTCTTTTGTCTAGCTTCTTCCATTCAGTGTAATTACTCATCAATTTTGTTACAGATATCAATCGTTCATTCCCTTTTATAGTTGTATTCTGTTGTACATATGCCAGATTTTATCTATTTATCAGTTGATTGATAGCCAATGTAATAGCCATTTTTTGGTCTATTAAAAACAATGCCTTTTAACTTCCAGCCAAGATGGAGGCGTAGGTAGACACACTGTGCCTCCTTGCACAACTAAAACAAGGACAACAAATTTAAAAACAAAAAACAACCAGAACTGATAGAAAATCGAACTGTATGGAAGTCTGACAACCAAGGAGTTGAAGAAGAAACATTCACACAGACCAGTAGGAGGGGCAGAGATGAGCAGCCAGGTAGAGAGGACTAATGGCAAAGAGGCAGCTAGAGGACTCAGGTGGGCAAGGCAGTGGCTGACGGACCGGGTGAGGTGGCAGCTGACAGACTGGGTGGTCCCACATTCACGTGCAGATAAACCGGGAGGAACAACTGCGGAGCAAGACAGATCATGCAACCCAGGGTTCCAGTGCAGGGAAATAAAGCCTCAAAACCTCTGACTGAAAACACCTGTGGGGGTTGAGGCGGCAGCAGGAGAAACTCTCAGCCTCACAGGAGAGTTCCTTGGAGAAACCCACGGGGTCCTTGAACATACACAAACCCTTCCACTTGGGAATCAGTACCAGAAGGGCCCAATTTGATTGTGGGTAATGGGGTAACTGACTGAAAACTGGCAGAGCAGAGCAAGTGGCACTGTTCCCTCTCAGACCCCTCCCCCACATACAGCATCACAAGGAAGTGATGTGGTTGTCCCGCCCTGGTGAACACCTAAGGCTCAGCCCCTCACTATGTAACAGAGGCAATGAGACAAAAAAAAAAAAAAAAAAAAGATGGCCCAAATGAAAGAACAGATTGAAGCTCCAGAAAAAAATACAACTAAGTGATGAAGAGAGAGCCAACCTATCAGACACACAGTTCAAAACAGTGGTAATCAGGATGTTCACAGAATTGGTTGAATATGGTTGCATATTAGAGGAAAAAACGAAGGCTATGAAAAGTGAAATAAAGGAAACGAAGGCTATGAAAACTGAAATAAAGGAAAATGTACAGGGAACTGACAGTGATGGGAAGGAAACTGGGATGCAAATCAATGGTGTGGACCAGAAGGAAGAAATAGACATTGAACCAGAACACAATGAAGAAACAAGAATTCAAAAAAATGAGGAGAGGCTTAGGAACCTCTCCTTCTTTAAATGTTCCAATATCCAAATCATAGGGGTGCCAGAAGGAGAAGAGAAAGAGCTAGAAATTGAAAACTTATTTGAACAAATAATGAAGGAGAATTTCCCGTATCTGGTAGAGGAAATAGACTTCCAGGAAGTCCACGAAGCTCAGAGAGTCCCAAAGAAGTTTGACCCAAGGAGGAACACACCAAGGCACATCATAATTACATTACCCAAGATTAAAGAGTAGGAGAGGATCTTAAGAGCAGCAAGAGAAAAGAAGATAGTTGCCTACAAAGGAGTGCCCATAAGACTGTCAACTGATTTCTCAAAAGAAATCTTGCAGGCAAGAATGGGGCTGGAAAGAAGTATTGAAAGTCATGAAAGGCAAGGACCTACATCCAAGATTACTCTATCCAGCAAAGGTATCATTTAGAATAAAAGGTCAGATAAAGTGCTTCCCAGAAAAGGTCAAGTTAAAGGAGTTCATCATTACCAAGCCTTTATTATATTCAATGTTAAAGGGACTTATCTAAGAAAAAGAACATAAAAAATCTCAACAGTAAAATGACAACAAACTCAGTTATTAACAACTGAACCTAAAGCAAAAACAAAGACAAACTAAGCAAACAACTAGAACAGGAATGGAATCACAGAAATGGAGATCACATGAAAGGTTATCAGCAGGGGAGAGGGAGAGAGGAGGAAAAGGTACAGAGAATAAGTAGCATAAATGGTAGGTAGAAAATAGACAGGGAGGGGTGTGGTAAGAATAGTATAGGAAATGTAGAAGCCAAAGAACTTATATGTATGACCCATGGACATGAACTAAAGGGGGGAAATGCAGGTGGGAGGGGGTGTGCAGGGCGGAGGGGAATAAAAGGGGGAAAATGGGACAACTGTAATAGCATAAACAATAAAATATATTTAATGAAAAATAATGCTTTTATAAAGTGGTCATGTACAAAATTTTATGTGGAGGTATGTTACCACTTTGTTAACTTCTTTTGAGTATATAATAAGGAGGGGAATGGCTAGAAAACACAGAAGGTATATATTTAATTTTTAAAGAAGACGCTACACTATTTTCAAAGTGACTATACCACTTGATATTCCCACCAGCAGTAAATGAGTGGTCCAGATATTCTACGATCTAGCCATACCTTGGTGTCTATCTTTTCAATATTAGTCATTTTAAAAGGTATACAGTGGTGTCCCTGAGTTGGTGTTTCCCTATGACTAATGATGCTGTTTTTAAAAATTTTTTTAAAGATTTGATTTATTTTTAGAGAGAGGGGAAGGGAAGGAGAAAGAGAGGGAGAGAAACATCAACCTGTGTTTGCCTCTCGCACACCCCCAACTGGGGACCTGGCCCACAGCCCAGGCATGTGCCCTGACTGGGAATCAAACGAGCGACCCTTTGGTTCACAGGCCAGCACTCAATCCACTGAGCTACACCAGCCAGGGCTTAAAATTTTTTGAGTATATTTTCACATGCGGTTTACTGTCTTTATATCTTTTTTGGTGAAGTGTTTGTTCAAAATGCCCATTTGTTATTGGGTTTTAAGTCTTCTTATTACTGAGTTTTGAGTTCTTCACACATGCTGTAAACAGATCCATTTATCAGATATGACTTGCAAATATTTTATCCCAGACTGTGGATGGTCTTTTCCTTGCCTTAAGAGTATATTTTATTTTATTATATTTTCTTATTTAAAAATTTTTAAAAAGATTTTACTTTATTCACTTATTTTTAGAGAGAGGGGAAGGAAGGGAGAAAGAGAGGGAGAGAAACATCAATGTATGTTTGCCTCCTCTAGCACAGCCCCTACTGAGGACCCAGCCTGCAACCCAGGCATGTGCCCTGACTGGGAATCAAACCAACGACCCTCTGGTTTCAGGTTGATACTTAATTCACTGAGCCACACCAGCCAAGGCTGAAGAGAATATTTTAAAGAGCAGAATTTATTTTTCATCTTGATGAAAACTGATTTGTCAATTTTTAGTTTTATAGATCCATCTTTTGCAAATCTTTGTGGAAAATCATAAAAATTTTCTATTTATGTTTTTATCTACAAATTTTATAGTCCAGGTTTTACATTTAGGTCTATGTTTTGAATTAGTTTTTACATATAATGCTAAGTGTGGATTAAAATTCATTCTGGCATATGGATTTTTTATTTTTCCAGCTCTATTGAAAAGACTATTTTTTCCATTAAATTAACTTTGCACCTTTATTCTTAAAATAAAGCAACAACAACATTTTTCTTTTGGCTTTTATATAACTACAAATGACTTCAATTTAATATTTTAAAGATTTTTGCTGGGTACAGAATTCTAGGTTAACAGTTTTTTCCTCTAAGGATTTTAAAGATGTTGATCTGTATTCTTCCTTACATTGTTTCTTATGATAAATCTGCTGAAATTCTTATATTTTTTGCTCTGTAGGTCATGTATCTCTTTTCCTTTTTATCACTGGTTTTGAATAATTTCATGATGACCTATCTTGATGTAGTTTTTTTCATGTCACATGGTTTTGGGTTTCATTGAGCTTCTTGAATTTTGGGGTTTATAACTTCCATCAAATTCAGAAAAATTTTAGCCTTTGTATCTTCGAATGATTTTCCTGCCATTTTTCTCTTTAGAAAGTCCAACTACAAACATATTACTCTACCTCTCTGAAGTTGCCCCACAGCTCGATGTTGTATTATTCATTTTTTAAATTCATTTTCCTCCTTGTGATTCATTTGCAACTTTCTAAATGTTTCCTTATGTACATTAATCTTCTTCTGCAGCATATAATCTGTTAATCCCATGTGGTGTGTTTTTCTTATGAGATAATACAGTTACCAGCACTAGAAGTTCATTTTGGGTCTTTTCTATATATTCCATTTTTCTAAGAAAGATCATTTTCATGTTCAATCATTCCTCTAGCTTTATTTTATAAGTGAGATATACATATAATAACTTCTTATATTCTTATCTAATTCTACCATCTGTGTTAATCATGAATCAGTTGCAATTAACTGATTTATTTCTTCATTATATTCTTGTTTTGTTGCATGCCTAGTAATTTTCTACTGTGTCATAAATTGTAAGTTTTATTTTGTTAGGTGCTGGACATTTTTGTATTCTCATATATATATTCTCAAGGGTCCCCCCCCTCCCCGCCTTGGATGCAGTTTAGTTACTTGGAAACAGTCTGATCCTTTCAGGTCTTGCTTTCAAGATTTGTCAGGCAGGAACACATCAGCATTTAAGTTTAAGGCTAATATTCCACAGCACTAAGACATGATTAAGTATTGTACCTAATACTCTATGAATTGTGAGGGCTGCCCTCCCCTGCCTTTCCCTCCCCCCTCCCCTCCCTTCCCCTTTCCTTTCTTTCTTTTGTCTGGCAGGTGGGAACAGGCACTACTAATATCCCTGTGAAAACTCCATACACTTTTCTTCTAACACTTTTTGATGGTTCTTTCCCCAGCCTCATGAAGTTTTTTCATATGAATATACTGATCAGTACTCTGCTGAAAACTTTAAGGGGATCCTCTGCAGATTTCTCATAGTCACTCTCTCCACTTCAGTAATTCACCCTGTGAATTCTGGTCACCTTTATTATCACAGACTCTCATAAGGAGACTCTAAACTCTAAATCCATTGTCTTGTCCTGTGAAAAAGCCTCAAAAGTCTCAGTGAAACAAGCTGAGGCAAGAGAAGGGCTCATTTTGTTTGATTCTTGTCTTCTCAGGAAACAGTGTCCTTTGTTAAGTAATGAACAGTGTCTTGAAAAACATTTGTTTTGCATATTCTTTTTTTCCATTTATTTCAAATAGGAGAGTAAATCTTGTCCAGTTACTCCATCTTCTTCAGAAACAAAACATTCTTAAAACACTCCTGTTAAAAAGCACAGTAGGTATAATCCTGACTACATAATGCTATCAAGGTACTTCCTTTCCTCATCTCTGTGGAGAACCATATATCCAAGAATTCAATGCCCTTATTCTGCCAATTACCTACATTGTGAATATAGAAAAAAAATGGAAAAGGGCTAGTGTAGTATATGACCATCTCAAAATAAGTAATGTAATGGTTGTACAGCATTCTGATGAAAACAAACCTCATTTCAATCATTTCTACATTTCTTCCAATGACTAGAACTGCTTTTTTTAGATCATCACCCAAGGATATGTTTATTGATTTGAGAGAGAGTGGAAGGAAGTGAGAAACATCAATTGACTGCCTCTGGCTTGCACCTGGATCAGGAAATGAACCCACAACCCTTTGGTGTATGGGATGATGCTCCATCCAGCTAGCCACCCACCCATGGCTAGAACTGTTTGTAATTTATGGAGGGGGGCATGTGAGTTGTTTTCTCATTCCAGCTCCCCCTAAATTTAGAGTTAGTGAATACATATTCTACAGCATTGTAATCACTCTACTGACAATGTTAATTTATGGCACTAGTGTAGGTTTTAATGTATGGCTGTTTCACAATTACACTTGTAGGATCAGCTACAACAGGCCTGTTAGAAACATGTCATTTTTAGATGTTTTTAATTGTACTATAATTCCCTGGCCATAAAATTCACCCTTGAAAGTGTGCAATTCAGTGATTTTTAGTGGATTCCCATATTTGTGTAATCATCACTACTAATTGCAAATTTTCATCACATTAAAATTTTCATCACCTTTAGCAGTCACACTTGCCCCAGTTCCTAGAAACCATAAATCAACATTCTCTCTATAGGTTTGGTTATCCTACACATTATATTTAAATGGAACCATACATTACATGGTATATTGCGACTAGCTTCTTTCACACAGCACAATGTTTCTGAGGTTCATAGTCTAGCATGTATCAGTACTTCATTCAGTTTCATTGTTGCATGGATATATATAACTTGCTTCCAGGTTTTGGTAATTATAAATAAAGATACTATAAACATTTGAGTGCAGGTTTTTGTGTGGGCAAGTTTTTAACTAATTTGGGTATGTATTATGGAGTGTAACTGCTGAATCATATGATAAGAGTATGTTTAAGTTTTGTAATAAACTGCCAAACTGTCTTCCCAAGTGGCCATACCATTTTGTATTCCCAACAGCAATAAATGAGAGTTCCACTTGCTCCACATATATGTCAGCATTTGGTATTGTCAGTGTTTTGGGTTTTGACCATTCTAATAAGTATGTAGTGAGTGGCATCTAACTGTCTTAACTTTCAATTCCCTAAGGACAAATGATGTTGACCATCTTTTCATATGTTGAGTTGCCATTTATATATCTTCTTGGGTGAGGTATCTTTTCATGTGTTTAGCCCATTTTTAAGTTGGGTTGTTTATTTTCTTATTGTTGAGGGGTTTTTTAAATAATTTTTATTTATTTATTTAGAGAACTAGGGAGGGAGAGAAATATCAATGTACAAGAGATACGTCAATTGGTTGCCTCTTGGGGACCTGGCCTGCAACCCAGACATGTACCCTGACTGGGAATTGAACCCACGACCTTTTGGCTCACAGGCAGGCGCTCAATCCATTAAGCCACACCAGCCAGGGCTTATAGTTGAGTTTTAAAGAGTTCTTTTTATACTTTGAATAGCATTAGTTTATCAGATGTGTTTTATAAATACCTTCTCCCAATCTGTCCTTTGTCTTTTTATCTCTTAATGGTGTATTTTTCAAACAAAACAACAACAACAGTGTCTTTTTCAGAGCAGACTTTAATTTTAATGATGTCTAACATATCTATTTTTCACATATGTTTTTCTTATTATATCTAAAAATTCACTCCCAACATAAGGTCACCTGGATTTTCTCATGTTATCTCATTGGAATTTTAGTTTCGAATTCAACATGGAGGTTATGATTGATTTTTAATTTTTGTGATTGTTGTAAGGTCTGTGCTAGATTCAATTTTGTGCCTGTAGATGTACAGTTGTTCCAGCACCATTTCTTGAAAAGGCTGTCATTTCTCCACTGACTTGCTTTTTCTCCTTATTCCAAGATCAGTTAACTACATACATGTGGGACTCCTTCTGGATCTTCTGTTCTGTTCTATTTATCAATTTCATCAATACCACACAGTCTTGCTTAATGTTGCTTTAGAGTAAATCCTGACCAGTAGGAATGTCAATCCTCGGACTTTTTCTTCTCCCACAATAGTGTGTTGGCTATTATGAGTCTTTTGCCTTGCCATACAAACTTTAAAATCAGTTTATCAAGATGCACAAAATAACTGGCTAGCATTATGATTGGAAGTGTGTATACAAAAAAAGTTAAGCAGCACTGATATCTTGAAAATGTTAAGTCTTAATATCCATGTATGTGTATGTCTCATGTTACTTAGATCATTTTTAATTTAGTGTTTCATACTTTTCCTCATGTAGATCTTAAACACATGACGAGGTCTGTCCAGAAGATATCCAGCCATGTAATATGTAATATGACACAGTTCTCCCAGCCATGTAATATGTAATATGACACAGTTCTCCCAGCATCTCCCAGCACAGATCTCCCAGCATCACTGTTGAAAACACTCTGCAAAATCCTTTGTTGAAATCTCCATCAGCTGCCCCATTGTATTTTCCTGAATCTCATCAACTATCTGAAATTTCTTCCTTTTCAAAGGTGATTTTAGGTTTAGGAAAAGCCAGAAGTCACAGAGCACCAAATCTGGGCTGTAGGGGGCTGAGTCACCTGGTGATTTCATATTTCACCAAAAAACTCTGCACAAGACATGACACATGAGCAGGCACACTATTGTGATGAAGCTGCCAATCACCAGTTGCCCATAGCTGCAGCCTTCTGAATTATCTGAACAGTTGCCATGGATGAATATTCAAGTTTAATGAAAAATCTGATGCAGATACATTGCTCTGCTTGCTCAGTCATTTTGAATGTGATGGCCACGCAGTACAGATGCTTACTCAACAGCATCTCCTGCCCCCACTGACAAGTACAGTGAAGTCGTCATTGTTCACACATGTACATTCCAGTCCACTCTCCTTGGCTGCCAGGTTACATCAATGTTGAGCACACAATGGGGCAGCCGATGGCAACTGGAAGAACTATGTGAGGTCTCAATGTGCCTACTTTGAAGGGGACTGAGGCATCATTTGTCTATGTACAAAGTTTCTTGTATCTTCTTCAATAAATGTCTGTATTTTTTATATTATATATTACATATTACATGGCTGGATACCTTCTGGAAAGATCTTGTATTAACAATGGCTGGACTTTTTCTAGACATACCTTATATTTTGTTATATTGCATCTAAGTATTTCATGTTTTTTGGTGGTATGTAAAGCTATTGTGTTTTTAATGTAAAAGTCCAAGTACTCGTGCTTGTATAAAAGGACAATTGGCTTTTGTATATTAAGTTTGTATACTTGTTATACCTGGTTATTAGTTCCAGGAGTTTTTTTGTTGTTGTTGATTCTTTGAATTTGAGAACAAAACAGTTTTGTTCCTTCATTCCCAATCTATGTACATTTTATTTCTTCTTCTTGTCCTGTTGCATTAGCTAAAATCTACAATATGATGATGAATGGTAGTGGTAAAAGTGAACATGTTTGCCTTTTTCCTGATTTTAATGGGCATGTACATAGTTTCTCACCATCAAGTATGGTGTTTGTTATCTGTAAATTTTTAAATACATGCTCTTCGTCAAGTTGAGAAGTTTCCTTCTATTCTTAGTTTGATGAGTTTTTATCATGAATATATGTTGGAATGTTTCCAATTCAAATTCCTTTTCTGCATCTATTAAAATGATCATGTGATTTTTCTTCTTTAGTTTGTAGATGTAATGGATTACATTTGTTGATTTTCAAATATTTACACAACCTTATATAATTAGAATAACATCACTTGGTTGTAGTATATAATTCTTTTTTTATACATCATTGGATTCAATTTCCCAATATTTTTCTTGAGAATTTTTACATCTATGTTCCTGAAATATATTAATCTGCCTTTTCCATTTTGTAACCTGTTTGTTTGGTTTTGGTATTAGGTTAATATGGGTCTCAAAGAATGAATCAGAAAGTATGACTTCTGCTTCTATTTTCTGGAAGGAGTGATAGGCAATTGTTATAATTTCTTCCTTGAATGCTGCTGCTCAGTTTATTATTTCTATTATTATTATTATTATGTAATACAGCTTCCTAGAATTTCCCTGTTTCAGCATAACTTAGTGATCAGTCAATGATTTGGCCACAGGTTGCATACACACACTTTGACTTTATAAGGCACTTCCATTTACCAATTAATCTGTGTGTGGGAAACACTTTCAAAGAATGAGCCAACTCTCTTTGCCTTTTCACTTTCCACCAGGTACTGCTAGCATTGCCCTGAATATGTGTAGTTTAGCCAAGTTATGTGTGGAGCTTACCTTAGCCCCTATATACTTATCTGATTTCCAGGATCACCCATCAAATTTCTGGCTGGTTCACCTCTGTTCCCAACTGGAACTGGAACTTCTGGCTAGCAAAATAGAGATTTCTACCCATCATTTCCAACCTCATTTAGCAATTTTAGTGGGCAGACATGGGTTTTTCCTCCTCACCTTTGAGTAATACTCTAATATCAAGTGTGATAGTTCCCATTACCAGTTAAAAGTTAGTAAAACTACCATTCTTGTCCACCAAGTCAGGGAATGGGGTATAGAAACACTTCCAGATAAGAATGCCACAGCTTCCTACTATCAGCTAAAATTGTATTAGTTTCTCAGGATGAAGAGTTGCTCAAAGTATTGTCAGCTTGTCATTGATTTCCAGTATTCTGATATAGACTTCTAATTTTTTCACTTAAAAAATTCAGTTTTGAGGTATAAATTGAAATATAAAATTGTAAGGTATTTAAAGTGAACAATTTACATTTTAACCTCTTTGAAGTATACAACTCAGTGGCACTAAGCACACCCACAATAGTGTGCAACCAAAAGCACTTTCTATTTCCAGGACTTTTTCATCATCCCAAATAGAAACTCTGTACCCATTAAAAAATAACTCCAACCCTCCCCCATAACCTCTATTTACTTTCTGTCTGAAAGAATTTTCCTATTTTAGGTACCACATATAAGTGCAATCCATACAGTGTTTGTTATTCTGTTAGGACTTATTTTATTAGCACAATGTGATCAAAGGTCAAACATGTTAAAGCATGTATCAATACTTCATTCTATTTTTGTGGCTGAATAATATGCCTTTGTGTGAATATACACATTTTGTTAATGATAGAATTTGATTTGTTTCCAACACTTAGGCTATTATAAATAGTGGTGCTATGAAAACTTTCTGAAATTTCTTTTGCGGTTATGTTTTTACTTCTCATGAGCATTATACTTTGTTTCGAATTGACCGATGTATGTTTAACTTTTTAAGAAACTGCCAAATGTTTTCCAATGTGGTTGTACCATTTTTCATTCCTAGCAGCAGTATAAACAGTTTCAATTTCTCCATATTGTCACCAATATTTATTTTTAAACAGCATTTAAGGTATAATTAATAAGCAATAAACTGCATATCTGAAGTATATCATATGATAGTCTTGCTATATAAATACACCTATGAAACCATCAGGACAATCAAATAATGAATATATCCATTACCCTACAATGTTTCCTCATCCCCTTGGTAATTCTTTCTCTCCCTTTGCCCCATCCCTGACTCCAAATAACCATTTATTTACTGTCATATCAATTTGCTTGTGTTTTTTAGAATTTAAATGAATGAAATCATATGGTATGCACTTTTTGTTTTGTTTTTTGTTTTTTGTTTTTTGGCCTGCTTTCCTTCCCTCTATATTGTTGAGTTTTCCATTTTATGGATATATTACTATTTTTTTATCCACTAACCTGTTGGTGGACATTTTGGATGTTTCCAGTTTGGGGCTATTACAAATATAGGGTAGGCCAAAAGCAGGTTTACAAATGTTTGAATGGAAAGTAATACAATAATTAATAAGTAATACTACAAGAATAAACTCTGTGTTTCTCATACTCACAACTATTAACCTACTTTTGCTCCACCCTGTAAAGCTATAAACATTGTAGTAGAAGACTTCATGTAAATAATATGCTCTTTTCTTGTATGCAAATTCCTAAGTGTGGATTGGCTGAATCATGTGGTAGGTGCATGTTTAACTTTTAAAAAAGTGTCCAACTATTTTTACAAAGTAGTTTTACAATTTTACATTCACACCAGCAGTAAATGAATGTTCCAATTCTTCCACAATCATGTCAAAACTTGGTATGGTCAGGCTTTTAAATTTTATCCATTCTGATTAGTGTGTGTATGTTAGTTACTGTAGTCTACAGAACATACAATTAATTTTTTAAATTTATTGATTTGAGAGACACTGAGAGAGAGAGAAACATCAATTTTTGTTGTCCCACTTCATTCATTCATTCATTGCTTGATTCTTGTATGTGCCCTGACCAGGGATCACACCCACAACCTTGGTGATTGGGACGACACTCCAAACAACTGAGCTAGGGCCTAAAATTAATTATTTTAAAAGGAATAATTCAGTGGCATTTAGTACATGTTCTGCAACCACCACATTATCTAACTGGAAAACATTTTCATCACCACAAAAACCCATAATAAGCACTTATTCCCTATTCTCTTCTTCCCCTTATCAACTCATAACCACCAATCTGTTTTCAGTCTCTGGATTTACACATTGTAGATATTCCATATAAATGGAATCATGAAAAATTCTTGACTTCTGGTCAAGAAGGAGATATAGGCAGACATGGCTCACCTCATCACACAACCACAACAAAAATTACAACTAAAATATAGAACAACCATTGCTCAGAACTGACAGCAACTGAGTTGAATGGAAGTTTGACACTACCAAATTAAAGAAACCAAATCCATCCAGACTGAGCCAGCAGACCTGTGCCACATCTAAGATTCCATCGAATAGGCTAACACTGTTTGACTTACCTTGGAGATCCCCAGAGACTCGCCCCACCCAATTTATGGGCCCACACAAGCTGCTTTCCATATGAAAGGCTGGTCTTGGCTCATAATTCACAATCTCCTAAATCCTCTCAAACAAGCAACAACTGGCCTCAGTGAGCCCTAGGCTCAGAACTAGTAGCCTAGATATCATAGCTTGGCTTTGCCTGAAAATCTGCAAGCCCAGTACAAGTAGCAGTCACCTCAGATTGCTTTATAATTCAGGCAGGGTGGCCTCAGGCAAAACACAGGTGTGGGCTGGACTTGGCTTGCACCACCTGGGAAACCCCAGGCCAGCACACTCAGTGGACAGTTACAGACCACATGGGAGCACCACCACGTGCCCCAGCACAGCTGATCCTCCACAGACAGTGGAGGTTGGTGGTCAGTGGACACAGTCAGTCCTTGCAGTTGACTGGCCTGGGTAAATCCTGTCCATTGATCTGCCAACAGCAACCAAGGCTCAACTACAACAGGAGGGTGTATTCAGTCCCCACGATGGGCACATATCGAGTACCCAGTTTGGGTGATGGGGGAGGCTGTGCCACTGGACCTTATAGGACACCTACTATATTAGGTCACACTACCAAGGCATGGAGTCAAAGCAGCTCTACCTAATATATATAAACAAACACAGGGACGCTGCCAAAACAAAGAAACAAAGAAACATGACCCAAATGAAAGAACAGATTAAAACTCCAGAAAAAGAGCTAAACAAAATGGAGATAAGCAATCTCTCAGACGCAGAGTTCAAAAAACTGGTTATAAGGATTCTCAGGGAACTTGGTGAGGACCTTAACAGCATAAGAAAGATTCAGTCAGAAATGGAGGATACACTAACTGAAATAAAGAACACTTTACAGGTAAACAACAGTAGAGTGGATGAAGCCAAGAATCAAATCAATGGTTTGGAACATAAGGAAGCAAAAAAGAATCAATCAGAACAAGAAGAAAAGGATTCCAAAAAAAAAAAACAAGGCTAGTGTAAGCAGTCTATATGAAAACTTTAAGCAATCCAATATTCACTTTGGAGGGAGGCCAGAAGGAGAACAGAAAGAGCAAGAAATTGGAAATCTATTTGAAAAAATAGTGAAAGAAAATTTCCCTAATTTGGTGAAGGTAATAGACATGCAAGTCCATGAAGCACAGAGAGTTCCAAACAGGATGCACACAAAGTGGCCCACTCCAAGATACACCATAATTAAAATGACAAAGGTTAAAGATAAAGAGATGGGGGGTGGGAGTGGGAGAATGGGTGAGAGGTGAAGGGATTAAGAAGTACAAATAGGGAGTTACAGAACAGCCATGGGGCTGTAAAGTACAGTATAGAAAACAGAGTAGCCAAAGAACTTACACACATGACCCATAGACATGAACAAGAATGGGCAGATTGCTTGAGGGAGTGGGGGGTGCTGGGTGGAGGGGGACAAAGGAGGGAAAATCATGACAATTGTAATAACATAATCAGTAAGATATTTTGAAAAAAAAATAAATTAAATCATACAATATATGAGGTCTGTCCAGAAAAAGTCCAGCCATTATTAATACACTGAGAACAGTTTGTGTGACATCAATGTAACCTGGCAGCCAAGGAGAGTGGACTGCATGAGTGAACAATGACAACTTTGCTGTAGTTAGTGGGGGTGGTAGACACTGTTGAGTGAGAATGAGTACTGTGTGGCCATTGCATTCAAAATGATCAAGCAAGTAGAGCGATGAATCTGCATCAGGTTTGCATTCAGCATGAACATTCCTCCATGGCAACTATTCAGAAATGAATAATTCAGAAGGCTGCAGCTATTGGCAACTGGTCACTGGCAGCTTCATCATGACAATGTGCCCACTCATGCATCATGTCTTATGAAAAATTTTCTGACAAAACATCAAATCACCGAGGTGACTCAGCCCCCTAAACTCCAGATTTGGTGCCCTGCGACTTCCAGCTTTTCCCAAAACTAAAATCATCTTTGGAAAGGAAGAGATTTCAGACCATTGATGAGATTCAGGAAAATACAACTGGGCAGCTGATGGAATTTGGGAGAACTGTATGAGGTCCCAAGTTGCCTACTTTAAAAGGGACTGAGGTGTCATTGTCCTGTGTATAATGTTTCTTGTATCTTCTTCAGTAATGGCTCTATTTTTCATAGTACATGGCTGGACACCTTCTGGACAGACCTCATACAATTTTCCTGTGTTTGGCTTCTTTCACTTAGCGAAATTTTATTGAGGCTAATCTGTCTTATAGCATGATCCACTACTTCATTCCTTTTTAATGACTGAATAATGTTCCACAGTGTGGGTATTTTTAAATCCATTTGTCTGTTGATGAACATTTTGGTTTTCCATATTTTGACTATTATGAATAGTTCTGTTTTTGTTTATCCATTCATCTATTAATAGACTGTTTTTTCCCACATTGTGGCTATTATGAATCATGCTGCTATAAAGAGTCATATAAAAAAAGTATTTGTTTGAGTACCTGTTTTCACTCCTTTAGAATATATCTGAAAAGTGGCAGTGCTGGGTTATATGATAATTCTGTTTCACTTTTTCAGGAACTGCCAAAATGTTTCCTCAGCTGCTGAACCATTTTCTATTATCAACAGAAACTTACTGTATTTTTCGGACTATAAGATGCACCCCCGCCCCCCAAATTTGGGAGGAATAATGGTTGTTAATGCTGCTGTTGAGTTCTGTTTACATTTACATTGGTGAAATATTATGTTATTTATGTTATTAAATATTTTAGCACATTTTTCGCTTCAAAATTTTTTTTCCTAATTTCCTCCTCTAAAACCTAGGTGCATCTTATAGTTCAAAAAATACGGTACATATGAGAGGTTCCTATTTCTTCACATACTCAGCAATGCTCATTTCTTACAGTTTTTTATGGTCAACCGAGTGGGTATGAAGTAGTATCTTGCTGTGGTTTTGATTTTCATTGCCTTGAAAACTAAATGATGTTGAGCATTTTTGCATGCTTATTATCTATTGATATATCTTTAGATACATGTCTATTCAGATCGTTTGTCCATTTTTCAATTGGCTTTTTTTTGTCTTATATTGAGTTGTAAGAGGTCTTTATTCAAGAGACAAGTTCCTTATCATATATTTAATTTGAAAATATTTTCTCCCAACTTCTGGCCAAGATGGAGGCATACTTGGATACACTTTGGCTCCTCACACAACCAAAAGAATAACAACAAATTTAAAAACAAAAAATTACCAGAACTGCCAGAAAATCAAACTGTATGGAAGTTCGACAACCAAGGAGTTAAAGAAGAAACATTCATTCAGACTGGTAGGAGAGGTGGAGACAGGCAGCCAGGGTGGAAAGGATTCGCAGCAAGGTGGCGAGAACTGGAGTGGGCAAGGCAGTGTCTGGCACCAAGGAAGGTGGCAGCTGGAGGACCTGGCAGTCCCACATTTGCATGTGGATAACCTGGAAAGAACAACTGGGAAGCAAGACAGACCAAGAAACCCAGGACTCCAGTGCAGGGAAATCAAGCCTAAAAACGTCTGATTGAAAATATCTGTGGGGGTTTAGGCGGCAAGAGAAACTCCCAGTCTCATAGGAAAGTTCATTGGAGAGACCCACAGGGTCCTAAAATGTACACAAAACCACCCACCTGGGAATCAGCATCAGAAGGGTCCAGTTTGCTTGGGGGTAGTGGAGGAAGTGACTGAAACCCCGTGGAGAGCTGAGCAAGCAGCATTGTTCCCTCTTGGAGCCCTGCCCCACGTACAGCATCACAACCCAGCGATGTGGGTTGCCCCGCCCAGACAAATACCTAAGGCTCCGCCCCTTACTATGTAATAGGTGTGCCAAGACAAAAAAAAAAGGCTAAAATGAAACAACAGATCAAAGCTCCAGAAAAAATACAACTAAATGATGAAGAGACAGCCAACCTATCAAATGCACAGTTCAAAACACTTGGTAATCTGGATGCTCCCAAAAACGGTTGAGTATGGTTGAAAAATAGAGGAAAAAGTGAAGGCTATGAAAAGTGAAATAAAGGAAAATGTATAGGGAACCAACAGTGAAGGGAAGAAAACTGGGACTCAAATCAACAATTTGGAGCAGAAGGAAGAAATAAACATTTAACCACAACAGAATGAAGAAACAAGAATTCAAAAAAATGAGGAGAGGCTTAGGAACCTGTGGAACAACTTTCAACCTTCCAACATCTGAATCATAGGGGTGCCAGAAGGAGAAAAGGAAGAGCTAGAAATTGAAAACTTATTTGAACAAATAATGAAGGAGAACTTCCCCAATCTGGCCAAGGAAATAGACTTCCAGGAAGTCCAAGAAGCTCAGAGTTCCAAAAAAGTTGAACCCAAGGAAGCATGCACCAAGGCACATCATCATTACATTACCCAAGATTAAAGATAAGGAGAGAATTTTAAAAGCAGCAAAAGAAAAGAAGACAATTACCTACAAAGGAGTGCCGTCAGTTGATTTCTCAAAAGAAACCTTGCAGGCAAGAAAGGGCTGGAAAGAAGTATTCCAAGTAGTGAAAGGCAAGGATCTGCATCCAAGATGACTGTCCAGCAAAGCTATCATTTAGAATGGAAGAGCAGATAAAGTGCTTCCCTGATAAGGTAAAGTTAAAGGAGTTCATCAGCACAAAACCCTTATTATATGAAATGTTAAAGGGACTTATCTAAGAAAAAGATAAAAAATATGAATAGTGAATGACAACAAACTCACAACTATCAACAACCTAACCTAAAACAAAACAAAAACAAAGTAAACAAACAACTAGAACAGGAACAGAGTCACAAAAATAGAGATCACCTGGAGGGTTATCAGTGCGGAGGGACAGGAGGGAGAATGGGGGAAAAGATACAGGGAATAAGAAGCATAAATGGTAAGTATAAAATAGACAGGGCATGGCTAAGAATGGTATGGGAAATGGAGAAGCCAAAGAACTTATATGTAAGACCCATGGACATGAACTATGGTGGGGGAATGCCGGGTCAGAAGGGGGGTGTCGGGCAGAGGAGAATAAAGGGGAGAAAAAAAATGGAGTAACTGTAATAGCATAATTAATAAAATATATTGAAAAAAGAAAATGTTTTCTCCCATTTTGTAGGCCATCTTTTGACCTTCTTGAAAATGCCTTTGGAAGTACAGAAGTTTTACTGTTGATGAAGTCCAACTCATCTACCTTTTTTTTTTAGTTGCTAATGTCTAAGAAAAGTGTTAAACCATTTCCAAAAGTAAGTGTACCATTTTACATGTCCACTAGCAGTATTTGAGAGTTCTAGTTTTGCAAAACCTAAGCAACATTTACAATTTACATTTTTTTAACCTTAACAAGATTAATGAGTGTGAAAGGGTCTCATTTTGATTCATTTGCATTTTCCTGTTGTCCAATGATGTTGAGCATATTTTCATGTGCTTATTTACCCAGGTATACACCTTTTCTGTGATATGCCTATGCAAAAATATATCATTTGTCTTCTTATTAATGAGTTGTAAAAGTACTTTTTATATCCTGGATTACCTTTTCACTTTTTTGATGGTGTGTTCAAAGAGCAAAATTTTTACATTTTGATTTCCAAAAACAAATTTATTATATTTTCTCTTATGGTTCATGCTTTTTGAGTATTATTTAAGAATCATTTTCCCTTTCCAAATGAACACTTTTCTCCTATATTTTTCCCCTAAATTTATAGTTAGGTTTACATTTAAGTCTATGATTTACTTTGAGTTAATTTTTCCTCATGATGTAAAGTATGATCTAATAATTTTCTCCCATATAAATAGCCAGTTGTATCCACATCATTTATTGAAAAGATTCTCCATTCCCTCACTGAATTATCTTGACACCCTTGATGAAAATTAACTAGTTATGCATGTTTAGGTTCATTTAAGACTGAATTCAGTTCCTTTTATCCTTAGGCCTATTATTTCACAAGTAACAAGTTATCTTGATTGTAGTAACTGTTTCCAAAGTCTTGAAATCATTATGAGTAAGTCCTCCTACTTTGTTTATCATTTAAAAAACTGCTTTGCCTACCCTTGCCTTTTTCTGCATTTCCATATAAATTTTAGACTCACCTTGTCATGTTCTACCAAAACAGTGAAGTTTTGGTTAAGATTGTGTTGAATATATTGATCAATTTGGTTAGAAGTAACACCTGAATAACCTTGAATGTTCCAATCCAAGAACATGATATAACTCTCTATTGATTCAGTTGATCTTTTAATTCTCTCATCTATATGTTGTAATTTTTTTTAAAGATTTTACTTATTTATTTATAGACAGAGTACGGGAGGGAGAAAGAGAGACAGAGAAACACTGATGTGTGAGAGATACATCAATCAGTTGCCTCTGGCACACCCCCAACTGGGGGCTTGGCCAGCAACCCAGGCATCTGCTCTGACAGGGAATTGAACTGGTGAACTTTTGGTTCACAGGCCAGTACTCTACCCACTGAGCCCCACCAGCCAACGCCATATTTTGTAGTTTTAAGGGTAGATGTTGTGGATGGATGTTGTCTGTTATACTTACTCTTAAGTATTGTCTTTTTTTGGCTCAATTGTAAATTAAATTTTTAAAAATCTTCCAATTGTTTGCTACTAAAATATAACTGACTTTTATATCTGAACTCTGTAGTCTATAATATTGTTAAAATTGTTTCCTTTGTTCTGGTTGTTTTGCAGATTTCTTAGATTTTTCTAGTAAAGAATCTTATAACCCAAGAGCATGGACATCTTCACTTGTTCCTTTATGAAATTTATGCACGTTATTGCATTATTATTATTATTTGCCTTAATGCAATGCCTAGTACATTGGTACAATGTATAATACAAGGGGTTAAAGTGGTCATTCTTTCCAAGTTTTCAGAATTGTGGGGCAAAATATTCATTCTTTCACCACTAAATATAACACTAATTTAGAGTTTTCAGTAGAAATACCATATCTGCTCAAGAAGTTCTCTATTGTTAATAGTTTGCTGAGTTTTATCATAAGCATGTATTGAATTTCATCAACTGCTTTTTCTCACATTGATTATTTTTTTCTGCTTTATTTTATTAACACAGTAAATTAGCATTGATAGGGTATTAAATGAGAGGGTATTGATCTAGCCTTGAATCCCTGGACTAAATCTTCTTTGTTCATGATATATTATACTTTTCATACATAGTTTAATTTAAAATGCTCTTACTTCATGAAGTATTTTTGTATTTAAATTCATGAGGGATACTGGTATGTAAATGTCTTTTATGTAATGTCTCTGCAATATTAGGTATTAGGGCTATGCTTACCTAATTATGTTGAGCAGTGTTCTCTGTTTTCTAAAAAGATTATGAACATTTGACACTAGGATTTCTAAGATTTTTTTTTCTTGTATCAAGTTTGGCAAGCTACTTTCTAAAAATTCATCCATCTTACATAAGTTACTGAATTTGATACATTAAGTTGAAAAATATTCTCTTACTACCCTTTTATGTCCATTGTAATGAAAAACCCTTTTCATTCTTTGTATTGGTGGTTTCTAATTCTTTTCCTTTGATCATCTAGATAAGTGTATATCAATTTTGTTTCTTTAAATTTATTTTTATATATATTTTTAAAGATTTTATTTATTTATTTTTAGAGAGACGGGAAGGGAAGGAGAAAGAGGGAGAGAAACATTAATGTGTGGTTGCCTCTCACACCCCCCTGCTGGGGACCCGGCCTGCAACCCAGGCCTGTGCCCTGACTAGGAATCAAACCACAACCTTTTGGTTTGCAGACCCATGCTCAATCCAGTGAGCTACACCAGCAAGAGCTATTTCTTTTTTAAAAAATTAGCTTTTGGTTTTGTTAATTTTATTGTTTTCTTTTTTGGTCTACGTTTCTGTGGCGAAACTTCTGTAATCTCATTCTTTCCTAGCTCTACTTACTTTGGATTTACTTTTCTCTTCTTTTTCTACCTTCTCAGTGTGGAATTTAGATGACTGACTCTAGAACTTTCTTATTTTCTAATTTAAGGAATTAAATCTGTGTTGCCTCGGTAAGCACTAATTCATCTGCTTGCCCCAAATTCTGATATATTGTATTTTCACCATTATTCTCTTCAAAGTATTTTCTAATTTCTCTAGTGATTTCTTTTTTGCTCTATGACGTGTTTGGGAGTACGTTGTTAAATTTCAAAATACTTGATATTTCCTACCTTATTGTTACTAGTTTTATTTTAATTTTGGGGCTAAAAAACATATTCTGCATAATTTCATTCCTTTTAAATTTGTGAATTTGTTTTATATTCCATCATATGATCTATATTTGATAACATACCATATATATATAAAATATGTGTTTGGCAGTTTTGGGGGTATAGTGTTCTACAATATTCATTATATCAAGGCCACTCACAGCATTGTTCAAATCTATGCCTTTACTGATTTTTTTCTAGGTGTTCTATTAATTACTGAGAAGAAGTTTTTAAAATCTGTCATTGTGGAAGCATCAATCTCTCACTTGAATTTTCTTGATTTTTGCTTCCTGTATATTAAAGTTGCTGTTAAGTACTCAGACATTTCTAATTTTGTCTTCCTAAAATGTCCTTTTTTGCCCTAAAATGTCCTTTTATCATCATAATATATTCTTCTTTATCTCTGCTAATATTCTCTATCTTGAATGTTATTTTTTCTTTTTTTTTAAATTTTATTTATTCAGTTTTAGACAAAGGAGAAGGGAAGGAGAAAGAGAGGGAGAGAAACATCTATGCGTGGTTGCCTCTCATGCACCCCCTACTGAGGACCTGGCCTGCAACCCAGGCATGTGCCCTGACTGGGAATCGAACCAGTAACTCTTTGGTTCACAGGCCGGTGCTCAATCCACTGAACCACACCAGTCAGGGTTGAATGTTATTTTTTCTGAAGTTAATATAGTTATTTCTTGGTTTTCATACTTACTAATTGTCTGGTGTAGTTTTGTCCATTCATTTACTTTCAACATATCTGTGTGTCTTTATATCTAAATGGTATCTCTTGTAAGCAGTGTATAGTTTGGTCTTCCTTTTTTATCCACTCAGATAATCTCTGACTTTTAATTGCTGTGTTTAGAACTTTAACATTTAATATAATTAGTATTACTAGATTTCATTCAACTACTTATTTTCTTTTTGTTCACTCTACTGTTGTATTGCTGTTACTCTTTCTTTTGTACCATTTAAAAATATAATTTAAATAATTTTTTAGTTTAATATTTCTATTGACTTTTGAGTTATACCTCTTTGTATTTTTTTTAGTAGTTTCTGTAAGGAACATAATATGTATCTCCAATCTTTTAGAATTCAACCATAATACTTTTTCATGTAAAATATAAACACCTCTCAAGCACGTATGTTCCATTAATCATGTATCCTAGCAGTTTTATATATTTATTTTATCACCCATATACTTATTACATCCACATACACTGAAAACCCCAAAGGACAATGTTGTAATTTTACTTGAAACATCCATATGTCCTTGTAAAATACTTAAGAGGATAAAAAAACTTTTTTAAATTTTTATCCAGATATTTACCATTTCTAATGCTCTTCACTTGCTCCTGAAGATCCAAGTTTTCTGTTAATATTCTTTTCCCCTTTGAAGAACTTCCATCACCATATCTTGTGGTGCAGGTCTGCTGGAGACAAATTTCTCTTAATATAACATTTATAAAATTGTCTTGATTTCGCCATCATATCTGAAGAATATTTTCACTGGGCACAGCACTTTGGCATTTGAATCATTGTTGTTTTGTCCTGTCTGCCTTCATGATTTTCTCATTATCTTAGGGTTTCGTATTATAAAGTGCTAAGGCATAATTTTCCTCGAATAGCCCTCATGGTTCTAAACTGCACTTTAAGATGCCTCATTCCTTGATTTTCTGTTAAATCCAATATATCAGTCCTCTAATTCTGGCTTTCCCTTACTATCTACTTTCTTCATTCATAAGCTATCAATGTTGGAATGGTTAGAACTACTGACTTACAAGTTGATGTTTTATAATTCAACTGAGACATCAGAGCTCCTTGGCAATACTTTAATTCTCTCAGAGGACCATTCCAAGTAAAAATATGCATGAAGGAGAGATACACATTAAGGCAGAAAAAAAGCAACTATACAAGATATCAAAAACTAGCCTCCTTCTACAAGGCACCATGTCAGATTCTTTTTAAAGTGAATAGTATAGTATCTTTTAAATAAGTTCAAAGGTAAAAGTTTCCATTTTTAAAAGTAGAGAACAGATCAGATTAGATAGTTATAACTTAAGGGGTAATTTCACCAATTAGACAGAAGACAATTGTACAGTCTTTTCTGAAGGTATCAGAATCCTATCAGATTCGTAAGTTATCATGAATCAGTGAGCATGAACTCTATTCGTCAGGGATACTTAAGATACTGGCTAAACTAGTAGAAACACAGTGTTCACAGAGTCTTAGTAAATAATCTGATGTATTTATGTCTTTGAGATCAAAGGCCAGAAATGCTTATGTTAATTATGTTTCAGCATGTATTTTCCCTGCTAATGGCCACTTCTCATGGATATATAGTTTGTAATCATAAGAGCAAATTCTTTTATAAAACAATTAATGCTAATTTACATAATATTGTTAAACTACTCTTACAATGGTTCTCTTGGTAGCTGCCCAAGGATATAGCCATGCTATCAGACTTCAAAGTGAACTGAAAATTCTTCAACTCACGTTCATCCCAGAAACACTTTTCATGTTTTTTTTTAATATTGTTATCAAGGTATAGTCAACATTACTATTTCCTTTTCCATATAAGTAAACATTCTATATTTTTATGTGATATAAAAATAGTTCTCCAGGGGCAAGAAAGTAGTAATTTTGCTTAAAAATATAAGACTGCTCAGAATTAATAAAAAAATCAGTATTTATGGTACTTCAAAAATAAAGATGAATTGGTATAGCAACTGTGAATATACTTAAAGATTATGATTTAGATAATTTATACTATCCTACTAGTTAAATACACAAACTGTAACCTAAACACTAGTTCCAAGGGATCACATTCTACATAAACAATCTTCAACAACTGTCAATATTATCTACTTTTCCTTTCCTATAATTCTCTCAATTGAGAAAGATGAACACATAAAAATAGAAGTGTATGTTTTCATTAAAATATAAAAGATAGAAATTTGATAACACTGCATCCTGTACAGCATCCTGGGTTCCTAGAATCCTCCTGGAAATACATATTTGCCAGTGAGATTATCCAAACAGAGTAAAGGTTATGCATGGATAAGTAGTACCTACTTTATTCTTGTGGAGGAAGGGAAGTGTTACAGCTTTCTGACTCCTCCCATTGCTTAAGATTCTGGGGAGATTTTGACAACTAACCTAGTATAAGTATACAATACACACCTAACATATTTCTGTGAGTTTATCGGAAGGCAGGTGAGTTACACATCAAATGCCAAGCTTTGTCTAAACCCAGGTCCCAGACTTCCTTGAAGGTTCTCTCAATATGCCTGCAACCACATCTGTATTTGGGAAGTTCTTACATTAAATGCAGCTTAAGGACCATAATCACCAATCCATTTCTCCACAGTCCATTTCTTGATCCTTGGTGAGTTATCACTTAGCCAGCAACAATGAAGTGTTTTTCTATATTTTTTGTAATCGGGGATCATGGATCCCAATACATACATAGGAATAAATTTACTGAATACAGTTTGTTCCTTTTGAGCATCATCAAGGACTTAGGGCTTTTTACAGATTCAACTGGTTCCAGTTATTATAATCATGGTCTTCTTTCTCATATTTTAAGTATCAAAATTTAGCCAACAAAGGGTCTTTGAAGCTGGTATCTTTGCCAGTATTTCCAGACATCATGGAAAGTATTCCTGCTTTATCACAATAATACATTCCAGAGCACTATTATTTTTCCTGACTGCAAACATGAAAGAAGTATTCTTCAAAAAATTCTGGCTCATTGCAATAGACAATAGTATTTGCAGAAAGCCAAAAGACAAAACATTTAAACTCAAGATGGCTTTAGTTTCCTCTCTAAAATGAGTATTTTAGAACACACTAAGCACCTGGGGCTCCTTGGAAAAATGGTTCATTTTTAAGTTTGGGAAAAAATATACAAGACAAACATAAAATATCTTTAAGAAAGAGATTTTATTTATTTATTTATTGTTAGAGAGAGGAAAGGGAGAGAGAAAGAGCAAGAAACATTGATTGGTTCCCTCTTGTAGGTGCCCTGACCAGGGACCAAACCTGCAACCCAGGTACGTGTCCCGACCTTTTGCTTTGCAGAATGATGCCAAACCAACTGACCCACACTGGGGGAGGGGGGGCAAGCATAAAATGTCTTGTAAAGGAAAGAAATGAAATGTTCAAAAAATGAGATACCAATAAACAATTTTATCAAAAGAAGTGTAACCCTTGCATACTTGAAATGACAAATCATTGTCGAAAGAAATTAAAGAAGATCTAAGTAAATGGAAAGATTACATTCATGGCTTCGAATACTTAATGTTAATAAAATGGCAATATTCCCCAAAGTGATAAAGAGATTCAGCACAATCCCCATTCAAATCTGATCTGTCTTCCTGCGCTCCCACCCCTCAACCCCTGCCCCTGCAGGAAGTGACAAGCTGATTCTAATTTCCATATGGAACCCTCAAGGGACCTGAGGAAACTAAAACCATCTTGTAAAACAAGAAAAAGGTTGTAAGACTTATACTTCCCAAACTTGAAACTCACTACAAAGCAACAGTAATCAAGACAGTATGGTAATGGCTTAAGGAAAGACATAGAGATCAACAAAAAAAAAAGTTCAGAGACCAAACATAAACACTAACATCTGTGGCAAATTGATTTTTGATGAGAGTACTGAGAGAAATCATTGGAGAAAGAAGAAATAGTATTGAAAACTGAATATGCACATGCAAAAGAATAAGTTTGACCTCTACCTTACACCGTACAAAAACTAACTCAAATGGATCAAGATGGATCATAAAAATAATAGCTGAAACTATAAAACTCCTAAAAGAAAATATAGGAGTACATCCTCATGACTATGGATTAGGCAATGGTTTCTTAGATGCAGCACCAGAAGAGCACAAACAGGGACTTCCGGCCAAGATGGAGGCATAGGTAGACGCACTGTGCCCCCGCGCACATCCAAGATAGGGACATCACTATAGAAACAAAATAACAACCAGAACTGACAGAAAACTGAAGTGCCTGGAAGGCCAACAACCAGGGAGTTAAAAATAGACACCTTCATCCAGACCAGTAGGAGGGGCGGAGTCGGGCCAGGCAAGGGACGTGGAGCAGAGACCTGAGCAACCGGGGAGGCGCGCAACTCCCCAGCAGGCAGACCCCAGGCGCACAAGTGGCGGTGGCTGTCAGGCCAGGCTGGGGGGTTGCGACCAGCAGACCCAGCGAGGCAGCTATTGTGAAGCAAGCTCAGGGTCCCAGCACCAGGAAGTGGAGCTTTGGGGCACTGACTGAAGAGGAGGGTCTTGCAGGGTGCACAGGCCCACCCACACCAGAATTGGTGCCAGAGGGGCCCAGTTGGCTTGTGGAAAGCGGTGGAAGGGTCTGAGGTCCTACAGAGAGCAGAGCAAGTGCCATTGTTCATTCTCAGACCCTGCCCCCACATACAGTGTCACTACCCTGCCACTGGGGTGCACCGCCCTGGTGAAAACCTTAGGCCCCGCCCGTCACTACAGGAGCTCAACAAGACCAAAAAAAAAAAACCAGCAAAAAGATGGCTCAAACAGATGAAGATATGAAAGCCCCAGGTGCCATCCTTTTAAGCAACCAAGAGATAGCCAACCTGTCAGATACACAGTTCAAAGCGCTGGTGATCAGGATACTCACAGAATTGGTTGATTTTGGTCGCAAATTAGATGAAAAAATGCAGGCTACAATAAGTTTAATGAAGAAAAATGCACAGGGAACCAATGGTGATGGACTGAAAGATGGGTCTCACATCAATGGAGTGGAGCAGAAGGAAGAAAAAAACATACAACCAGAAAAGAATGAACAAATAAGAATTCAAAAAAATGAGGAGACGCTTAGGAACCTCCAGGACATCTTTAAACGTTCCAACATCCGAATTATAGGCGTACCAGAAGGGGAAGAGG
>CM052541.1:56716945-56740879 GCA_028533065.1 Trachops cirrhosus | reverse complement strand
AGTATGGGAAATGTAGAAGCTAAAGAACTTATGACACATGGACATGAACTAAAGGGGGGGAATGTGGGTGGGAGAGGGTGTTCAGGGTGGAGGGGAGTGAAGGGGGGGTAATGGGACAACTGTAATAGCATTATCAATAAAATATATTAAAAAAAGTGCACAAAGAAAAAAATAGATAAAATGGACTTCATTAAAATGAAAAACTTTTGTGCTTCAAAGCACATAAACAAGAAAGTAAAAAGATAACTTACAGAATGGAATAACATGCTTGCAAATTATATATCTAACAAGGTATCTTTGTCCAGAATACATAAAGAACTTACTATTAAAAAAATTAAAAATAGGCAAAGGATCTAAACAGACATTTCTTCAAAGATATACAAATGACCAAAAAGTACATGAAAAGATGCTCAATATCATAAGTTATTAGGGAAATCCAAATCAAAACCAGTAAGATATCACTTCACGCCCACTAGGATAGCTAAAATAAAAATGACAGACAATAACAAGTATTGGTGAAGATGTAGAGAAATTTGCCCTGGCTAGCTACCTCAGTTGGTTAGAGCATCATCTTGGTATGCCAAGTTTGTGGGTTCAATCCCTGGTTAGGGCACATACAAGAATCAATTGATGAATGCATAAATAAGTGGAACAACAAATTGACGTTTCTCTCTCTCTCAATCAATTTAAAAAAAAAAGAAAGTCATTAAAAAAAGAAAAGATGCAGAGAAACTGTAAATCTCATGCACTGCTAGTGGTAAGGTAAAATGGTACAGCTGCTTTGAAAACCAGTTTGTCAGTGTAACAAAATGCTAAACATATAGTTACCATGTGCCTGAGAAATTCCACTCCTAAACCCAGAAGAACTGAAAACATATGATCACACAAAATCTTGTACATGAATGGTCATAAAACACGAGTCACAATAGCCAAGACATAGAAACAACTTGTCCATCAACTGATCAATTAATGAACAAAATACATTATAATCCATAAATTGGGATATTATTTGATAATAAAAAACAATGATATAGCAATACCTGTTTCTACAAGGATGAACCTGGAAAACATTAAGTCAAAAACACCCACATTCCTTCGATCCCATTTATATGTAGTGTCTAGAATAAACAAATCCATGGAGACAGAAATCAATTAGCCTAGCACTGGGATGGTGGAGGTAAGGAAAGGAGCAGGAATTGGAATGAGCAGTAATTTCATTTTGGGGTTTGAAAAATGTTCTAAAGTTAGATAGTCATGATGGCTGTACAATTCTAAACATGTTAAAACCCACTAAATTTTACATAGTAAGTGGGTTTGTTTTATGAAATTTGAAATGTGTTTCAATAAAGCTATGAAAAATACATAATCTGAGTTTAATGAAAAAACAAGACAACTATAAAACAAGACAACTCAGTTTTAAAGAAACTATAAAACAACTGGATTATACACTTCAAATGTCATTTTTCATAAAAGACAAAGAAAAGCTAAGGAAGTAGTCCAGATTTTAAAGACAAACAAGATATGAAAATTAATGGAATGTGCAACTATATATGAAAAAAATAATTGTTATAAAGAACACTTGGGACAAAAGTGACAAATTTTGAAAGAGAACTATACATTATTACATACCAATATTGTGTCAATGATGAATTTCCTGACTTTCATAATTATATTGTAGTAACGTAAGAGAATATCCTTGTTTTCACAAGATAAACATTGAAATAAAAGTAGTCATGATATCTGCAGTTATTCTTAAATAGTCCAGCAAATTAATAATAACAGTAACAGTAATAATGTACATGTGCACAGAGAAATAAAGCAAATGTGAAAATGCTAACTGTTATGAACTGAGGTAAAAGGCACAGAAGAGAAAATTCTTCCCTAAATTAAACTTTATACTTTTTTAAAAACAAATTCTTATCAAAAGTTATACCTAGATCTTTTTTGCTGTATTTTTTTCTTGCTATTGAAAATTTAGTCTTTTAAAATTATACCTCTGCTTATTTGTGTTTATGATGTTAATTGTTTTTATCTTTATTTTTTCCCATTACCATTCAGTCCCCTTATACCCCTCTACCCCCCAGCAATCACCACACTGTTGTCCATGCCCATGAGTCCTTTTTCCTTTTCGCTTGATCCCTCATATGTGATGTTAATTTTATGTTTAGTTTATAACCTTGTATTTAAATTCTCTCTCTTTTTTTTAACTAGTTTATCCATTTAGTTTACCTTTTGGGGGGTTTTGGGATATGGAATGACACCATCTACAAACAGAAATAGTTTACCTCTTTTTCTTTCCAAAATTTATGCCCATAAATTCTTAGTGTTGTCTAAAATTTGCATGGCAATATTAGGGATCCTTTTCTTTTCCTCAAATTACTGGTGATGCTATTGTTTTCCTATTGACAAAGGCATTTAACAGAGGAAATCAGATGAATACAAAATTGCAGGAAGGGCTGGAGGAACAGATTCTATAAAAGACATTAAAAATGACTCCCAGAACAAAATCACTGAATATCTTAAACCTGGTGGCTAGTAGCAATAGCCAAAAGGAGCAGAAAGGTAGTCCTCATTCACTTCTGCCTTCCAATTTTGCAGGAATGCATCTCTTAGAGAGACCTAATGTGTATCCAGAACCTTAGCAGCAAGAGATTCAGAAAATGCAATTCTTACCCTCTCAGTCTCTTCAGTACAAGAAGGCACAATAAAATGTAATTTAATAAATGTTGAATGAGGCAAACAACTCTTAATTCTTTGATTTTAGAGTTGATTTGATTCCTCAATTGCAAACAGAAAAAAATTGTATGCACTATTGAACTATTCTCCATTTCTACACAAGATTGGATATGAGGGAGTGGGTTCAAGGTAAATAATGTGATGTCAACATAAATAAAACATTATAAAGGAAAAACCTTTCCAATTATGGAATTACGAAACCTAAGAAAATCCATCTCAAGAGACAGTAAAATACGATCAAGTAAATATTTTTCTGGGGTAATGAAGGTCTTATCTAAACAGTTTTATCTAAAATGATGTACAGAAAAATGATTCTCTAGATTTCCTGAAATAATTTAATTATTTCCCATTCTTTTTATATTTATGAACATATCACTCAATAGAAATATAAGGAAATATTAGTTTTTCCCAATGAAGGCTCCAATTATCTCTGTCTACCAGTGTTGTTCAATACATCCAGTTAGAATATGAATTTTATTTTTGACATATGATCTCACTTTATTCAAATACTAGTCAAATCACACATGGTCCAAAACATTCAAATAATGAAACTGAAATAAACAGATGTTAGATATTGCTCTTCAAACATTATAGCCAGTGATGCCACACTTGCCTATGATCTCACTGACATAAAGCTACATCCACATCTCAGTGGCCACCAAAACATTCAGCAGAGATGTTTGAAGCTACCAGTTTGAGCATTATTAACTAATTTTTTTTCAAGCTCTGAATAGCTATAGGTATTTCAGCAGGCATTGGAAGAACAAGTTAATCCTTGGCATGGTGCCAAAATGTGGGCAACTGAGGTTTCAAGTAAGTCACAGCAGTGTTAAACTATTAATTTTAGTACAGAAAGTTCATTAATCCCTGTTCACTTGTTGGTCTATTTCTATATAGCAACACCAGAATCTAAAACCTTTTATTAAATTATGAATCAGGCCTAAATTTCCTCTTCAGAAAATTCTACATGTGGACAGTTAATAGTCGACAGCAATCTTTCAAATTCTTTATTTACTCTTGTTCAGAAAAACCCAGTGGCTATGTTTGGCTTATAGTGCAAGCCCTTTCTTTAAAAAATTGTATTTTTTACAATTACCTGAGAGGCAGATTTTTAAGACCAGTAAAAATATTTTATACCATTTATTTGCTGCTTCTGTTGATATTTTTAAATTAATGTGACTTGAGTATGGCCTGAAACTGATAAACAAATCAAACCTTTAAAACAAAACAAGTTTTAAATCCTTTTTCCTTCTAATTCATATACCTCTATTTTATGTTACATTATTTCATTTCATTATTTTATTCAGGGTGTGAATAAAATGGGGGTCTTAATTGTGTATGTATGTTCTTTGATTTTTGTCTAAGAAAAAATATATCATCATACAAAACAATTCTAAGCTTTCTTCTTCCTGCAAATACTTAGGAAACACTAAGAATGAATAATGTTTAGTGAACTTACTGATACTAGTGACTTATTCTTTGTGATGCTTCACAGCTATCTGTGTCTGTATTCGTACGCAGTCCTGTTCAATTGTTTTATTTTATTTCTTCTAAATGACAACAGTAGACCTTAAATGTTTTTCATCCAAATTGGAAAATTAAAAATATACAGTCATTAGAACTGAGTCCTTCAAGGCAAATCCATTGAGACAGAAATTAGATTAGAGGTTACCAGTGGCTGGGGGAGTGGGGAGTTACTGGTGAGTGGTTACAAAGTTTCTGTTTGTGGTGATAAAAAGATTTGGAAACAACGGATGGTTGCACAACAATGTGAAACTTAAAACTGGTGAAAATTATAAAATTTACGTTATGGATATGTTACTACAATTTTATAAAATGTTTAGAATGGTAAATTTTATGCTACATATATTTAAACAGTCTTTCAAAAGTGGTCATTCATTTATAAGAAGGGTACCTCAGTTGAAAATTGTTACATTTAGTTAACTAAAATGTAAATATTAAATGTATCACAGCTTCAGATCTCCATTTCTGAGCTAAATTTTACCTGAGAATTTCAGATAATTCATTCCAATTATGCTAGATAAATCTTTAAACTAAAATAAACATGGTAAAGCCCTTCAATTTTAGCTGAGTCATAATACTGAGGATGAAGCACTGAACAACTAAAAACCCAAGACAGACTCCTGAAAGAAAATGGGTGTCAGTCCTTATTGGACAGAAGTCCTATACTGCGCTGCAAGGTAAGCTTCAATAGTGATATGATGTATAGATACCAAAACTCATATAATTATCAGTAACCATGAACTTGCCTGAAAACTAGTAAAATATAAAACTGTGGTAAGAAAATTCTCAAGAAAGAAAGCAATTTTAACTTCTGAATATATACATAGCTCCCCTAATTGTAGAGATAAGAGAGAAAGATAAAACTCTTTCTCTAATTTTAAGTACTCTTTAAAAGACTGCAACACAGCATGATGGTACTCTGTAATAAAGCAATTCCTTAAAAATATTCTTAATGTGTAGCTATGGTTTTGCTAATTATATGTAGAAGTCTAACATCATAAAATATATCTTTAAAAAGAGGCAAATGATCATTCACTCTTTTTCATAGTATCAAAAAGAGGATAGAAAATACCAAAAGAAATTGTGTCTCTTGTTAATTTTATTTCCCCTTTGTTGCTAAATTTTATTTCTGACTTCACATCTATCTTTAAACGTCTAGCAGAACAAAATAAACATATAAAGCAATGAATGTCACATATTGTGACAACAGAGTCATTCAAGGAAATTGTAATTTCATTAAATGTTATTTGAGCACAGATGACCTCGTTCTTAATTCAGAAGCTTAATTTTACCACTTCTAGATTACCATAACATTTAGGACAATAAAAACAAGTACTATTGTGGATGTTTTTGTCTCTCTTCCTTTTCGGGAATTACGCTGAAGGTGTATCAAATTACTTCCAAGTACAATAGAGAAACAACAAATGCTGTATTGTTTACATCCCCACCTAGTGGTCTAAAGTTGCTGTTCTGCGTAGTATTGAAAAATAAAAAGTTAAAATATAAAAATTCAAAATGGTTATCTGGCAAAAATTAAAACAAACTAAAACTTTATAGCTAAGAGAGATATTATTAGATTTTCTAGCATTATTAATAGGTTATCTAGTCTCAAGCTATTCCAGATAGAGAATGTAATGTTATATCAGGAACTATGTGAAGCCAACAGGAAAAAAAAACCCCACAGAGCATTTTCCTAGAGCATCTACTTTACTTAATGATATGTATTAAGGCAAACACATTTCTGAAGTAAAATGCTTATTGGGAGTATTTCAGTTTGAAAAGCACAGGATTTAAACTTCTCATTCTATAGAAAAAGAACCTGATGACCTGAGCAATTAAATGACTTGCATGAGTTCACTCAAGCAAATAGTGATAGAAAGGTATCAATAATGCAGAAGTTTTATACCCTTTCCATTACACAATACAAACCAAGTTAATAAAACACAAAGTACTACCCCAAATGCCAAACTGCTATGCACTAGGGGGTTTTTTTGCATATAGAATTTTTCAGATTTTTTTTTAAAGATTTTATTTATTTATTTTTAGAGAGAAGGGAAGAGAGGGAGAAAGAGAGGGAGAGAAACATCAATGTGTGGTTGCCTCTCATGTGTCCCCTCCCGGGGACCTGGCCTGCAACCCAGGCATGTGCCCTGACTGGGAATCGAACCAGTGACCCTTTGGTTCACAGGCCAGCACTCAATCCACTGAGCCATGCCAGCCAGGGCTAGAATTTTTCAGATTTTTTATTTTAATCCTCAGAATTTTCCTTTCACTTCATATAGCACATTTACAACCTGAAGCTAACTCAAAATCCTATTCTACATTCTTTTATAACATTTGTTTAAAATTATGATATTAAATTGACTTTCTTGGAAGTAATTACATACATTTTAACACATGTACAGATTCATGTAACTACCATCACAGTCAGGACACAGAACTCTCCTATCACTACCCTCCACCCCCAAAGTCCCTTCTACTGTACCACTGTAGGCATACATACCCACAATCCTAGACCTTGACAACCACTGATCTGTTTTCTACCAATATAGTTTTGTCTTTTGAAATGTAGTTTACGAAGGGAATCATACAAAATGTAACCTCTTGAGATTAGCTTCATTTCATCATGTTGCCTTTCAGATTCATTCAAGTTGTTTCATGCATCAATACTTCATTCCTTTTTATTTTTGAATAGCATTCCATTGTATATATTATATGGGATGGTGTATAATGTAAAGAGAATACGGGAGTTTGTTTATATACTCATGCATTGAGGAACTTTTCAGTTGTTTCCAGTTTGGGGTGATTATGAACAGCAAGTCCATTAGCATTTTTGATTAGGTTCTTTCTCATTTTTATGTATCATTTTCACTTTTAAAAAATTTTTCACTGATTTTAGAGAGAGAGAGGAAGACAGAGAAAGAGAAACACTGATTTGTTGTTCCACTTATTTATGCATTCACTGGGTGATTCTTGCATGTGCCCTGACCAGTGACAGAACCTGCAACCTTGGTGTATAGGGACAACACTCCAACCACTAGGCTATGCAGGCATGGCTCTTTCTAATTTATAAATGTAGATGACTTACTATTAAAAGTCTTTCATTAGTCAGATATTTCTACAGAAAGTGACAAAAAATGCAACTTTCATAAAGTAAAAATGTAAATACTTTTTTTTCAAATATTTTATTTACTTATGTTTAGAGAGAGAGGAAGGGAGGGAGAAAGAGGGAGAGAAACATCAGTGAGTGGTCCTCTCGTGTGCCCTCTACTGAGGACCTGGACCACCACCCACGCATGTGCCCTGGCTGGTAATTAAACTGGTGACTTTTGGGTTTGCAGGCCAGCACTCAATCCACTGAGCCATACCAGCCAGGACTAAATACTTTCAATGCCAAAATAACATCATAAGTATTTTGGAATTACCATTGAGAAGACAATTATCTTGAGGTGGGGATGGGTGGGGTTGGGGGCCATGGTGGGGTGAAAATAGAGACAACTGTACTTGAACAATATAAATAAATAAATAAATAAATAAATAAATAAATAAATAAATAAAAAGTAAAATTATGTGTTCCAAAAAAGAAAAAGGAGACAATTATTTTGACTTCTTGTCAAGATAAGACATGGGTAGATATGCTTCACTTCCTCACACAACCAAAAAAAGAATAACCACCAATTTAAAAACAAAGAACCAAGCAGAACTGCCAGAAAATTGAACTGTATGGATGTTCAACAGCCAAGGAATTAAAGAAGAAACTTTATCTAGACTGGTAGGAAGGGCAGAGACAGGAAGCTAGGGTAGAGAGGAACTGCACAGCAAGGTGGCAGCTGGTGGACTAAGTGGCCCCACATTTATGTGTGGATAATCCTAGAGGAACAACTGGGGAGTGAGACAGACCATGCAACCCAGTGTTACAGTGCCAGAAAAATAAAGCTTCAAAACCTCCATCTATAAAAACCTGTGGGGGTTGCAGAGGAGGGAGAAACTACCTCCCTCACAGTCTCACAGAAGAGTTCATTGGTGGGGCCCACAGGGTCCTAGAACATACATAAGCCCACCCACACAGGAATCAACACCAGGGAAGCACCTTGAAGGGTGCAATTCACTTTAGGGTAGTATGAGAATTGACTGAAAGTGGGGAGAGAGCCGAGCAAGTGGCATTGTTTTCTCTCTGACCATTCCCTCACATACAGCACCATGAGGCACTGAAGTAGGTTGCCCTACCCTGGCAAATACCTAAGGTTCCATCCCTTACAACATAACTAGTGTGCCAAGACAAAGAAATATGGCCAAAATGAAAGAACAAATCAAAACTCCAGAAAAAGAACTAAATGACGAGGAGAGAGCCAACCTATCAGACGCAGAGCTCAAAACACTGGTAATCTGGATGCTCATAGAAATGATTGAGTATGGTCACAAAATAAAGAAAGTAGTGAAGGCTATACAAAGTGAAATATAAAAAAATATACAGGAACCAACAGTGAAGGTAAGGAAACCAGGACTCATATCAATGATTTGGAACAAAAGGAAAAAATAAACATCCAACCGGAAGAGAATGAAGAAACAAGAATTCAAAAAAAATGAGGCTTAGGATCCTCTGGGACAACTTTAAACATTCCAACACATGAATCATAGGGGTACCAAAAACAGAAGAGGAAGAGCAAGAAACTGAAAAGTTATTTGAAAAAACAACATACAAGGCCAGGAACCTCAGAGTCCCAAAGAAGTTGGACTCAAAGAGAAACACACTAAGACACATCATAATTAAATTATACAAGATTAAAAATAAAGAGAAAATCTTAAAAGCAGCAAGAGAAAAGGAGACAGTTAACTACAAAGGAGTTCTCATCAGACTGTCAGTTGATTTCTCAAAAGAAACCTTACAGGCAAGAAGGGGATGGAAAGAAGTATTCAAAGCATGAATGGCAAGGACCTCCATCTAAGATGACTCTATCCAGCAAAACTATCATTTAGAATGGAACGGCAGATAAAGTGCTTCCCAGATAAGGTCAAGGTAAAGGAGTTCATCATCACAAAGCTCTTATCATATGGAATGTTAAAGAGATTTACCTAAGAAATAGATCAAAAACTATAAACAGTAAAATGACAATAAACTCACAAATATCAACAACTGAACCTAAAAGAACAAAAACAAACTAAGGAAATAACTAGAACAGGAACAGAATCATAGAAATGATGAGCACATGGAAGGTTATCAGTGGGGAGCAGGAGGGGGGACAGTGGGTAAAAAGGTACAGGGAATAAGAAGTGTAATTGGTAGGTACGAAATCAATAGGGGAGGTTAAGAATAGTATAGGAAATGGAGAAGCCAAAGAACTTATATGTACAACCCATGGACATGAACTAAGGGGTGGGGAATACTGGAGGGAATGAGGGTACCAGGTGGAGAGGGATAAAGGGGAGAAAAAAATGGGACAACTGAATAGCATAGTCAATAAACTATACTTTAGAAAAGACAATTATTTCTACTGAAATATGGGGAAAGTGAAATAGAAAGATTGAATAAACTTCATTAAACATGGGCATTTATCATAAATACTTAAAAACTTTGGAAGAAAATGGCAAATAATTGGGCCACTATTCCCTCTTCCTCTGTGCATGGCTTATATCAATAAATCAATCAGGCACACTTTGGTATACAGCCTTGATGTGGCCTCAGAATGCTCAAGGCGTAGCTCTAGGCTGCCACTACTACATAATCAGAGTTGGGACTCCAATAACAACAAATTTTCCATCTCTGATTTAGGGTTAATTATTCTCAACAAACTACAATATCTATAAAATAATTTTAGCTTTAGGAAAAAATAATGGTGTGTAGCATTCTTTTTTAAAACTAAGTATAGTTGACATACAATATTATATTAGTTACAGGTATACAATATAGCGATTCAACATTTATATACCTTATGATGTGATCACCATAGTAAGTCTAGTAACAATTTGTCACCAGGCACAATTAATATATGACTGACTACATTCCCTGTGTTGCACATTACATCCCTATGAGTTCTTATAACTGGGAATTTGTAATCCCCTCCACCTTTTTTTGTTACCCTCTTGCCCCTCCCCTCTGGCAACCATCAGTTTGTTTTCTGTATCTATGAGTCTGTTTTTATTTTATTCTGGTGTTCATTTTTTAAGATTCCACATATATGTGTAAAATTATATGGTATTTGTCTTTCTCTGACTTATTTCCCACAGCATAACACCATCTGGGCCCATCCATGTTGTTACAAATGGCAATGTTTCACTTTTTATGACCCAGTAATATTCCATTTTGTATGTATGTGTGTGTATCTCACATCTTTTTCCATTAATCTATTGATGGACACCTAGGTTGCTTCTGTATCTTGGTTATTGTAAATAATGCTGCAATAAATATAAGAGAGCATCTACCTTTTTGAATTCATGTTTTTGTTTTCTTCAGATAAATACCCAGAAGTGAAATTGCTGGGTTGTATGATACATCTATTTTTAAGTTTTGAGGAACCTCTATACTATTTTCCATGGTGGCTGCATCAAATTGCAACTCCACCAACAATGTGCAATAGTTCCCTTTTCTCCACATCTTCACCAACTCTTGTTGTTTGTGATCTGTAGCATTCTTAATCCTAGGCCTATTACCTTAAAAATTTGTGATTTTTCACAAGACAGAATAAGAGAAAGACTGACAGAGTAGTTCTGGGCAGCCATTAGTACTAGGAAAAAATCCAAAGCATACGAGCAAAAGGAGCCTGATCTTAGAATAAGGAGGAAGAAGAAGAGGAAGACGGTTCCAATCACTTAAGTAACTGTTAAAATGGTATTTGTCACCCATTGTATTAAGCTAATTCTTTCAGTTAATGTCTGGCACTGATTTGATGATAAGCCTGTGTTTTATGTCTTCATACTACCTATCTGTTAAACATCAATGTTAGATTCTGATATTGTAAGTACATATTTGGACTCCCTATGTTTGAAACACATTAAAAAAGTAGATAAAATTTTAGGAGAGGTTGTGGGTAAAATGGTGGCATAGGAGTACCCAGTTTTCCCATCCCTCCAAAAAGATCAAGGATTTGGACAGTTATCCATGCACCAAATCAACTCTGCAAGATCTCTGAAGTGCACTCAAGAAGTTTTAGCAACACAGTAGGATAATAATCACACAAGAAGAGAATGAAAACAAATTTCATTTTGCCTACATCATTCCACCCCCCAAGCACCAAGAAGGAACTTCCCAGATAGAAAGAGTTACTCTCACCAGGAAAGAAAGAGCAGGGTGAGCGACTAGCTTTTCCATCATCTTGGGACACTGAATGAAGGTACTGCTTCAGTTTCAACCTGCCCATACCAGCAAACCTGATATCTATAGAGACAGCTAAGTGTAAGGAAGAAGAACAGAGGCTATTACTAATAGATAAGCAGCAGGAGTGATGTAGGTTCACAGAGAACTGCTCTGCAGTCAAACTCAGCAGATTTTACCACTGACAAAGCCAAAAGCCAGCAGTCTCCAAGGATCTCCCCAGCAGATTTCATCAGATTCTGCCCCCCCCAGGAATTAGCTAACAATAGCCCACTGCACATGCACAAATATATGAAACTAGATTCCTGAGTCCCTCTCCCTGTCCTTTGACAGCCTACTAGCACAACCACAGCCAACTTGGACTTCTACAGCTACATGAGTGCAAGACATCTGCCTAGACCCACTTGGCTGACCCATACTACTGTGTTCAGGACTATGCACCTCCAGTTATGCACCTGCATGCCAGGTCTGACACCTATCAACAGCCTCTAGTGTAGTCCCCAACCTGGGGGAATACATGCGTTTATAGATGAGCATACAAGTAGCCAGGGCCCTACAGCAGCTTGTGGGCACAGTTCAGACCCTGCTTGTCATTAGCTGGCACCATGGTGCTCACCTGTAGTTAGCCACTCCAGCTGTGTGCCTATATATCCCCAGCCCAAACCCTATGACCAGCCTCCACTGGAATGTACACAACCAGCATAAGAGTGGGAAGACACAGGAGAGCATACTGACAGAGCCTCTGCAGTTGCCAGTAAGCCTATAATTGGCCCCAGCCCTTGCTACCTGCCCTGGCTCCATCACTATGTGTATGTTTACAACTGGCCCTGTCACTACAAAAACACAGACAGCTGATCCTGCAGCCAAGTGTGTGCATACCACTGGCTCCAGTGTCCACCACTGCCTGCCCTGGTCCCTAGCTGCCAGACCTGGAAAGCCAATGAGAATACCAACAGCCCTTGCCGCCACTGCAGACCTCCTATAGTGCTCAGCAGGACAACACAGTTGTCAATGCTATGGACCCCAGTGTCCTGAACCAAAGAGATATCATGTCCTTGCTGAACTTTGTACTGCTACATATCCTATACTTGTTACCCTGCACCACTAATACCAAGGTTACAACATGATCCAGCATGCCCCTACCTACCGACAAGTGAAAGGCTTCCCTTAACCAGAGTCAGTCTGTAATATCTGGAAGAGGTGACTCCTTCTCCAAATAAGCAGATACCTTCACAAGACTACAGGGATCAAGAAAAATAAGAGGAAAATGTCTCCACCAAAGAAATACAATAAACTTCCAGTAACTGGCCCCAAAGAAATGGAGATCCAGAAATTACTCAAAAAATAATTGAAAATAATTGTTACACACGCTCAGAGAGCTACAAAAGAACATAGATAAATAATTTTACCTCTACATGAAAACAAAAGAACAAAATGAAAAGTTCAATATATAAATAGAAAACACAAAAAGTACCAAACAAAAATTTGGAAGCCAAATAATACATTGACTGCACTGAAGGATTCAGTAGAGACCTTCACCAATAGACTTGAACAAGCAGAACACACATCCAGAAGACAGATCAATTGAAATGTTCTAATCACAGAAGCAAAAATAATACAGAATGAAAAGGACTGAAGAAACTCTATGGTAATCACGGGACATCATCAAATAAAATAATGTATGCATCACTGGAGTCCTAAAAGGGGAAGACAGGGAAAATGGGGTAGAAAGCTTATTTAAAGAAATAATGAATACAAACTTCCCAAATCTGGGGAGATATTTGGACATCCAAGTTCACAATGCTAAATTTCAATACAATATAATCTTCTTCAAGACAATAATAAAAAAACTGGCCAAAACCAAAGACAAAGAGAATTTTAAAAACAGTAAGAGCAAAAAATGCTTTCATACAAGGGAACCCACATAAAGCTATCAATGGGTTTCTCAGCACAGACCTTGTAAGCCAGAAGAGAATGGGATGATATAATCAAAGTACTAAAAGAAAGAAACTGCCAACCATGAAACTTAACTCAGTAAACTTGCCCTTCAGAATTGAAGGTGAAATAAAGACTTTCCCTAGTAAACAAAAGCTGAGGGAATTCATCACGAGTAATTATGCCTAACAAGAAATGCTGAAGAGAGTTCTTCAACCTGAAAAAAATTAAAAAAGAAAGAAAGAAGGATGCTACTTAGTAACATGAAAACATTGGGACATACACAACACACTGGTAAAAGTAAGCATACAGCCAGATTCAGAATACCCTAATACTGCAATATGGTGATGTGTTAACTACTTAACTCTAGTATAAGGATTAGAGTGCTAAAAACAGTTTCAGCTTTGACAATTTGTTAACGTATACACAACACAAAAAGATATAAATGGTGATATCAAAAACATAAGTTGAACTGTTATCAGAGTTAAATAAACTGTTATATATAAGATATTCTTATGTGAACTTCATGGTAACCATATATTAAAAACCTACAATTGAAACACAAAAAAATAAAGGGAAAGTAGTCAAAGCATAACACTATAGAAAACCATAAATCCACAAAAATAGGCAGCAAGGAAAAAAAAGAATAATTGAACTAAATAACAGCCAGAAAACAATATGATGACACTAATAAGACCTAACCTATCAATAATTATTCAGAATGTAAACGTTAAATTCTCCAATCAAAAGCCATTGAGGGCCTGGATGAACAAAATACAAGATCCAACTATGTGCTGCCAGTACTTCAGCTTTAAGGACACAAAGAGACTCAAAGATAAGGAATGGCAAAAGATATACCATGCAAATGGAAACCAAAAGAGAGCAGGTAAGTTATATCAGACAAAATAGGTTTTAACCCCAAAACTTTAATAAGAGACAAAGATGGTCATAACGTAATGATGAGGAAGTTAATTCATCAAGAAGATATAACAATCATAAATATGCTCATACATGCCCTCAATATCAGAGCATCTATATATATTAAGCAAATACTACAGGTCTCTATGGAGAAATAAACGGTATAATAATAGCAGGGAACTTCAATAGCCCATTTTCAACAATAGATCATCCAAACAGAAAATCAGAAATAAAACACTGGACTTGAACCATACTTTAGATCAAGTGGAACTAACATATATTTACAGAAAATTCCTTCCAATGGCAACAGAATACACATTATTCTAAAGCACAAAGGGAACATCTTGTGCTTTATACAGGATACATCATATGATAGGTCACAAAACAAGTCTTAACAAATTTTAGATTGAAATCATACCAAGTGTTTTTTCCAACCACAATGGTATGAAACTAGGTATCAGTAACAGTAGGAAAGCTGAAATATTCACAAATACGTGAGGACAAACTAGTATGTTCCTGAATAACCATGGGTCAAAGAATAAATAAAAGGCAAATTGAGAAATATCTTGAAACAATAATGAAACCATATCAAAACTTAGGGGCCCTAGCCATGTACTTCAGTTGGTTAAAGCATCAACCCAAATACCAAGGTTGCAAATTTAATCCCCAGTTGGGGCACATACAAGAAGCAACCAATAGCATAAATAGAACAAATCAATGTTTTGCTCTCATTTTATCTCTTTCTTCCCCTCTCTCTCTAAAATCAATAAAAAAAATTTAAAAAACATATTTTTAAAAACCTATGGGATGCTGCAAAAACAGTTCAAAGTAGGAGGTTCATGGAGATGAACACATTAAGAAACAAGGCAGATCTAAAAATAACAACAACCTTCTTTCTTTAACCTGAAGGAAATAGAAAAAGAAAAACAAACTAAGCCCAAAGTGGGCAAAAGGAAGAAAATAACAAGTATTAGAGCAGAAATAAATGAAATAAAGGCAAGAAAAATAATATAAATGGTCAATGAAACAAAGGGATTTTTTTTTAAGATAAAACTGACAAAACCTTAGCTAGATTAACTTTGTGGAAAAAAGGGAACCACTGTTCGCTGTTGGTGGGAGTGTAAATTGGTACAGCTACTATGGCAATCAGCATGGAGGTTCCTCAAAAATTAAAAATAGAACTACCATCTGATCCTGCAATCCCATTTTTGGGTATTTATCTGAAGGAGATAAAAACAGGATCTAGAACAGATATTTGCACTCCCAAGTGCATTGTAGCACAATAGCCAAGATAGGGCAACTTGAAATTTTATTATCCTGTATGTCCTTATACTGTCTATATGAAATGTTTTTTCATATCTGAGATGAACCTTCAAGAGCATATCTGAACTCTACTGGTGTTCTGGGGCAAAGAGCTATTAAGCGAAATTGATTCTGGGCAGGTGACAGATGCACTGTGACTTTAGTGGAAACTTTTCCAGCTATTCCAAAACAGAGGTCACTCTTATAAGGGCTATTGATATTAACACTAAATGGACTGGTTCATTGGCCTCTTACTGTCTTAAGTAAGTGCTTAATTTGGAATAGAGAAACAATGTTTTTTTAAAAATTGTTTTTTTGTAGCAACTATAAACTATTCCCCATTTTAACAGAGCTCCAATAATAATGCATAGGCATGTCAGGTTGCATCTGTGTAATATCTGTTTATGTTAGTACTAGTGACATAGAGTGGGTGAAAAAGAGAGCCCCCGGAAAGAGAATGGCCTTAGCCAAAATTTCAGACAGAAACCATTAGGTAGACTTATGTATCTTTCAAGTACAGTTTTCAGTTGGGATGTGAACATGAAATTTCATTGAAAATAGTTTAATTTTTATATATAAGGTTTTGTACATAGTACGCATCAGCGAATATTTTCAGAAGCATTTCACCAAGGTACCATTTTTTTTAGGTGTGGCATAAAATATGTGTGTATACATGCCTATGAAGATGGTGGTGTAGGCAGACATAACTCGCCTATTCACACAACCACATCAAAATTACAACTAAAATATAGAGCCACCATCACTCAGGAATGTCAGAATTCGAGCTGAATGGAAGTCTGACAACCACAAAACCCAGTTGAGTGGAAGTCTGACAACTACGGAATTAAAGAAACCACAACCATCCAGACTGGTAGGAGGGGCATAGATGCAAAACAGGCTGGTCCCACACCCACGTAGATAAAAGTTTGGGAAGGCTATCTCAGCAGCAAGGAGTCCAGACACACACCAGGCTGTCCAGCCCAGGGTTTCAGCGCCAGGAAAATAAGTCCCCACAGCTGGCTTCAAAAACCACTGGGGATTGAGTCAGTGGACGAAACTCCTGGAGCCCCAAGTAGTTCCTCTTAAAGAACCCTCACATGGACTCACCTACTCAGACTCACTCCCTCCGAGCTCCAGCACTGGGGCAGCAGCTTGAAAGGAACCAGTGGTATACATGGAGAAACTGAAGTGTCAGGCATCAAGACCAGCAGAGGCTATTGTCCCTTTACTAAGCCCTCCCCCCACAGAGCTGGCAAGCTGGTGCAGTATCTGAGACTCCATCACCTTGAGTACCCAGCTTGGGTGACTGGGGAGACTAAGCCATTGGACCCTACAGGACACCTACTATATTAGGCCACACTACCAAGACACACAGTCAAAAGCATCTCTACCTAATATATATAAACAAACACAGGGACGCTGCCAAAACGAGTAGACAAAGAAACATGGCCCAAAACGAGAAGACAAAGAAACAATGAAAGAACAGATCAAAACTCCAGAAAAAGAGCTAAACAAAATGGAGATAAGCAATCTATCAGATGCAGAGTTCAAAACACTGTTTATAAGGATGCTCAAAGAACTTAGTGAGGACCTCAACAGCATAAAAAAGACCCAGTCAGAAACAGAGGATACACTAATTGAAATAAAGAACACTTTACAGGGAAATAACGTAGAGCAGATGAATCTGAGAATCAAAACAATGACTGGGAACACAAGGAAGCAAAAAACAACCACACAGAACCAGAAGAAGAAAAAAGAATCTAAAAAAAATGAGGATAGTATAAGCAGCCTCTGGGACAACTTCAAGAGATCCAACATTCCCATTATAGGGGTACCAGTAGGAGAAGAGAAAGAGCAAGAAATTGGAAATCTGTCTGAAAAAACAGTGAAAGAAATCTTTCCTAATTTGGTGAAGGAAATAGACATGCAAAACCAGGAAGCACAGAGAGTCCCAATTATGATGGATACATAGAAGCCCACTCCAAGACACACCATAATTAAAAAGCCCAAAGATTAAAGATAAAGAGAGACTCTTAAAAACAGCAAGAGAAAAGTAGTTAGTTACCAGATGGTTGCCAGATGGGAGGGGGTAGAGGAAGAATGGGTGAAGAGGTGAGATAATTATGAAGTACAAACAGGTAGTTACAGAATAGCCACAGGAATATAAAGTACAGTATAGGAAATGGAATAGCCAAAGAAGTTATACACATGACCCATGGATATGGACAGTGGTGGGGGGACTGCCTGAGGGAGTAGGAGGTGCTGAGTGGAGGAGGTCAAAGGGGGAAAAATTAGGACAACTGTAATAGCATCATCAATAAAATATAATTTAAGAAAAAAAATATGTGAGTATACAAACACACTTTTGGTATAATGTTAGTAAGGTTTGATTACAAAAGTGTTGTCAAATCTGTTTTATTTATCTGCATGTAGCAATGATTGGCTTTTTGGGATTGCAATTTTTGCATCTTGATGCATTAAAATATGGAAAACGCTTTGTTTCTTGGCTCTAAAGCTCTTTTTATTTTTGCGCATTTCTCTAATACTGCAATCCCGAGAACCAGACTGTGGGGAAGGGTTGGAAGGCATTGATTTTGTGTTTGAATTACTGTCAGAACACACATTACAACAAAATTTTTAACAAACATTGCATTGTACAGCAAAAATCTGATATTTTATATGACTTGGATTTTTTAATATATTTTACATTTTACTATGTAAATATTAATGTTGAACCACTGGAAATTTGTATCACATCAGTTGGATAGGAGTTTAAACGCATTGTCACTGTATCCATTGTCTTCACTTTGCCCAGAGCCTATCATCAGGTAAACAATAAAATTTATTGTTAGTTGCTTTAAAAAAGGAACCCCCACAAAGTTATAGCTCTACATGTCAGAAGTTTGAAATGAGTTGTATAGTGCTAAAATCACAGTACTGACAGGTCTGTTTCCTTCTGGGAGCTTCAAAGGGTACCTGGCTTCTTTCAGTTTTTGAAGACTATGAGTATTTTCTGGTTCCTGACCACAGCACTCCAATCTCTCCTTTGTTGTCCCATTGCCACCCTCTCCCCTCTTAACACTTTGCTTCCTTCTTATAAAAACTCTTGTGATTACATTTAGGGGTTATCCACATAATCCAAGAAAATTGCCCCATCTCAAGATCTGTTTGCCAAGTAAGGTAACATTTTTAGGTTTTAGAAATTAGGATGTAGCTATTTTGGGAGGGAGCATTATTCAGCCTGTCTCTCTATTATACAGCCTATTACTGCTATAAACATTGATGTAAAGGTTTTTGGGTTAACATAGTTTTCACTTCTATTTGGGTAAACAACTATGAATAGGATAACTAGTTTGCATGAACATGCATGTTTCACTTTCTCAGAAACTTCCAAATTGTCTTCCAATGTGCCTGTTGTACCCCTTTCATCCTTTCTGAAGCACATAGTTACCCATTGCATAAACAAAGAAAAAGTGTTCATTAAAAAAAGTGGAAGAGATACTTTTGGGTTAGACAATACTATTTACCAAAATGATAGGATAAATTATCAATAGAGAAAGACATAGAAATAAAAATAGAAGAACACATTTAAGAGTCCAGATAGTTTTAAATAATTACTTTTAGATTTCATTTATTTTTATTTATTTTTAGAGTGAGGGTAAGGGAGGGATAAAAAGAGGGAGAGAAACAACAATGTGCAAGAGAAACACCCATCAGTTGCCTCTCACACACCCTCAACTGGGAACCTGGCCCATATCCCAGGCATGTGCCCTGACTGGGAGTCGAACCTGTGACCTTTTGGTTCACAGGATGGCACTCAATCTACTGAGCCATACTAGCCAGGACAAGAATCCAGATAGTTTTAAAGGTCCCAAGATATATCTAGTAATTCCAGAAACTACTTAGACAATAATAGATGAATAATATTGAACTGATAATAACTGAAAATTTTCCAGAGTTAAGGAAATACTTAAATCCACAGATTGATAATGCATAAGTAGAATAAAGAAAGTCACACCCAGACACATCATGATGAAAATGTGGGATATTAAGGATCAAGAATAAATCTTAAATCTATCAGAAAGAATAAACAGATTAGTTAAAAGAATAAAAATTAAGATTGAGAGCAAGCATTTCAACAACAATAGCAGAGGCCAGACAATAATAAATTAAAGAAGTTACAACTTTAAAATGTGAAATATTGGGATAAAAATTATTTCATTATTTAGATTTTATGGAGGCATAAAGAATGTTAGAAAATTAATATGGTCCATTTTACATAGTACCCCCAATAGCACATTTAGCCAGCTCTGAGGAATGCAGCTTATGTAGAAAGGCTAGAAGGGAGCTGACGTCAAGCTCCAGAAACCTGCACATAAAAATGATAAGGTAGGTATAGACCCCTTGGGTGAAAAGACCCAACAGCACTGTACACTTTGGAAGCTGTAAATTAGACCATCACTTTACATGATTTTTGCTTTTCAGTCTGTACTGGTTATAAACATGTATAAAGAAGTTAAAGAAATTAGTTTCCAGACTTTTTCTCCCAAAACCTCTCTCATACTCCTCAAAGTCCACTCTTAAGTGTTTTTGGTCTGCAATTGTAGAACCACATTTTTCAAATTTGACCCACATTCAAAATAAGAAATATATTTTACAACCCAGAAATCACTTGCTCAGGCACATAAACATCTGAAATCAATGTTTCAGTAATAGTAATCACATAATTACATGCAAACACTGACATTTTTCTGTTCTATTTAACTTGAAAAAAATACTCATTGTGACTTACTCAACTTCTTTTGTAACACACCAAATGGTATTAACCTGCAGAGTGACAATGATTCAGAAATTTTCTATGTATGTACAAACATGTATATAAATCTTTTACATAAAAATGAAATTAGGCCATACAAATTATGTATTTGTTACATTAACTGTCTTTCTTTATATTACTTTTTACATTAGTCGTTAGTACCCTTAGTGTCACTAAGAGTTAAAACATAGCTATATTCTCATTTGTATACTTTCCTAATTGATTAGTCTATTTTAAAGACTTTATTTATTTCTTTTTAGAGAGGGGAAGGGAGGGAAACATCAATGTGTGGTTCCCTCTTGAGCAGGTTCCCTACTGGGGACCTGGCCCACATCCCAGGCATATACCCTGACTGGGAACCAAACCAGTGACCCTTCGGTTTGCAGGCGAGCACTCAGTCCACTGAGCCACATCAGCCAGGGCTGATTAGTCTATTTTAGAAAAAATAATCTATTCTCTAAAATGGTCTTCTAGGCTACAGAATGGAATCATCCGATGTAGTAGTAGCATTCTTGTATGTTGCAGACCAATGAGGTATTTTTAAAACCTTCTTTAAAAAATGCTACAATTTCATATACAGAATTTCCTGTCAAACAGGCCAAGCTGTCCACATCATACTAATTCACTAAAGTGGAATATGAAGGTGGAGGTGTCATTGCTTGAGTTATGAGTAATGTCAAGATCTCCTTCCTTTATGCCCAGGCTCTGCCCTTTTATGTATGCTTGGTGAACTAGACTGCTCACTTATTAGTTTTGTTATGTTAAGTTTTATGAATTTAATCACAGACCTCTCTCCGTTTTTTGTAAGAGGAAAATATGACAAAGTATTTCCACTCTTTAAAACATGCAAATAAAACATATAAAAATGTTCTATGAGGTTATGGTATAATTTTATAATAATTTCCAGAGTCGAAGTAAAATATAAATACAATTTTATTAAAAAAATAAACATCTAAGAATTTAAAAATGTAACATTTGGTAACTAACAATAGTTTAACTAAGGTAGAACACTTAAAAAAACAAATAGGATATTTAGCTTACAACTTTTAACTCATTTTTAAAAACTTTTTATTTTGAAATGATTTCAGACTTACAGAAAAGCTACAAAATGGTACAAACCACTCAGTGTCAATGCCAAGATCCTGGTTTCTAAATACCATTCTCCAATAAAAGGAAAAATAATTAATTATAGGGCTATGGCAGGGAAAATATGACAAGGCAAAAAGCAAGAAAGTGCTCAGAAACCAAAAAGACGGCAACATGTCAAAAGATCATAGGAGTACTCACTGGTGTGGCTTGGTGGGTTGGGCACTGTCCTGCAAACCAAAGGATCACTAGTTCAGTTCTGGGTCAGGGCACATGTCTGAGTTGCAGGCCAGGTCCCTGGTTGGGGGCGTGTGAGAGGCACCCAATTGATGTTTGTCTCACACATTGATGTTTCTCTCCTTCACTTCCCCTCTCTCTAAAAATAAATGAATAAAATCTTTTTTTTAAAAAAGCCATAGGAGTCTAACAGATCTCCCAGTGGTCAAACTGGAATTATTTGAGTGACAAAATAAAAAATGTGTCATATTATAAACCAAAGAATAAAATAAATATACAATGAGTCCATACAAATATGAGTATGTTAAGACATGGGTTATGGAATTTTATTTGTTGTTCTTTATTGTTTTTTGGAGGATGTGTGGGGAGATTCAGAATCATGCATTTGCCATTACTTCCATTATCCAATCTTTTAATCCCTTTGTAAATATTTTGTTTCTTTTTCCCCCATGAAGTTCTGTCAGATTCTTAATGGTCTGGGGTATGTCTACTCTAGTACTGCAATGATGAATATTGCCTGATGATAATATTGCAACCAGCTAATCATAACTGACTCAATGGCCACTACAATGTAAGGTGAATTCTTATTAAGGTACTTCCACCATGACATTCAAACAATTTATAAATCATGTGGTATCTAATCGTGATGACAATACTAGAATAAAAAACTGTTAATTAAAATACAAAATAATGCAAAAGGAGCTACTTATTTTGTTTAAGGTTCTCTCTCCAGTAGGAAAATTATTTTTCTTTAAACCATCAAGTTTAATAAACTAGTAGTTTATCATATTGCCTATATGAGAGAGTATCTGATTCACAGTCTACACTACTTTTGTCTCTTCTTGAGCTTTGCTTACCAGAACAGAGCTCATGTGAAAAACTTAATGACTATGATATTAAAAATAAAATTCAAATTAAATTACTACCTCTTTAAATACAAATATATTTTAAAAATATGTTTATCTAGCTCTTCCGGCAAAGATGGAGGCATAGGTAGGCGCACTGTGCCTCCTCGCACAACCAAGATAGGGACAACAACAATATAGAAATAAAATAACAACCAGAACTGACAGAAAATTAAAGTGTATGGAAGTCGGACACCCAAGGATTTAAAAATAGACACTTTCATCCAGACCGGTAGGAGGGGCGGAGTCGGGCAGCCAGGCAAGGGACGCGGAGCGGAGAGCTGAGCACCCAGGGCAGCGCGCAGGCCCGCAGCAGGCAGACCCTGGGCGCACAAGCAGCGGCTGGTGGGCCCTGGCCAGGGGGTGGCGACCGGCAGACCCATTAAGGTGGACATTGTGAAGCAAGGCAGTGCACGCAACTCAGGGTCCCAGCACCGGGAAATAGAGCTTTGGGTCACTGACTGAGAAGGAGGTCCCACAGGGTGCACAGGTCCACTCACACCAGAATTGGTGCCAGAGGGGTCCGGTTGGCTTGTGGAAAGCAGCGGAAGGGTCTGGGGTCCTATAGAGAGCCGAACAAGCACCATTGTTCCTTCTCGGACCCCGCCCCCACATACAGCGTCACAACCCACCAACTGGGGTGCCCCGCCCTGGTGAACTCCTAAGGCCCCGCCCCTCACTACAGGAGCTCGACAAGACCAAAAAACAAAACAAAACAAAACAAAACAAAAAACAGCAAAAAGATGGCTCAAACAGAAGAAGAATTGAAAGCTCCAGAACCCATCCTTTTAAGTGACCAAGAGATAGCCAACCTATCAGATGCATAGTTCAAAGCACTGGCTATCAAGATACTCACAGAACTGGCTGATTTTGGTCACAAATTAGATGAAAAAAATGCAGGCTACAGTAAGTTTAATGAAGAAAGATGCACGGGAACCAATGGTGATGGAATGAAAGATGGGTCTCACATCAATGGAGTGGAGCAGAAGGAAGAAAAAAACATACAACCAGAAAAGAATGAAGAAATAAGAATTCAAAAAAATGAGGAGAGGCTTAGGAACCTCCAGGACATCTTGAAATGTTCCAACATCTGAATTATAGGGGTACCAGAAGGGGAAGAGGAAGAACAAGTGGAAAAGATATTTGAACAAATAAAAAAGGAGAAC
>CM052541.1:56576209-56716445 GCA_028533065.1 Trachops cirrhosus | reverse complement strand
GGAGTTCATCATCACCAAGCTCTTATTATATGAAATGTTAAAGGGACTTATCTAAGAAAAAGAAGATAAAAAACATGTGTAGTAAAATGACAGCAAACTCACAATTATTAACAACCACACCTGAAACAAAAACAAGAAGAAACTAAGCAAACAACTAGAACAGGAACAGACACACAGAAATGGAGATCACATGGAGGGTTAGCAACAGGGGAATGGGAGGAGGAGAGCGTGGGGAAAGGTACCAAGAATAAGTAGCAATGAAGGTAGGTAGAAAATAGACAGGGGGAGGGCAAGAATAGTATGGGAAATGTAGAAGCTAAAGAACTTATGACACAGGGACATGAACTAAAGTGGGGGAATGTGGGTGGGAGAGGTTGTTCAGGGTGGAGGGGAATGAAGGGGGGGTAATGGGACAATTGTAATAGCATAATCAATAAAATATATTAAAAAAATAGAGAAAAGGAAAAATAAATACATAAAAATATGTTTATCTATACTTAACAGAAATTGACTTGGATGGAATACTTGTTTTAGTAAAGATAATTCTTTACATTGCTGTGAGTTAGTATTTTTTAATTTATTTTAATTACATTTTACACTCAATATTATTTTTGCATTGGTTTCAGTTGTACAGCACATTGGTCAGACAATCATAACACTTCACAAAGTATTCCTCTCGACATTTCCAGTACCCACTTGACACCATACATAGTTTTACATTATTATTGGCTATATTCCCTATGCTATACTTTATATACCTGTGACTATTTTGAAACTACCAATTTGTATTTACTAATTCCTTCACCTTTTTCACCCAGTCCGTCAATCCCCTCCACTCTAGCAAATATCAGTTTGTTTTCTGTGTATATGTGTCTGTTTGTGACCTAGTGTTTTTATTCTTAGAGCTCCATTAGCATTCCTTAGGTATTACTGCACCACTTTTATTTTGAATTGGAGTATGAGTTGATTAATGGGAATTTGGAACTATTCGGTTTCCATCAGTTAAATATGTGATCTTAGGTAAATTAATTCAGTAATACCTATTATGAAAGGTTTTGAAAGGTTTAATTAGTTTGTAAAATACTTTTTAAAAAATTTTTTACTGATCGATTTTTAAAGAGAGAGAGAGGAAGGGAGAGAGAAATTTCAACTTGTTGATCCATTTATTTTTGGATTCATGGGTTTATTCTTAAATGTGCCCTGATCAGAGCTCAAACCCACAACCTTGGCATATTGGGACGATGCTCTAACCAACCGAGTTACCTAGGTAGGGCCTTAGATACTTTGAAATTAAGAATGAAAAGCCTCAATGCAAATAACTGCTGATTATAATTTTGCCTAGTACATATTACTATGCTAACAACCAATGCCAGAGCACTCATTGTGGTATCTTATGAAGCTAAGCATATCTACAACAATCTATTGTTATCCTCAATATAAAATACTTTACCAAAATGTACTGCTGTAGCACATATATGAGAATGTTTACCGCTTTCTATCAAACACTTTGTATTGTACTGCAGTCTACTTTTTTCTTAACATAAAAATATTTTAGAATGAGCTACTGCTACTTCATGTGATAAAAATGTTTAGTCCTTCCTATCATATTTCTATATAATGGTGAGTTAACTTTTAATATTACCCTGAATCACTGCATCCTTTTTTAATATTTCCTGGGAGTTACAATCCGTCTATTTTTCATTTTAAAATTGTATCTAAAAGCACTAATAATTTTTAAATTTCTAATGGCTAAAAACATTTCTTACATAATTAAACAGTATATGAAACAAAAGATTTCTCAGCAACAAGACAATTTTACTCTATCTGTGGATAATTACAACTTAACTACTTAAAGAACTTATAAAAACAAAACCCTTTGGCAGGTGTGGATTTACTGGCATTCCAATGATGATTGCCAAAGCCCCCACCTCCCAATTTTTTAAACTTTCCAAACACTACCAAGTTTGATCCTACAGTGTCTTATTTCATGTTTTAGATATGAAGCAAAAAAATCCCACCATGTTCACTTTTTTAACATTTACTGATTTCCTACAGCTTGCTTGGACTGTCCTCTGGTTACCCTAGACACTAGAGAGAGTGTGTGGTGACAGAACAAGGAATATAGAATGGATTTAGACATACCCAGTATCCTCTCAGGAGATGATGGCATACAACTGAGGAACTGTTCAGGTATCCCTTGTAAAACTGTGTATGTCCTTCCATTGGAGATTTTTTAATTATATAGACTAAATCAATATTTAAATTGGCCCAAGCACATCAACACTATTATTTAAAAGCTATGGTTAAAAACAACCCTGAATTTTCAAGTTCTATTCCTCATGAAGTTTGCAATAAATTTCATTGGATACATGTCCTTTATTATTTTGCCTCTGTACTTTGATTAATCAATCACATGAATGGTGCTTCTGACTACTTTCTATTTGATCCTATACTTACTTCTGGGCCCAGTTGTAATGCCACATCCACAAAGCTTATAATGGATTTTATTCATCCTGTACTATAATGTATTCTGTCAACTCAGAATTCCTAGAACCTTATGTACTGATCTTAGCTATTCATCTCAACTACAGAGTCAACTCTGTTACAATGCAAACTTCTTACTGGTAAAAATTCAAGTTAAACATGTAAGAATCCTTAAAACTATTCAAAGTTAAAGGTGTCAATTAATGAAAATGTGACTACCTTCAAATTTTCCATCACTGAAATATATGATCTGTCAATACTATCTCTCATTACTAATATAAATTACTTAATCAAGTTATCCTAACGAAATTTTCAACGTGTGGTAACCAATGGAATGGGAGAAACTATTTGCAAAGAACACCTCCAATAAGGGGTTGATATTCAAAATAGATAAAGAACTCACACAACTCAACAACAAATAAACAAGCAATCCAATTACAAAATGAGTAGAGGACTTGAACAGATACATCTCTCAGAAGACACACAAGTGGTTAACAGATGTATGAAAAGATGCTCAGCTTCACTAGCTATTAGGAAAATACAAATCAAAATTTCAATGAGATATCACCTCACACCTGTTAGAATGGCTATTATCAACAAGATGTGAAAGTAATAATGAGTGTTGGAGAGGTTGTAGAAAAAAAGGAACCCTCATTCACAGCTGGTGGTAATGTAAACTGGTACAGCCACTATGGAAAACAGTATGGGAGTTCCTCAAAAACATTAAGAATAGAGTTACCATATGACCCAGCAATGCCTCTTGTTGGTATCTGCTGGAAAATTTTGAAAACATTTATTCATAAAGATATATGTACCCCTATGTTCATTTCAGCATTTTTCATGGTAGCAGAGACCTGGAAACTAAAGTGTCCTTCAATAGATAACTGGATTAAAAAGATGAGGTGCATGTACACAATGGAATACTACTTAGCCATAGAAAAGATGAAATACAATAACATGGATGGATCTTAAGAATACCATGCTAAGTGAAATAAGTCAGATCAAAAAATTCAAGAACCATATGATTTCATTCATATGTGAGATATAAAACTGAAAACAAATGAACCAATAAGACAAACAAAAAATCATAGATACCACAACAGTTTGGTGATTAACAGAAGGAAATGGGATAGGAGCGAATTAGTAAAAGGTAAATGGAGTTAAACATATGCTGATAGAAGATTTGACTTTGGGTGGTGAACACACAATGCAATATACAGATGATGTATTAGAGAACTGAATGCACAGTTAAAATGTAATATTATTGACCAATGTCACCCCAACAAACTTAAAGAAAACTGAAAAAAATTTCAAAGTGTTTAAAACATGAACCACTATTTTAAAGATTTTTAAAAAGATTTTATTTATTTATTTAGACAGAGGGAAAGGGAGAAAGAGAGGGAGAGAAACATCAATCAGTTGCTTCTTGTACAACCCCAGCACACCCCCAACCAGGGACCAGGCCTGCAACCAAAGCATGTGACCTAACCTGAAATTGAACCAGCAACTTTTCACTTTGCAGTATGATGCCCAACCAACTGAGCCATGCAGGTCAGGGGAGGAGCCACTATTGCAAGATACCTTTAAAATATCAATAAAAAGCATACTAAATGTGTATTAAATTATGAAATCCCATAACAGGAAAAAATATGAGCATAAGTTTTCAAATTCAGTACCTTTCCAACTGCCTTGAAATAATAAAAGTATTTTAAATGTATACTTATTTGTAAATTTATTCTAAATAAATCAAAAAACATAAATAATCCTAGATAGCCAGCTGTTCACCTTTTGGATAAATATTCTTTAAAAAGCTTTGAGAATTTGGCATTAATACTATATTTCTATCTCATATCTTTAAAATCTATGAAAATGTGAATGAAGTACGGAAAGTTTATGCATATATTGTTAAAATCTGTCTTTCACATTTGAATATAAAATGTAAAAATGCTGTACAGCTCTCTTAAAAAGCAATAGTGCATCTTAGAATTAATCTATATTTATTTTTAAGATATATAAAACATAAACTGTATCTTCAGTATAACCATTTAAAAGGCTTTTTCATAACAGATGTCTATAAAAATTTTAAATGCCATTTTCTTCCTTTTAAATTATAGGAAGATATATGATTCAACCCTTGACTCAATAATTTGTTATTCAAATATTTATAACATAAATATTATACTTCAATTCCCAGTCAGGGCACATGCTTGGGTTGCAGGCCAGGTCCCCAGTAGGGGGCAGGCCAGAGGCAACCACACATTTATGTTTCTCTACCTCTCTCCCATCCTTCCCCTTTGTATAAAAATAAATAAAATCTTTTTAAAAATTATTAATGTCACCAGCGACCAAGAAAAAGATATATTATAAAACAAAATTTAATGTATATTTTATAGTACAATATTAAAATAGCATTTGCCCTGGCCAGCTGGCTCAGTTTATTGGAGCACTGTCCAGTACACCAAAAGGTTGTAGGTTCCATTCCCAGTCAGGGCACATATCTAGGTTGTGGGTTAGATTACCAGGTCAGGGTGCATACAGGCAACAATCGATCAATGCTTCTCTCTCACAATGATGTTTCTCTCCCTTTCACTCACCCTTCCTTTCTCTCTAAAATCAATAAACATATTCTTGGGTGAAGATAACTAATAAATAAATAGAATAGAGAGCATTCAGTTATAGATACATAGAATCTGATAGTTTTTATTTTTTCTCTAAGTTATAATTTCTTTTGTAAGTAATAATGGTTATTCTAATATTTTCCTTGGTTTTTAAATAAGACTATATATTTTAAGGGAAGTTCTAGGATTGAAATTGAGAGAAAGGTACAAACATTGCCTATATACGCTAGCACCATCCAGCCATTGCCTCCTCTACTGTTAACATCACTCGCCAGAATGACACTTTTTTTTAAAGCCAAGGATGAGCCTACACTGACACCTAAAGTCCATTGTTTAATTTAGTGTTTACTCTGGATGTTGTATATTCTATTGGTTTGGACAAAAATATTGACATAAATTCATCATTGGAATATTACACAGAGTATTTCCCTATCCTAAATATCCTCATGGTATGCCCATTCATCTCTCATACCCCTTGGCAATTACTAATCTTTTGTTTTCATGGTGTTACCTTACCCAGAGTGTCACATACATGGGATTATACAGTATGTAGCCTTTTCAGATTGGCTTCTTTGTAGCAATATGCACTTCAGTTTCATCCATGTCATTTCATGGCTTGAGAGCTTATTTCTTTTTAGTTTTACATAATATTCCACTGGTTGGATGTACCAAAGTTTATTTATCCATTCACCTACAAAAGGACATCCTAGTTGCTACCAACATTTGATAATTATAAATAAAGCTGCTATAAACATTCATGTGCTGGTGTTTATGTAAGTTAAGTTTTCAGCTCCTTTGGATAAATACCAAGTAGTGCAATTTTTGGATCATATGGTAAGAGTAGGTTCACTGTGTAAGAAACTGCTTTCCTTTTCAAAGAAACTGTCTTAATGTGGCTGTACCATTTTGTATTCCCACCGCACCTATGGCTTTACATCCGCACCAACATTTGATGTCAGTATTCCAGACTTTGGCCATTCTCATAGGAGTAGAGTGGTATCTCATTGTTGTTTTAATTTGTATTTTCCTTATGATACTTGATGTGAAGCCTCTTTTCATCGCTTACTTGCTATCTGTGTATCTGCTTTGGTGAAGTGCCTGTTAAGGTCTTTGGTCCATTTTAAAGTTAGGTTATTTCCTTATTGTTAGGTTTAAGTGTTCTTTGTATATTTTAGATAACAGTTCTTTATTAGATGTGTCTTTTGCAAACATTTAATACCAGCCTACAGCTTGACTTCTCATTCTCTTTACATTGTCTTTCACAGAGCAGAAGTTTTAAATTTTAATGAAGGACAGTTTATCAGTTATTTCTTTCATGGATCATGTCATCTTTGGTATTTTATCTAAAAAGGCATTATCATACCCAAGGTCATCTGGGTTTTCTCCTGTGCCATCTCCTATCATTTCACAGTCTTCATTTTACATTTAATTCTATAATCCATTTTCAGTTAATTTTTTTTAAAGATTTTATTTATTTATCTTTAGAGGGGAAGGGAAGGAGAGAGGGAGAGAGATATCAATGTGTGGTTGCTTCCTGTGCATTCCCTGCTGGGAACTGGCCTGCAACCCAGGCATGTGCCCTGACTGGGAATCGAACCGTGATCTCTTGGTTCACAGGCCCGCGCTTAATCCACTAAGCTACACCAGCCAGGACCCATTTTCAGTTAATTTTGATCAAGTGTGTAAGGTCTTTGCCTATATTCATTTTTCTGCTTGTTGATATCCAGTTGGTGTGGCATCATATATCGAAGGGACTATTTTTGCTCCATTGTACTGTCTTTGCTCCTTTGTCAAAAACAGTAAATCTACTTATAGGGTATATTTCTGGGCTCTCTATGCTGTTCCATTGAACTATTTGTCTATTATTTGGCCAGAACCACAGTCCTGATTACTGTAGCTTTATAGTAAACCCTGAAGTTGGGCAGCATCAGTCCTCCAACTTTGTTCTCCTTCAATATTGGGTTGGCCATCCTGAGTCTTTTACTTCTCTATATAAACTTTAGAATCAGTTTGTTGATATCCATGAAATAACTTGCTGGGAATTTGACTGGCAGAGCATTGAATATATAGATCAAGTTGGTAAGAACTGACACCTTGGCAATATCGATTATTCATATCATGAAAATGGACTCTTTCCATTATTTAGTTCTTCTTAGAGTGATTTGATCAGTTTTGTAGTTTCACTCCTATAGATCTTGTACATATTTTGTTAAAGTAATACTCAATTATTTCACTTTGAAGAGTACTAATATAAATCATATTGAGTTTTTAATTTCATATTCCACTTGTTCATTTTTGGTGTATAGGAAAGCAACTGACCTTTGTATAATGACCTTTGTGTACTAATCCTGCAACTGTATTATGATTACTGATTAGTTCCAGGAGATTTTTTTCATTGTTGCTTCTTTGAATTTTCTATAGACAATCATATCATCTGCAAATAAATACCATTTTATGTCTCCATCAATCTATATGCCATTTTTTCAAATTTTAGCTTTGTTTACATACAATTGACATACAAAATTGTAAGATACTTAAAGTGTACACCATGGTGACTTGATTTACATATACATTGTGAATGATTCTGTGTATCCATTGCCTTATAGCATTAGCAAGAAGTTTCACGGCCACGTTGAAAAAGACTGGTGAGAGAAGACATCCTTGCCTTGTACCTGATTTCAGATCTTCAATTTTCTCATCACTGTGACATTAGCTGTAGGTTTTTTGTAGTCTTTATCAAATTAAGAATGTTCTTAGTTTGCTGAGTTTTCATGAATGTGTGTTGGATTCTGTCAAATGTTTTTTCTACATCTATGGATAGGATGTGACTTGTCTTTTTTACTGTGTTGACTTAATGGGTTGCATTAGCTTTATTGTACGTGAGGTAAATCCCACTTGGTCATGATACATACATAATAATGACTTGTGTGTCCTTGTGGATTTGATTTGATATTATTTTGTTGAGAATTTTGCATCTATGTTCATAAAAGATATTGGTCTCTAGTTTTATTTTCTTGTAATGCCTTCATCTGGTTTTGGTATTAGAGTAATGTTTGCCTCACAAAATGAGTTAAGAAATATCCCCTCTGCTTCTATCCCATGAAAGAAATTATATAGAGGTGGTGTAATTCTTCCTTAAATGTTTGGTAGAATTCACCAGTGAACCCATGTGGGCCTAATGCTATCCGTTTTAGAACTTTATAAATTATTGACTCAATTTCTCTAATAGACACAGGCCTATAAACATCACCTACTTCTTTGTGTGTTGACATATTGGGTTTATAAAAAAACTGGTTCCTTTCAACTAGGTTATCAAATTTGTTGGCATAGGGCCCTGGCTGCTGTGGCTCAGTGGACTAAGTGCTGGCCTGCGAACCCAAGGGACACTGGTTCAATTCCTAGTCAGGGCACATGCCTGGGTTACAGGCCAGGTCCCCAGTTGGGGGTGCACAAGAGGCAACCCCACATTGATGTTTCTCTTCCTCTTTCTCCCTCTCTTCCCCTCTCTCTAAAAATAAATAAAATCTTTGAAAAAAGAGAAAAAGAAAGTATTTGAAAAGTTCTTTAAAAAAATTTGTGGGCATAGGGTTGTTCATGGTATTCCTTTATTATCCTTTCAATTTCCATGAAATCTGTAGTGATATCCTCTCACTTCTGATATTAATTTGTGTCCTATTTTTTCCTACTTAACCTTGGCTAGAAACTTAACAATTTTATTGATCTTTTCAAAGAACCAGCTTTTGATTTTATAGATATTCTCTTAATGATTTTTCTATTTTAAATTTCATTGATTTGTCTTAATTTCTATGATTTCTTTTCTTCTACTTACTTTGGGTTTGATTTGTTCTCATTTTTCTAGTTTCTTAAGTTGGAAACTTATTGATTTTATAACTTACTTTCTAACATATATATGCAACACTATAAATTTCTCTCTAAGCACTGCTTTTGCTATATACCCCACAAATTTTGATAAATTGTTTTTATTTTAAGTTCAAAAAATTTCTAAATTTCTTTTGAGATTTCTACTTCAAGCCATATGTTATTCAGAAGTGTGTTGTTTAATCTCCATGTATTTGGGGATTTTCCAGCTACATTTCTGTGCTTGAATCCAATTTAAAATGTATTATGGTCTGACAGCAGACATTGTATGATCTCTATTCTTTTAAATTTTTTAAGGTGTGTTTATATCCCAAAATGTGGACACAATATAGTGGGGAAACGGAACTGCTATAAATAGGCCTTTAGTAATATGGTGAGGTGAGGGTGGGTGGGGTTGTGGTTATAGTCCTATGATTAGGCCTCAGTCATTCAGTGAGTCAATGCCTCTGGACTATGATCTTCACACGAGTTTCTCAGGGGGTTTTTTCTACCAGCTTAGGTGGAACAAAATGGCTAGAGTTGGCTGCAGTTGGGTATTTCTCTTCCCCAGATAAAACCTCAGCAGGTTAGGCTCTGGTTAATTAGTTTTACCTGAGGGCACGGTTTGTTAAGAACACAGCAGTCTGATATAATTCAGAATTGTTTCATTCCATATCCGCCTGCCAGAAATCCAATAGGATTTTTTAAGATATATTTTAGTGATTACGCTATTACAGTTGTCCCATGTTCCCCCTTTATTCCCCTCTGCCCTGCACACCCCCTCCCACCCCCATTCACCCCCTTTAGTTCATGTCCATGGGTCATACATATAAGTTCTTTGGCTTCTACATTTCCTACACTATTCTTAACCTCCTCCTGTCTATTTTCTACCTACCATTTATGCTACTTACTCTCTATACGTTTTCCCACTCTCTCCCCCTCCCACTCCCCTGCTAACCCTCCATGTGATCTCCATTTCTGTGATTCTGTTCCTGTTCTAGTTGTTTGCTTAGTTTGTTTTCGTTTTTTAGGTTCAGTTGTTCATAGATGTGAGTTTGTTGTCATTTTACTGTTCATAGTTTTTAATCTTCTTTTTCTTATATAAGTCCCTTTAACATTTCATATAATAAGGGTTTCGTGATGATGAACTCCTTTAACTTGACCTTTCCTGGGAAGCACTTTATCTGACCTTCCATTCTAAATGACAGCTTTGCTGGATAGAGTCATCTTGGATGGAGGTCCTTGCCTTTCATGACTTGGAATACTTCTTTCCAGCCCCTTCTTCCCTGCAAGGTTTCTTTTGAGAAATCAGCTGACAGTCTTATGGAAACTCCTTTGTAGGTAACTGTCCCCTTTTCTCTTACTGCTTTTAAGATTTTCTCTTTATTTTTAATCTTGGATAACTTAATGATGATGTGTCTTGGTGCGTTGCTCCTCAGGTCCAACTTCTTTGGGACTCTCTCTGGGATTCCTGGACTTCCTGAAAGTCTATTTCTTTTGCCAGATTGAGGAAGTTCTCCTTCATTATTTGTTCAAATAAATTTTCAATGTCTTGCTCTTGTTCTTCTCCTTCTGGCACCCCTATAATTTGGATGCTGGAACGTTTAAAGATGTCCTGGAGGTTCCTAAGCCTCTCCTCACTTTTTCGAATTCTTGTTTCTTCATTCTGTTCTGGTTGAATGTTTCTTTCTTCCTTCTGCTCCAAACTGCTGATTTGAGTCCTGGTTTCCTTTCCGTCACTATTGGTTCCCTGTACATTTTCCTTTATTTCACTTTTCATAGCCTTCATTATTTCCTCTAATTTGCGACCATATTCAACCAATTCTGTGAGCATCCTGAATACCACTGTTTTGAATTGTGCATCTGATAGACTAGCTATCTCTTCATCACTTAGTTGTATTTTTTCTGGAGCTCTGATCTTTTCTTTCATTTCAGCCTTTTTCTTTTCTTTCTTCTTCTTCTTCTTCTTTTTTTTTTTTGTTGTGGTGCCCCTGTTATGTACTAAGGGGTGGAACCTTAGGTGTTCACGAGGTTTGGGCAACATGTCACTTCCTTGTGATGCTGTACGTGGGGGAGGGGTCTGAGAGGGAACAGTGTCACTCTGCTCTCAGTCGGCTTTCAGTCACTTCCCCTGATAACCACAATCAAATTGGGCCCTTCTGGTGCTGATTCCTGGGTGGGAGGGTTTGTGTACATTCTAGGACCCTGTGGGTCTGTCCAACAAATTCTCCTGTGAGGCCAGGAGTTCCTCCTGCTGCTGCTGCTACCCCCACAGGTGTTTCCAGTCAGAGGCTTTGAGGCTTTATTTCCCCATGCTGGAACCCTGGGTTGCATGATCTGTCTCGCTTCCCAGTTGTTCCTCCCAGTTTATCTACATGTGAATGTGGGACCGCCAGTCCTGAAGTCACCACCTTGCCCAGTCCACCAGCTGCCACCTTGCCCGCCCTGTCCTCCAGCCTCTGTATTGCCACAAGTCCTCTCCACCCAGCTGCTCATCTCTCCCCTCTGACTGGTCCGTATGAATGTTTCTTCTTTAACTCCTTGGTTGTCAGACTTCCATACAGCTTAATTTTCTGTCAGTTTGGGTTGTTTTTGTTTTTAAATTTGTTATTGTCCTTCTTTTGGTTGTGCAGGGAGGCACAGTGTGTCTATCTATGTATCCATCTTGACCAGAAGTCCCCAATGGGATTTTTTCTGTGATATTTATTGTAGGAAAATGGTGGAACTCCTCAAGGTGAATCTCACAATAATATGTGATCCTCCATGACTGGGTCTCCCTGAAATTTTAAACTCTGAGTTGTCTACACTGAGTCTCCAGCAATTCATCAGTTACAGTTCAGGTTTGCTTACCCAGGCACCATTTCCTGTGGTTGTTTCAGTTCCTGAGCCTGCTCCTATAAGCAGAAAATCCCTGAATCTGCCTGTTGCCAATCTTGGGGTTATTGATTTGCCTGTGTCCTCCCCTCTCTTATAGCTCCAAGAAGAGTTGTTGATTTTTCAGGCTGTTCAGCTTTTTACTTATTAGGATACAGTGGGGACTTCCAAGCTCCTTACATGTAGAACTAGAAAATGGATCTTTTAACAAGAATTTATGGTCCCATTCTTAAGAACTGAGGATCTGTATTATTTGTTTTTTCACAAATAAAGGTAACTTACTAATTAATTTGTTTGAATTGATGAGAAGCTACATTCAAAATATTTTTTTAAACTTCATGGAAAAAGGGCAAGATTCTTTTACTACTAGTTAGGTCTGTATTTTAAAAATGCACTTTACATTCTATTCTTCTCAAAAGTATTTTTCTTTTTCATCTATCTTATATTAATTTTTGTTCATTTCTTTTCCAGTATACATTTTAGAAGAAATAGTGAAAAGATAGTCTGTGAACAATTTTGCTGTGAATAAAGCAAAAAAAATTGCACACGTGGTTCTGCCAGCAAGAAAACAAAAAGCTTCTAAATAGGGTGAATAAAAATGTCTATTCAACATCTAAGAGTTGCTTTTCTCTCATTTTGGTTGATTCAGAAGCAAAGTGTTGTAGTACACGGCTTCCATCTATCCAATTAACTTCCTTAATTCTTTTTTGTGAAAGAAGAGAATGAGAGAGAGAGAAAGAGAAACACTGATTTGTTGTTCCATGTATTTATGCATACATTGCTTGCTTCTTGTATGTGCAGTGACTGGAGATCAAACCTGCAACCTTGGCATATCATGACAATGTTCTAACCAACATAGCTACCTGCCCAATGCTGCAATTAATTTTTTATTGCTGTAATTTGGTTAATGTCATATTTATTCAGTTTAAAAAATAGTATAAGGCTTATTAAAATCCTGATATACAATTTACAAAAATAATTCTATTTTAGAAGTATTCTAGCAATGTGTATTACTATCACTAGTAGACAACTGATATACTAGGAAAAATGTGTTTATCAGCCCAAGGAGTTAAGTCTAACACAAAACAGTCATATCACTATGTTTATAAAACTGTCCTGATTGGTGTGGCTGAACTAGTTGGGCACCATCCCACAAAGCCAAGGGTCTCCAGTTTGATTCCTGGTCGGGGCACATGCCCAGGTTACGAGTTTGGACCCAGGATGGGGAGCATATCACAGGCAATTGATTGATGTTTCTCTCCTTCTCTTTCTTCTTCCCTTCCCCCACTCTAAAAATAAATAAATAAAATCTATAAATGAAAAAAATAATTAAAATATATATACTTATAAAACTGTTTAAAGACATAGGAGGGAAACAAATATTCACTAAAACTATATATTGTATTTTCATTCATATCTTAAGACCCTAATATCTAACCATGTTCAAAACCATCAATTCAAGTTATTATTTGAGGTAAAGTTTATAAGATTAAAAAATACCTTAGTAAATGGACTTCAAAACAATGAAGTAATCACTTTTCTGAGAAAAGCCTTCCCACAAATTTAAGCACAATTAACTGTATACGAATAAAAAAAATTATTGAATTAATACCCACTACATCTGAATTAAAACAAAAAATTTTGAAGTGCAAAGTTCTTAGCTTGGGAGGGGCAAATATTCAAACTGCAACAAAATCAACTATTAGCTAATGCTACTAATTACAAACATTAAACATAAGTGAAATATTTAAAGTATATTACCATTCTCACACCATTTATGATGACATAATTGGGAAAAATGGAGGATTCCTTCTGTATTGTCCATTGTAGAAATGGCCAACTTGCTATCAAGAGTGGCTAAGGTTCCATGCTAAAAAAACTTACATTGAACCTTACAATAATGAACAGGGTTATTTAAGAAACTAAGTAGTATGTATATGTGTATAATTTAAAAAAAAATATTACGATATACAAAGTTTTGATGCTGTGTTTTTAAATAACTGAAGTACATTCAATAGCTATAGCAAACTTCTGAGAAAGGAAAACAAGGATAATAGAAAAAAGAAATTAAGCTTTGTCTTAGCAGGCTGATAGTGTAACATGCAGTGTATAATGCAAAGCCAGTAAAGTGCTTTGTTTATGCTGGAGGATAATTACCATTACTATAATTGAATAAGTAGGTGACAGAAATGCAAAATAGTGTTAATAATACATGAATAAGATTCAAAAGGCAGCTAAATAATATTTAGTTTTCTGCATAGTTTATAGTTTTGAATAGTTTAGTTTTCAAGATAAAAAATCCATAAATAAATCCAGTATAAATGTGAAAATGCAGTATATGACAAAGGTAGCTTTTCTAATCACAAATAACAAATCATTCAAGAAATTTGACTGTCACAACTTACTATAGATTGAGAAGAAAACACATTGGATCCTATTATATTCCAAATACAAAAATTAATTTGAATTGAACTAAAAGTAATCTAAAAAATCTAGGCCACTACATAATATAATCTAGGGATAGGTAAGACTTTTTGAGCTAAGCCAGAAACCCAAAACTTATACAAAAAGAAATCATAGACATATTTTACTATATGAATGTATCTATGGCAAGTGATATTAAATAGCAAGTCAACAGACAGATGACAGAGTTGAAAAACTGTGAAGACAGGAATAGTAATATCTATTACAAATTGAAAAGAAAGGGTAATTGGTCCTGGCTAGGTAGTTCAGTTGGTTAGAGCATCATCTGGATACACCAAGGTTGTGGGTTCAATCTCCTGTCAGAGCACATACAAGAAGCAACCAGTGAATGCATAAATAAGTAGAACAAATCAATGTCTCCCTGATGTGGACTCTGGCCAGCGGAGTCCATGTGTTGTGGCTGTGGGGAACAAATTCACACAGACTACAGAAGTCCTGTGGAGAGACAGAATAGCATGGCCGCTCTCTAAGTGAGAAACAGGGCACCCTGACCCCTACCTGGACAGGCTTTTATTGCTTTTCTGGGTACATTACATCGAGGATGGTCCTCGTTTACTATGCACAGGTCCATTTTAGGTGATTACCTTTTACAAATAACAAAGGAGAGGATGTTGCTAATTACTACAAAGAACAGGATGTTTGCAAATTAAGGGGAAAAGTGGTTGAACTGGTTACACTCATACTTGGGAGGTTTAGCACAGATTTTAGGAAGTTACTTTAAAGATGTGCAGTAAATATTTGCTACCTCAATTCAGGATGTGGGAGTTTTAGCAAAAAAACAAGCCTCAAAGCAGCCTAGGTACAATGCAGGCCTGATTCCCCACCGGAAAACTGATCCGTGGGCCAGGTTCCTATGTGTCGACTTGCTCCCACCAGTTTTACGAGTCAGGGGCTGGGCTATAATCACCACTGCCACGCAGACTGGTTTCCTCCCTCCTGCCCTATTTCCTCTCTCTCTCTCTCTCTCAAATCAATTTTAAAAAAGAAAAAGGAAAGGATAATCAACCAATATACATGTAAATAGATATTTAAAGAGGTCCTTTCGACTGACAAAATATGAATACTCATGTTGAAATTTGATGCTGTTTTATTAAATGGTAAAAAAAACCGTACATATATAAGAATTTCTATGTGTGTGTATGTGATATAACTATTCTTTTAAGAATGTATGACGATGAAGAAAAGAAAGCAGCAGGATGCTAACTTTGCAAGAATGTTGTGGAGTAGTTAAATAAAGATGGGAGAGCCAAATTAAAAAAAGAGAAGGAACAAATGAAAAAAAATGTGGGGGGATAAAGCCAAAAAAAGTGATAGGACTATACTAAAATAGCTAGTATGTATGATATAATCAACATATACATTGTTATAAAATTGTACACACGTGGACATGAACTTTTTAAAAAGATTTTATTTTTATTTATTTTTAGAGAGAGAGGAAGAGAGGGAGAAAGAAAGGGAGAGAAACATCTATGTGCGAGAGAAACAATGATCAGCTGCCCATTGCACACCCCCAGATGGGGACCAGCTCACAACCCAAGCATGTGTCCTGACAGGAATCAAACTGGTGACCTTTCAGTTTGCAAGGTGATACCCAATCCTCTAAGCCTCCCAGTCAGGACTGAACACGAAAAGTATTTAAGATAAAGATGGGGTTGCAACCAAACTTGCCAAAGGAAATGGCCAAAAAATTTATCAGTATTTGGATGCTCTTCTGCTTCCACTCTTATAAAATGTAGTCTGAAGTGACTGTGGAGGCCAAGCATAGTCCTCGATTATCATCATTCTGAAGTTGTGTGTGAGTTTGCATGACTGTATTAAAGGAACAGGGGTCAGTTCAATCTGGTTTTACAGGTTACTCTGGTGGCCAGCAAACTTTCTGTAATGAACCAAATAATAAATATTTTAGGCTTTTCGGGCCCATATTATGCTATCATGACTACTCAACTCTGCAGTTGTAGGGTGAAACCACTCACAGACTTTGATGGTTTATTTTGTGTTAACTTGTTGAGTCTAGAGTTTCAAGTTACTTAATCAAACACTAATTTAGGCACTACAATGAAGATAGTTTGTAAATGTGGTTCATGTTTATAATGTGTTGACTTTAAGATTACCCTTGAAAATATGATGCACCTCATCCGATCAGACTTGAAAACAACAAAAACAGCTTTTCTAGATAAGAAATTCTGCCTCGTGACTGCAACATCAACTTCTTTCTGAGTTTCCAGCCCTTAGATCTGACCTACATTATTTCAAACATGACAGTCCCCATAAACCTGTGAGCTAATTCTCTAGATAGCTAGATACACTAGATTAGATAGGTAGATAGATAGATAGATAGATAGATAGGTAGAGAGATATTGTATACTATTGGCTTAGTTTCTCTATAGAACCTGTGCATAGATGATATATAAACTAACGTGACTAGCTGTGTTCTGATAAGGCTATTTACAATAACAGGTGGTGGGTCAGATTTGGCCTATGTGCCACAATTTTCAAACCCTTAGTATCAACAATAATAAAATATAGTTGCTTTTATGAAACACTCTCTGTGTTTCAGGCAGTATGAAAGGTGCTTCACATACATATGGATCCAGGGTGATCCATTAATTGGGAATTATTCCTGACTGGGGCAGATATTCTGGAGCAGTCATGTAAGCAGGAATGACCTTCCAAGAACCAGTGATATACAGACCATAAGCTTAAATGTAAGAAGTTTCTCAGAGAGGATTTCATGATGGTATGCTCTTTACTTGTTGTATTCTTTTATCTGTTGGCTTTGGGGATTGAACATTTTGCTGCTAATCAAGCAGAAGTCAAGCAACAGAATGCCTTAAATATTCCTTTATTAAATGTGGTACCTTTCAATAAAACTTGATAATGGGAAATTAAAATTCACAAAATCACTAAATCAGGGGTTTACATCAAAGGGATTCTTAACAACGAAGATTTAAAGCAAAGGACCTTTAATAATATTTCTTAGAAGGAAGAGTCCTCTACAGACTATTGTTAAGTAATAATAATACTACACATTTAAAGTTACCTATAACTAAATAGTTGATCCTCAAGTTGGATGATGCCGTAAGGTTTCCTTTTTCCAGGGATGAATGGGATTCCCATTTGAGAAGAAATTGGCATCCTTTGTTTTCAACTCAAGGACTCCCTGTAAGCACTCTCATCTCATCCCAAGTATTACCTCCTGTTCCTCAAAAGTTTAATACCTACATTCAAAAAAGATTTGACTTACAAAACACAACTATAACCACACCTTTTCAAGATCACACCACTATATAAAGTAAAGGATGTCTATAAGACTGCCCTTGCCATAGAGAGGATTCTTAGGTTAGGATGAGATATGATAAAAAGTGGGGAAAACAGGAAATTTGAAATTTAATATAAGAAAGAGAACTTTAACAGATAGCTGAAGAAATAGTTTTATATAAAAGTAAAGGGCTGTAATGACCATGAACAAATGATAAATTTATAAAGTAGAAAGGGAATAAATAAATAGTAGTAAGACCCTAAATTAGAGAAGAAGCCAAGTTAAAAGGTAAACTAATGTGAGTAAGTGGTAAACAAAGATTTACTTATTGAAACATGTGTCTTAAGGAAAAAAAGTCAGCAAAGGAAGGCTCGGTAAGGAAATACTATATAAATACTATATAAAGGCAACCATGGAATCTGAGTTCTGACCCACTCAGATATTTTTGCCTGTCAAATTATTTTGTTCCGATTTTTAGTTCAGAAAATATAGTCACTATCATACCTATTTATATACAGAATTCCCATAAAATTGTTTTTAACATAGAAAAGCCTCAATTATTTATTGATAATGATAATTTCCTAGAAATTCAAACCAGAGAAAGTACATTAACAAACAATAACAACTAGCCCTGGCTGGTATAGCTCAGTGGATTGAGCGTGTGCTGCAAACTAAAGGGTTGCTGGTTCGATTCCCAGTCAGGGCACGTGCCTGGGCTGTGGGCCAGGTCCCCCAGTGGGGGCATGTGAGAGGCAACCACACATTGATGTTTCTTCCTGCCTCTTTCTCCTCCCCTTTCTCTAAAAATAAATTTTAAAAATTGTTTAAAAAAATAATAACTAACCATTCTTAAAGAATAAAACATAATTATCAGTAGTCTTTATCTATTTACTAATATCAATAAGAAACTACAGTCTGAAAGCATTGTTTAGCTTAGAAAATTGGTGCCACACTCACCTCTGCTGGTAACTTCAATGTTGCATGGGGATGAAGCCATAATCTGCCAAAATCTGAATCATCCTTGCCAGGTTTGGGGGTTCTGCAGAGAAGTTACTGATACCAGATTTGACTGCCATAGCTCAGGAAAATGGTGCAGTCATTCCTCTTCGCATATAATATACCTGAGAAGAAGTTTAAAAAAACCTATGTAATATCAAACCCAGAAAGACAGTATTTACTGTGGTTTTGATATTGAATGTAAGAGCTAACAATTGTCAAATGCATACTGTTTCAGGAACCGATGCATTATCTCTAATCCTTTTGAGAACCTTTTGGGGTATCGGTATTGTTATTAGACCTAATTTTATAGGAAACCCAGGCTTAGCAAGGTTAAGTACTTTCTTAAGATAACAAAGGTAGTAAGAGGCAAGGCTGGGACGTGAACTCACGCAGTCTGGTGTTTCTGGGTGTGTATATCCATAACCACAAAACTACAGGTATACTCAGTTTGGTGAAAAAAATCAATTTTCTAAAAAGGGCAAACTGATTTCCTCAAAAGTAATCTGTGTTTCCTTTACCTATACCACATGCTTAATCTTCAACTCACATCCTAAAAATTTAGACTGGCATTTATGTGCCAACTTTAAATAATTATTAAACTTTATATTTTTAACTTTTATAATATTTTACAATTTACAATAGTGAAGCATGGATAGTCTCTTAGTCTCCAAGACAGAGAAAAATGGGGATGACAGTAATGGTGCATTCTTTTCCGATGAAAAGACAAAGAAATATATATAAACCTCACTCTTCATTTATCAGAATTATTTGAATTCAATGAATTGCTTAAAACAACCTAAAGACATAGGTCACTTTAAAAATCAAGAGTTGTCAGTATATCTTTAAGTTTCAATATGTTTCCTGGCAAAGAACTTTTGTTTGATAAATTACTCAAAACCTGTCCTGGCTGGTGTAGCTCAGAGGATTGAGCGCCTGTTCCTGAACCAAAGGGTTGTTGGTTCCATTCCCATTCATGGCACAGGCCTGGGTTACGGGCCAGGTCCCTGGATAGGGGGTGTGGGGACATTTGAGAGGCAAGAAGCCCATGTATTTCTCACACACATCCATGTTTTTCTCCTCCCTTTCCATCTCTCTAAAAATAAATAAAATCTTTTAAAAATTATTCAAAACCCCATGTATCACCTAAATCCACGATATTATCAAGTCCACATAAATTGTGGCTTTTCCTTTAACTTACTTCCTTTGTATTACTATTCATTTACATCTTACTTTACTACTTAGGTTTTTTTTTTTTAAGTTTCGTCTAATTTCATCTGACTATTTTTTAAAAAAAATCATGAGACTATTTGCCTGACAATTTTCCTTCCTCTTTCTAAATGGATGAAATTTTTACTGCAAAGTCTGTTGTTACACTATCAAATATTAACATCACTACCTAGAGAAACATTGACTGTAAAAGTACACTACCACCAAAACTGAATTAACGAAAAACCCATGTAGTCTGGATCTGGGTCTGCTCCCACCCCGAAAAGGGGAGGGGTCACAGACATTAAAAAGGGAGGGCAGGGAGTGGGAGGATGGGAGGTCCAAAAAGGCAGTGCTTGATTCAAGTCATTGCTAAACGTTCCCTGTGCCACTAACCAAGAGCAAAAAAAAAAGGTCTTGACGGTATTTCGAGTAGGGCCCTGCAGGCTTGCGGGAGGCAGTAAAAGCGTATAGCCGGGACTTGGGTGCCAGAGAGCCGCAGGGTTGGATCAGAGCCCCTTGCTGCCTAGGCGAGGGGGCCAACCAGGGCCGGGCCTACATCGCCTGGCTCCGGACGCCGCACATTCGCTGGCCCAGCCGCCAGCCCTTGAGATGACTAGACGCGGCCGCTTACCAGTGGCGTCTCGCTGCCTCCTCCGGGGCAGCCCTTCAACGGTTGCCGCAGTCAGAGCACCACCCCGCGGTGGGGTACGTCGAGTCCGCTGGTAGCTCTCAGATCCCCACAGCGCCGCCACTCTCGCGAGATGCCGGCGAAGTCCGCGACCTCGGAGGAGGAGGAGAAGGGAGGGGCATTTAACGGTGGCAGCTAGTTCTGTGCCGGATCTGGGAGAGGGGCGGGCGCCATTGTCCTTCGCAGCCGAGTGCTCTCCCTCAAAGCCCTAGAGTTCCGAGGAGGAAGGTGGTGGTCCGGTCATTAGCGAAACACACCTTGCTCAGTGCCAGCTCCGGAGCGGAGGTAATAAGCTGTGGAGCTCAGGCTTCTTCTAGGGGAGGTGGTTCTAGCTGAGGCCACGGGTGGGGGAGGGGAGAGAACGGAGTGAAGTGCAGGCCTGGCGACGACACGGAGGTCGCTTCCTCCTAAGCAGGATGGGGTGGAGGAGCTTGGTTCTCGATCTCCAGTACGGATGGATTCTGGTTGCAGGCCTCCTCTGCCGGTGGCCTTCTGTTGGGAGTTTATGCCGGGTTGAGGGGCGTAGGTTTGTAGTCTTTACATGCCTGGTGTGTGAGGGCTGGGGGCTTTTGCTGTAGGCAGCGGCCTTTTCGTTTGGGGTAAGCCGGGTCCTGCCGAGCGCAGCAGACGGTCACGAGGGTGGTACTACATTTACGAGGTGTTGAAAGTGGGGAGGCTTGGGGCTCTGCCCACCCAGCCTCGTATTGAAGGGGTTTTCTCAGCCTCCAAGTGCTTTGAGTCTTTAGGCTGCTCAGTGATCGTTCCAGTTCTTGAATATCGTGATTCTTGGGGAGTTTGTTTTGTTTTGTTTTGTGGTAAATTATGTGTATTTCAAAATGAAATAGGTGGTGATATGTATAAAAAATGGACCTGTTGATGTAAGAAGTAAAAATATGGAAGCCACCAGTAGTAGAACACTCTCTCATTTTGATGAAACTGCGTAGTGAACACTTGAGAACGTGTACAGACCCACACCAAAATTCTACAATTGATACTTTTTTCTTATATACAGAAGTAGGTAATATATATGGAAAATCTCTGTCTTGGTAATAAATTCATTGCTAGAATCCTTTGGCACTTCTAGAAGTAAATGTGCCAAGTGATATTAAATTTGTTCAGATTTTTTTTTCGATTTTTGTAGGACTTTTTAGGTATTTTCCTTTGTTTATTATTTTAAATCTCCCTTTTTCTTATTCTCACTCATTTCTGTACAGAATCAAAAGGTAAGGTTAAAGATGAATTATTGACTTAAAAATAAAAAACAGTATACTGTTAAGGCGGACACATAGTGTAGGTTTTTTTCGTGAGCTGGGGTCAGTATTTTATTTACAGCTCTACAGCATTTCGTGAAACAGCAGTGATGTATGAGGCGTTAGAGTCGGAAGATCTGGATTTGAGTCTTGAATTTTGCCGTAACTTATTTAACCTCTTCATTTTCCTTAGAAATACAGCAGTTAATTCCTAGACCAGAGGTAAGGATTAAGTTAGATGGGGCAGTGTATAGCAGTCAACATACTGGGGGACCTAATACTTGTAGAGTAAACTTTAAATGAATACAAACAATTTGAATTGGTATCTAAAGCCCAATTGATTATATTCATGAATTCTTGTCTAAATAACCTTGAAATTTTATTCTTCCTCTAATGTCCCCCACAGATTGCTGATAGCTTCACACAATATATATTTGTGTAAGTTCTCTAATACAAATGTGTGAAATTCCTACTTAAGTACAAGTGATTTCTCTTTCTACCTCGTTAGCAAGAGAGCTTATTTTCCAAGATGAAGCACAAAAATGCCCCCATATAGAATGCACATATGTTTTACTTGAAGTCATCATGTAATCAGATTGGATGTAAAAAGTCATCCATGCCACTCATGGAGCTGACTTTTAATTAATTCTGTATTCACTTCACAAAAGTTCTTCAACTGGTGTGTGTTCAAGAGTTACTCCATTTTACTATTATATTTTAGGTAAAATAGTTGTAATAGTGCAAATAACGTTTTACATTATTTGGTAATTTATTATTTGTTGTGTCCTGGCTTCTAGATTAGGGCTTCACATTTCAAGAATGAGCTTGACACACCATCTGCCCTCCATAACTCAGAGTTTAGTCATCAGACTGAGGTATAAACAACTGCTACTGTCTTAGTGTAAGGACACAGTAGTACCTTGGGAGCACAGAGGAGGTGTGTTTAATCTTGGGGAAAATTTAACAGGTATTGCTTTAACTGAGATGAGAAGGATGACTTAAGAGGTTGATAAAGAAACTATAAAGTCATGGTATCATGATTCGTTTTAGTAGTGGACAGTTTGTTCCCAATAGCTGAAACAAATTGAATGGAAAGTTAGAGCAGGACATGAAAGACCTTCTGTGGTGTTTTACAAAGTTAGTGCTCTGTGCTGTTGGGTGTGGAGAGCTATTGCATTTCTAAACCAAATAAAAATGGTTTTTAGATTATCTTTGCTGATACATACTTCTATTACTATGTATAATTAGTGCCAGTGCTAATAATAAATGGTGGGAAATGCATAGGCTTCCATCAAACCTCGTTTTTATTTTTAAAAGTTTTTTATTTTAATTTTAATCCTCACCAGATGATTTTTCTACCAATTTTTGAGAGGGAGAAAAAGAGAAACATTAAAACATCATTGTTTGGCCAATTCCTGAATGCCAAACATTGCGTTTTGGTCCCGACCAAGGACCAAACCTGCAACCTAGGCACGTGCCCAAGTGGGAATTGAACCCACAATCTTTTGGTGGAGGGGAGGATTGTCCTGCTGACTAAGCCACTAGGCCAGGGCCAAACCTCATTTTTTTTACCAACGAATTAAATTTAAGAACTAAGGAGTCTAAGAAACAGAATCAATAACTGATCACATTAAGATTATTATAATTTAAAATGAGTAAGATTTTTAGTTTCTCCTAAAACCTACTTGAATGCAATTCACTACAGCAGAATTCTATTACAGTGAAATAGTTTATCTTCTCACAAGTCATTATTTTATGCTCAAAAATCTATCTTTAATACAGTTGCTAATCATAAGATGAACCCAAAAAGGGGGGGGGTTAAATTATAATTTGAGAGTTGGCTGGGGTTTAATTTTCATTGACCTTAATTTTTAACTTCCCTGGTCTGAACTCATGGTCAAAGCTGGTTTTTCTTGCTCTCTTTCTCTGTGGCTCTACCGGTTAGACTAGATAAGTTGAACACCTGGTTTTAAAATCGCTACTGGCCTACATTACATATACCCACTGTTGTCATCAGATTTAAAAGAGGGCAAATTTTTAACCTCAAAAGCTAGTTCTAATCTTTCCATTATGATTATTATATTTGAGTGTAATATATTTCTCACTTTTCCAGAAAAATCCCTAAAATTGTTTCCACTTACAGAATGAAGATTGAACCTTGAGACTTTGGGATTTTAAATACACTTAAAAGGAGACTAGATTATCACATAAAGTACTGGAGAATAGACAACATCATACTGATGTTTTCTCATGGAGATATTAAACTTTTATCTGGTTATTTTTTTTTCAAGATGGGTATATCTTTGTGTCTTAAATATTTGTCAGCTAAAAACCTTTTAAAAACCCAAAAGACTGTGCTTTCTTCATGTGACCACCGATAGCTTCCATATCTCCATGTTCACTAGGATCAACAAAGTAACTAGGATTTCTTATTGAGAAAAATTTTCTCCCCAGAAGCAGATTTTTTTAAACAAAAGAATTTACCAAGTAGAAGTAAAGAATGGAATTGTAGCTATGTTTGTACTTCTGGAATGTGATTGGCAATCACGATACATTAGTATTTTTGTAATAGTTGTGGCATTCATGACATGAATTTTTTGTATAGTAATATTGTACTTGAGGTAATTCAGCAACTGCAACTCATCTGGATAGCTAAGACATTCTAAGGTACACCCTGAAATAGAATCAGATTTTTCTTAGAAACTGATGTGATAAAAGGAAAGTGAAAAGTTAGGATAAGTTTTGAAGCTTTATCACTTTATAGCAGACCTCAAAATCTGGTGGATTAAAACTGTTGTTCACTATTTTTTTTACAGTTGTGTGTGCCTGTTGGGCGATTATACTGGTTTTGCCTGGGTTCACTCATGTACCATCATTCAGCTGGAGGATTTCGAAGGCTGGAAGTTCAAGATGGCATCACTGACATGACTGGCAGTTTTGGTGTTGCTTAATATTTAGGTTTTGCACCATATGGTCTTTTATGATTTGGCTGTCTCAAGACAGTAACCCAAGAGGGCAAAGTAGAAGCTATTAGACTTCTTACAGCTTGGAAAATCATGTAATGTCACTTGACACTGCACTTTATTTTTAAGTTTTTTTTTTCTTAATGTTCATTCAGGGATATGTTTTTATTGATTTTAGAGGGAGAGGAGGAAGGGGGTGGTGGGAGAGAGAGAAACATTGATTGGCTGCCTCCTGCAGGCGTCCCAACCAGGGGATTGAACCTGCAACCTAGGTGCTCCTGTGTGCCCTTACCTGGACTCAAACCCAACAACCTTTTGGTATTTGAGATGATGCTCCAACCAATTGAGCCACCTGGCCAGGGCAGTGCTACACATTCTTTCAGTCAGAGTAAGTCTCTCCAGAGGATCCCCCTCTGAAGGGGTGAGGAATTAAGATACTATCTCTTCCTGGGCAGACCAGGAGCATCACAATAGGAAGGGAGTGTACTTACAACATTTTAAGAACAGGCATCCTTAACAATGTGGTTGGGATTTGCTTTAAAATAGAGGATGGTAAAATAAACAAGATAAGTTAATTGTTGATTGGTAGATGGAGGTTCATTATTGTCTCTACTTTTCTGTATGTTTGAAATTTTTATCTTCTACTTAGTATTTACTAGAACAGTACTTTATTGTTTAATATTTATTACTTCCTTTGTGGAATGTAAAATAGTAAGGAGTGTAAACAAGCAGTACAGAAATTTATAAAGGGAATTATTCTTAGTTCTTTATAGATTTTATTGTAATATGAGTTGTAAAAAAAGTCCTTTTCATTTGCAAATAACTGTTTCCCTTATTTATCAAAGTAAGACCAAGTACATTAAAGAAATTTGGGAAAACTAAGTATGAAGAAGAAACGAAACCCACCTAGAGACATAGTAACATGTTAATAATGGCTATTTTCAAATTTTTATGCATGTACTTATATAAGGTCTGTAAGTTTCTTTACCATGTAGTGACTGTCTTCCTGTACATAAATCTGAATGACTTTATAAAGTCTTTTTTTGCTATATGTTAAAATAAAAACTAAATAATGAAAGAGCCATTAGAATGTCTACTAAGATGTTTATATGGAAATCTTTTAACACTGGTGGTATTGCTTAATAACAACTAGTGTTTGCTGAATACACACTGTGTGCCAGCAAAGTTCATATTACCTGTGAAGTTGGTACTGTTATTATGCCCCTTTTATGGGTGAAGAAATTAAGCACTATAGAGATTAAACCTAGAGTCACACCAAATAAAGGACAGACGTCAAAGCTTGCACTCATAGCTATCATATTTCTACAAATAGTTAGAAATTGGCTTATATGCTAAAAATTGAGCAGGGCTTAATTTATGTTGCCTAGCCTCAGTTTCCTGTTTTGGAAAAATTACCTTTATTAATGCATATATTCTAAATAAAAGAAAAGTGTTAGGTGTGGGCTATACTATTTGGATATATATGGATAGGGCCAGGGTTTGTTTGATAGTCTGGTTATTTCATTTATGACTACTGTGTGACTCTTGACAGATCCTGAACAAGACTGTTACTATAGTAATGGAACACAGCAATCTAGAGTGATGAGAGAGGATACATACTATTTGAGAGGTACCTTTTTTAAAAGATACATTTTATTTATTTTCATTAAGATTTTATTTATTTATTTATTTATTTATTTATTTATTTATTGGAGAGAGGAAGGGAGGGAGAAAGAAAGGGAGAGAAACGTCATTGTGTGGTTGTTTCTTATGTGCCCCCTATTGGGGACCTGGCCTGCAACCCAGGCATGTGCCCTGACTAGGATTCAAACTGGTGAGCCTTTGGTTCGCAGGCCAGCACTCAATCCATTGAACAACACCAGCCAGGGCTGAGAGGTACCTTTTTAAGCAGAGTAAACCAAAAACATTTGAGTATTGCACTGCTTTTTAAAACTCCGATCTTCATAATTAACAGCTTTTCAAATTTAGTAAACTAAAAATCCAAACCCTGCTTGATAAGCAGCTTGTGGTGCTCAAAGAAAGCTTTACTCTTTGGTTCACAGGCCAGCACTCAATCCTCTGAGCCACACCAGCCAGGGAAGAAAGCTTTACTCTTAATTAGGGTAGTAAGTAGACTTCTTTTGTTCCTATATACTGCCTGAAGTTTTTCAGTTTACTTTTTCATAGTGCCCCAAATTCTAATTATATAATCAGTGGAGGGGGGGTGGCACTAAGACTGACTAGAAAGGTACAGTACAAGCAGAAGGCACTAAGGTATATGTGTATGTGAAAAAGTAAATAGATTGGTGGCAATGATTAAAAATAAATTGTCATCCCAGACTGCTCTTCTATGTTTTCAAAACAAATCCAACATACTTCTAGACCTCTTTTGAGCCCTTCAGACTCCTCATTCTTTAAAAACCAACTCATCTTGGTGTAGTTCTTTGGCCTCCACTACATAGACATATATATTTGTTCTTCAGTACTCTGAATAATTCCCCCCTCCCCACCATACTTTTCTATTTGTGATGTATTGAATCTGCCTTCTATCCATTTATTTTGGGCCTTTGCTAATTTGTCTTGGAGCCACTGTGTCTGTTCCTAATAACTTGTCCTTAATACTGATTTACTTTGGTTGGTTTGTTTGATTGATTTTTTACTGATGTTGTTTCAAAATCTTTAGTAGCTTCTAAGCCTATAGGTAAATCAGTAGTTTTTCCCCATTGTTTTACAAGGACTGTGTAATTAATTACTGAGTTTCAGTATTGCAAGAAATGTAGGAAGCTGTATACGAATCTGTACTATTGATGGTTGGCAAAACCAGGTAAAGTTTTGCTAAAACTGCTGGTAGTTTCATTTTTGTAAACTAATCATCAGGAACATATAATTTCTGGGATACTTGAGAAAAATAACTTGGAAATTACTAATGGTAAAAGCTTCAAAACCATTGCCTTATTAAAGCACAAACTCCTGAGCAGGGGATACAGGATTGCCTTTACAGTCTAGATATAATCTACTTTTATTTATTCTCTCAGAGTCCTTTCAGTTCCTCTCTCCTCTTTCATGCCTTTAATTTCACTCCTCATACTTGCATTCTTCAATATGCTGTAGTATTTTTATGCCTTCCTCTTTTTTCTGTTTTCATTCTTCAAAGGTCAACTCATATGTTACCACCTCTGAAGTCTTTTTCAGCTGGGACTTTTGGCCGCTCATTCAATACTCCCATAACATTTTCAGATTTTTCTTAAGTATGATTTTCAACAGTCAGGTATGAGTATCTAATCTAGTGATTAGTATAATTGGTAATTATTCTAGTTGGTGTTTATTGGGCTTTTGACACTCACTGATACTTCATCAGTTTTGGAAATTTTTAGCCAACACTTAATTTTTTTTCTCTGCCCTAGTTATTTCCTTCCATAACTCCAATTAAGTATACAAAAGACTTTATGACTCTTCTTTCAGTGTGTCTTAAACCCTGTCCTGTATTTGCTACCATGTGTTTTTCCATGCTTTATTCTGGATAGTTGGTTTTTAGCTTATTTCCCAGTTCCCTAGTATGTCCAATTTTGCCTTTTTTCCTGTTAAAATCATCAGTTTCCCACTTTGCTAACACTGGGGCTATCTCTTCTTCTGGTTTCATTGATTCTTATCTCTTGACATTCTTGTGTGTGTTGTAATTTTTTGTTGAATACCAGACATTGTCAAGACCAGTAGAGACTGTAATTTTAAAAAAAAAAACAAAAAACAGTAGAGGCTGTTAGTGTGGTGGGTTGAATGGGTTTTGTGTGTACTTGAGCTGGATTTGAGCTTTATTATTGCCTTTTTTTTTTTTTTTTTTGCCTTCAAAGTACTCTATTAGTGGACTGCCACTGTGTGGTGCTTAATGAGAGGCCCAGAGTGCTAGAGTATTTCTTTCAGTATTCTTTCACTAGCCTCAACTTCCTGCAGGCCCTGTACATCTGTACCGCAGAGGGGTCAGGCTGTTTTAAGTTCCTCAGCAGTAGACTCCTGTTGCTGCTTATTTGGACCGAAGTTCATGGTGTTCTTAGTTCTATGCATCCTCTTCCAGTCTTAGGCAGGCTCTGTGCCTTATTCTCAAAGATGGGATTGTCCTAAGATTTTTGACCTTCTCCCTGCTTGTTAGAGTCTAGAGTGCAGGCAGATGCCACTGCCCACGTCCCTTCTAGCTGATCTCTGCCTTGTGTTGGTAGGAGATCTTGGGCAGGCGGGTTTCATAGCCCTTTAGGGCCTAAAGACAACTGCTTTGTATTAGTGCAGAATCCTTACAGAAAGTGGCTTTCCTACCCCTTTGCTAGTAACAGCTGATACTACCTTGTACTCACTCAGGGTTTGGAGTGTGTATGAGTGTCTTCAGGTTCTTCTCTCAAACACAGGCAGGACCCGTGTGGTCATACTATAGAAAGTGGGACTTCAGATCTGCTGTTTGTCCTCATTCTTTCTTATGAGCACCCAGTGGAGACCTGTGGAAAAGATGTCTTATGTTAGGGCTCCCAGAGTTTCTAAACTTTCACACTAGCAAACATTTGGCCCTTAGGGATTTAAGAATTCAAGAAAATTTGGCTGTTTCTTAGCTGTTTTGGTGACCACCTTTGTCCTATCTCTCCTTGTTGGAGGGGCTTGCCATTTTTTGTAGTTCATTTCACCTGGTTGCCTTGCAACCTCAGTTCTAGTGTACTCAAGAAAAGTGATTTAATAGATTGTCTGGTTTATTCTTGTTATGTTCTAGTAGGACTGATGTTCTCTTGTGGCTGTGTATATACCAAGCAGAGATGAAACACTTACCGCCAAATTTGATTTGTTTTGTTTTGCTTGAAAATACTCAAGTAGAGAAAAGTTGGGAGAATAGTAAAATTAATATCCATATAACCTCACCTACATTCAGTGTAATCATTTGCCTTACTTTATATAGGCTGTATGTACTCTTACATATAGTACTTACTTTCTACAATATGTTAAGTTATTTAATACTCAGTTGCAGACATCATGACACTTTACTAAAATTCAGTCTACATTCATACTTTCTGTTGTATGAATCAGGATCCAGCCAAGGTTTATACATTGCATTGGAGTTTGTTTCTTTAGTCTCAAACTGGAATAGTATAGTACTTCCATACTTTTTCCTTTGTGACATTTACTTGTTGATTAGTTCAGACCAGTTATCCTACAGAATGTCCTGTTTTGCATGCCTTATCATTGTGGTATCATTTACGTTTAATTATGTTTAGTGTATGTTTCAGTTCTAAAACTTTAGTCTTTTTTTCACATGTGCTTTTTTTTGCATTGTTCTTTTCCTTACATGTATTTTTAAGCTTTCTCTTTATTTAAACATTGTAAATACATAATTGTTTTATATAACCTACATGAAATACTTCATTTAACATTTTTTGTCTTGTATATTGCATCTCAGGGACTTTGTTTTGGTGCCCCCTGCTCATTATATTTGCAAGATTATAGAAATAATCTGAAGACTAGCATGAAGTCACATTCCTCCACAAAGATTTGTGTTTGCTTCTGTCTGGTTCTTGGTAGCTTACTGGGATGACACCACCTTAAACCAAATATAAGGTTTGAACTTCTGTTTACTATTCAGGAAATAACAATGTTAGTTTCAAATCTGTACAAGGACTAGTTTGCATCTGATTTAACTTTTAACCTGTTTTGGGGGACTTTTTGGAGTTCACCTGACTAAGATGAGGTGGCCTATTAGATTTCTAACCTTGTGTATGTCCTGAGCTTTGATTTCCTTCCATGAGATTGGCAAAAGATTTAAATTTTTTGTCTGAAATTTACAAATACCCTCAGGGCAGAAGAGGCTTTCGTACTTCCTAACTTTTGGATTCCCATGTTCCCTTTCATTATTGACATAGTAATTCCTTATTATCTTGTCAACCCTTCATTGCTTTTAAAAGAATGTTCTTTATATTTAATCTATCATTTTTTTATTATTTTGGAGGGAAGGCTTGATTTGAGTAATCCGCTATTACCAAGAACTAAAGATTCTTTTCCATAGCATTCTGTTTATATATATTTACTATTCTCTGCTGTTGTAGTTATTTATTTAATTCCATTCACTCCCCTTATCCCTGAAATACAAGTTTAGGAAATAGGCTTTACTACTGCATTCCTAGAATTTAGCATCCTGTCTGATGTATTCAAGGTACTTGGTAACTGACCCTTAAAAATTGAGCTGAGCCTAGGGGTTTTTTAAGGTGGTAGTTGGAAATTAGGTGGGGAAGGTAGGTTAGAGTTCTAGATGCTGGGCCAAAGAATTTAGAGTTCCTTTCTAAAGTAGTAGAAAACAGTTGAAAGTTTGATTGGGAAATGGTGCCATTACTGATAAAATAAAATACAAAAGAAGAAAACATGTGGATTAATGATGACTTCCCTTTGGACAAAGCTTAGCATGGTTTTATTAGAGACGAACTTTGTTGGTTTGCCCAGCGTAGGCCTGATATCCAAGTAAAGCCTTGTTGAAAAACATTGTAAAAATAAATTTAAAATTATCTGTGTTCTAGTTTAGGTTGTGAGATAGTTTTTCAGTTGCATTTAACATGTGATTATGAGATCTTGATAACTTGCAGATAATATCAGGCAGAGAACCACTTAGAAAATTTTGCATGCAAGGTAATGATATAGAATTCCTTAAGGCTTTTTATGTAGATTAAGAGAAAATTTAAGCTAAGATTATTTCCACAGAATAGATTTGAATTGTGCTGTTTATAGGTAGGGAAAACCTTTTTTTGGTGTAAAGATCCTTTATAGTGTTCAGCAGGCCACCAAAAACATAAACTTGCTTTAAAGAGCTCTTCAAAGAGTTTCCTTAGGAAGCCAGCAGAATGAAATTATTTATGAAACAAGTAGTCAAATTTTTTAGTAGCTAATAAGTCATACATTTATGAGATGGACAGAAAGTGCAGATTGTGGGGTGGGCCCTGGCCAGATTGCTCAGTTGGTTGGAATGTTGTTTTGTGCACCAAAAGGTTGCGGGTTGGATTCCTGGGCGGGGTGCATAATAGAGGCAAGAGAGCGGTGTTTCCCTCTCTCTCTCTCTCTCTCTCTCTCACTCACTCACTCACTCACATCGCTCTACCTCTCTCTCTCAATCAATAAGCATATCCTTTGGTGAGGATTTTTTAAGAAAAATGTGGAATTGGTATAAATACCCATTTTCCACTGCTGTTGCTTATGCCAGTCTCTGTTAAAATTCCTCATTGTGAGGACACATACTTAAATAGAAATACGATGAATTAGGTAAACTAGTAGTTAAATATCAGCTTTATCCAAAAGACTTTATTTACAAAGTTGAAAAGTTCAGTAAAGTAACAATCTCCAATATTGACTATAAGATTTTTGTGGCTTTGTAGCTGGTCTTTCTGCATTTGAAGCAAGTTCTGGCAAATGGAAAATGTGATCTCTTGCTGCTGTCAGTGTCTCAGCTTAGTCATAGATTTGCTGATAAGGAACTTGAACACAAATTCCAGTTGGACTCAAGATGCTCAGGACTTCAGTGAGTCTCAGAGATCAAAAGCGTGCAAATTGTGTTACGGAACTTTCTTAGCAGTGATGAGTGCTGTATGCAGATTGAGTGGCAAGGTATGGCAGACAGGTACATGCTTGTAAAGTCTACATGGGTCATAGTCCTCGTGGTAAGTTTTTATCTTATCACCAGAGAGCTTGACTGTCCAACTGTGGAATCAAATCTAAATTTATTTAGAAAATAAATTACATAAAGCGTCAGAAGGAAACTAAGATACCCTTGTGTTGACCATTGAGGAAATGTTGTAATACGGACTTTTTGTGTTACACTCATCAAGTCTTGGTTAAAAGCATTAAGTTTCAAATACCTTTTTCCTGCTGGTGTGTTATTTTTGTTTATAGCTCTTCCATTATAGCACATACAACTAAGTTAATGTGGTTATTTGTGTGGCTTGTTTATTTTATTTGTTAAATAAATGAAAGAACTTAAAATTATGCCTCTTGCAAGTGGTCTGGTAGAAATTTTTTAAGGACTGCAATTTAATTTTCTCTCTCTCTTTTTTTTTTTTACTATTTTTTGTGCTTTTGACCTACAACTTATGCAACCATATTATATAAGTTCTCTGGTAACACCTACATTGTCAAAATTCAATCAGTTTATGTAGAGAAGTTGCCAAAAATAGTTTAATACAGGATAAATTATATCTCTCAAAGGACTCTGCCTCTTTGTCTTCTCTCAAGAGGTTTGTTTTGAGCAGATTTCCTACTAGGTTAGTTTAATTCTGCAAGTATGCAAGTAAGAATTGGATGTAAATGTAGTCAAAGTAAACTACGAGAAATATGATTAAGAAGCATTATTGTTATTGAAGAATGATGTATAGACCTGTATCTTAAAAAGCATTTTGTCTCCCTGTTAAAATCCTCATGTCACAAATACAGTCCCTCGTTTAGTATTTTCATAGCCTTTGTAAAATAACAAAATGCTACTTGTTAAATCTTTTGGTTTTTTTTCCTCTAGCTTTTGCATGCCAGTGTTTAACCATTAATCTTCTTTCTACTTGTGTATGCTTTCTTTTAAAAGTCCACGTCATAATACAACTCTTTTTAGTAAAAAAAAAAAATTGTGTGGACATACGTATATAGCTTATAAAAAGCTGAAGTGATCATATATGTGCTCTATCATCCAAAGTAGGCCACTTTTAAGAAAAACTCAAGCACTATTAATAATTGTCCTGAAATAATGAGCACAAATTAGGACTTTTCTGGCCATAAACTGGGACTTCCAGGCATACCAGGAAATATGGTTATCCTACTTAAAAGGAAAACAGTAATTTGCCCCACCCTTTACCTCATTCCCAGTCCTACTTTCCAAAGGCAGCAGCCCCCAACTTTTAGCTGTTCTAGGATTTATCTTTATATTTATACATGATGTATTTTATGCTGTTGATGATTTTTCAGTATTGTGTGTTTTTCTTACTCACCATTGTTTTTATTTCCCCATCCACCTCCATCTCACAGCATGTATGTAGCAAAACCAGCAGTTTGTATTAATAAAACTAAATAACTTGAGTTCACCAAAACATAATACCTCCTTCCTTGAACAATAACTTTGTTTTTCCAATTGTATTCCATTGTATCGTCTGTGCCACATTCGAAAATAGTTTTTGATACTATCTTTTTTCTTAGAACTTTGCTTCCTTTATCTGTGATCCTACTCCAATTTCAATAAGTGCTCCCTATGCTTTCCTGTATACCTTTGTAATAGTTGCCTGGATATTGTGACTGGTTCTTTAAGGTCCTTACATTCCCATTTTCCTAACACATGCTCTTCATTTAGCTTGTTGTGGTTTATGTTTTGTTTTGTGATCATTTTTTTAAAGATCTTGCATTCCTGAAAATGTGTCCTATTTTCTATCTCACATTTAGTTGTCAGATTGGAACTCACGGCTAAACATTTTTCTCAGCACTAGTTATTGTGTCATTGTCTTAAAAGTTTTTAAAGGTATAATTAAGATGCCATTCTGATTACTTTTGTATACGACCTGCTTTTTCATTCTTTCATTTATGGTGTTCTGAAATTTCAAGATGCTAACCTGTGCTTAGTGTTGGACTCTTTTCATTGATCTGCTGAGTGCTCTTGAATCCTTTCAATGTGAAGATTTGTATCCTTTAATCCTAGAAAGGTTATTTCTTTGGTAATATTTTTCTTTATTTTATTTTCTCATTCTGTGTCCATATTATAGTCAAATTGATAACTCCCATTGACAGTCCTCCTATTTTTAAAGTACATTTTCCACTTCAGGGAGGTTTACTCAATTTGCTTCTAAGCCTTATGTTGATTATTACAGTGTATCACATTTTTTAAGAAGTGTGTTACATTTTGAATATCCACAAGCTTGTCATTATACGTCAATTGATTTCTCAGGCTTCCTGTTACGTGAATGAATGTCTTAGTCATTTGAAAATAGTAATTAGCTCCTTTCCTCACATTTCCTCTAACCTTTTTTTGTTTTTGATTACTTTGGTGTCTTTCATATTGGAGGCCTTCCTTGGATGTTTAATGATCCTTGATGTTTGCCTATTAGAGGGAAGCCCTAAAAAAGCTGATTAGAAGAAACTCTTGGTTAGTAATGGACTTGGTTGTGGGGTAGGATGATCAAGTGGCAAGCTAGTTTTGTGGTAATTAGGAACATTTCAAATGTTGATATCCAGAAATCTTATCTGGTGTTTTGTTTGGTGATCCAAGAGGAAAATCCCTTAGTGTTTGAACAGTATTGTAGAAACAAAGCCAGGAAAGAGTCTTTGGGTCTCAACATTGAATACAGTATATATATTTTCTTTTATTCCTTATACTTAATTCCCACAGATATTTCCTTAATATCCCATATTTAAGGAAAATGATTGCCTGTGAAATTCCTATTTCCAGGGAATAAATACCCTAATTTTGGAAGAATGGAGCTTGGGGAAATATCTGGGGTTTTACTGCTCCAGCTACATATTTTAATTCAGCAACTCGATTTTCAACCATTTTTATGGTACTCTAGGCCTCCAGGTCTTGATTCTCTCACTCTACCTCTTTCTAAATGTCTAGGGTATAGTTTAATTTTCTCTGCTGAATTCTCCTGCTTTGGATTTTCCAAATATACATTGAAATCTTATGCCTTCTGTGGTCTTCTTCCTATTCTTTTCATGGTTAAAGCTTTGGATTAATTTACTGTCATTTTATAGAGATTTTGGAAAGGGGGGCCAAAATAGATGCATAAGGATAACTCGTCATGTGTAACTAGAAATTCAAAACTGACCTTTTTTCTGAGTGTCTTTTTTAAATTTAATTATATCCCATAGTACAACTTTTACTCTGGTTTCTCATTAGCTATGTGGTCTTGGCTGAATTATTTTAATTGATACTCAGTTTGTGTTACATCTTTTGTGTTTGTTGTATGTCTCCTACTGCAATATATACCATATGTTTTGTTAGTTTTTTGCTCTCTTCATCCTTTCTCCTGTTTTCCTGATACCATGTTTGAATGTTTTAATAAAGCAGGTAAGTGAAGTGCATCAATACTCCCCTTAATTTCAGTCTACTTCCAGAACAATAAGGAAATAATTCTTGACCTTGAAAGTTGATAACTGGGAAAAGTTGAAAAGATGATTGTGGTTTTTTTTTCATTTGATACTTGCTTTTGTCCTCATTTCCTCTCTTAGTTGTTGAGGCCTCCTTGTAAATCCTTTTGCCAGGATACTTAAACATGTAAAAAAGACAATTCATGTTGTTTTTTTAATTTATAAAAGTGATTTTGATAGCAGTACTGTTGTAATAGCCTAACACTGGAAAAATCTAGTGTCCATCCATAGTAGAATGGGCAAATACATTGTGTGTATTGATGCAATGGAATACTAGAGAAACCAATTCAAGTGAACTTACAACTGCATGAAACAACATGAATAAATTGCACAAATACAGTTGAGCAAATGAAACCAGACAAAAAAGTGTACATATTATATGATTTCATGTATATATAGTTAAAAATCAGGTATAGCTATGGGTATCTTTTGGAATAGGTCTAGAGGAATGTTTTAATGAAGAAAACTTAGGAATTATTTTCACTTTGAGAATGGGAAATAGGAAAATGAATGATAGCATAAGGTAGTATGGTGTCTTAATAAAACTATGTATAAAGTCAAGGCACACGAAGAAAAGGCCTGTTTTAAGACCATGACCAGGAATTGAATGGGGAATATGAAAGGGCTGTGAGAGCATTTTGTGTTAAGGGGTGTGCAAATAGTACAGTATAGCTAATGTTTATGGAATGAGTGTTGAACACCAAAAATAGATAAGAATAGCAAGATAATTAAGGGCAAATTCATGTAGGATTTTATATGGAGACAAAATTGATCAAGGAAAAGAGCCCAGGCTTTGGAAACAACAAACCTCAGTTCCTCATCTCACTTTTATTAGGTGTGCTTCATTTTATGGATAGTAGGGAACCTTTGATAGACTTTATATCTCTGCCTTGTAGAAGAGGGGTGCTGATAGTCTTGTAATTCACTATGCCAGATATAGTTAATTTGCATCGGTGATTCTTGATTTGAGCTGATGATTAAGGAGGATAAAGAACAAAAAGTTCGAATGTTTTTCCAAAGGCCACTAATCAAAATTTGATTTCACAGGAAATCTTAAGAATGGAGTCTAAACCTTCAAGGATTCCAAGAAGAATTTCTGTTCAGCCTCCTAGCTCTTTAAGTGCTAGGATGATGTCTGGAAGCAGAGAAAATAGTTTAAATGATACCTATCCCTCAAGAGACTCTTCATTTAGACTGGATCCTGAATATCAGGTAACACCTTAATTTGGAATATGCAGATAGTCTCCTTTTCAGAATAGTCTCTTGTTGGGGCCACATGTGTCTTTCGGATTTTAGGTAAGTAATATAATATGTTTATAATATGTTCAGGAACATTTGAGGCATCAAAACATTTTTATGTCTGCAGCAAAATGAATTATTGTTCATGCCAAGTAGCAAAAACTTAATGTTTTCAAACTTCTTGGATCTCAGAATTATGAATGGGGAATTACAGAAAATGATTATACTGGGATGGCCAAAAAGTTTGCTTAATTTTTCCTGTATGATGGCACTAGTAGTGCTTAGTTGTCTTCAAAACAATATTATTAGATTGTTTCGTCACAGCTGTCATATCAGCATGCACCTAAAAAACATAAACTTATGAAAATTGGTGAACTTTTGTGCAGCTATTTTAATATTGAAGATCAAAGAAAATACACATTTCAGTCTGTTATGCTTTATTATTTCAAGAAGGGTAAAAATGCAACCAAAACTCAAAGAAGATTTGTGCAGTATATGTATGGAGAAGGTGCTGTGACTGATGAAACGTGTCAAAAGTGGTTTGCAGAGTTTCTTGTTACTATTGATGTTTTGGCGAAATAATTCTTTGCTTGGCTGTCTTATGCATTGGAAGAATTAATAGCACCTTGGCTGCTACCCACTTGAAGCCAATAGTGGGAGATAGCTAACACACTCAAAATATCCAAATCAGTAAAGTTATTGGTGAAAATGAAAAATATGTCTTGTATTTTACAGAAAAAACCATACAGACTTTTTGGCCAACCCAGTACTTTCCATAGACTTGGAAAGCTTTTTCCTTAAAAACATAAGTATCAATTTAAGTATAAGTTTAACTAGGTTAATCAATGTGAATGACTTTGTCAAAGGACAAAAAATTTCATTCTTTTTCTTTAACATTACATTCATTTATCTGACTTTTCTTTGCGAGCATACAAAGCAGTAGTGGAATAATGATTGTTAAGTGGTTTGTGTGTTTTGTTTTGACAATATCACATCTAAATATTTTGCTTTTAGATGAATTTGGAGATTTTTTTTTAATGATTAGTAATGACTGCACTGATTGGTAATCTACATAATGCTACATAAGCTACTCTTACCTAGCTAATTTTCTTTAAGACTGACAGTACTTTGATTTTTGAAAAGGTTCATTAATGTTGTAACACAATAGTTGTAACACAAAACTATAAATCTCAGAAGCATAATTTGTAGGTTTAGTGCAATTTATTGTCTTTCAAGTTACTGGCCAAACAAATAATTAAATCACATGTAGCTTACTTCGAAGTTCAGGTAACTGACTCTTAAGAGAATCATTCTGGCCCTTGCCTGGTACATCAGTTTAGATAGAGCATTGTCATGATATGCTAAGTTTGCAGGTTTGATCCCTGGTCAGGACACATAGAAGAATCAACCAATGAATGCATAGATAAGTGGAACAACAAATTGATGTCTGTCTGTCTGTCTCTCTCTCACTCACTCACACTCTCTCAAATCAATAAATGAAAAAAATTTATAAAACAACAAAAAATCCTTTAGTGAAAATTTCTGGCTTAAGTATTTATATATATATATCATGTAACATTATATAATAAATTATTTAAAAACATTTCTGCATGTTAAGCATTTTATAAAATATTCAGAGGAAGACTGAACTAAAAATAATGTCTCAAAAATGTCAGTATCTACACTACATACTCATAAGCTTTATATGAACTGTTTGTTTGGTTTCATTTTCATGTTAATTGGTATTATGCTTTTCTTTTTTTTTTCTTTTGCCAATTAAGAGTATGCTTGCCTGAGGTACAGAATCCTATCTTTTGTATTCTGTAGAAATGTTGTGGGTTAAATGATGTGACCTATTAAGAGCATGGAATCGGTGGTTTACCTATATTTATAGAATTTTTAATTCTATAAATTTTTCATACGGCTTATTTTGAGGAACACAATACTCTAACATCATTCTATACATCCTGGATTTTGGAGTATTGTTCCACTAATAGCTATGTGAACCTGGGCAAGTTACTTTATCGGATTGTTAGCATTAAATGAATTAATAAGCTGAATGAGAGTAGTGCCTGCCACATGATATATAAAGAAAACCCTAAAGACTCCACCAAAAAAACCATTAAAACTAATAAATGAGTTCAGTAAAGTTGCAGAATACAAAATCAGTATACAAAAATTAGTTGCATTTCTATATGCTAATGAATCACTGTCAGAAAGAAAAGTGAAGAAAAAGTCAATTTACAACTGCATGAAAAAGAATAAAATACCTAGGAATTAATTTAACCAAGGAGTTGAAAACTGAAGTATTGGTGAAAAAAATTGAAGACACAAATAATGCAAAGCTATTTAATGCTTGTGGACTGGAAGAATTTTGTTATAGTGGCCATACTATCTATCCAAAGTAATTCATAGATTTAATGCAGTCCTTATGAAAGCACCAATGACATTTTTTTATGTAAATAGAAGAAACAAACATAAAATCTGTGTAGAACCACAAAAGACACCCCCCCCCGAAAGCCAAAGCTATCTTGAGAAAGAAAACAAAGCTGGAGGCATCATGCTCCCTGATTTCAAATTATATTACAAAGCTATAGCAATTAAAACAGTGTGGTAGTGGCAGAAAAGCAGACACATAGATCAGTGGAATTGAATAGAGAACTCAGAAATAAACACATATATATACATCGTATGTGTAGTCAGCTAATTCACTACAAACAAGAGAGGACAGATTTTTCAATAACTGGTTTTATAAAATAAGTTAGAAATAAATACTGTATTTTGCTTTGTAAATGCACTCCCATGTATAGTGCACACCCATGGTTTTGGCCCAGACTTTCAGAGAAAAAAATCTTCTTTTAATTTTTTATTTATTTATATTTAGAAACAAAACCAATTATTGTATTGCAGGGTATTATTTTGCATATAGATACCATGATTGTTTCTAGAGTTACACTTTTAATGCATAAATAAGCATACAAGTATAAATAAAAGAATTAAAAACAGATATGGAATTAGTACTACCCATGTATAATGTACATCCTTACCTTTTTCTCAAAAATTTGGGCAAAAAAGTACGCATTATACCCGGCAAAATACAGTACTGTACAATCTTACTTGTATGTGGAATTTTAAAAAAGAAACCCCAATTTGAAGATACAGAGAACAGATTGGTGGTTGCCAGATGTGGGGGTTGGGGATGGGCGTATAAGCAGGGCAAAATGGGTAAAAGAGGTCAAAAGTTACAAACATTCAGTCAGTAAGTTTTGGGGATATAGTGTATGACATGGAGACTATAGTTGATACTGTATTGTATATTTGAAGGTTTCTAATAGAGTAGGTCTCAAAAGTTTGCTACACATGAAAAAACTTTATAGCTATGTGGTTGTGGATATTAACTAGATTTATTGCAGTGATCATTTTATAATAGGTATATATACATTGAATCATTGTTTACGTGAAAAAGAGTAGTGAGAGGGGGCATCCTTGACTTGTACCTGATCTTAGCAGGAAAGTTTCAAGTTTCTAACTGTTAAGAATGGTGTATGTTTTTTGTAGATCTTTTCAAGTTAATGAAGTTATCCTTTTTCTAGTTTGCTGAGAGTTTTTATCATAAAAGGGGTATTGAATTTTATCGAATGCCTTTGCTCCAACTAATGATATAAACATGAGGTTTTATTTATTTTTTTTTAGGGAAGGGAGGGAGAAAGAAAAGGAGAGAAACATCAATGTGTGTTTGCCTCTTGCACACCCTCTACTGGGGACCTGTCCCACAACCCAGGCGTGTGCCCTGACTGGGAGTCGAACCGGTGATCCTTTGGTTCACAGGCTGTCACTCAGTCCACTGAGCCACACCACCCAGAGCGAGGTTTTATTTCTTTAGCTTACTGAAGTGATAATATTAAACTGATTTTCGAATGTGGAACCAGACTTACATAACTTGGTTAAATTCCACTTGGTCATGGTGTATTATTATTTTTATACTTTTTTGGATCTCATTTGCTAATACTTTGTTGAGATTTTTTGCATGTATGTTCATGAGAGGTACTGGCTTATAGTTTGTTTTCTCTTACATATTTTTCTGGTTTTGTTATTAGGGTAATGCTGGCCTCATAGAATAAGTTAGGAAATACTTTCCCTGCTTCTAGCCTCTGATGAAAGAGTTTGTAAATAATTGATATGTTTTCTTCCTTAAACGTTTCGTAGTACCTGGGCTGGGTGGCTCAGTTGGTGGGAGCATCATCCCATACACCAAAAAGGTTGCAGGTGCAGTTCCTGGTCAGGGCACATACCTAGGTTGAGGGTTTGATCCCTGGTTGGGGCGTGTATGAGAGGCAACTGATTGATGTTTGTCACTCTCTTTCTCTCTCCCCCTTTCTCTCTCAAATCAGTGAATATATCCTCAGGTGAGGATTAAAAAAGAAAACGTTTTGTAGAATTCACCAGTGAACCCAGGTAGACCTGGTGTTTTCTGTTGTGGAAGCTTACTAATTATTAATTCAGTTTAAGAGTTGTAAGAGTTTTTTTTTTAATTTTATGTATTCTAGATACAAGATCTTTATAAGGTCAATTATATTCTCATTGAGGATCTTTAAAAAAAATTTATTGAGCTCAGAGAGAGAGAGGAGCATCATTTTGTTGTACTACTTATTTACGCATTCATTGGTTGATTCATGTATGTGCTCTGAGCATGGATCAAACCCGCAACTTTAGCATATCAGGATGATGGTCTAACCAACTGAGCTACCTGACCAGGGCAAGGGTCTTTTTCACTGAACTGTTTGAAGAGCATTTGTCTTGGGGATATTTTTTAAAGTCAGTTTAGAAATAGTTTTCTGAATGCAAATATTGATTTCTATAAGGCTAATAGTAAATGATTAATAATATAATTGACTGTCCTTCCAGGAAACCTCTGAGGAAGCACTGTGAAAATACAAATAAATAAAATGAAATGAGAAGTAGATGCCTGCTAGTTATAGAAAGTTTGGAAAATTCCCTTCCATCCATTGTGCATACATTTATAGTAATTAAATTTTCAGACTTTTCATATAGGATCTCTCAGATATACAGTGTAGTAGTTCGGCTACTTTGTGCTAGATAGGCCTCCTCTCATTGAGTTTATAATGTACATAACATACAATTTACATTTCTTACCCGAGACAGCCTTGTGAATTGAAGTAACTTATGAAAAAGGTTTATCCCAGGAGTTTAAGTCTGTACCTATTCTATGTAGAGACTGGAATTTTATTTATTTATTTATTTATTTATTTTAAAGATTTTATTTATTTATTTTTAGAGAGAGGAGAAGGGAGGGAGAAAGAGAGGAGGAGAAACATCAATGTGTGATTGCCTCTTACGCAACCCCTACGGGGGACCTGGCCAACAACCCAGGCATGTGCCCCAACTAGGAATCGAACCAGCCACTCTTTGGTTTACAGGCCCGCGCTCAATCCACTGAGCTACACCAGCCAGGGTGAGACTGGAATTTAATGAAAATAAGAAAGAACTTAATGAAACATGAATGGAAATTTAATAATTATCAGCTTCTTAGTTTCTTCTAAATGTTCATAATCTGAAGGTGACAAATGAAAAAAAGATTTTATTGGACTTACTGAATTTAAGTACTTTTTGTGTCAGAGAACACCATAAAGAGTGAAAGACAATGAATTCTTACACCATAATAATAAGACAGCCCACTTTAAAGTGGCAGAGGACCTGAATAGACCTTTGTCCAAAGATGTACAAGTGGCCAAAAATCACATGGAGAGATGTTTAACACCATCAGCCATTAGAGAAATGCAGATGTACAATAGTACCATGTTATACACTCTGGAATGGTAAATAGAAAAGACAGTAACCTTGGCCTAAGAACCATGTTAGATGGCATCCCCATGCCATGAGAACCAAATGGAGGAAGAAGCAAATGTGCAGGCCAAAGTGCAAGTGATGAGGCAGAGGTCCAAATAAATTACTAGCTTGTGTACCTGTGGAAGGTACAGGAGCAGAAATAGGGAAACCAGAGGCCAGGGACACTGGTACCAATCATTGGACTGTGTGCTTGCTTTCTAGAACTTCTCAGTGGATCTAGAACATAGATTGCTATCTGACTGAAGTGATCACCTTTTGAGAGACCTACCTTGCACCAAAAAGAGTCCCTTTTGGTCCTTTGTTCTGGACATGTGACTTTCTGGACTAGTTCTGTTCTCAGTTGTGGCTAAATGTAATGTGCACAATAAACCATCTCTTCTGTTGTCTTATGTGAAGAAAAAAAATGAGAAGCAAAAGAAGAAAATGAGTTGGCCAGGTTGTGAAGAAATTGGAACTCTTCTACGTTGCTCATGGGACTGTAAACTGGTACAGCCACTTTGGAAAGAGTTTAATAATTCTTTCAAAAATTAACACTCTGAGTTACTATATGGCCCATCAGTTAGACCCAAGAAAATTAGATACATGTATCTACACAAGTCTTGAATATGAGTGTTTATAGCAACGTTATTTATGATAAGACAAAAACAACCCAAACACTACTTAAATTTCTTTCAGTCAAGTATAGCTGCTATAGAACATTAGCTTCAGGTGTATAATACAGTGATTTGACCTTTATATACCTCTTGATGTGATCAAGACAGTAAATCTAGTAATCATCTGTCACTATGCAAATCACAGTTTTGACTGTATTCTACTTCACCTTTTCCACCCACTGCTCTACCACCTCCCCTCTGGCAACCATCAGTTTGATCTGTTTCTGTGAGTCTGGTTTGTACATGTGTTTCATTTGCTTTGTTTTAGATTCTATACACAAGTCATTTGCTATTTGTCTTTGACTTACTACACTTAGCATAATACCCTGTAGGTGCATCCATGTTGTCACAAATGGCAAATGTCATTCTTTTTTATGGCTGAGAAATACTCTAAGGCATACTACATTTTTTTCCATTCATCTATCAGTGGACACCTAGGTTGCTGCCATATCTTGGCTATTGTAAGTAATGCTGCGGTGAACATAAGGGTGCATGTATCTTTTTGAATTTGTGTTGTTTTCTTCAGGTAAATATATTTAGAAGTGGAATTGCTGGATTGTATGGTAGTTCTGTTTTTTATTTTTAAGGAACTTCCATACTGTTCTCCATAGTGGCTGTACCAATTTACAACCCCACCAATAATTATGCACAAGAGTTCCCTTTTCACATCCTCATCAACACTTGTTACTTGAAGTTTGTAGTAATAGCCATTCTGACTGGTGTAAGGTGGTATGTCATTGTGGTTTTCACTTGGATTTCCCTGATGATTAGTGATCTTGAGCATTTTTTCATATGTCTTTAGCTATCTGTACCTATTCTTCAGAGAAATGTCTCTTCATGCCTTCTGTTCTTTTAAAAACTAAGCATTCATTGTCTGCAACGTGGTATACTTTGGAGACAGACTCACACCCTGATTTTATTTGGCCGCCAATAGTTTTAGACAGTGGAATAGATAGTATATTGTTACATGAATCCCATAGTTTAATTGATAAAAGAATTCAGAAGTGAGAAAAATTCATTGCTTCAGACTGAGGATTATTTGCACAACAGACAAATTCGATTGGTAGGTACCTAGGAAGGGTTTGATTTTGAATTTAAGCCAGCAGAAAAAGTTATTTTACCTTTCCGTATACTGATATTAACGTGGATTTTTGTCTCTGTTGCAACAACATGTATAAACTCCATAGGCTACCTTTTAGAGCTATGAGTCACCAAAATTGTTTCTTGAGTAGTGAGTGTGCCTTTATCTCACCAGTAGCTAAGGCTAGAAACTAAGGCTGGAAACTGGCATGATTTTAGACTTTTTGTAAATTTCTCACATTGTCTCTAAATTTGAATTTTTACCTTTTATAATTGTTCTCTATTCACATTACTTTTGTAATAAGAACTTATTTCTATTTCAGTGACTTTATTGTTGATTTTTCTGCTTTCTGCCCATTCTACCTTTTTCATCTCCCACAGTGTTCTAAGGATCTTTCTAAGAAGTTGATGTGATGGTATTTCCCCCTTGAGAAGTTTCCACAATCACATTTGCAAAAGTGCTATTCAGTGACAGTTTGTTTAGTCCATGTAAAGTGAGAGAATAAGGACAAGTTATGGATTTTGTACAAATAAAACATACATTAAAAGTCTATTGTATTCTGTCATATCCTTCATGTTCGAGAGGTACATAAAATGCCCTTTTTAAAAAATTGGGGATAAGATTTAGATGGTATTTGCTATTTTAGATTTCCTTGTCAAAAGTGGCCACTTTCTAAATTTTTAAACACTTTTTATTTTGTTCTCTGATATCTAAAGAGGTTGTCACTGGCATGCAGTATAATTTTACTAATACCCTGATAATGGCACATAAGATGGTTCTATTTTGAAATATCTAATGAATTTCACCTCTTATGCTAACTCAGTTTATTGATTGGGGACTCTGGAGTAGCTGGTACAGAAGGCTGTGAGATCACGTTTGTGCTAAGAGTGCCACATTCAATTAGCAAAATAGTCTCTTGACAATGGATAGATAAAATCCTGCTCTAGCCTGTTCCTGCTTTTTCAGCTTTGTTATCTTCTGCTTTTCCATAAATGTACAGTTTATACTGTAGAACTCTCTGAATGTATACAGTGTGCTCCCAGTAATTGAAGCATAATAGAAGATCAAGTAAGCTATAATGCTGTAGAAAATTCACAGGATAGAGGGATTTATACATCTTTTTGTGTTGTCTACAATCTCTTTCCTCATTTGCCTGCAGGTGAACTCTCACATTTTGTGAATTCTCTCCTGTTTTCTTCAGACATAGTTAGGCTCTTGCTTTTCTGTCACAGTACCTCCTATTAATAGCCTTATTTATATTATGATTATTTATTGTTGTCTTATGTTTATGATGTGAATAACATTAACATAGATTGAATTTACAACTCATTATATTCCATTTTTAACTTTTTGTTGTGAAGAAATAGCACATTGAAAAGAGAAAAGAACATTGCTTTTCCTTTAATATTCTTTAATAAAATGAACTATTTGCCCATGCATGTTAAAATTATTATAAAATTTTTAATGAAGGAAAATTTCTTGTAAAATAAAAGGACAGTTTCTGTTATTGTGGTTGAAATATTATGTTCTTATTTGAACCTATATTTTTAAGGAGACAAACTAATCTCCCTTTTATGCACTATATTGGGCATACTGATTAATCAGTTTAAAAATTAAAAAGTAAAATAGTTTATATACATTGTGAGTGACTGGTGTTTTGGGTTTTATTTTGTGTATGTATGTTTATATGTTAATAGAGAAAGCATTGAGCTAAGTGTTTCAAAATCTGTACTTACTGTAGCTGTTTTTTGTTTCACTGATGAAGAAATTCCAGATATTAAGATTTTTTAAAAACATAATGTTTATAGTATTATATGACCATAGTCTTAAGAATGAGCATTAGAACCAGGATATTTTTTTTTTTTACTTGAGAAGAGTGTTCACAGTTTATGTATTAGTACCTTTCTTGGCATTCTATCCATCTCTTAACAGGAAACAGGTTACTCAGAAGTTTGAAATATTAAACCAGGGGTCAGGGAATGAACTAAATTTTTGCTTTTAAGTATTTTCTAACCAGGTGATTATATACAGTTCCATAGAATAATTAATCTAAATCAGATTTATTATGCAACAAAGTACAATTATAGTATAAAATAAAGGGACTCGTGGGCAGAAGGAAACAAAGATTATGAAAAACCTACATGGTAGAAAAATTTGGTCCTTGGCAATGTATTTGAATATTGTAAATAAAATTCAGTAATGTGAGCATTTTGTTGTTCCTTTAAATTTTTTTTTAAACTTACAGTCTACATCTGCATCATCATCTGCATCTCCATTTCAATCCACGTGGTATAGTGAATCTGAGATAACTCAGGGAGCACGCTCAAGATCACAAAACCAGCAACGGGATCATGATTCAAAAAGGCCTAAACTTTCCTGTACAAACTGTGTATCTACCTCAGCTGGGAGGAATGTTGGACATGGTTTAAATGCAGTATCAGGTGAGAATTAAATTTATGTAAGAGTTACTTCGCATGCATTTTGGACGGAAGCCCTTTTCCCAAGACAAGGTATATTAGTAGATAAGCAAACATAAGACAGAGGGGTCAGAAATGTAGTAATTTCCAACATCGTACCATAAGTTAGTGCTAGAACTGAAATCAGTTCTTTTGAAATTTTCTAAATTTGGTAGAAATGTTTTACACAAATAAGATATTAACAGCTTTAATTAGAATAGCTACAAATATATGGTGATCAAATTGGTAAAAGTGACATGTATCTGCTAGTTGTTATAGGAGGTAAATTTTTTTAAATTGTTACTAGGAAAGCCAATTTTTCTGAGGTAAGCAATAAAGCATTTTCAAAGCATATCTTTTATAAATGAGAAACATTGTAGTATATATTTATTTTCAGAAGATACAGAAAGTCTTTATTTAAAAATAGTTATTGGTATTCTACTGGGAGTTCTCTACTAGGAATTAGAAAGCATTGATTCTAGCCCTCTTATCAGATATGTGGCATTGAATAAATCACTTAACCATTCTGGGATTTAGATGGCTTATTCATAAAGCTGTATGATTGGTATTTTGTACTCACAGACACATTTGTTGCACAAATTGAACAGATTTTTTGTTGAGAAGGCAGGAGGCTCCCTCTTTATACTCCTCTTCAGATGAAACAAACGGATGCTTAAAATAGTTTTAAAGTTAGAACTTCAGATGACACTATTGGAAATAAAATTCTTGAAATGCATATGTATTACCAGTTGAATTTAGTGTCAGACAAACACCACTGTGCAGAGGTTTGTTCTCCCCTACTCTGTCAAGGTATACCATTAAAAACCCTGGGTCATTTTCATTAATGAACAGACATTGTTAAGGCTCTTGGGACTAGGAGAGGAAAAACCAAAATTTCAAGGTAAATAGTAAGGGGGTGCAAGTTTTGAGACTTAATTTTTAATTTATTTTTTAATGAAATTATATCTAACAAAATTTTAATTACAATTGCAATGATGCATTAATTCTTAGAATAGGAATGAACCAATTGTGATGGCAGTGGTATTTCTGAGTAATACTATTACATAACTTACAAGAGCTTCTATTACAAGATGGCTTTGGGTTTTTTATTTTTATTTTCGCTGTTTTCCAATATTAACTTGCATCGATTTTTGGTGAAATTCTGCATCTTTGGCAAGTTTTGCAGTTTTTGTTCTGATTATTGGGTTGGCTAAAAAGTTCATTTAGTTTTTTATGTACGATGGCTGTAGTAGTGCTTAGTTGTCTTTAACTTCATTCAAAACAACTTTGTTAGATTGTATTGTCATAGCTGTCATATCAATGTTCATTTAAAAAATCAAACTCAGTGAATTTTTGTGCAGCCATTTTAATATTGAAGATGAAAGAAAATACATAATATTTTCGGTATGTTATGCTTTATTATTTCAAGAAAGGTAATGCAACTAAAATGCAAAAGATGATTTGTGCAGTGTATTGAGAAGGTGCTGTGACTGACTGAATGTGTCAAAAGTGGTTTGCAAAGTTTCTTGGTACTGTTGACATTTTGGCCAAATAATTCTTTGCTGTGGGGCTCTTATGCGTTGAAAGATGTTTTTTAGCAGCACCCCTGGCATCTGCCTACTAGAAGCTGAAAGTGGGAGATAGCCAACATATTCAAAATATCCAAATCAATAAAGTTATTGGCAAAATTGAAAACAGTGTCTTATTTTACAGGGAAAAACATACAAACTTTTTGGCCAACCCAGTGTATCATGTTTACATTGTGTATAGTCAGAGAACAGCTGAGAAGACATTGACAATCATGTATGGAAATAGAGTTTAGTGCTAGAGAAGAATGTGTTGTAGTAGGAAATAATTTTATAAGTGATGAGTTCATTTAGTGAATAATTTTGTTTTGCTAAATTTTGCTTCTGATGATTACAACTTTGTAACTATGGGAGTTTCCATAATAAATCACCATCTCCCTGTGTAATACCGAAGATTTGTTGTCATCAGAAACTTTGAAAGCTTTCTCTGAATTAAAATTTCTTTGATTATTTTAAGATTCTTCTTGGAGGCATAGTCAAGTTCCCAGATCTTCATCAGTGGTACTTGGATCATTTGGAAGTGACTTAATGAGAGAGAGGAGAGATTTAGAGAGGAGAGCAGATTCATCCATTAGTAATCTTATGGATTATAGTCACCGAAGTGGTGATTTCACAACCTCATCATGTATGTATAAACTTACCTAGTAATGTCTTATTTTCCTATTTATATCACTGAATTTACAGTACAGAAGAATAAATGGAGTACATATTAATGAATATTTCAAATAGCTTAATGTTTCCCAGTACCTTGTTGTTTTGCTTTTAAAAATATAAACAATTTAAATGTCCAGATTTTCTGCTGATAAATTTTTTACTTGCTTTTGTAAGAATGTATGTCATAAAGTACACTAAATCTTGCATATCTATATTCCAGTATAATTTGCCTTACATAGTGAAATAAATAATTCTAAATTCTAAACTGAAGCTTGACATCACCATTTTAAGACAATTTAGAATTACCTTCATTTAACATGAATGCTTTGGTTTTCATTTAATTGAAATACCCTTTAAACTTTTCAAACATAAAAACCATGAAATAATAACTAAGTAACTGAGGACAGAAGGTGCTAATTGAAGTAATAGCAGGCAAGAGTAGAGTTTGATTTACATAGAAGATACATTTTTTTTTACAGTTTATTTTATTTTTAGAGAGAGGGAAAAGAGGGGAAGAGAAACATCTATTATTTGCCTTTTTGCCCCAACTATGGGGCCAGCTGGCAACCTTTTGATTTGTGGGAAGACACCGAACCAACTGAGCCACACTGGTCAAGGCTTAAAGGTTTACTTTTTAAAAAATAATCGTATTGGGGCAAACCTTTGCTCTAATGTCTTTTTTTGCTGTTGTTCTTTTTTAAACCTCACCCAAGGATGTTTTTATTGAGTGAGAGAGAGAGAGAAACATTGGTTGTCTCCTTTACATGCACCAACTGTGCCCCCACTGTACCGCCACTGGCGTTGGAACCCACAACCTAGGTATGTGCTCTGACTGGGAATCGAACTGGAAACCTTTTGGTGTGCAGGATCAGGCTCCAACCAACTGAGCCACCCAGCCAGGGCAAGCCTTTGCTTTATTTAACACAAATGAAAACATCTTTTTATTTGCTTGGCTTTGAGTGCATGACTTTGAGCAGACAGTATCAAGAGCTTCTAGTTTTGGAAATATAACGTACAGAATAAAATAGATTTAGCCCCTAACAGTTTATTCTTTCATGAGGCCCCATGTATTAGCACAGTAATAACCTAGCTCTTAAACTAGGTGTATGGATAAGTACTGTATTCTTCATATAGGAATCATGTAGTATTTCTCATCACTTTGAAGTTGAGAACCACCAGTGGTGTACTTAGGTGTCAGGACTCCTACTAGATGTCAGGACTCTATTCTGACTCAGTGCTTCCAGCCAGTATTAAATAGCAAAGGTATGTTTGATGAGTAACCAGGGATAAGAATCACTGCCATTTCCTTGAAGAAGGAAAAAAATGGAGAAATTTTTTAGCTCTTAGCAAGGTTTGCCATATATTACAAATATGATAATATTATATTAAATTACTTTTATACTATTGCAGAGTAAGAAAAACCGCCCCAACACTTGTCTCCCTAGGATTATTTTGCTTTTATTTGTTACAAGAGCCATTTACATTGAATTATTTGGCCCCTTTAAAATTCCTTATCCATTTAGTTATTAGATGTTTTACCATATTAGTTACTGATCAACAAATTTAATTGTTTTACATTTATTGAGTTTTAGATTGATTTTTGTTTCTCATAAAGTCTCATTTTAGTTTGTAATGTTAACTTTAAACAGAAGTGCTAGATTTTATCAAGGGTGTAGAAAGAGAAAGTACATTTATTTTTTTTCTAAAATAATAGTTAAGCTGAGTAGTTATAATATAGCAGTATTCAGTTTCAAACCAGTGTTTCTTTTTGGCAGTAATTAGTTATTAATCTATGTAAATTTTAATAGTCAAATTATTTCATGTAATTGGTTATTTTTCCTTTCTTTCAAAAATAGATGTTCAAGACAGAGTTCCTTCTTCATATTCACAGGGAGCAAGACCAAAAGAGAACTCAGTGAGCACTTTACAATTGAATGCATCATCCGCAAACCACCAAATGTCTTCTCAACATCAGACTATACCATGTTCTAGTAGAAATTCTTTGAGATCAAATTTTTCACCAAGAGAATTGGAATCTCCCCAAAGCAATACACAGCCTGGATTTTCTTATATTTCACATAGAGATGAAACCTCAACTATAAGCAATGCAGGTAGGGTTGGTTCATCTCAAAGATCATTTCAAGAATCTTCTGACAATGAAGGGAGACGTACGACCAGGAGATTGCTGTCACGTATAGCTTCTAGTATGTCATCTACTTTTTTTTCACGAAGGTCTAGTCAGGAATCCTTAAATACAAGATCATTGAGTTCTGAAAATTCTTACATTTCTCCAAGAATCGCGACAGCTTCACAGTCTCGTAGTAATGCAGCATCAACTTCTGACGTTCCTGATAATAGGGCATCTGAAGCTTCTCAGGGATTTCGATTTCTTAGGCGAAGATGGGGTTTGTCATCTCTTAGCCAAAATCATAGCTCTGAGCCAGATTCAGAAAATTTTAACCAAGAATCTGAAGGTAGAAATGCAGGACCATGGTTATCCTCCTCACTTAGAAATAGATGCACACCTTTGTTCTCTAGAAGGAGGCGAGAGGGACGAGATGAATCTTCAAGGATACCTACCTCTGATATACCATCTAGATCTCATCACTTATTTAGAAGAGAACCAAATGAAGTGGTTCACCTTGAAGCACAGAGTGATCCCCTTGGGGCTGCTGCCAACAGATCACAAGCACCTGCAGCATCAAGCAGTGCTGCTACAGGTGGCTCCACATCAGATTCGGCTCCCAGTGGAAGAAACCCAGGAATAACAGGAATCCTTCCCGGTTCCTTGTTTCGATTTGCAGTCCCCCCAGCACTTGGAAATAATTTGACCGACAATGTCATGATCACTGTAGATATTATTCCTTCAGGTTGGAGTTCATCTGATGGAAAAAATGATAAAACTAAAAGTGCACCTTCAAGAGACCCAGAAAGACTGCAGAAAATAAAAGAGAGGTAAATTTGAATACCTGTCTTAAGCCCATAAAGGAAGAGCAGATTAGAGAAAAAACTATCTTAAATGGCTTCTTAATAATGTCTAAAATTTTTTCCCTTGAAATTTACAGTAAGATATTACCTCTTAACTCAGAGGTAAAATGGGTAAGAATTAATAATGAAGGTAGGCACTGGGGTATAGAATGAATCAAGAAATAATCTAAAGATTATTTTTAAACAGCACACAAAGACAAAAATCTTAATCTCTTACCCTATGCCTTGGTAGACAAGTGCTAAATTGGATTTGAACAAGACCCAAATGGTCGTGGGTTATCAAGATGGTTATTAAAATGATTTCTTTATAATTCTCACCTAAAACCTTTTGGAAGTAAAATAATTTGTACATATTTTTAATTTTGTTTTTGAAGTCCCAAGTATATACTGAATAATTTTTATATATTGTGACTATTTGCTAGAAAGACCAGTTTAAATTTCAGATTTAAAGAATCTTTATACAACCCTGGCTGGGTGGCTTAGTTGGTTAGCACATCATCCCAAACACCAAAAGATTGCGGGTTTGATCCCTGGTCAGGGCATATACCTAGGTTGTGGGTTTGAGCCCCGTTGGAACGGTGATAAAAGGCAACTGATCAATGTTTCTCTCTCTGTGTGTCTTTTGTCTCTTTATCTCCCCCCAACCCCAAATCTATTGATTTTTTCTGAGGATTTTTTAAAAAAAGAATCTTTATATAAATGAAATATTTTGTACAGTTGAAGTTTGCTTAAAAATCTCTGGTAAGAATGGTAAAAGTAAAAAGATGAAAGATCAGAGATTTTATTCCCAACTTAATTATTAATTTTCTTCTTAGTATAATTATTTGGTTTTCTATCTATAAATTAATTTTAATGGTAAAATGAGATAGAGTAATACATGTAAAATATAGGGGAAAAAGACTGCAGCTAATGTGGTAGGATATTTTTTCTTGTTCATAAAGGAGTAATGTAATGGAATTCGGTGGGAACATAGCTATTACTGTCATTTCAGAGTTTTTTGTACTTTTAAGAAGAAATACATTCAAATTCAATTTTGGGGATAAAGGGAACTTCATATGCTTTATGAGATCTTGGGCGTTGGACTACTATATTCCCATTTTTCCTTATATAGGAGAGTTTGTACCATGTGACTATTTTCTGCCTGCTTTTATAATTCATGGTTTTTTTCTTTTTTGTAAAGATATACTCTCTGCCCTGGTAGTAGTAGCTTTAACATTATTATAGCAAGCCCCTCTGATTGCAAGGTGTCTGCTGAGGGATGTGCTTACAACTATTATAACAGTTGTAACTAATTGTCGTAACTATAATAGTTATAAGTACTTCTTGCCTTCAAGTTAGGTTAATTTGAGTGCATTGGTATAAGCAGCAGGCAAAGCATTAAATTTAGTGATTTCCAGGGAGAAACAAATTAAGCCAGCACCATTCATTCTATCTGGTTAGATAATTTAAAAAGAAGCATCTGTTGCTTTTTTTGCCTTCGAGTTTGTGTTTGGGTTCCTTTATTATATTTTTTGCTTATGAGGATTTTAAGGCACTCTACATTTAGTAGTTCCCCCTTATCTGCGATTTCATTTCTCATGGTTTTAGTTATCTTTAGTCAACTGTGGTTTAAAAATATTATGTGGCAAATTCCAGAAGTAACTAATTCATAAATTTTATATCATGCACTTTTTTTATCATGATGAAATCTCACCCCACCTGGCTATATCCTACTCACAATGTGACTCATTTCTTTGTCCAACATATCTACCCTGTACAGACAGTAAAGTAAGATATTTTGAAAGACCACATTTACATTACTTTTATTACAGTATACTGTTAAAATTGTTCTATTTTATTAGTTGATGTTACTCTTTTACTATGCCTAATTTATAAATTAAACTTTATCATCCTAGCCAGGTAGCTCAGTTGGTTAGGGCGTTGTACTGATACACCAAGGTTGCATGTTAGATCCCCTGTCAGAGCACATAAAAGAATCAACTAATTAAATAAGTTGAATAACAAACTGATGTTTTTTTCCCTGTCTCTCTCTTTCCCCCCACCCTCTTGTCTTTCATCTTCTCCCTTTTTTTCCTTCCTCTCTCTCTAAAACTCAGTAAACAAACTTATTTTAAAAATTAAACTTTTATCATAGATAGGTATATACAAGAAAAACATAGTATATAGGATTCAGTACTATTTGTGGTTTCAGGCATCCACTGGGGGTATTTGAATGCATCCCCTGCAGAAAGGGAGTGGCTACTGTAATGAGTGTAAAAGAAAATTGAATCTCCCAAGTAAAAAATAATTGAAACTATGAACTGTAGAAAGTTAAATCTAAAGATAAAACATGAAGATTTATACCTGACGTCAAACCTCTGGTTACGCCAGGGCATGAAAGTTACCCAACAGCTGTATACCTATTCCTCTTTCCACATATCTGTTGGTAAATTTCTTAGTAACCCATACAATCCAGATTTTATTTTAGTAACAGTTTAGTATTTCTTTTTCTATATAACTGTTCTACATTTAAATTATTTTTCTTGTTGGCCTATTAAGTAGAGTACATAAGTTAATGGAACCTGTTCCACACTTAAAGTCTTACCCTTGTTTGAATCGAGATGATTTAATAACATTGCTGGGGTTGAGGAAAATGGAGAATTTTTAAAACTATTATTTTGGTTTTTTTACTGTGATTTAATACAAAAAGCTTTTCGGTTAGAACATACGTTGTTCTGACAACATGTAAATGAGAAGTCACTAGTCTGTTATTTGTTTAAGTCACTTCAGGTGTTCTAAGAGTTTTTTGAAGGAGTGAGGGGTATTGAAGTAGACTATAGTACTGCTGAAATTAAAATCTCTTAGGGATACATGTAAAGTGATTGTGAAAAATATGGACCTTAAACTGCAGTACCAAAGACAAAATTATTTAAATGATTCAAAGAAAGCAGTAGGATAGCTTATTTCATTTACCTTTAAAATATTTACTATAATTTTTCATTTTCACTGTAGTAGTTTTTCCTCTTTATTGTTGTTTTTTCCTAACTAGAGAGAGTATAAGTGGAAATAACAAAAAAGGTATCGTTTGGGATTATGTATGACTGGAAATGATCAACCTGTTAGCTCTGCTTTAGGAAATGCGCTTTCTTTTTCAGCCTTCTTCTAGAGGACTCTGAAGAAGAAGAGGGTGACTTATGTAGAATTTGTCAGATGGCAGCTGCATCATCATCTAACTTGTTAATAGAGCCATGCAAGTGCACAGGAAGTCTGCAGTATGTCCACCAAGAGTGTATGAAAAAGTGGTTACAGGCAAAAATTAACTCGGGTAAGCTTTACCCTTTTGTGTATTTTGTTTTCAGTTTTTTCCAAGAGAGGCATGTATGTATGCATTTTAATTAACAAGTCATTAGAATTTATTACAGAAGTGTCTTGCATCATAAATTTAATCTATAGTAGTGTTTCTTATATTTCATTTACCCAATAAACCATTTACTTCTTCATAGATATAATATAATTTGTTATTGTTGGATAACCCTTGTATCATGTAATATATCTTTGGATCAGAGAAATACTATTTACCAGCTATGTGTTCTTGAAAAAGATGTATTGTTTCTAATGCTGTTGTGTAAGAAGTTTCACAGTAATAGAAAGGTTACTGTAGAGAATCATTTGTTCATTGAGTTCCTGTTACGGAACCAGGTACAGTTCTGGGTGTGAGTACAGAAAGATAAGACAGTAGGTATTTGTTCTTGCGGTAATATTGAGTGTTAAAAGAATGCTTTGTTGAGATGAGGACATTGAAACTGAACAGAGAAGAGCTAGCTAATACAGAAAAGTGCAAGACCATACCAGCAGAGGAAAAAACTAGTGCAAAGACTTTACGGTGGCCATGACTTAGAACTGAATGAAGAAGCTTGGTGTGTCTGAATTATAAGTAGTGGGCAAGGAAAGGGATGATATAGTTGAAATGAGAAAGATTAGCAGAGGCTAGCTCATTCAAGACTTTTAAAGCTAATGTGAAGTTAGATTTTTAGCTAAGTATTAAAGGGAAGCCACTGAAGAGCAGGGGAGTGAAATGATGTTATTTCTATTTTGGCTGCTTTGTGGAGAGTAGATTTTAGCGGGGATGGAGTAGAAGCAGGGAAGCCAACCAGTAATCTGTCTTGTAAGAGGTGATTGTGGTGGTAGAAATGGATAGATTCTGGTATGTTTTAGAAGTAGAATCTATAAGACGTGCCAGTAGATTGATGTGGTAGAGTGAAGGAGAAAACAATTAGGGAAGCATATAAGGTTTTTTGTTTTGTTTTAATGTATTTTATTGATTATGCTATTACAGTTAATCCCATTTCCCCCGCTTTACTCCCCTTCACCCTGCACACCCCCTCCCACCCCCATTCACCCCCTTTAGTTCACGTCCATGGGTCATACATATAAGTTCTTTGGCTTCTACATTTCCTATACTATTCTTAACCTCCCCCTGTCAATTTTCTACCTACCATTTATGCTACTTATTCTCTACCTTTTCCCCCTCTCTTCCCCTCACACACCCCTACTGATAACCCTCCATGTGATTTCCATTTCTGTGATTCTGTTCCTGTTCTGGTTGTTTGCTTAGTTTTTTGTTTTGTTTTGTTTTGTTTTGTTTTTTAGGTTCGGTGTTAATAGGTGTGAGTTTGTTGTCATTTTACTGTTCATATTTTTTATCTTTTCTTAGATAAGTCCCTTTAACAGTTCATATAATAAGGGCTTGGTGATGATAAACTCTTTTAACTTGACCTTTTCTGGGAAGCACTTTATCTGCTTTTTCATTCTAAATGATAGCTTTGCTGGATAGAGTCATCTTGGATGGAGATCCTTGCCTTTCTTTACTTGGAATACTTCTTTCCAGCCCCTTCTTGCCTGCAAGTTTTCTTTGGAGAAATCACCTAATAGTCTTATGGGCACTCCTTTGTAGGTAATTGTCTCCTTTTCTCTTACTGCTTTTAAGATTCTCTCCTTATCTTTAATCTTGGCTAATGTAATTATGATGTGCCTTGGTATGTTCCTTCTTGGGTCAAACTTCTTTGGGACTGTCTGAGCTTCCTGTACTTCCTGGAAGTCTATTTCCATTGCCAGATTAAGGAAGTTTTCCTTCATTATTTGTTCAAATAAGTTTTCAATTTCTTGGTCTTCCTCTTCTTCTGGCACCCCTATGATTTGGATGTTGGAACGTTTAAAGTCCTGGAGGTTCCTAAGCCTCTCCTCATTTTTTTGAATTCTTGTTTCTTCATTCTGTTCTGGTTGAATGTTTCTTTCTTCCTTCTTTTCCAAACCATTGATTTGAGTCCTGGTTTCCTTCCTGTCAACTGTTGGTTCCCTGTAGATTTTTCTTTATTCCACATAATGCAACCTTCATTGTCACCTGGGTCTTTTTTATGCTGTTGAAGTACCCAGTGAGTTCCTGGAGCATCCTGATAACCAGTGTTTTGAACTGTGTCTCTGATAGGTTGGCTATCTCTTCATCCTTAATTGTATTTCTTTCTGGAGCTTTGATCTGTTCTTTCATTTGGGCCTTTTTTTTGGTCTTGGCACACATAGTTACATAGTAAGGGGCAGAGCCTTAGGTGTTTGCCAGGGCAGGGCAACCCTCATTGCTGTTGTGACGCTGTATGTCGGGGAGGGGTCCAAGGGGAAACAATGGTGCATGCTCTGTTCTCTACCAGTTTTCAGTCACTTACCCCGCTATCCACAATCCAGTTGGGCCCTTCTGGTGCTGATTCCTGTGGCAGGGAGCGGGGGGAGGTTTGTGTATGTTCTAGAACCCTGTGGGTCTCCCAGCGAACTCTCCTGTGAGGCTGGGAGTTTCTCCTGCTGCCGCCTCAACCCCCACAGGTGTTTCCAGTCAGAGTCTTGGAGGCTTTATTTCCCTGTGCCCGGAACCCTGGGTTGTGAGGTTTGTCTTGCTCTCTTGTTCTTCCTCCCAGTTTATTTGCATGTGCATATGGGACCACCCAGTCTGCAAGCCCCCTGGTCCACCAGCTCCCACTTCGCCTAGGTCCTCCAGGCACTGCCTTGCTGTGAGTCCTCTCTTCCCGGCTGCCTGTCTCCGCCTCTCCTACCGGTATGGATGAATGTTTCTTCTTTAGTTCCTTGAGTTGGACTTCCATACAGTTCAATTTTCTGTCAGTTCTGGTTGGTTTTTGTTTTTAAATTTGTTGTCCTTCTTTTGGTTGTGCGAGGAAGCACAGTGTGTTTAGACACCTACGCCTCCACCTTGGCTGGAAGTCCTTGGGAAGCCCATATTTTTTGCCACAAGAAACTAAGTAAATGGTAAGATCCTTTATGGAAATAAAGGAGACTGGGATTGGAATAAATTTAGTACAGGAAATTGAGAGTTCTGTTTTGGAAATATATATGAACTGCTTGTTAACTCTCTGGAAATGTCAACTGGGCAGTTAGCTGAACAAGCATGATGTTTCAGGAGGTATTAGCATTTGAAAGTGCAGTTTTGAGAATTGTGAACACATATGTAATATTTTTAAGTATTGGGACTAAATAAGATCACTTAAAACAAGAGCAGATATCAAACATGAGCACAAGGACAGAGCCCTGGGACACCCAAACGTTAGGTGGGAGCAGAGAAGCAGATTTGAGGAGCAACCTCAGTTTGGTAAGAGGAAAACTAAGAAAATGGTGTATTGTGCAAGCCAGAAAAATAAAATGTTTTAAGGAGTGTGTAATCAACCCTGTCAAATACATTACAAAAAGATAAAAAAGAAATGATAGTTGGATTTGGTAGCATGAATGTCTTGAAGCTTGTCTCTGGAATGGTGGCGTCATAAACATGATTAGGTTGGACTGAAAGAGAAAGATGGGATCCAGAGCACAAGTCAAGTAGTTAGCCTTTAATAGGAAAAAAGATACTTAACTGTAAGATGAGTGTAAATACAGACAGATGCTTTGGTGAGATGTTGAATTCCTATGTAATTGTTTCTGTTCTCTTAGTTAATGGGGAGGTAGGATCTTTATCTGATCAGGAGACAGTTTAAGAGGATTTGATGTGTGGGGAAAATAACATTCTAAGATATTTTCAGGAATTTACTAGTTTAATAAAATTCAGTGGCCATGAATATGATTCACAAGGGAGATGCCTGTACTTTTTTTTTAGAAGTAGTTTTTAGATACTTGTATACAGCCACAGATTTGAGTTCAAATGGGGTTGGATCTTAACCAGACAAACAGGATAAAGGTATTTGTAAGGTAATACAAATAAATTGTAAGGTATTTGTAAAGGTATTTGTTACAGGTATTTGTAAGGACATAATTGTGTTCATGATAATTAAAACCAGGAGGCAACAAGTACAACAGGAAGTAGATAGTGAGAAAGTGGTAGGGTCAGAGTCTTTAAGTCTGACTGCCATTGAAGAGAATTGCCAGAATAGGCGAGTGAGTTTTAGAAATAAAACATACACAAGTGGAGAGGATACCTCAAATATAGATACCTAAAAATTATTATGGGTCGTGCAGTAAACCATGGTGACAGGGTCAAGGATATGATGATATAATAGGTGGCAGTGGTGAGGAAGGGTAATGTTGGAAGCAAGGATGTCCAGAAAGTCAGAATCAAAAGTAAATGGCCTGTGTGGATGCTGAAATAGCCAGGAATAAGTTGGTAAAGAAGTCAGAGAGCCAGGTGTTTCAGTCCATAATGAATGAGGAGATACTCGGAGCTTCAGAACAGCAGTAGGTCCTGAGGTACAAGGTGTTCTGAGGGGGGACAAGGACTGCAAAACAGTGTATTATCAGTTTAGGGGGCACTGTGGTTCAGGCATGGAGTTAAATAGATTATTCAAAAAAGACATGGATTATAAGAGGAATTTATTTATATTAGACAGTGAGTACCAGAGGACATAGTGAAGTAGTGACTAGTAGGGTGAGAAAGGTGGGAAATTAGATCAGGTTAATAAATGTACATAACTGTGTGAAACTGAAGGTCTGATAATGATACCTTGGAGACATAGACAAATGGTTTTGAGGTATCATGGCTTTAATTTTAATAATTTGGAGGATTCGGGTAACCAGTACAAGCTGGAGATTATGAGACTACTAGAAAACTTTTTTCCTCCAGCCAAAGTAGGAAAGGACTCCTTGGGGTAGAAGGGGTTGTTTTTTCTTTTAAGCCAGACTGATCCCAAAGCTGTGGGATGGGTCATCTCACCTATAGCCTCCTCTTGGCTGTATGGTGTTTTGACAGCCTCATGGGCTTTATTAGTCACTGCACTGGAGTATTACTCAGATTAAATGAGTGCCCAGTGTGGTTCTTGACACTTAGTAAGGGCCCAGATATGTTAGCTATTACCAAAATGTAAACAACTTGACTTACATTCTGATATATTTGCAATTGGAGTTAGTGTTGTATATATAAGAAAACATAATAAATATAGTGTATTGTTTAAGAACATTAAGTTTTTGTAGTTAGACAAGCCTAGATTGTAATAATGACTCCAATACTTAACTATAGGATCTTGAGTAGTTTTCTTAATATTGATTCTCAACCATGGCTACTGATCAGAATTACCCATTGAAGTTTTTAAAAACATGGATGCCTCAGATCCACTCCTGAATATTTGTAAGTAGGTCTGAGGTGGGGCTCCAGTTCCATGGTGACTGAAATTGGGTAATACTTACCTCACAGTTATTGTGAGGGCTAAATGACATGATGTTTATAAATGGTTCCTCACAGTACTGGGCACATGGTAAGTACTCATATGGGTTTTATAAGGTTACAGTATGTACTTTTTAAAGATAAGTACTTTTAAGAAATCATCAAACAACTGTAATGACCTCAAGAACTGAATCATTCTGAAATTTTCACAAGCCTTTTTCATACTTACCATAAAGACTCCATCTGGTAGAAAATTCATTCTCATACATAAACATATGAAACAGTTGCCATACATATTAGACAAACTCTGCAGGATGTACAAAGATGAATAAAGGAAGTCTAGTGCAAGTTGAGGCAAATGTAGTCAGGGCCTACTGCAATGAGGTGGGGTATAATGGTAAATGAATAGATTAAGGAATGTAGGAAAAAATGGGTTCCTCCTAGCCGGGTATGGCCTTTTGAACAACTTCTATAAATTACTCATTCCATAGAAGAGAAAAAGCCCTGAGACATACAGTAATTTGTATTGAATGATCTCCAAGGTCCATATTGGGTGATTATCAAAGTTTTTCTGCTTAAGAAATGTGTGATAAGAGAAAACCTTCTAAATGTCTTCCACATTCTTTCTCCATCAGGTGACATTATGGACTTAACCTGACTTTTTGTTCAGTGGTACAATTATAGTGACTGTCTTAAGTAATTTGACTAACACACATTTGAGACAATATAGACAATATATTACCTCAGAATAGCATTCATGTTCCTTTTAGATATTTTCCAGGGAATGCATGTAAGTTACTACTGCTCATTTGGACTTTATGCAAAATTTTATTATTTAAAAAATTGTTATTAAATTCTAAGAACATTATGAGCTCTTTGAAGATGGGGGTTACTACTTACTCTTTTCTTTCTGAATCTCCAAGACCTGTAATACTGCTTGCCACATAGCACTCAGCAGATGTTGAATCAAATCTAAACTTCCATCCTGTTACTCACTTGACTTCCTTGAATTTTTAGAATATTCTTTCCATTTAAAGCCCTATCTAAAGTAAATATAGTGAGGAAAAATGGCTTTATGTTTAATTAGACAGCACTACCACCTACGTAATTGGAACCAGAAGCTTAGGAGTAACCAAATGTTGAATGCGTGTGGGATCGAAGGAACTTTTTTAAAAATAAAAATTGTGGTTAAAATATATATGATGTAAAGTTTGCCCTTTAACCATTATTAAGTATACAGTTCAGTGACGTGTACATCCAGAATGTTGTCCAACCATCACAATTATCTGTTTCTAAAATTTTTATCACACAAAACAGAAACTCTGTCCGTCAAGCAGTAATGCCCTCTTCCTTCTCCTCTCAATCCCTGTTAACTCCTAGTTTCCTTTCTTTCTGAATTTGCCTGTTCCACATATTTCATAAATGAAAAGGACATATTTGTCCTTTCTGTATCTACCTCATTTTGCCTAGCATAATGTTTTCAGGATTCACCTGTGTTGTGTCATGTATCAGGACTTCATTACTTTCATGGCAGAAAGGAGCTGTTGATCTAAGACAACGGTAGATTTCTTTTTTTTTTCTCTCCTAGCCTAGGATGGCACAGTCCTTAAACCACAAAGGCCTTAGGTATGTATTTTCACATCAAAGGAAGATACTTGCCTAGGTATATGCAATTAGTTGTCTGAGACACTATGTTATTAAACATTGTTTTAATGCCATCTTGCCAAGGCACTTAAGGAGGAAGTTGGAACTACAGATGACATTCCAGTGTTACCTCTCAGGATCTGTAATGTATGAGTAAATGGGAGGGGGGAAAAACAGGTATCTAAATAATGAGTGGAGGCTTAAATACCATAGAGTAGGAGCTGACACATTAGTTGTTTCTGATTGCTATTTTAGGTGACATTACTGGTTTATGGTAGTAGTCCAGTCTACCTCCTTTCCTCCCTTTCTTTTAATTTTCTGTATTCTAAGCTTAAAACTTACAAAGAAAAAGGTGTTGTGGAGACATAGAAAAAACTAAGTTTTACTTGTAATTTAATTTTTACCAGGTTCTTCATTAGAGGCTGTAACCACCTGTGAACTCTGTAAAGAGAAGTTGCAGCTTAACCTGGAGGATTTTGATATTCATGAACTACACAGAGCTCATGCAAATGAACAAGTTAGTATATTTTGCTTAATTGGGTAAGTGTCTGTTCTATGCTTAAAGGACAACTGTTGAAGAAAAGATTAAAACATGGTCAGAAAACTGGCATTAAAATAATAAAAACAATATTCTTAACATGGTGTTCTGTTACTGCATTAGGTATTACAATTTTATAGTTTTTCTTTATTTTTCTCATAAATTTTTGCAACTAAAAGGCAAATAACCAACTCACAAGTTTTATGTTTATTAAGATAAAATACATCATATGCTTCCTAAATAAACCTGAAAATAGTAAGAGCTTAGGAAAGTGGTCCCGAAGTAGGCATGCTGACCATTTCTCCCGAGAGATGTCTCAGTTACAAATGCTTCTGAGCTCTGGGACATGATTAAAACACCAAGCCCTGGATTTGCCTCCTGTATCTGTGTATTTTATTTTAGGAATAATTTTTATGTGCATGTTGACCACATGTTCTTACTATCCTTTTTTTCTCTACCCTCCCCATTTCTGCTTCTCAACTCTGTTGAACAGGTTATTCCATTAAATCTTTTACTCTCGAGTTCATATTGTTTTTCTTTCGTTTAGTATTTGTGCCATTAAAAAAATCTAGCTGTTAATTATATAATGAATAATGCCAGAGTTTCTCTGATCATAATAAGGTTTTCAGACAGTTTCTTCTTATTTCTCAGGGGGGTTTTTTGGTGTGAATAATTCTTGCCCCCCAGTAATTTTGGTCACTTATTTTTGTTTCTGGAGGAGCTTTAATTTTTTTTTAAATTTTGAAATGCTTAAATTATGTAGTTAGAATGAAGAGATCAATATTTTTCCCTTCTTAAAGGAAGATTGTTGGGAGGGGTGAAGAAAAGATGTTAAAGGAGATTACTAGGATGATCTTAGAACCATACTGTCCAAGTCCAAGTAAGCTTAGCATATTTGTTATAAAAAGAAATATGTAATGGTGAGAGAATGCATGAACCCTTTAAAAACACTTTTTAAATGAAGGGGTAATGGACCCCCCTTTTACTCACATGAAGTTCACATAACATAAAAATGATTTAAAGTGAACAATTCAGTGGTATCAGTACATTTGTGATGTGGTGCATCAGCCACCTCTGTCTAGTTCCAACATTTTCATTTTTCTGAAAGAAAAACCCATACCCATTAAAACAGTTTCTTCCCATTACACCCCTTTCCATATCCCCTGGAAACCACCAGTCTAATCTGTCTTCTGTTTCTATGGGTTTATCTGTTCTGAATATTTCATATAAATTGAATAGTGCAGTATATGGTCTTTTGTGGACACTCTTTTAAATATGGGAGTAAATGGATACATCTTGAAAATCCGATTAAAACCATGAACACTTCTTACAAAATACACATAGACAAAATCTGTAAATGATTTAAGGGATTCCCAGATCTCTTGAAGCTATTTGCTAAGATCCAGGTTAAAAATCCCTGATCTAGCGAGTGAAATATTAGGCAGTTGATGTACTACAGATGCTAATCTAATCGTAATTATTGTGTTATTCTCTAATGAGTCAGTTGTCCAAAAAGAAGGCCATGTTAAGCAATGACTTTTTTTTAATCCCCAAGGAGTATTTCAACAACTGAGCATTAGTACTTTAAAGAATGGGAAAAAGAATATGGAAAGATAGAATAATGCAAAGAAGTGTTTTGTTTTGTTTTTTTAGTTTTTCTCAAAATGAGAGTAGGTCTCAAAGAATAATTTTCTGCCATGTTTCCTTCTTTAGGCATTTTTCAATTCAACCAGAATGTTATTATTGACAGTTTAAACTTCCCGGCTTTGACTTCCCGTGTGTGTGTGTGTGTGTGTGTGTGTGTGTGTGTGTGTGTGAGAGAGAGAAAGAGAGAGAGAGAGAATCATAGATTCTAGGACATCTATCTCCATTTTATGTGATTAGTTTAATACAGTTTAGTATTTCATTATTCAGTAGCTTCATCTTTGTCAAGATAACCATTAACTTTTTTAAATCTTATCAATGTATAATTTACTTTTAAGTTAATAATAAAGTAAGTGACACATTTAAAGAAACTTTTAATAAATCACTTAAAAATTTTCAAATGCTCTAGCTGATAACTTGCTGAAGTTGGTACTAAGTGTGTACAGTTTTTAACTTCAGATAAGTTAATTACCAAAAAAAAATGGTATAACCTAAAGGTAGTTTGCTGTATAAAACCTATAGGACAGTTTAGATTTTAAAAACACTATATGATTTGTAGTCTTAGCTTCAAAACAATAGAGCAGTTTGGAATCAAAGAACTGTTTGAGGAATAGTTACTGTTTCTTTTTTTAGTTTATTTTTGTAATCAGTGTTGCTTTTAAATTAACTATTACATAAGAAACACTTGGTCTGTCGGAATAGGTTTTTATTGTACAGTATATTGATTTAGCTGGAGGTGAAATGGTCATTTTTAAGTAAACATTTATTGCCATTTGTGCAGTGAAATCTTTTTTGAGCTTTATATAGAACCAGGGCATTCATTCTACCACCAATGGTTTTATATAAATCATGACATAAAGGAAGACTATAAGAGACTAAAGAGGATAGTCACACACCTATTTTGACTCATCATTGGCATTAGTAAAAATGGATGAAATTATGAAAGGTGGCCCTTCATTTCTTGTTTTAACAGGTGGCACCATATCTCTTGACTAGGATCTAGACATGACATGAATACATTTCCTCTAGTTTATTAGTGTGCTCTCAATCTCTTTACTAATTTTTCATTCTCCATATTCTTTTTTTCTTGCCTGCTTCGCAATTGAAGGCTGAGTACGAGTTTATCAGCTCTGGTCTCTACCTTGTGGTGTTACTGCACTTTTGGGAACAAAGCTTTTCAGATATGATGGGAAATACAAATGAACCAAGCACACGAGTCCGAGTGAGTAATATGGGAGTGGGGGAGAAGGGAGGATATGATGCACCAAGTATTTGCTTTTCTTTTGTATGTCGACATTCTAGTTACTTTGGGGGGCTCTTAATATTAAAATGTATCTTAAAAATAAAAATATTGTAGATTTAATAGAAATTGCTGTCTTCTGTATCAAACAGCCTAATTTTCTCACAAAACTATTTTAGAGAAGTAATTTTCTAGCTCTTAAAGATTATTGTAATATAGATTGGTGAGAATCAGAGAATTGGAAACACAAAGGGAAAAAACCCTCTTTTTAATGGGTGGGGGGTAGCAAGTGACAAGTCATTATTATAACCTGAAATTGAACTCCAAAAATCAAGATAGTATGGGAAATTCACTGCAGTTTATTTGTTACTGTCATGTAAGAGCTTATCAGTGTACTGATTTTAAGTATGTCCATAATACAAATTTAAGATATGGACAAGTTGGTATTTGATCTCTACACTATTACCTTAACACTTCAGCCAGCTGTTTTTTGTTAGGTATTAGTAAGTGATATGGTATTAGTAAGTGATATGGTTTGCCTCAGTGTACCAGAGGAAATTTGTATGCTGCTGCCTTACCCATTTTGTGTAGCAGGGCTAGGGCCACCTACATCTCATTACTGTAATAGTCTGAACACTTCATGTTTTTAAATGTGGTCATAAACATATCATTTAAACTTTTTATATAAATGTTCATTTTAATGATGGAAATTTAGCAGTTTATGGTATTTTAAAAATTAAATATTCAGTATGTACTATACTTACAAATTGGTAAAAACATTTTTCTGAAGCCATCATGTGGACATTATTATACCTGTGAGCCAGTTGACAAATTATTGTCATTGAGGGATAAGAGAGTGAATTGTTTTAAGACTTTTCAGAATTTGAGCTAAAGATCTCTTGTCTCCTAAGTACTTTAGAAATCATAGTACTTAAATTTAGTTAATGCCATAAACTGACTTCTGTCTTAAGAATGAATAAACCATAAAGCATGTCAGGTCTGTTGAATTCATGCCTTTGTAAAAGCTGTAGTTAAATTAATGTTAAAGTGCAAGTCATTTTTATGATTTAAAAACATACAATTAAATGTAATAATACTTCTAAAGCTATCAAATTTAGACAGGAAAAGATTGATTCTTGTTTCAGTTTTTTAAAATTAACCACTAAAATAGTATTCATTTGAATCCAAATTGTAAAGCTCTTAATTATTTTTCTTTATAGTTGTTATATTCATGCAGGAGGAATGTTATTTGATAAAAATGCTGCATTTGCACCCAATTTCTACATGATGAATGCATGATTTCTACATGGCTATTAATTTATAAAAAAACTAAAAACAATATACTTAAGCATTGTAATTTTTGATGTGGGTCAGAGAAAGACCCCTATTTAAAGGCTTAAAATGGTGTTTGACATTTTAATAGAAATGAAACTCCTATACTTACTCTCTCTTTAGATCCATTTGCAACATTTCAACTACTGTATTTTTTTCTGCATTGTTTCTAGTTTATTAACCTTGCAAGAACTCTTCAGGCACATATGGAAGATCTCGAAAGTAGGTGGAATTTCTCCTCCCCAGACTTGTTGAATATACTTTGCAAATTAAACCCACAGAGCAAAACCTAAGTATACACTCTCTCAAATTAGAGCTTCATTTATAAGCTTAGTAATAGAAATTGATTTGGGAAAGATCGGCTGGGCAACTGACATTAGTTTATTAAAAACATTTTTTTTAAATAGTATTAATTTTAAGGTACAGAATAATCTTAATTTTAATCATCAGTATATTCTATTTTGAGTAAACTTTTGGTTTTGATCGCCTTAATTTTCACACTTAGAAGACATATTTGAGAAGCAATCAGACCACACTTACTAATCTGTTAGATTTGTGTGTGTGCGTATGAAATTTTTTACTGGTTACTCAGTTTTGTTAGTTCGTAAAAGGTTTTCCTGAGTTTATGTATAGTTCTAGGAAAATAAGGGTAAAAAAGCCCTAATTTTGAGCCCATAACAGAAGCCATGGTGGTAGGCTGGTGGTTGTTGGGACTGTTTTAGTTTGCTCCTTGTTTGGGTTCTCATGGACCTTTAATAGGTGGCCAGCTCCACCAGCAGCTCCAGTCTTTTAAGATACATTCCAGCATTAGGACTTCTGCCTGGGTTCCTATATGAAAGCATTTAAAGCCCAAGTCTTTACAGGCATCTGTACAACATACACTCTTAAAGTCCTACAACTTCCATGGTGCTTCATACCAGGAGATACTGGTGGCTCTGGAACAGTTCCAACACTCCAAGATTACCCTGTTTAGTAGTACTTTTTCACCCAAAGGAAGTGGCTCCCCATGATCAAGTTCCAATATACTCTTTGAAGTGTTTTTAAAATAATGTATTCTCCAGTTGATTACCTTCTATATCATCTTCAAAGTACTTGAAAATGTCTGTAGTGTGCATAACATTTTCATCTTTAGAGAATGTTCAGCATTTTTTGAAGTAAGGTGTAAGAAGGACTTAGTTGTCATAAGAACCTTTCATTCCTTGATTACTCAAAGACATGGATTTTGTCATTCTGTATTTTTAAGTTTTGAAAGCAGTAGAAGTATAACCAGATAACACATGTTTAGAAAAGTATGTAAAGTCATATGGTATATAAGATAGGAAGTCATTTGTATGAGAGGGAAAAGATGGAGGTGAAATATACTCCAGCTCAGCTGAGAAAGAAAGATGTTGTGGGTGCTAGAAGTTAACTCCCAAGTACCAGAGTATTAATATACTGTGAACATGGGTTCTGACTGTAATTTTCTTCTGTGGAGTGAATCAGATAGAAAACATGAAAAATTCTCTGAAAAGCTATTTTTTAGTTTGATACTGCTCCATGATATAGCATGAAACTTAACCCTAGGATTTACTCATTCATGAGCTAAGTATATACTTGATATCATTTATTAAAAATGAATTTAAGTTTTTTGCAAGATAAATGGACTGAAATATAGAAAGTAAAGTTGCATCTGTACATGTAGCATAATTTTCTTGTTGATTCCATTTGCTGAGTGCTCTTAAATTTTCCATTATTAACACAAAAAGAGTATACATTTAACCTTTCTGCCCTTGATAATAGGGGGAAATGCTAGTTGAATGTTTATTTTAGTGAACTTCCATTTTCCCCAACATGCAGTGCAGTTTACAGCATACTTAATGTTATTTCAAAAGACATTTCAAGATGTTTCATATTAAACTCTTGAGCCACTGACTCTAAAATAGAGATAAAAAATGTTACAAAAGTGATGTTTCTGACAATATGATGTCATAGGAATAATTTCAACAAGGTTTTTACTGAATCCAGTTATTTTAACTTAGGCTGTGTCTATATAAAGCTATTTTGACTAAATAGAGCTTTTTCTTGGCATTATACAGACATAGCTTTGATGTAATTTGCAAGAATACCCATAACATATTATTTGTGTACATTTTCTTTCATTCTCACCGGATGCATCAAAACATGCAGAGGTAATAAGCCAGAGTGTACTCAGGTGTGTGAGAGCACTTGCCTTAAGTTCACTTTTTCTGTAGTGTAATTGGCTGCTGTGAACAAAAACTGATCTCAGAAACTTTTTAGAAGATGTTCTTGAATCACATTTGTAAACATTTTCATTTTTATAAAAACACAAAAAGATTATGGGGTGGGGGTATTGTGGATGGTATTAACCACAGTCATGACCCTAACACTGTCATAATTTGCCACTTTGACAAACAGTATACTAAATTGGGATTTCACTTTACAAGTCATTGCTATTCTGGCTTCATATTTATACTTCCACTCTCATCCCCCTTGAAATCATTCTTGATCATCCTGTTTTCTTTCAACAGCTTCAGAGGATGATTCTGAAGAAGATGGAGACCATAACAGAACATTTGATATTGCCTAACTTCATATAAGACAAATGGATGATCTGTTAACAAGTGTTTATTAAAACTGGCAATTAAGGATGAATCAATTTTGTGGGGAAATGCCTATTGAATACATATATAAAATGAATATATATACACATGTAATCATGTATGTATATATATATTCATTCTCAAGTGTTGCTGAATTAAAATTCTATTTGCTGGACCTTTTAACATGGCCAGTGACTCTGACGTTTATAAACTGGTAATCAAAAGTATTTTTCTTTTAGGTGAGTAGAAAAGTATTACATTATTTTAAATATCTTAGCAATGCCTACAGTTTTTTTGTGTTCTGATTATTATAGTCATATTTATGAAAATGGTTCGTGTTTTAGTCTTTTCCTAGTGAAAAAAGTAAGACAGAAATATACTTTCAAAATAAAATGCCAGATGGCACCTAATTATTTTTCCTTTTAAAATGCCTTAAGTTGCAGCATCATTTTCATAATCATTTGCTTCCAGTGTTTAGAAAAATAAAGAATGGGGAGTAAGTTGTGAAGACCGTTATATTAGGTGTCCAAATTTAATTTAAATTCTAAATTCACTTAGCCATAAAATTTAATTTTTTAAAAAGTATATAAATATAAAATGTATAAATTATGGATAAAGTTTTATAATGATTTGGAAAGGGCAGATTATATTTGATAGGCCATAGTATGTGGACATTCCTTTTTGGAATATTACAGCTATAAATTACACCAGAATTGCCAGTCAGATGCTATTTGGTAAATAAAAAGGAAAAAAATATTGCAATCTCAAGTTATTGAATATTTTTAAATCCCACATTCAGAGTTTAAAACACTGGTTTTCAATGTGTTTTTTAGTGTTGTCACTTTTTTGTAGATAAATATGATATAAATAACTTGTTTGAATCCTGGTCGTTTTTAACTGTTCCTTGCTAATCTCAGCATTTATTTGGTGAATTACAATTTTTCACTACCTTTGGAGAACAGATGAACTTTACCCGCTCAACATCAGTAGATCTATACTGTGGTCATGAGTCGTGTATCGTTCCAGAACAGTATATTTTCTTTGTCAACACCCTTAGGATACACTTAAAAACACCTTCTGGTGATTTTAGGTTAAGTAAAGTCTTATGTCATGCCAACAAACTTCTTTTTCAGAACCTAAATAGAAACCATGTAATTTCTCAAATGTAAATCAACAGTTTGCCCACAAATAGTTTGTTGGTCTTAATGTAAAATCTTGGTTTGAAATAAAGTGCATACTGATTGATTTACTTTATAGTTTGAAATGTTTCCTTTTAAACTAGTGCTCAAAGTAGACGTCAAACCTTACATGCAAGAGTTTTACTAAAATTTCAAATTCCTCTTCATATAAAAATATAAATATTTCTAAAACATTTGCTCAACTTTTATCTGTAGCTTTGCATTCATTGCCTTATTTAAAGCAAAATACAGAATTTAAGGATGTCAGTGTCAGTATGTATTCTGTGGGTCCTTGGGGATGCTTTGAATTTGAAACAGTTATACTTTTAATAGAACTTGGTATGAAAATTAAGTGTCTTCTGTTACCAACAAAATCTTTTATTTAAAAAAATTAATTAGCCCTAACTGGCGTGGCTCAGTGGATTGTGTGCCAGCCTACAAACCAAAGGGTCACGGGTTCGATTCCCAGTAAGGGCTTATGCCTGGGTTGCTGGTCAAGTCCCCAGTAGGGGGCACACGTGAAGCAACTACACAATGATGTTTCTCTGCCTGTATTTCTCCTTCCTTTCCCCTCTAAAAATAAATGAATAAAATATTTTAAAAAATTAATGGTAAAAATCATTCCATTGGTCCACATAAAATGTTTATTTTTTTAATATTAAATGTTAAGTGACAGTGACTTGAGCTTAATACTAGTATTCTTGTAGTTTTTTCTTAGTACTACATATTTAATAGTGTATTAGCTTCTGAATCCTGTAATTGTGAATTAAAGGAATTGGAATAAAAAAAAGTCTTTCCTTTGGTTATCACTTTCAAACTCTGAACAAAAATAGAGGACCATACATTATTCGCTATGAAGATCACAAAATCCTAGGAAAAGTAATATTCTTTAGATACATGCCAAACAATTTATAAAGTGTCCTGATACTGGGTTGGCCAAAAAGTCTGTTTAGTTTTTTCTGTAAAATAAAAGACACATTTTTCATTTTCACCAATAACTATTGATTTGGACATTCCGAGTATGTCAGCTATCCTCCCATGTGGTACATTAAATATTCTCAGTACCTCAATTTGATCTCTATCAACTGGTCTACCTGGTTGCGGAGCGTTGTTCAGTGAGAAATCTCCAGTACAAACTTCGCAAACCACTTTTGATACGTTCAGTCAGTCAGAGCACCTTCACCATACACTGCACAAATTTTTTTTTTTTTGCGATTCAGTTGTGTTTTTACCTTTCTTGAAATAAAGCATAATATGCTGAGAATGTTGCCTCTCTTCTTCCATCTTCAGTGTTAAAATGGTTATACAAAAATTCTTTGATGTGTTTAATGTTGATATGGCAGTTGTCACAATACAATCTAACAAAATTGTTTCAAATGAAGTTAAAGACAACTTGCACTAGTAGGCCATCTTATAGGAAGAAAACAAACCTTTTGGCCAACCCAACATACAAAGAAAATTAAGCTTTAGCATTTCATTACCAGGGTCCTCTGAGAACTTGTTTAAAAAATGAAATTGAACATGGGGGATAAATCACTTTAAAGCAGTCATTTTGCAAGAGCTGTTATTAGGTAGAAGTTATCAAACAGAAGAAAATTAGTTATATGGGAGTTGAGTAGAAGGGGAGTCTATAGCAGCACTGACCAGCAAAAATGGAAATACATAATATGCATTGTTCAATATGGTAGCTATTAACTGCATGTGATTTGAGCACTTGAAATTTGGCTAGCAGAGTTGAGGAACTGAACTATTAAGTTATTTTTAATTTTAATAGCCACATATGGCTACTGGCTACCATATTAGACAGTAGAGATTTGTGACAGAAAGTTTTAAGAGGTAAGTATTTGAATAGGAGACTAAGAATTCTAATGTTCACTACTATTACCACTTAGTAGCTTACTAATAAAGTACTTTTTCTAAATCACTATGAAAAACCTTAGAAATTTAAAGCTCTTACAGAGCATAATTGTATAATGCAGCTGCTGTAACATTTTTTAATACCATATAGCCACACTGCATAGTCCCTCTGTCATCACTATAGTTACTCATGTCTCATTAACAATAGTGCTATTAATTGTGATCAGGGGTATTTTTGATTTGTGGTGAGGCCAGTGGAAACAGATGGCACAAACTGTGACTTTGTTGCCTTTGGTCAGACAGATCACATAAGAAAAGTATTCTCCATAAATTAATGCTGTTGATTAGGGGGACAGAATACTTAATTGAGATTTGAGTTTCTAAATGGAGCATAATTTCTCATAGTTTTTTTAGTTGTAAAGAACACTTAGAAAAGTAACTATTGTTTCAGCTTTTCCCCATTTTTATTTTTTATCCCCAAAAGTTTTTCAGCCTTCTCTTAAATTGCACATTAAGTGTGCTGAAACCTGAAGCATCATCACTATAGTAATAGATACATTTTTTGTTTTTTTTTTTCCGCTTAGTTTTTATGTCATTGAATGATATGGTTCATCAGTGCTAGAAGAGTGTGAGACAGCTTTACAGAGGAACAGGTGTGGTGATAATAGAAAAATCCTAAAACCTTTAGGATACAAGTGTTATTTTTACTACCAGCCTCCCACCACTTTCCTGGTATGGCTGTAATTATTTTTCTTCCAAAGTGCATAAAATTTTATTAAAATTCTAACCATTTCTGATCAGTGCTAAATACTGTTGTCCAAAATGGTGTCCTAAAAGTAGTGAAATTGTAAAATGTAATTTATGTGGAATTGAGGATGTTAAAAATCTCTAAAACTTTCTAAATCTAAATCATAAAGATGAAAAACATTAGAGGAATTACATGCCAGCTTGCACTCATATCTAAATATAGAGCATCTATTTAAAAGGTTTATTCCCCATATCATGTTATTGATAAAAGGGCAAGCCTAGTGATTAGTAAAACTGTAGCGGTAGGTAGAATTTTTTTTTCCCCCAACTGTAAGATTCAACTAAATGGGAGGGTAGGGAAGATAGAGCAGGTAAGACAAGTAGAGTGGGTTTTGTTTTGTTTTTTGTTTTTTTCTGCATGGGCTTTAAGCTTTCATTCAAGTGAAAAGTAACAAAGTAACATTTGGGAAGGTGGTTAAAACCACTAACATCTGAGATCATTTCCAAATGAGGAATGTTACTAAAATAAGGATAAATACAATAAAAATTCATTTGTCAAGTTTTATATTAAAATCTTGAACATGAATCACTGTCAGTGTATTTGATGTCTTCATCTGGGATATACAAAATTTCATTCAAATTAAACACACTCATTCTCTTCTGCGACTACCAAAACACAGTCATCGTTATAAGGTGATTGGGGTGCAGTTGAAAAAACTGTGGTGAAACCAGAATTCAAATTTCTTTTGTACAGGAACCAAACGATTGCTCCTAAGACTGTCAGAATTACTGTGCTAGCAATCACCAACGCTGATATTAAAATGTGGTTATCTGAAAAGGAAAAGACAAAATATGGGAATCAGGTTACATAAATTGCTAGTATTGTACGTTGGGACAATGTAGGGGACATTGGGACAGTGGGGGACCCTGATAGTTTCCTCAAGTAAATATTTGCCTATTTTGAGAATTTCCCACATTGGTGTGAAAAAAATTACACACTTATTACTATCAAGATTTAGCTTGAGCAGTTGCCATAAAAATTTTCAAGTACATTTTGCAATTCTCCACTCTTAGATCCTAAAAATCTCCTTTTTGTCATTTGAATTTTGGTAATTTCATTTTTTTTATACCTGAAATAATTATGTACAACCTTTCAGTTTTGGGCAAACCCTTGCAATCTTTCTGTAAGAATTTAGTTTAATAACAAGCAAAATTACTATTGTTAAGGCATTCAGAGGAGGACAGTGGTTTGAGGAAGGTATTTGACTTTAGTAGTAGGAGTGTTATGGGAAAACTCAGAAATGTGTTTTCTTTATAGATGTAATTTTGCATTGAGATTACTTGAATATTCTCACAATGCTCCTTTCAGCTGGTGCTTGTTAAAGTGAGACTTGGAAAATGTAAAGCTCAGCAAGAAAAATCTGGCCAAAAGTTATCTGTTAAGGTGAGGGAAAGTTATTGATACATTATTTTTTAAATACAGGCTTCTTTTAAAAAGTTGGGAGAAGTGAGGAAATGGCCATAGCTGAATTCTCTTCTTTTCAGTCCTAAAATAGATTAAGTTTTGTAGTGATCACAATTTATTAAGGTGTGTGGGTGTGTTATTATTAGAGACATTTAAGTGAAAAAATGTTAAAAATTCTATAAACTGTAAATGGGATTTTTCCTTAGTTTTTATTAAACTTAACACAGCCCATTTGTAGTATAGCACTTTTTTACCAGTGTGAACATATTTTATTTCAATCTATTAATGAATTTAATATATTCATAGTCAGTACTCTCTACTTTAAATAGTGATTACATGGCAATAACTTATTAAAGAAAAAATGCATTTTAGTCGGAGAGAGCATGGCAATTGAGACAGTGGCATAAGACATAATCACACACCTTAAGTAGTAAAAATACCTAGTATCCTAAGAACTGAACATACTCCCGATGTGTTGGTGGGGCACAATCAGTATATATGCTCTTTGTTTTTTTACATTCAGCAGTGACCCTTGGCCAAGCTGCCTCCAGGACCTTTGGTTGGCTAGCTTCATACTGCGATGTGCAGGAATGCCAATCTTGAGGCAACTAATGAGTAGTGTGTTAAAACTATGTAATGAGCAACTACCTATTTGGAGTAAAGGATAGTTCTACATTAGAAAATCAGTTACCTACTAATTACAGGAAAAAATTCATTGCTTATTTTACTGACTAATTGCTGTTATACTATACTAATGTTTTTAATACTAATTAAAAACAGCTTTTAGCTAGGAAGATAAGTCTTGCTTAGCCTAATAAAAGGAAGTTTAGGAAACCTGTAACAAACATACTTGTATTAAAACAGGCTTACACTCCACCCAAACACAATCCGTCTCCAAAGGTCACTAGTGACCTTTGTATTACTAAATGCAGAAACACATGTACATTGATTCTTGTGTCTACTGCAGCTGGACTATTAGCCCCTCAGCCTTGACATGCTATCTTTTTTCCCTTTTATTTTTCTAACTGTTCCTTTTTAATCATCTTTGTGGACTCAGAATTCTGCTTGGTTGATCTAAGTCACTTGAATCTTTTACATAAGTACCTATAGTTAAGTATGTATAGTTGGTGCTGCTTCCCACTTATTCCCAAATCCATTTTACCACAAATTCTCTTAAATGACACCAGTACCCACTGTTGAATCATTTAATACAGGAATTAACCTAGAATTCACGTTTGCTAATAATCAAGACTACACGTTATGTCTGTCCTCTTGTCACCATCATACACTAGTTGTAACACTAATTGTCTGAGGCCCAAACTTACATGATCCACTTTAAAAAAATAGTGTTGTCGGTCTGGCTGGTGTGGGATTGAGGATTGAGTGCCAACCGGCAAACCAAAGGGTCACTGGTTTGATTCCCAGTCAGGGCACATGCCTGGATTGTGGGCTAGGTCCCCAATAGGGGGGACGAATGAGAGGCAGCCACACTGATATTTCCCTCCCTCTCTTCTTCCTTTCCTCTCTCCCTAAAAGTAAAATCTTTAAAAAAAATAGTGTTGTTGGACTACACTAATTACAGTCTGATTTGAGTGCCTACTATGTGTGTACAACTCCCCCCTTTTTACATATGAAGAAATAAACAGTTTAAATGACTTGCCCAAGTCCTTTTAGTAAGTGGCAGGACAAAAATTCAAACCATTCACCTTGGTTTATGCTGATCCATCCTCCGATAACCTTTCGTCTCTTTCCTGCTTAGTATCCACTTGTCCTTCAAGATCTGGCTCATGTATCATCTCCTGTAGGTGGTTGCTGAATCCAGCTTGAGCTAACTTCCCCTTTCCAGCGTGCTTACTACATCAAGTGCAGCCACTCTCTTGTGACAGCATTCTTCCCAAGGTCTTAACACTTGAGTGAAAGGGAATTTCCTGTTTGCTTGGAGTGCTTCCCCACTTAACTCTAATTCTGGTTGCTTCAGCTCAGTGGTACCATTCTTACTTCACAAAGTCATAAATATAATCCCTGTATGGCAGGCTTTTCAACATTATTCTGCTCAAATATGGCCTTCCCTGGCAACCCTATTTTAAAAAAACAAAAGACACCTCCCTTTCTTCCTTCACTCATCTTTTTTTTTCTACACTACACACCACCATTTGACATACCATATATATTTACATGTATTCAGCCTTCCCACTAAGATGTAAGATTGAGAGCAGAGGCTGTTTGTGTTCACTATTCTGTCTTCAATGTCTAATAGAAGAAACCCTACACATAGTAGTTAACACCTATTTGGGGGATATTTTTTTTAATAAATTCAAAGCTCACTGGAGTTTGAAGACCAAATGTTGCCAGATGTTTTATTCCTAAAGTGGTTTTAGGGGCCCATCACAGACCTACCTGATATTTTCTACTTATTCCAATTTTCATATACCTTTTTTCCCTTACATATACATTTACATAGCTTAAAATTCATGGTTCTGTAAGATATGCAATGAAAACTGCTCCTGCCCCCACTATTCCTCACCTTTAATTTCTGTTCCTCAAAGGTAGCAACTTCTGTTACTGCTGTTACAATGTTTGCTTCTGAGCTTTGAAGTGACATGCTTATACTGCTTTTATTGATTTTAACCTTTTAATTATGGTAACTTTACTGTCTTAAATAACCAGTTAAGTGTACAGTTCAGTAGCACTACGTACATTCACATAGTTGTGCTATGTTACCACCATTCATCCATAGAACTCCCGCAAACCTGAAACCTGTATTAAACAGTAACGCCCCGTTCTCCCCCTGCCCCAAGGCCCTGGTCCTAGTGACCACCATTTTACCTTCTGTGAGGTGGACTACTTCAGGTACCATATACTTGGAATCATACAGTATTTATTCTTTTGTGACTGGCTTATTTAGCTTAGTGTCCTTTGGGTTCATGCATGTATAACGTTTTAGCTTTGCCTTTTTAAGGCTGAATAATATTCCATAGTGGTAATATATACCGCATTTTGCTACCCATTTGTCTGTTGATGGACACTTGCATTGGTTCCACCTTTTGGCTATTATAAATAATGCTGCTATAAACATGGGTGTACAAATATCTTTTGGATCCCTCCTTTCACTTCTTTGGGCATATACCTAGAAGTGGAATTGCTGGATCATATGATAATCTATTTTTAGTTTTTTGAGGAGCTACCATATTTTCCACAGTGGCAGCACCATTTTACATTTCTACCAATAGTACACAAGGTTTCTACTTTATTTTTTTTACCTTTTTAAAAATTATTTTAATTGTTGTTCAAGTACAGTTTTCTTCCTTTTACTCTCATCCCAGCCCACCCACCCCCACTTTCTTCACATTGTCAAAACTTGTTATTTTCTGTTTTTTAGATAGCCAGCCTAATGGGTGTGAGGTTGTGCTCTTTTTTTTTAGATGTATATATATTGCTCTTATAGAAGAGGGAATTAAATACGTGAGAACTTTTAAAAACTCTTCCATCATAGTTGTTATATCAGGGCAAACTATAAACAGAGAAAATAGTCAAGATAACACATACCTGAAAAAGGACTTGTATCTAAACTTCTAAGAATAAACTACCAATAAATAAAGCGAGCCAGCCCGGTGTGCATGGATGTGGCTCAGTTGGATATCGTTCTTTTGCAAAGCAAAAGGTTGCCGGTTCAGTTCCTGGTTAAAGCACATGCCTGGGTTGCAAATTTGCTCCCTGGTAGGGATGCATACAAGAGGCAATCGATAGGTGTTTCTCATATCAATGTTTCTCTCCCTTTATTTCTCCCTCCCTACCTCTCTCTAAAAAAATAAATATTTAAATTTAAAAAAAAGGAAGCAAACCTAACAAAAAATAAGGGCAAAAGACTTCAACAGGCATTTCATAGAAAGATACTCAAGTGGCTGATAAACATGTAAAGGTGCTCAACATCATTATTAATTAGGGATAGGAAAGATACTACAATAATTACCCATCTAAGTGGCAAAAATTAAATAGGTTGACAGTACTCTCCTGGGATGGATGAGCAAATGGAACTGGAATACACTAGCAGTAGGCATGTAACGTGGTTCAACCACTTTGAAAAATGTTTTTAATGTTTTCTGCCCTATGACTCTGCAGTTCCACTCTGGAACTTTTGTAAACACCAAATTGTATTTCCTCATTGAATTCCATTATTTGTTTTTGTGGGAAATGACGACAATCTTTTAAAAAATTTATCCTCAGTTATAATTACAATTAATGAAGCATCTGTCTTAAGCGCTTACTAAATGCATTTTTTGAAAGCTACAGGTAGTGTATTTACATGGTTCAAAAGTAAAGCTATGCAAGACAAACACTAAAGTCTGTCTCCCATCTTGTTTCTCCCACTCAAGGAAAATGAGAATATACGTCCAAAGAAACACAAGAAATTTCATACACAGCTCTATCATATTAGTGCTAAACTGCAAATGACCCAGATACCCTTAAAGTAATAGAATGGCCCTGGCTGGTGTAGCTCAGTGGGCTAACTGCCAGCCTGTAAACCGAAAGATCATTGGTTCAATTCCCAGTCAGGGCACATGCCTGGATTGTGGGCCAGGTCTGTGAGAGGCTACTGATGGATGTATCTCTCACAAATTGATATTTCTCTTCCTCACTTTCTCCCTTTCCCTCTCTCTAAAAATATGATCTTTAAAAAAAATATAGTGGGTAAAATCTTGCATATTTATAGATACTACACAATAATAGAAATAGTGCAATAGATATGCATAACAGATGAATAAAAATTCCTGACTGAAAGAAACCACTAGAGTTATGTTTATGTAAAATTCAAGAAAAGCAACTGTAATATATGGAGATCGAAAGCATACTGGTTACCTGTGGGGTGCATGGGGGTAGGGTGGGTGTTTATAGGAAGGGGCATGAGGGAAATTTGTGTGATGGAGATTGTATCTTCATTTGAGCAGTAGTTAGCTGTATATATAAGCAATCATCAGGCTGTACATTTCAGGTTTGCATTTTACCCTGTTTATACCTCAAAATATGGAGATTAAAAACACCATCCAATTGGCAAAAATCCACAAGTTTCATAAGACATTCATATATTGCTTCTAGAAATGCAAAATGCTATGATATTGATAGAAGTTATACCTCACTTTCAATTTAGCAATAACATTTCAGGTAATTCAGAAAATATGCATTTATGCAAGGTGACTGATTCATTGCTATTATAAACAAGGACTTGGATTCATTGTTTGTAATAACAAAAATCTGGAAACAATTCAGTAGTCAAGCTGGTTAAATAAAGACCAATATATAGGTAATGGTATGGAGAGATATCTAAAATATGTTAGTGAATAAAAGGTGCAAAAAAAGTCATATCTCAATTTGCTTATTGGCAAAAGAAGCACTAGGCAGTTAAAGAAGAAATGGAAATGGTGCCTAGTAAATATAGAATGGGGACAAAATAGGAGACAGAGTTTTCAGTGTTTGCCTCGTATAGTTTTTCTTTTGAACTATGTAAATACATATATTTGGTTGGCAAAATAGTTTGTTCCATACAATGGCTCTAGTAGTGCTTAGTTGTCTTTAACTTCATTTGAAACAGTTTTGTTAGACTGTACTGTCACACCTGTCATATCAGTGCATTTTTTAAAAAACTTACCAACCTTGAATTTTAGTGCAGCCATGTTAACATTGAAGATAGAAGAAAATACACAACAGTTTTGGTATATAATGCTTTATTTCAAGAAAGGTAAAAACACAACTGAAATGCAAAAAAAAGATTTGTGCAGTGTATGATGAGGTGCTGCATAAGTGGTTTGCAAAGTTTCTTGGTATATTAACATACTGAACAAAGAATTCTTTGCTGTGCATTGTTTTATGCATTGGAAGATGTTTAGCAGCACCCCTGGCTTCTCCCCACCAGAAGCCAATAACAGAAGATAGCCGACATACTCAAAATATCCAAATCAATAAAGTTATTGATGAAATGAAAATTGTGCCCTCTATTTTACAGAAAAAAACTAAATGAACTCTGTGGCCAACCCAGTATTACTTGTAGCTTTCAAAAAATGCATTTAGTAAGCCCTTACAGCTTTATGAGTTGTAACTATAACTGAGTTGAAAATTTTTTGCACAAGAGATGTAGTCATTTCCCAGGAGAACAGATAATGGAGTTAAATAAAATTTGGAGAGAAAATAAAATTTGGTGTTTTCAAATAATGTTCATTTCATACCTAACTTGGAGTTAATCATATTTGAAATGTCAAGTCTTATTACTAAGCTAAAAGACCTTCATACATTTGTATAAAAGTTGTTCTACTTTACATTATGTAAAATAATTTTTAAAGGGTAACCTTAGTAGTATTTTAACATACTAGATTGTTAGTACATTTGTACTTAATGGAAAAATTTTAACAAAAGAGTAATACTTACCTGATAAATATTTCTTTTCATATGGAACTAAAATACAAAAGAAAGCCAAAATTAAAATTTAAATATGTTTTATTCTAAGTTTGCCTTTAAACACTTTCAAAGCAGCTAAAAATGAACTCTTTAATAGTTCAGTAGGATCATATTTCTATTGCTTGGTATTGCATGTGTTACCTGTTTCAAACTTAGTTTCTTAAAAAAGATGTAAAGGTCTGATAAGATGCATTAGCTTGGTGGAAAAAGAATAAGGAAACTCAGAAAGACAATGAGTGAGGGAAGTAAGAGGATTATGGTTGGAGAGTCTGTAGAAAACGCAGTAAAATTAAAGCACACATTTGTGCACCTACCTCATTAGTACCACAGCTATGACCTTACTGTGTTAGTGTGCATTTACTCATGTTTTCTGATGTTTCAAAGTTTAATTAAAAATTCGGTTTATGTAATGGTGTCCTGAGGCACAGTAAACAATCCTATATTTTAAAAGTTGAATAAATAATGGAAGTTAAAGGCTACTATCATAAAATTATGACATATTTTATACAATCATTATAAAACTGTAGTCAAGAACTCCGCTGAAGCAAGTAAAAAATATCTACCATATTTTGCTGTGTATAATGCGCACCTACGTTTTTGTGTGTGTGATACATGGGAGTATTATACCCATGGTATGTAATAATTATACCCACGTATAATGCGAATCCTTCTTTTTCCCTCAAAAATTTGGGCAAAAGGTGTGCATTATACATGGCAAAATATAGTACTTTCAGATTTAAAGAAAGGAAATAAACCAGAGGAAGTGTTAGTTTTTGCTTTACAGTTAAAGTGGAAGGGAATACTAAATACAGAGTGAGGAAATGGCTGTGTTATGTTTCAAGCACTCCAAAATTGTATTTTGAAATTTTAAGTTCCTTAAATGAGAGAACAGTTCTTTCTAGAACTTACAAGACTCCATGTAATGTTTTAGTAATAACATCAAAATGCTGTGGTTCAGAATTATGTTGTTCACTGGGAAGTGTTATGATGGGTCAAAAGAAAAAATTTTAATCCAGAATAAATTATAAACCACAAAGCAGTTTTTCTTTGCCAAAAGAAATCAGTTCTTGTACAGAATCAAATTATTTGTAAACTAACATTAGAGTCCTGGAATCATTAGAATTTTGGAATCAGACATGATTATTCCACTTACACTGTTCAGTCAAATCACATGTAAAGAGGCTATGATACTGAATACTTTTCTTTGGACAACAGAAAAAAAAATTTGACCTTGAAAGCTCTAAGAATAAGCGGATACAATAAAGTATGTGTGGTTCACCTAATCTGGCCATACCTTTGAAATGTAAGAGAATTAATATTTGAATTCCAAGAGATGTGAGAACAAGTCATCCTAATACTGGGTTGGCCAAAAAGTTCATTTCTTTTTTTCAGTAAGATGGCTCTAGTGGTGTTTAATAGTCTTTAATTCCATTTGAAACAATTTTGTTAGATTGTATTGTGACAGCTGTCATGTCAGCGTGAACTTTTTTAAAAATATCAAAATTGGTGAATTTTTATGCAGCCATTTTAATATTAAAGATGGAAGAAAATGCGCATCATTTTCAGCACATAATGCTTTACTGCTTCAAGAAGGGTAAAATAAAAACACAACTGAAATGCAAAAAAAAAAAAATGTGCAGTGTATGGAGAAGGTGACGTGACTGATCAAATATGTCAAAAGTGGTTTGTGCAGTTTTACACTGGACATTTCTCTCTGGATGATGCTCCACGGTCGGGTAAACCAGTTGAGACTAGTTGAGATCTAGTTGAGACTAATTAATAAAAATCAGCCTTATACCATGCTGGAGATAGCTGACATACTCAAAATATCCAAATCAATAAAGTTACTGGTGAAAATGAAAAATGTGTCTTTTATTTTATAGAAAAAAAATACGGACTTTGTGGCCAACCCAATATATATTCTGGTCTTACTCCCCCTCTTGAGGCATACTTATCTCAAAGAAAATTATTTAAAAAACCAGCCCTACTTCCCCCCTGCTGTTAGATTGGAAAAATGCCTTTAATTACACTTACTGGCTGCTTTACAAAGGGTTCCTTGCACAGAAGTAACTTCACAATTTCCTTTTTTCCATTCACCAGTCGTGGTGTGCAAAAAGGCACAGGTGTCAACTAGATCCTCCTCATCATCTTGGTCTGTCCACTTATGAAATGTCATATTTGAATTATCAAACCACTTGAAACTCGCATCTGTCAGTTAAGAATATCCTTATCAGTATAAAAGCCAAAAGGTCTAGGATTAAAGGTGGGAAGTTATTAAGGTATGTGTAGTTCAAGAGTTTGGTTGTAGGATTTAAATTAGAAGAGGAATACATCCTTTACAGGTAAATTAAAGGTTTTGGTTCAAGAAGGCTTTGAAGATCTCATGTTTGTAAAGAAAAAAAATGTATCATTTTGGAAATAGCCAAGGGAATAGTTAAATTATTAACAGTAACCACTTCATTAACCACTTTTGAAAGTAATTAATATATTTTCTATAGTAACAAATACACTTACATGATATATATGACCTTTATAGTTGTCCATCTGTATCCTATTAATCATTGACACACTGATTTTTATAACCCTGCCATATTATAACAATACTGAACCCAGAACCATATTTTTATCCAGACGAAAGAATCAACTTCAACCGTCACATGTGAAACACATTGAGCTGCTCAGGGAAAAGCTGTGGTACAAGACAGGTGCATACTAAAACTGCAGTCCCTGGAGACCAGAGGAAGCCAACCTTGAGCTAGGGAATCGGAGAATCTAAAAGAAAGTAATCAGTTTTGCTAATATTAAGGGAAAAAGTGGTATCTCAAGATAAATATCACTTACCATCTGTATCATAAAACATGCCTAGTAGGATATCATCTGGGCCTTTCCATTGCTTTTTCAAAGTATCCAGTATGAAAGCATTTTCTTCTTCATTGTGTATGCTGATCATATCTGCTCCTGAAATTATTTTAGGAAGAAAAAGTCCTCAGAGCCAATAAAAATCACATAAAGTATATAAAAGTATATATTATTAAAATACAGTGTTAAACTTACATTTTTAAATTTAGCTTGAAAATATGCATGTCAGAAAAGAATAATCATAAAAGTAATGTGATATAAATTAATCATTTTATACTCTTTAATTCTACAGTTCATAATCTCAGTTTCAGGAAAACATGGGGAGGCTGAGCAGTAAAACACACTTTATGCATCTCTACTTTTTTCCACTACTCACTTTCCCTAGCAATCATGGCCCCATTTCACAAGGGTAGAGAGGAGTAGCTCTTATCAATCCACACGCAGGAGAGCTAGAAAGTATTAGGGCAACTTGCCAGAACAGTCCCAAGACCTAGGTAAGTTCAACTAACAAGCAGTGTCTCTGACCTGCCTCACTTTAAATGGCTTTCATAACCCCTGCTACCCAAAGCCTATTCCCATATTCTCCTCTGGTCATCCTTAGAACTAAGTCCTGGTTAATGACAAAGGAGGTCCTCATTCTCACTGGGTAATTAATTGAATTTTCCTGGGACTCTCACTGGGTTCAAGGGTAAAGGTAAAGAGCATCGGCCACATATATTCTTGTCTTGCATATATTAACTTTTTTATCCTTAAAGTCTCTAAGCTACATAGGACCCTATAAACAGCAGTAACTCCACTTTCCCAAGAGATATATAACCTTGTCCCTTAATCCAAAGGTTATCTTGGAAATTAAAAATTCCACTCTTCTTCGGTTAATACGTATGAGAAGACACTAGTGGAGTTAGTTTGTCTAGTGACATTACATGTTTTTGCAAACTAGAACAATGAACGATGACATTAGAGCTTATAGAAACCAGAAATCCGGTTGGGAGAGTACATCTAACCCCTGGTGAGGATAGAAATAACGTACTTTTGGCTGTATGTAGCTACATGAAGAACATAACAATGTTCCTAAGAAAATGATTTTCTAGCCTCAGTAATTATAGAAGTAACAACTTTTCTATTTTCCAGGGATAAGTTGTTTGTCCTACACATATTTTAAAGTTAGTTTGGAGGCTCTGTGTACTGCAATGAATTCAAGTACATGAAGGAATGAGGAAAAAGCCTTTTCTACTATTGAATTACATTATTCCAAAATCATCCCGACAACAAGGACTCCTGAAAACCTCAGTACAGTTACACCAAGGTGGTTCTCCGAACTGTAGTCTGCATCAGAATCACTTGGAGAGCATGTTAATAGAGTGCTGGGCCCGACACCAGAGTTTCTGATTCCGTGGGAGTGAGATGGGGCCTGAGAATTTATATTCCTAACAAGTTCCTAGATGATGCTAATACTGCTGATATAAGAGACCACACTGAGAATTATAGGAGGCTTGAACAGTAGGCTAGTATATTTGCATCACTCTAAAATAATACTTTTTGTAATAAGTTAACAGGTGGGGAAGACAAAGTGTTCCTGTTACGTCCTAATGTGGTAAGAAAATCTGTATTAGGTTATTGCTTTCACATCTTTCAAAAGAGGCTCAACAAAGAAATTTAATTACAGAGGAAAAAATGAAAACTATAGAGCCAAAAATGTCCCCCCAAATCATACCATATTGTTAAAAAAACTCACAAAAGCTCTATTAAAAATAAAAAGGCAAAAACATTGTCCTCAAACTGAAAAAGGCAATTCACCCTCACAAAAGAAAATATAACAAAAATATGTGAAAAATGCAATCTTACTGGTAAAGAAATGCAAATTAAAAAATAAGCACATGTTCAGATTAAAAGGTGTCCACCTTGGGTGTGGAAAAATATTTAGGAACTTATAAATGGGTAGAGTAAAAATTAGTACATAGTACAACCTTTTTGGAGACAATGTGTAAAGATATATCAAAAGTCCTTTAAAAATTACATACAGCCCTGACGAGTGTGGCTCAGTTGGTTGGTTATCACGCCACAAAACAAAAGGTTGCCATTTAAGTTTCCGGTGAGGACACATGCCTGGGTGGTTAATTTGGTCCCCAGATGCACACAAGATGCAACCAATCGATGTTTTTCTCTAGAAACATCAATTGTTTCTGTACCTCTCTTGCTCCCTCCCTCTACTTCTCTCTAAAGGTAAATAAAATTTTGGTGGAAGTTCCACTAACCACCTCCCAGAACAAAACTGGAGTTACAACTAAAGTATAGGTAAATCATCCTGAATAACTAACTGAAGACTAGCTGGAGAGAAGCCTTATAACCAAAGACTTACAGAAGGAACCACATCACCATGAGACTGGTAGGAAGTATGGAGGCATGAGAGGGCTCCCAGAGGCAGCAGTGGAAGTTCCAGTGGGATATTTCAGCAGCCAGGTGGGAGGTTTCTCCTGAGAATTGTGAGGTCTAAACCCCAAGCTGGGCTCCCCAGCCTAGAGGAACAGAACTGGGAAAGGAACCCAAATAACACCCAACTATGAAAAGCAGCAGGATTTTTGTCTACCAGGGAGACAATGTTATAGACACAAAGAGCTTCTTAAGAGGCCAGTGAACAAATTTTTGTTTGCAACCACTTAACCTGGGCGCCAGCAGAGGGAAGGCAGAGCAGACTAGAGCCATGTTAGGAGTTATGGGTTGGTGACTCCGGGAGAGAGATGAAGAAGGGTCAGCCGCCAAGGTCCCTGTACTCAGTCATTCCCCATACTGCAGAAGCCATCTTTCTCAGGGAAGAGTACTCCCCTCCATTTGGCATCAGCGTGGGAGAAAGCAGTAGCACCACCCACAGAAACCCCTCTCCCCGCTGGGGTGCTGAGGCATACGGCTAGAGGGCCTTTTAGTGATAAAGGCACAAAGAAAGCCAGCAGACAGAGGCAGATCACTGGGAGCTTTGAGACTTTGGCTGACTCTTACCCACAGCCCAGTGCCGGTAAAAGCCAGCCTTATTCTTTGTACACACAGACAGGCCCTGTAGAGGGAGCCACAATCTGTGGATCACTGATAGCTCCAAACAGGTTTCCCAGGGCCAGTCACAGGCGACATCTAACACAGGTCTGCACCAGTGTCTTTGCAGATCTACCTAATACACAGAAACAAATACAAAGAGACAGCCAAAATGGGAAGACAAAGAAACAGGCTCAAAATAAAAGAACAAGAGAATTCTCCTGAAGACAAGATAAATGAAATGGAGACAAGCAATTTATCAGATATAAAGTTTAGAGTAATAATTACAAGGATGCTCAAAGCATGAAAAAAATGACAAAAAATAAAGTAGCAGTCAATAAAAAATGCAATATTTGAAATAAATAATACACTGGAAAGAATAAACAATAGGCTGCATGAAGCAAAGTATCGAATAAGTGATTTGGAAGACAAGGTAGAATAAAACAGCCAAGCAGAGCAGCAAAAAAAAAAAAGGGGAATTTCAAAACAACAAGTAGAGTTTGAAGGACCTTTGGGACGACATAAATTGTAACAACATCAACATCATGGAGATACTAGAATGAGAAGAGAGTGAGCAAGGGATCAAGAACCTAATGGAAGAAGGAATGACTAAAAACTTCCCTAACCAGGTAAAGGAAAAAGACACATAAATACAGGAAGCACAGAAGAGTTCCAAACAAGATGGATGCAAAGAAGCACACAAGACACATCATAATTAAAATGGTAAAGCTTAAAGACAAGGAGAAAATCTGAAAAGGTACACAAGAAAAAAGCAGTTACTTGCAATCAATCTCACACAAACTGTCAGTTGATTTCTGAACAGAAACATTTTGGGCCAGAAGGGATTGTCATGAAATATTCAAGGTGATGAAAAGCAAGGCGCTACAACCAAAGAAGGCTATTTTATTTAGCAAGGCTCTCATTTAAAATTGAAGGAAAAAGAAAAGCTTCCCAGACAGGAAAAAACTAAAGGAATTTGTTACCACCAAAGCTGTATTGCAATAAATGTTAAAAGGCTTGCTTTAAGAAGAAAAAATAACCCAGGAGAAAATGGCAATACATACATATATATCAATAAGCACCTTAAATGCAAATGGCTTAAATGCTCCAATCAAAAGACACAGGGTAGCTGAGTTGATAAGAAAAGAAGACTCATATATATGTTGCCTCCAAAAGACCCACCTCAGATCAAAAGATACACAGAGACTAAAAAGTAAAGGGATGGAAAAAGATACTTCATGCAAATGGAAAGGAAAAGAAAGCTGGGGTAGCAGTACTTACATCTGACAAAAAAGACCTTAAAACCAAAGCTATAGTAAGAGACAAAGAAGGACATTACATAATGATAAAGGGGAAAATCCAACAAGGAGATATAACCCTAGTAAATCTTTATGCACCCAACATAGGATCACCTAAATATGTAAAGCAAATCTTGAAGGACATAAAGGGAGAGACTGACAGAAATGCAGTCATAGGAGGGAATTTTAACACTCCATTGAATTCAATGGATAGGTCGTCCAGGCAGAAAATCAACAAGGAGACAGCAGCTTTAAATGACACACTAGACCAAGTAAATTTAACTGATATCTAGAGAGCATTTCACCCCAAGGTAGCAGAGTACACGTAATTTTCAAGTGTGCATGGAACATTTTCTAGGACAGACCACATGTTAGGACACAAAACAAGTCTCAATAAATTTAAAAAGATTAAAATCATATCAAGCATCTTCTCTGATCATAATGCTATGAAACTAGAAATCAATCACAAGAAGAAACTGAAAAATACACAAAGACATGGAGGCTAAATAACGTGTTATTAAACAATGGGTCAACAACAAAATCAAGGAAGTAATCAAAAGATACCTTGAAAAATAAAAATGAGAACACACAACCTAAAATCTGTGAGACATTGGAAGAGCAGTCTTAAGAGGGAAGTTCATAGCATTACAGGCCTATCTTAAGAAACAAGAAAAAGGAGAAAAAATAATCTAACTCTACACTTACAGGAGCATGAAAAAGAACAACAAACAAAGTCCACAGTGAGTAGAAGGAAGTAAACAATGAAAATCAGAGCAGAAACAAACAAAATAGAGTCTTAAAAATATATAAAACTTAAATGAATCCATGAGCTGGTTCTTTGAAAAGATAAACGAGATTGACAAACCTTTAACATGACTCATCAAGAAAAAAAAAAGAACCCAAATAAATATCAGAAATAAAAACTGAAACCAAAGAAATACAAAAGACTGTAAGAAAATATTGCACACAACTATATGTCACCAAACTGGACAACCTGGACGAAATGGATAAATTTCTAGAAATATACAATCTTCCAAAACTAAAGCAGGAAGAATCCGAGAATCTGAATACACAGATTACACCTAGTGAAATTGAATCAGTAATCAAAAAACTCCCAACAAACAAAAGTCCGGGACCAGATGGCTTCACAGGTGAATTTCACCAAAGAGTCTGAGAAGAACTAACACCTTTCCTCAAACTATTCCAAAGAATTCAAGAGGAGGGAAGACTCCCAAGCTCATTTTATGAGACCAGCATTATCCTAATTCCAAAGTGAGATAAAAACACTACAAAAAAGGAAACATATAAGCCAATATCCCTAATGAACATAGATGCAAAAATCCTCAGCAAAATATTAGCGAACCGAGTACAGCAATGCATCAAAAGGTCATCCAACATTATAAAGTGGAATTTATTCCAGGGATGAAAGCTTAGTGCAACACCACTAAGCTATAAATGTGATACACCATAGAACAAAATAAAGAAAAAAATCTCATGACATATAATAGATGCAGAAAAAGTATCTGATAAAATCCAGCACCCATTTATGATAAAAACTCTCAGTAAAGTGGGAACAGAAGGAATATACCTAACATAATAAAGGCCATAAATGATGAACCCACTGCCAGCATCATACTCAATGAGCAAAAACTACAAGCATCCCCTTAAGACTGGAACAAGACAGGGATGTTTGTTTTCATCTCTCATATTCACCATATTGAGTTGGCCAAAAAGTTAGTTTAGTATTTACCATAAAATAAAAGGCACAGTTTATATTTTCATCAATAACTTCATTGATTTGGATATTTTGAGTATGATGGCTATCTCCCTCATGGTATAACATTGATTGTTCTCAATTAATGTGTTGATTTGCTTGCTATCAACTTCAGCTGGTCTATGCAACCATGGAGCATCATCATCCAATGAGAAATCCCCAGCACGTAACTTCACAAACCACTTTTGACATGTTTGATCAGTCACATCACCTTTTCTATGCACTGCACAAATCTTTTTTTGCGTTTTAGTTGCATTTTTACCTTTCTTGAATTAAGAAAGCATTATATGCCAAAAATAGTGCATGTTTTCTTTCATCTTCAATATTAAAATGGCTATACAAGAAAATCACCAATTCAATAAGTTTTTTAAAAAATGCACATTGATATGATAGCTGTCACAATACAATCTAACAAAATTGTTTCAAATGAAGTTGAAGACCACTAAGCACTACTAGAGCCATCTTACGGAAAAAAAACAAACAAACTTTTTGGCCAATCTAATAGTATGGAAAGTCCTAGTCACAGAAATGAGACAGAAAGAGGAAATAAAAATCATCCATATTGGTAAGGAAGAAGCAAAACTGTCATTATGCAGATTACATCATACTGTACACAGAGAACCCTAAATATTCCACCAAGAAACTATCAGAACTGATAAATGAATTCATAGAAGTAGCAGTATATAAATTAATATCCAGAAAACAGTTGTATTTATGTATGCCAATAATGAACTATCAGAAAGGGAAATTAAGAAAACAATCCCTTTCAAAATTGCCTCCAAAAGAATAAAATAGCTAGAAATAAATTGAACCAAGGATGTAAAATAACATGTACTCAGAAAATTATAAGACACTCATAAGAAAATGAAGACAAATTAGTGGAAGCACATACCCCGTGTTCGTGGATAGGAATAATTAACATCATTAAAATGTCCATATTACCCAAGGCAATCTACAGATACAATGCAATTCCAATCAAGATAACCAATGATATATTTCACAGAACTAGAACAAATATTTCAAAAATTTATATGGCATCACAAAAGATCCCAAATAGCAACAGCAATCTTGAAAGAGAAGAACAAAATTGGAGGAATCACTCTACATCTATCAAACTACACTATAAATCCATAGTAATCAAAACACTATGGTACTGGCATAAAAACAGACATGTAGCTCAATGGAACAGAATAAAGAGCCCAGAAATAAACCCACACCTTTGTACTCAATTCATATATAACAGAGGAAGCAAGCACATAGAATGAGCTAAAGATAGTTTATTCAATAAATGGTGTTGGGAAAATTGGACAGATATGCGCAGAAAAATGAAACTAGGCCACCTTCTTACACCACACACAAGAATAAATTCAAAATGGATCAAAGATTTAAATGTTAAAACCAAAACCATAAAAATCCTAAAGGAAAACATAGGCAACAAAAGCTCAGACATTGCTCGAAGCAATATTGTGTCTGATATATCTCCTCAGGCAAGAGAAACAAAAGAAAAAATAAACAAGTGGGACTACAACAAACTAAAAGGTTTTTGCACAGCAAAGGAAAACATCAACAAAATAAAAAACTCACTGAACAGGAGAACATATTCACCAATACCTCTGAGAAGGGGTTAATATCCAGAACTTACATATCACTTATAAATTCAACACCACAAAAAAAATCAAACAATCCAAATTAAAAATGGGCAAAGGAACTTAATAGACATTTCTCCAAAGAGGAAATACAGATGGCCAATAGATATATGAAAAGATACTCAACAGCAGGAATCATTAGAGAGATGCAAGTTAAAACCACCATAAGATATCACCTCACACCTGTCAGAATGGGTAGCTTCAATAAGTCAACAAAGAACAAGAGCTGGCAAAGATGCGGAGAAAGGGGAACCCTTTTGCACGATTGGTGGGAATGCAGATTGTTGTAGCCACTGTGGAAAGCAGTATGGAGATACCGCAAAAAGTTAAAAATGGATCTGCCTTTTTATCCAGCAATCCCACTTCTTGTAATGTGTACAAAGGAAAACAATTACAGTACATTTACACAATGGAATACTCAGCTGTAAAAAAGAAGAAAATTTTACCCTTTGTGATAACATGGATGGACCTAGAGAATATTATGCTAAGTGAAATAAGCAGTCAGAGAAAGACAAATACCACATGCTTTCACTCATATGTGGAATCTAATGAACATACTGAACTAACAAGAGAAATAGAGACAGACTCATAGATGGAGAGCAGGCTGCCAGCTCGGGGTTGGGGGTTTGGGTGGTGAAGGAATCTAGGAAAAAAGAAAAAGGGCTCATGGACAGGGACAACAGTGTGGTGATGGTGGAGGAAAATGGGGGTGGTGGAGGTGGGAGAGGGCATAAGGGGAATAAATGGTAATGAAAAAAATAAAATGAAAAAAGTTACACCTCAAAAAATTAAATTAAATTACAAAATACACACAGTATTCTTTGACCTAGCAATCCTTAACAGTCACACTGAGGTGATCATCGCTGTGTGCTCAAATCAAATAGTCACAATCACTGCTGCTCATCCCATGTTGCTTACGACACTGAAAGGCTTGAAGCAATTACATAATCAATGTAAGAAGGGTAATTAAATCAATTATGCTATGTCATATAATAGGAAAATATAGTTATTAGGAAATATATATTCTATATTTCCTGCCATGAAAAGACATTGCTAAGGGAAAATGAAGATTACAGAACAGTTTACCTAATATACATATATATTTATGTAAAAAGCAAATATTTATTAAAATATATTTGCTGAAGTGGAGGGCTGTCCAGAAGGATACTGAACCACTAAAACATTGACAGTCATTACATTTCTTTAGTGTTCCCATTTTAAGTAACTTAGTTTTATTTTTTAAGTATTTGCATATGTGTTTTTCTGAGTTTTCTACAGTGATTGTGCATTGATTGTATAATTAAGAAAGAACTTTGAAAAGAAAATAAAAATAAGACTAGACTTTAAAATATTTACTAATATTTTAATTAATCCAAAGTCAAGGTTCATCAAGATTCTCTCTCTGAGTCACATCTCCATTTCTAAAATCTGTGATGGTTTTCTTACGAGTTCCAGCTGCCATCCTGTCTGTTAAATGTCATTTAGACTTCGTGTTTTACCCTAGTACTTACTTGTACTTGTGAAATGTGACCAAAATGCCACACTAGAAAAATCCTCAAGGGAAATATTTTATTACATTATACTTTAGGCTTAAGTGTTCAGAGATGAATTTTTCATCCTTTTCTCTGACCTTGTAGCTGCCAGTGGAACTTTAATGACTTTGAACATTGTAATCTAATTAAATACTGTATAAACTTACACTACTGTCAGGCAAATAAGACACATTTTCATTTTCTTTAACAAATGACAGTTTGTTAAGAGTTTAAGACCCTGAAGAATACACACACACACACAAGCAATTCTTTTTAGCAATGCATTACCAGTGACACTACCTGCTGAGATGTAATTTGGGCATTTAATACTTTTTATGGCTAGTAACATAGCTCATAGATCATACAAAGGAAAGATTGAAAATATTTTTTCTCTTATAATGATAATATATAAATTAAGGGTAAATGTTGCAAAATAAGAAAAACTTTGGCCTCTCACAAATATTTTCCTGACATGAAAATGAATAATATTATCAAGAATAAACAAAGGTAACATCAAGTAAATTAGCACAAAGCACAGAGAATATTTCTAAATATAGCTCTCTGTAGCCCTAAAAGTAACAGGTCACTTATTTTCTATATGTATAGGGTAGTGGAGAAAAAAACCTGAATTAAGTTCTGGAGGCTTCCCCTTCTAGGTGAGTGTTCTAGGAACCCATGTGTATCACTGTAGCAGCTAGAATTGTGAGGCTACATTCAACTTCAAAATAAATTCAACTGGATTTTTTTTAAGACTCTTTCAACACTTTTGCCTATTTCATGATGGGTGATTTACAAGTGCACCTGCTTAAACCACGCTGAGTGGTTGACCAAAAACAGCACAATTCCTGTGCCCCACCCTCCCTCTTCACCTGATCCCACCCCAGAGCAACTTTTTCTTGTTTCCCCCGATAAAAGAAGCCCTCCAAGGGAAATGATTTGCAAATGTGGGAGAGGTGGCAGGGGTGGGGGAAACACAGCAGAACACTAAAAGGCATCAAAATCAGTGAGTTCAAAAACTGTTTTGAGCAGTGGAAAAAATGTCTTGATAGGTATATTGCATCAAATGGAGAGTACTTTGAAGGTGACTGAAATTTAAACATGTAAGAATAAATACACATTTTTTTATAAATAAATTTTGGGGTTTTGGGGGTCCTCGTACTTTAACAACAGGTTTAAGATATGATTTTTGTGTTCCTGGCTGGTGTAGCTCAGTGGATTGAGTACCAGCTTGCGAACAAAAGGGTCGGAGGTTCAAGTCCCAGTCGGGGCACATGCCTGGGTTTTGGACCAGATCCCCAGTGGGAGGCATATGAGAGGCAACCACACATGAATATATTTCTCCCTTTCTTTCTTTCTTCCTTCCTCTCTCTCTTCCTTGCCCTCTCTCTAAGAATAAATAAATAAAATCTTTTTAAAAAAGATATGATTTTGTATAATTGTGAAGATTTAATAAATCCAAATGTAAATATTCTGGTATTTCTTGTGCTTTCTTTCTACATACATAGCAAATAGTGAATTAATAGCCACCACTGTTCTAAACCAAAACACTATCCTACCCACCAATAAGTAACAACAGTATTATAAACTAATTTTAGCTAATTTTCTTACTTATCAATGCAATGGTATTTCCAGAGTGTAAGCAAATGAAGAGGATTATCAAATAAATGGTGAGGTTATCAGAAATGTATGAGAAATTTTTAAAAATCAGTAAGGCAAGCTATATTTATACATTTTAACTGAGGGGAAAACCCATTTTTCTTTAGACACAAGACAAATTATATAAGCAAATTTACATACCATAATTTAAAACTCCTAAGTGGTTACCCTGCTTGAACAAGTAGAGTTAATGGACATTGAAACAAGTAATCAAAAGTCAAGCACCCACAAAGTGGCTGCTGGGTGTTTTCAGTTTTGTTTTGCTTTGCTAAAGAAAAACAGTTAATACAGCTAAATACAACTGAATTCTAGAGGAAGTCAGTCACAAGTATGAATTATGCCTCCGTATAGTAAGCAGTTGCTTAACTGTGTAAGATGAGTTAAGCTGCACCATGAATTTCCACCTTGTGGTTCATACAAGCTATTAAGAGTATAGTAACATGTCTTTTCTTGGCTATCAGCCTCCATTATAATGTCTGTAATTGAAATCTGTGTTTATGCCTAAGTATACCCAATATAAAGGATTTTTTAAAAAGACATAAAATAGTTGTGGGAGAAAACTCATTTTCCGAAACTTGTAAGACCAGCAAAATTCCTATTATTCAATTCCCTTTAAATGAAACCAAATTGACATATTGGCAATTTTATCTTGTTTTCAAAGAGCCAATGTTCAACACCACTTAGCAGGTAAGAGTTTTTCAAAAGGAAACAATAACTATGTATTGCATACTATGTGGCACTTACTAGGATTAAAAACTTCTATGCTTCCTTTATTCCTTCTCTAATAAATGAATATGATTTTTTATCCTTAACCAAGGACATTTTTTCATTGCTTTTTAGAGAGAGAGGGAGGGAGGGAGGAGCAAGCGAGAGAGGGAAGGAGAGAGAGTGCAACATCGATGTGAGAGAGAAACACTGATTGGTTGCCTTCCGGTATGTGCCCTGACTGGGAATTAAACACACAGCCTAGGTATGTGCCCTGACCTGGAATCAAACCTGCAACCTTTTGGTCTATGGGACAATGTTCCAACCAACTGAGCCACCACTGGCCATGACAGATATGATTTTAATTAAAGTATTACTAATATTATACAATTTGATATTCTTCCAAAATGTTATACTGGTAGGTTGTCAGAAATTGTGTTTTTTAGGTAAAGGGCATTTCTAAATGCTGGAGTGATAAATATGTCTAAGTCAAAATGTAATGAAATCATCAAGAGATCTTTTATCTCAAACAGTAACAAAAAGTACCTTTGAAGAGTCAAGGACTCTCATCTCACCATCATACATATTTCAGTTGAAAAAGACACTGGCTTACATCACAGTTGGTTAAAAATCATTTTCTATTTTTTCAATTACAGTTCACATATAGTATTATATTAGTTTTAGGTGTACACTCTAGTGATTACACATTCTATAACTTAGTAAGTGATCATCCCAATAAATCTCGTACTCGTCTGACAGCCATACATTTTTATTAGAATATTATTGACTGTATTCCCTATGCTGTATTTTACATCCCCATGACTGTTCTGTAACTACCAATTTGTGCCTCTTACTCCCTTCACCTTTTTCACCATCCTCCCAACACCCCTCCCTGTCAACGGTCAAAATGTTCTCAGTATCTATGAGTCTGTTTCTGTTTTGCTAGTTAATCTATTTTGTTTTTTAGATTCAACTGTCGATAGATATATATTTATTGCCAATTTATTGTTCATATTTGTTTTAAAAATTTTTTCTTCTCGAAGAACCTTTAAATTTCTTGTAATACTGGTTTGATTGTGATGAATTACTTTAGCTTTTTCTTCTATGGGAAGCTCTTTATATGCCCTTCAATTCTAAATGATAGCTTTGCTGGGTATAGTAATCTTGGTTGTAGGTTCTTGCTGTTCATCACTTCCACTATTTCTTGTAACTCCCTTCTGGCCTGCAAAGTTTCCATTGAGAAATCAGCTGACAGTCTTATGGGAGCTCCCTTGTAGGTAACTAACTTCTTTTCTCTTGCTGTTTTTAAGATTCTATCTTTGTCTTTAACCTTTTGCATTTTAATTATTATGTGTCTTGTCTGGGCCTCTTTGGGTTCATCTTGTATGGGATGGTCTGCGCTTCCTGGACTTGTATGTCTGTTTCCTTCACCAGGTTAGGGAAGTTTTCTCTTACTATTTTTCCAAATAGGTTTCCAATGTCTTGCTTTCTCTCTTCTTCTTCCAGCACCCCACAATGGGAATGTTGATATACTTGAAGCTGTCCCAGAAGATCCTTACACTGTTCTCATTTGGTGGGGTCCTTTTTCTTTATGCTGTTTTGATAGGGTCTTTTTTGATTCCTTATGTTCCAAATTGCTGATTTGATTCTCAGTTGCATCTACTCTACTCCTGATTCCTTGTAAATTATTCTTCATATTAGTTGCTGTATCCTTCATTTCTGACTGGTTCTTTTTTATGGTTTCCCTGTCCTTTTTATGTTGTTGAAGTTTTCACTAAGTTCCTTGGGCAGCCTTATAACCAGTGTTTTGAACTCTGCATCTACTAGATTGCTTATCTCCATTTTTTTTAATCCTCACCTGTACTGATTTTTTTTTTTTGTAGAGAGAGGAAAGGAGAAGCAAGAGAGAAACATTGATGTGAAAGAGAAACATTAATTGGTTGCCTCCCATACTTGCCCTGGCCAGGGATCAAACCCATAACCCAGGTATGTGCTCTGACCGGGAATCAAATCCACAACATTTTGGAGTACAGAACAATGTTCCAACCAACTGAGTTACCCAGCCAGGGCTCCACATTTTGTTTAGTTCTTTTTCTGGAGTTTTGTTCTGTCTTTTCATTTGGGCCATGTTTCTTTGTCTCCTCATTTTGGTACCTTCCTTTTGTTTGCTTTTATGTATTAGGAAGAGCTACTTTCTCTTTCAAGCTTTGTAGAGTGACCATATGTGGTAGGTGTTGTGTAGAATCCAATGCACAACCTTGCCAATCACCCAAGCTGGGCACTGCAGGTACTTCTCCTCTCCCTGTGGGCTGTGTACATCCTTCTGTTGTAATTGAGCCTTTTTAAAATGTATTTTATTGATTATGCTATTACAGGTGTCCCCATTTTTTTCTCCCGACTCCGCTCTGCACCACTCACCCTCCAGTATGCCCCCCACTTTAGTTCATGTACATATAAGTTCTTTAGCTTCTCCATTTCCTATACTATTCTTAACCTCCCCCTATCTGTTTTATACCCACTGATTATGCTGCCTATTCGTTGTACCTTGCCCCTCCATTCTTCCCCTCCACCTTCTCACTCATAGCCCTCCATGTGATCTCCATTTCTGTGATTCTGTTCCTGTTCTAGTTGTTTGCTTAGTTTTTGTTTTTTAGGTTCAGCTGTTGATAGTTGTGAGTGTTGTCATTTTACTGTTCATAGTTTTTGATCTTCTATTTCTTAGATAAGTCCCTTTAACATTTCATATAATAAGGGCTTGGTAATGATGAGCTCCTTTAACTTGACCTTATCTGGGAAGCAATTTATCTGCCCTTCCATTCTAAATGATAGCTTTGCTGGATAGAGTAATCTGGGATGTAGGTCCTTACCTTTCATGATCTTGAATACTTCTTTCAAGCCCCTTCTTGCCTGCAAGATTTCTTTTGAGAAATCAGCTGATAGTCATGGGCACTCCTTTGTAGGCAACTGTCTCCTTTTCTCTTGCTGCTTTTAAGACTCTCTCCTTATCTTTAATCTTGGATAACTTAATTATGATGTGCCCTGGTGTGTTCCTCTTTGGGTCCAATTTCTTTGGGACTCTCTGAGCTTCCTGGACTTCCTGGAAGTCTGTTTTCTTCAACAGATTTGGGAAGTTTTCCTTCATTATCTGTTCAAATAAGTTTTCGATTTCTTTCTCTTCTTCTCCTTCTGGCACTCCTATGATTTGGACGTTGGAGTATTTAAAGATGTCCTGGAGATTCCTAAGCCTCTCTTCATTTTTTGAATTCTTGTTTCTTCATTCTGTTTTGGTTGGATATTTATTTCCTCCTTTTGTTCCAAATCATTGATTTGAGTCCTGGTTTCCTTCCTGTCACTGTTTGTTCCCTGTATATTTTGCTTTATTTCCCTTTGTTTAGCATTCGTTTCTTCCTTCATTTTGCAACCAAGCTCAATCATTTCAATGCACATCCTGCTCACTAATGTTTTGAACTCTGCATCAGATAGGTTGTCTATCTCCTCTTCACTTAGCTCTTTTTCTGGAGCTTTGATCTGTTCTTTCATTTGGGCCATATATCTTTGTCCCAGCGCATCTGTTATGTTTAAAGGGGGTGGAGCCTTAGGTATTTGCCAGGGTGGGGCAACCCTCTTTGCTGCATTGTGGTGCGGTCTGTGGGGAGGGGTCCAAGAAGGAAAAATGCTGCTTGCTCTAGCCCCACTTTTCAACAAACTCTCCTGTGAAACTGGGAGTTTCACCCACCTTCAAAATCCCCACAGTATTTTACAGCCAGAGGTTTTGAGTCTAATTTCCCAGTCAGCCAGCCCCACCTACATGTGGCTCATATGGTCCACAGCCTTGCTGCGGGTCCTCCCTGCCTGGTTGTCTGTCTTTGCCCCTCCTCCCAGTCTAGATAAAAGTTTCTTTAACTCCTTGGTTGTCACAGTTCCATGCATTTTGATTTTCTGCAGTTCTGGTTGTTTATTGTTTTTAAATTGGTTGTTATCCTTCTTTTGGTTGTGTGAGGAAGCAAAGTGTTTCTATCTACGCCTCCATCTTGGCCAGAACCACTGCATGTTTTTGTTGTAGTTGATGAGCCTTGATTGCTGTTGGCATGTCAATGGGAGGGAATTACCCCCAGGCCAAACAGCTGCAAGGACTGGCTGCGACCACCAACCACCATGGAGAGTCAGCTATGCAGGGGACCACCCTACAGAGCAGAACATATTTCAGTGGGGCTCTGGTGCCTGTTGAGTCTGTGTCTTAAGCATGTTGCTTGTGGAACTTGCTGGGTGGTGCTTCAATGTGCTCTAAAGCTGTCCACCAAATGCGCTGTTTCTGGGGTCTCCTGGGAGGGGCAGGCCAAGGTCAGCTGCTGCCTATGTTCTTCCCAGGGCCACTCAGCATGAGCGACAAAGCAATCTGCAGATGGTGTTACTTGGGCTTAGCTTGGAGGTGCCCAAATGAGGCCAATCTGTGAACCAAGGCTGGCCACTGCTAGTTATGGGTCTGGGGTCACTTAGTGAGAGGTATGCAGCATGCCAAGGCCAGGTGCTGCTTGTTTGAGAGATTTTAGGACGGTCTGAATCATGAGTCAAGACTGGCCATTAGTATGGAAAAGTCACTGGAAACAGCTTGGGTGGGCCAGTAAGTTGGATGGGGTAGGGTCTAAGGGAATCATCAGGGCAGGGTGAACAGTGCGAGTGAGGTTGATGGAGACTTAGATATGTCATCTGCCCACTGGCTCTGTGGTGGTGGCATCTCAGAAAAGGAACAATGGCCTCTGCCAGCACTGTTATCTGGGAGAAAGTTGCCCCCACAGGTCTCACCCTGATGCCAGACAACTTATTTCCTCCCTATATGTTCCTGGTTCAAGTTGCTACCCTAGTGCCTGAGGTAGGCACTAGGTAGAGGGAGTAAATCCAAGTAAGTACACGCATGCAGGCCCTTTAGGAGGAACTGCCTGGGACTCTAGAAACCTCTGTCTCTCTTAGCCACAATCCAAGCCAGTTTTTACAACCAGAAGTTATAGGGACTTCTCTTTCTGGCATTAGAACTTTGGGCTGGGGGCCTGGTGTAGAGCTGGGACACCTTGCTCCTCAAGGGAACCTCATCAGCCAAGATTTCCCTCCTGATTTTTATCTGCCCCACGTGTGTGTGGGACCCTTCCATGTTTCTGCCTCTCCTACCATGTGGCTTCTTCCTTAAATCCCTAGTTTTAGGACTTCTGTTCAGCTAGATTTCAGGCAATTCTGCATGATAATTGTTCTGTAGTTTAGTTATCTAAATCTTGATGTGGTTGTGCCAGGAGACTAGTACATTTACCAACACTGCCATCTTGACCGGACATCCACATAATACTTTAATTTTGAGCCGATGATGAATGATCACAACAATTAGAAGCTTAACAACAGGATATACTTTGGGCTAAACAAAATACATAAAGAGCACCAAAATTAAAATACCATTTTTATTTATAATATTTCACAATGTGAAGTTACAAATATATTTCCCAGAGAACCCTGAGCATATCCTCTAGCAAATAGACTTTTCTCATTTTTCTTTACTATATACTTCTTTACCACAGTCTTTACCACCATGGTCCTATATAACCTGACTTCCGTCCACATACATGCCTGAAACAGCACTTTCAGGGCTGAATAACAGTCATTAAAAACTCTGGTGCTGCAGTCAGAGATACCCTTGTTTGAATCCTGGCTCTGCCAATTCCTACCTGTGTGACCTTAAACAGATAACTGAACTAAATTTTTTCTCTTGACAGAAGGAGGTTAATAATAAACTACTTATCAGGTTTGTCATAGTAATTGAAGTCATTTAAAATATATTAAGCACAGTGCCTGGCAGAGAGCAGGCACATTAAGTAGACACTACTGTTGCTAAAGTTCTGTCACTCTGCTAGGACTGTATTGTCTAATGACTGTCTTCCACCCCAAGAGTCAAATGTACACCCAATTCCACTGCCTGTGGCTTGCATGTAGTAGAACAAAATTATTGTAAGGATCCAGGTCAAAGAGAGCTACAACAAAACCATTGTTTTAAAAGAAAGTAGTGAAACCTATTTGCTGATTTCTGAGAAAAAAAAAGAATAAGCTCCTTACCATGGTCAGTGCACTGATTTCTGACATCCTCTAAGCTTTCTACTTTGATGTCTCCTTGAAGAAAAGTGTAACAACTGTCTTGGAACTGAACCCAGGAGGATGAAGGACAGTCTATACGGGAAAAAAGAGAAAGAAATACTGTTAAATAACTTGAAAACAAGAATTTCATGAATTCCTAAAGATAAGGATAATAGATCTTAGATTTTCATAGAAAAAAAGAAAGGCGATTGCCCTTGTTAATCTAGCCCCTCCTGAATGCCATCCAGTGGCTGGGTAAAGTACCAGAAGGAACAAGGGCTTTCAGTCTTTGTTAAAATAAGAAGTTGACAAGTGTGATAGGAATTTATTTTTCTCCATTGTATATGTGGGAAAAGAGAACTAAACAAATGATTCTTTTCTGATTTTACAGAGTAAAGTTTAAAGTCTTTGGGTTGCTTAGGAATTCAGATGTAAATTACAGCATTATTGCCAAGGCAACAAACTATTAAGACAATCAGAATTACAAGCCCTCGTCAAGGTTATCTTTGCAATATGCAGTAGCAGTTCCAAAAGTCTTAATTTTACAATATCTTTTGTTAAAATTATACTTCCAACAACAGAGAAGAAAATGGGTTATGAATATTCAGAGAAGTTTTCATATTGCACAGGAAAACAAGACTGATATTCTTATGAGTGTTCTTAACTTAGCACCTGATCAAAGCAGGCTCTTTGAACTGGTTCTATGAACAGAACCATATCTCTTCCTCTTCTGCTGTGAGCTACAGGTGCACCTCCTTTGTTTGTATCTTGGTCTTTTCTGTTGCTGTTGTTCATTATAAAGGTATGCCTTTTTAAGCCTTAGTTCTGAAAATTCATTATTAGCATTAGAAGCAAAAGTAGCCTATAAGAGCTTGGTTTCACTGTCCAGAATGGACAAAGGATGTGATGAATTCACTGAATTCCAGCGAATAAAGGAGTACAAGGCATTAATCTTCCATATTCTCTCAGGTCTATATAGGGAAAATCACTAAGATTTTACCTAGTTTTAAGTTCTGTAAGTATTATCACTTTAACACAAACAAGTAGAAAAATGCTGTACTACAAAGATCAGAACTTAACAATGTGCTATGTTAGTCTAAATTCAGCAACCTTGATCTTTTTAAGCTCAGAATATGATGGGGACCATGAGCTGTCCCCCATAAGACCTCAGATTCTTATATAGCCCAGAGTACACGGTCAGCAAGGTAGAATATTTTCCAGGCTTCTAGTAACTTCTGGATAACGAAGTGTGGAGAAGAAGTAAAATGTGTAGAACATGCCTTTAAGAGGAAGAAGTGTACATCCTGAACCATATTGCCCCTTTCCCACTGGCTGGAATGTACTTAAGCCAACTTTAATCCTGGAAACAGTGGAAACAGCCTAGGAATAACAGGATGACAAGATGGAAGGATCCTAGGTGGAGCCATCGTATCATACTCAGATTGTAACGAGAACAAAAGTAAACTTCCTATCAAAATCCACTGTTAATTCAGGTCACTGTTTTTGCAGCTGGATTAATAACCTAATTAACACAATGGGCTACTTACATTATCTGATATATGAGACCTGATTTTTTCCCTGGCCTCATACTGCTTGCTTCATGTAGTAGTTAAACCATGCAAAACGCATCAGCATGAGGGTAGGAGTTCCATTTTTTCTGTACAATTTATTCTGTGTTCAGGTTTTTTCTTTCCTGCTGTTTTTTTAAACATGCATTACACATGTGACTACCTTGGCTTGAAGTCCTGGGAATCCAGATCTTTCCTATTATGGTGGCTGAAAGGTATTTGAATGGGGATGTTTTAACAACAAGCACTTTCCTTTGGGAAAATGCTGTTGATAAAATACTAAATAAAAATAATTCTGACTATAAAATTATGTGTACACTATGATCTCAACATTTAAAAAGCAACAAACTCAGAAAGGTTCAGGAATTGGAGAGACCAGACACCTTTACAGGAGGAGGGTTCAGGGGCGGCTTAAAAACAAGGTGCTTGGTGGAAAGTCTGCATAAGGAGCAGCCAGACCCTTCGATCCCCTTTCTGAGAACCAGCACTCCCCCATCTCGCTTTCACTATACATCTCTGCTGCCTTCTTCGAAAGTCTGGCCCTTACTCAGAAAAAACCTTTGTTTCTCCGAATCCTCTTCCAGGTCATCAAACATTATTCCCTGTGTGCTCATCCTTTGAGGTCCAGGCTTCCCATTTATACTGCCTTCTCCAAGACATCACCACTGGAATTTATGTTGACTTCCACTTGAAATCCAATCACATAGTTCTTTCTCTTCTAAAATGCCATCCAATGGCTGGGTAAAGTACCAGAAGGAACATACATGGCTTTGATATCAAACAGATTAAGGACAACTTATTTCCTGTTTCCTCAAGGGGGAAAAAAACCCTCAATGGATTGCTGTCAGCTTTAGGTAAGAAGCTACAAAACTGCAGAGCATAGTGCCTAATTCAAGGAAGGTGCTCAAAACACATAGTTTCATTGTTATGTCCAAGAATGGTCCCTTTCCCACTACACAGTGACCTTTCTGACAAGGGAACTTATTAATCTTTGGATCTCCAACACCTCAAAAAGCTCTTGGACTGTAAGAATTTAAAATACTTTGCTGAGTGAATGAATTCTTTCTCTTCATCCTTAAATAGCTTAATTTATCATCTCTTTGGCATCTTCAAACACCCTTTCCAGAGTATTCATCTTTTCCTTCTAGAAGTACAATAAGTTTCTTATCTCTTATAACTGGATGGAACTTGCTTCCAATTCTAATACTTTTAATGATATGATTTTTAAAAAGTAAACTTTTAATTGAAGTATACCATACTATGTGTAAGTCATAAATACACAGCTTAGCTTGGTGAATGTTCGTAAAATGGATATACCCATATACTTATCAAGATAAAGAAACAGAACATGAACCCCTTTTGGTCACCACTCCCCTCCAAAGGTAATCACTATCTTAATTCTAGCACCACAGATTAGTTTTGCCTATTTTTGAATTTTATAATAATGAAATCAGGCAGTATGTACTCTTTCGTGTCTGGTTTCTTTGGAAAAACAGTACTTTCATGAGATGCATTCATGTTGCAGTGTGTAGTCATAGGGTGTTCTTTCTCATTGCTATATTGTGCTGTCTGAATTTATTCATTCTTCTGTTGATGAATATCTGGGTAGGTTCTAGCTGGTGGCCATTACAAGTAACCCTGCTGTCAACGTCCTGTGCACTTCCTCTGGTGCATGTATGAATGCTTTCTTGTGAGTATATTTCCAAAAGTGAATTGCTGGGTTGTAGAGTGTATGCGTGTGTCTAGGTTTGGCAGATAAGACCAAACACTTTCCCAAAGTAGTTATAATTCTTATAAGCAGTAAGTAGGGTTTTAAAAAATTGTTTGATAATCTTTGCCTTTAATTACAATAATATAATTAATATTTAATGAAGTTTACTGATGTATTTGAGTTTATATTGACCATTTTATGATTTGTTTTCTATTTGGCCTACTTGTTTTATGTTCCTTCCCCCCTGTCGTTTTCTTTTTGGATTACTAAACATTTTTAAATTACATTTTTCTTCTATCTTATTAATTATATATGCTTTAATTTTATTTCTGTAGTGAGTACCCTGACAACTACAACATGCCACCTTACTAGAATTTATTAGCACCTAAAATAAATTTGTACTTTTACCACTTCCTAGACAATGCTAGGATCTTATAACAGTTTCATGGACCTCCCCTCCGTGGTATTATTGTTTTATTACTATTTCACATGGTCAATGTTCCTTTATATTTAAACACATATTAACCTACTCTGTTGTTCTTCATTCCCTCTTACATTTCTCTGTTACTAACTGGGATCATTTCTATTTGAAGAAATTCCTGTGGTGTTAATTTTAAGTGTAGGTTTACTACAAACTCCCTCACTTGTTGATTTTTTGTAAATGTCTTTATACTCCCTTCATGCCTGAAGGGTATTTTTGCAAATACAGAATTCTACAATGGCAGCTTATCTGTCATTTAAGATGTAATTTTATTGTTTTGGCTTTGATCATTCCTACAGAGAAATCTCGTCAGTTTAATTGTGGCTCTTTCTAGCTGCTTTAAAGATTTTCTTTGTCTTTGGTTTTTAGCAGTTTGACAGTGATATGCCTCATTTTGTTTTTTTTAAATCTTCATTATCAATGTACTACTGGATTCTGTAGCTTATTTTCATTGGTCACTTTGGGAAAGTTCTGGGCTATGATCACTTCCAGTAGCACTCCATTTTCTCCCTCCTCCCTTTCTGGGCCGCACTTTACTTACGTGTATGTTAGACTTTTCACCATGTCCCATATGTTCTCTTTGCTCTTTTATATATTTTCAATACTTTCGACTCTCCATGCTATAATCTTGTTCTTTCTGGTTTACTAATCTACTCTTCAGTTTTAACAAAAATGTTGTGAAACCCATCTACTGAGTGCATAATGTCAGTGATTTTTCAGATACAGAATTTCAATCTGTTTATATTCTTATAGATTCTGGGTCTCTGATGAAATTCTCTATCTTATTAGCTACATCCTTGGACTTATTATAGTTATTTTAAAGTACATTCCTGATAACTCTAATTTCTCAGTCCCTTAATAGTCTCTTTTTATTTTTGTTTTTCCACTTTTGGCCCATGTCTTGTTATGCCTGGTAGTTTGTTTTATTTTATTTCATTTTTTTATCAAATACCAGAAATTGTGTAAAAAGAAAACAAAAAATCTGAAGAGACTCCTCACGATGTTATTCTCCTCTACAAAGGAATCCGGTGGACAGCTAGGGTGTGGAGGATCGCCGTCACGTGGTCTTGCCGAGTTGACCCGAGGGGGTGCTACAGCCTTTGTGAGGCCTGGTATCCATGGACCTCATTTGAAAACCTGGGTCTTAACTACAGCCCCTCCTCTTTGGCAAGTTAAAACTCAAAGTTTTGTCTTCTTAAACACCACGAGACTGCCAAAAACTCTGCTCTACTTTGCACTGCTTTACATGTTGGCAATTCTCCTAAGGGGGAAAGCAACACAGTATTAGGCTCGTGTCAACCAACAGCCGCAGCAGCAATCTGAGCTGGAAATACAAGCCTTATGGGATTTGATCTGAGTTTTCTAGTTGTTCTCAGTGGCAGCATTAGTCTCCCACTCTGTTACAGTCAGGAGCAGAATTCCCACCTTCACACTTTTAGACAAGTCGTCAAAAACTGTTTGTCCATCCTGCCATCATCCATCCAACAAGCATTTGCTGAGTAACTCCTGTGTGTTCGGTAGAAAGGGTAGTGCTAAGGAGGAAGGAGAAGGGGATATAAAGAGGAATGAGTCCCACCTTAAAGTGTTCCATCTGATGGGAGAGTATGGCGTATAAACATGACACATACAACAAATGTCTGATAGGCAAAATGCTATAAAACCATTGAAGAAAGAACAAATAAGCTACAGAGTAAGGGACAATTCAAAAAGGAGGCAATATTTGAGCACCGACTCACAGGATAAATGAGTTTGCCATGCAAAAAGGGGAAAAAAGACAAAAAAATATCTAGCACAATAAGAGGCACCTAGTAAGGAATCAGATATTTGTTGAGTGAGTAAACTAGACAGGTCTCTCCCTCCTCCCTCTTCCTTCTGCCACCAGATAATGTTTTCTGTATTAGACATAATAGACAAAACAGTCATTTCCAGAATGAAACTCAAATGGTCACAGGGCAAATATTCTAAACTGTAAAAGTTGTTTTTTTTCCTGGTTCCATTTGTTGTATTTTCTTTAGCCTTATAGAAATTTTTAAAAAGATTGAAAAGGAAACAGACTCCATTACATTTAATGACACTTTAGACACCTTTATAAATCACTGGAAGTTCTTGAACCACAGATTAAGAAATGTTCTCTTCTATTATTTCTAGTCATAGCTACACATAGTATTTTCTTTTTGTTTTTAAAGATTTTATTTATTTATTTTTAGAGAGAGGGAAAGGGAGGGAGAAAGAAAGGGAGAGAAACATCAATGTGTGGTTGCCTGTTGAGCACCCCCTACTGGGGACCTGGCCTGCAACCAAGGCATGTGCCCTGACTGGGAATTGAACCAGTGACCCTTTGGTTTGTGGGCTGGTACTCAATCCACTGAGCCACACCAGCCAGGGCTACACATAGTATTTTCTATTGGTAATAAATAACTCAAGAATATTAAAAAATGAAAATAAATATTAAAATCTATAATTTAAAAATACTGTTTATGTGGAATAAAGCATGTCTATTAAGTGCACAAAAATATGTTCAACACCAAGGTAAAATTTACAAATTACTTTTGTGTATTTATAGTTCTTATGCTTTATAAATTATAATGAACTCTGATACATAAAGTATCTACCAATTAAAGTACATTCCTATTTCAGTGCTAGCTCATATGACAATTCTCCATGACATATCCAACCTTCTCTGTAAACTCTGACCCCTCGAACTTCTGCAGGACTTTGCACTGCACTGGTGTGAGAGGCCCTTTCTGGTTACGAGATTACAGACTCGCTCAATTACCCCAAATGACAGAGATCTATTGTGAAGATACATGGGCTAGTAAGCAAGCTAAAGTTCCTATCTCAGCAGTCACATGGGCCTCTTTGGGTTATTACACCAGGTCCCTACCTTGGGCCTCTGCCTAGCCTGGAGTAGTCAGCCTTTGATTTTGGAAATCCTCCCTATTTTGAGTAGCGTGGTTAGGGTGGTGAGCTCAATATGGCACAAACTGTGAGGATCTATGCATGAGAACCACAGATAGCCATTCTTCTTGAGAAAGGGGTTATGTTGCCCTTTGATGACTTCCACACACTCACATGGCACTCACCAAATCCTGCCCTGTGGGACCACTATCCGATGTCTATCCTGCTTTCCCAACTGGATTGTTAACTGCATGGAAACAGAGACCATGTCTTAATTTAGCTTCCTCCCCAGTAATACCTATCACAATGTCTCGTCCATAACACGAGAGCAGGCAGAGAAGCGGGACGGTGCACGGCTCTGATCAGGCATGTTCGGCTATGGAGACAAAGTCCAGCTCTAACTACATGTTCTTGGCTAGGTAACTTAACCTGACTGTGCCCGAAATGGGGATGATAACAGTACCTAATCTCACAGGGCTGTTGTGAGAAATTGCTCAGGGGCTATAGATTCCACAGTGGACAAAAAGGAAAAAATTCCTGCTGTCCTAGAGCTTATACTAGTTGAGGCAGATACACAAAGACAAGTAAGTGAAATAATATGTTAGAAAGTGTTTTATATTTAGGTGGTATAATACCAATCTATTGCTAAGTAGCAAATTAGCAGCTTAAATTAACAACAACAACAAAATCCACAGTATTTCACACAGTTTGTCTGGGTCAGGAATTCGGAAGCAGCCGCTTAGCTGGGTGATTCTGGCTTGGGGTATCTCATGGAGTTGCAGTCAAAATGTTGGCCAGGGCGACACCCACCCGAAAACCAAACTGGGGCTGGAGGCTCAGCCTCCAGGAAGGCTCCCTCATGCGATGGTGAGTTGGTGCTGGCTGTGGGGAGGAAGCCTCAGTTCCTTACCATGTGACTTCTCCACTGGGCTGCTCAAGGGTCAATGAGAACAAGGTAAAAGTGCAATGTCTTTTATAATCCAGCTTTGGGACTCACATTCTGTTATTTCCACAACATCCTGTTGGTTATATAGGTCATCCCTAATCAGTGTGAGGGTGAGCTACCCAAAGCTTGAATGCCAGGAGGAGAGAATCATTTGGCCCACCTTGGAAGCTAGCAATCACAGATAGTCTGGAGTACGAAGGAGAAAAGTTAAAACAGAGAAGTAAGATCCTTAGAGTAGGGTAGGTGTTAGGGTTGCAATCTTAGAAAGGTGTCTAAGGAAGGTATCAGAAGACATATAGCCCTGGCTGGGCTCTGTGGCTCAGTGGATTGAGCGACAGACTGTGAAGTGGAGAGTCACTGGTTTGATTCCTGGTCAGGGCACATAAAAGAGGCAACCAATGAATACATAAATCATACATAATAAATAAGTACAACAACAAATCAATTTCTCTCTCTCTCAAAATCAATTTTAAAGAAAGAGGAAGAGTTATAGGCAGAAAAATATAAAAACTGGTGACTCACTTCCTCAAATCTTTCAACTGCCTTCTCCTGAGGCTCAATTCAGCATTAGCAGTAATTCCAGTTAGTTTATTCAGCACTGAACCCTTCTTCTCATGCTACAGTTCAGAGAGTCTGCCCCAGGAACAAGCTTTAAGCATTAAGAGATATAGTTAGTTTTATTCTGAGAACAATGTTCAAGTAGCACAGGTGGCCAACACAAGGCCCACGGGCCAAATCCGGCCCTCCACGCTGTTTTATCTGGCCTGGTACCTTGTTTCTACCCAGCGGCAGTGCTGAGCATTCAACTGTTAAGGAGTAGTTACACTTACACAGTCCTAAAATTACATTTGGTCCTTTGAAGGCAACTGCGAGGCTGATGTGGCCCTGGGTGAAATGATTTTGACACCCCTGAAGTAGAGGTTGAGTACTTTCTGTGAGTAAAGTCGTTGAAGTTCATTTACTTCATGAGTGGAATGCTGAACTGAGCCTCCTTCAATGCTATCTACCCCTGCTATAATCCTGCCTCCCCAAAATATTGCCATAAGTTTTCAATTACGGGTTCTGTAATATTTCTATAAAATATATTTCAATAAGTATACTCTTCTAAAAGAAAAAAACCCTGCCCACAAAGCTCTCTTCAAAGTGCTTTTTTATTACTGTTACTTCTTTGCAGCATTCCTAAAAGATAGATTGTTATTAATAATATATATACCTATATGACTCTTTATGACTCTTTATAATTAAAATTTTATAATTTTATAATTCTATTGATTTAATTAGTACAGAAATTTTGGAGCCTGATGAAAATTTTAAAGCTTGTACTTAACTCCAAAAGTTTCCATACAGTTGCTCTACCTAAAATTACCTTGTACTAAAATAAAATGGCATATCTACAGGAATATTTTGCATTACTGGTTAGTTCTCACAGAACTCTCTGTTCCCTTATAATTTCTTTTTTTAAACAACCAGGCACAGCACAAGAGGAAGTGATCCTTGGGACATACTTGATCTGAATGTTAACAAAGGAAAGGCAAAAACTGTATTTTTTCTCTTTGTCAATAATAAGACCTTTGCCCCTTCTCCCATTAAGATATGAGCTTCAGTCACTTACCTTCCACAGGGCAACGGTGGCAGAGACAAAGCAAGAGGAGGAGTTGTTTATCACATTCACCGTGTACACAGGAGGAGGCAGTGGCTGTTCCAAGTCCCTGACTAATCCAGAGCCTGGAGGCCCAGGCTGCGAGATCTCCCTGAGTCTCAAGGAAGTCCAGCCACCCCGCCACCCCATCTCCTCTCTACCTCGTCCTTCCGCCCAGCTTCCAAGATGTCCACCTCCCCCTTGTCCCCTCACACTCCTTCTCAGAGGAGCTCTCATTACATTTATTCATAGAATGGGGATACCAGTCAGTGTCACTCTGTACCTCTTCACTGGGTCACTGGGCAGCCCTGGTCCATTTTCTTAGAGAATCAGTCTCAAGATTTACCCTCAAAATATAAAATGACCCACAAAAGGAATGAAATACTCGATGTGTATTATAAAGCTGTCAATGACACTGTTGTAAAACTAGTTTTTAACACATGAGCACATTTTTACAAGCTTCTCAAAATGACGGAAGTCCTGAAATAAGACCTAACTGCAATTTTACTTTTTCTTTGGAAGAAAAGTAAGCATTTATTAACATTTGAAATTTACAAAAACTGTATGTGAGGAAGTTTCCCCTGAAACATAACCATGCCATCCACAAGGGTCAGAAAAAGTCCCATCAACAGATTAAGATGATTCAATGCTTCGAATTCAATTGTGAGATGAGTTCATAGCAGAAGTAAAATAATTTGAAAGAAATTACAATCCCATTATCCCTCTGCATTTTGAATTATTTATCTAAAATTTTTTTGTTCTTTTACTAAATTAGAATAAAGTACAGAGACACAAATCAAAATAAAACAAAAAAACCATAAGGTAGTAAAGTCTCTGCTATTATGGAGTTTCCCCTTGGTTGGGGGAACGACAAGCAAGAAAACAGTGAGAAAACAAGATGTGTTCAGACAGAATTAAGTGTTTTGAAGGAGAAGAAACACGGGGCTGTGATAGGAAATGTGAGCTGTTCAGGGAAGACCTGGGGAGCTGACGTTCGAACAGAGATCTCAGGGTGTGTGGGTTGGGGCCGCCCTGACAAGCACTGGGGAAGGGGAGGGTGGTCTGGCTGGAAGAACCGGCGGGGGCTGAGTCCCAGGAGGTCAGTGTGGGTAAACAGAGTGGCAGGAACGTGGGAAGAGAGGACATCAGGAAGGCCAGGGCACCTCATCTAGGGCTTGTAGGCTGTGGCAATTCAAAATTAGTAACTTACATCTTTAGAAATCAGTGTTTTCATATTTTTCAGGTAAATACCCAGAAGAGGAGTTGCTGGACCATGTGGTAGTTTTAGTCTCAATTTTTAAAGGAACTTCCACACTGTTTTTTCCAGAGTGGCTGCACCAGTTTACAATTCCACCAACAGTGAGTAAGGATTCCCTTTTCTCCACATCCGTGCTAACACTTGTTTTGTTTTTTGTCTTTTTGATAACAGCCATTCAAAAATTTAAGCATGGCTTTTGATCTGTAGCTTTGATTTGCATCTCCCTAATAACTAGTGATGTTGAACATCTTTTCTAGGCCTGTTAGCCATCTATACGTCTGCAAAAATGTCTATTCAGATCTTCTGCCCATCTTTAATTTAATTGTTTTTTGTTATCATTGAGCCATATGAGTTCTTTGTAACATTATTACAATAACCAAGGCGTGGAAACAACATAAGTGTCCACTGATGGGTGAATGAAAACAGAAGGTATGGTATATACCATATGTCCGATGGAATACTACTCAGCCACAAAAAAGATGAAATATTGCCATTTGTGACAACATGAATGAATCTTTAGGATTTTATGCTAGGTAAAATACAATGAAAAAGGACAAAAATCATATGATTTCACTTATATGTGGAATATAAAAGAAAAAGTAACAACAAAACAAAAACAAAAAATAAACAAACAAAAAAACCTCACAGACACAGATGACAGAATGGTGGTTACCAGAGGAGTAGGGGATGGGGAAAGGTGAATGGGTTGAATGGGGGAAATACCATATACGGTAATGGAAGGAAACCGGACTTCAGGTGGTGAGCATGCAATAGAGTACACGGGTGTCAAATTATAATGTTGTACACCTGAAATTTATATACTGTTATTACCCAGTGTTACCTCAATAAATTTAATTTTTAAAAATGTAAAATAAATACAAAGAGAACAGCTTTCACAAGTAACTAAAAAAAATTGAGTAACCTAGATTCTGACTCACGTGATAACTAAAGAATGAGGGTTTACCCTGAACATGCTTACAGTCAATCATCTTATGCCACCCTTGGGAAATCACTGACCCAGTAAACATATACTGGTCACCTACTATGTGCAAAAAACACCATTACAGAAGGTTTTCAAAGGGGTACCATGGAACCTTACTGAGGAATTTAAAGAAAGATTTGTTTATTGTGATTTTCAAGATAATAACTAAAAACAACATAAGACCACTTACATAATAAACTCCAAAATACCAGAACAATAACAATGATTTCCATTTCAACATTAAATTTATACTTTATGCAGCAATACCTTAGAATCTTTTCTATTAAGATCTTGCCATTCAGCCAAGCCTGTGAAAACCTTGAAAAGCTCTTTGTTGACTTAGTTTATGCTGAATACGATTCCTGATCTTGTCTGGATTGGAGATTTGTGAAGTATTTTGATGAAAACCATTTACATAGTTTCTTTAGCCCTGTATCACCCACATGTATGTGAATGTGTTCGGTAACCATAAACATCCCATATACATCCACATAAAGTGGCACTCATGATATTTTCTAGTTGCAACAATTACCCTTCATTTTGTATGAAGACAACAAAGGGAAGGAAACGCCTATTTTCCGTGCCCAAACAGCTACCGGACATAGAGTTTTCACTTAATGGTTGCAGCTACCCTGAGGGGTGTTATCTCCATTTTACTGAAGTGAAAAGTGTTGGGTAACTTGATCAAGGCCACACAGACTGTACCCAACTCCAGAGCACATGATCTTTCTAAATCCATCTTTAAAGACTCCTTACTGAGAGCGGCTGACTAATTAATAGCACTAATTCATTCAACATGCACTTTTTCTTAAGCTCTTGAAAAGCCTGACTTTGGATGGTGAGCATACAGTACAATATACAGGTGATATGTTATAGAACTGTATACTTGAAACCTATATAATTTTGTTTACCAATGTCACCCCAATAAGTTTGATAATTTTTTTAAAGAAAAGCCTATTTAAGCATACTGGAATTATAAAAAGGAAAGAGAACAAGACTTTCCTATAATAGCTTGTCCTCTATTGCTGATCAAAACAGCTTCTCTGAAGGGAGATATCCAAATCTAGAAATTGACTTTAAAAAAAAAGTCTGACAAGTATATTTTTTGACTAGCCTGAAGTATGAAGTCATGGTCACCCAGAGGGTGGATTAACGGGGCAGTTAGATGTTACTGGCAAACGTGACCAGGGCATGAAAACAGTCCAGTCTTCACAGAATCTCTAGTCCAGCCTTGTCTTCGACAAAATAGTGTGCTCAGTCTGAACAATGTGAAAATCCGCACATCTGTTTCTGCTCCTCTACAGGCATCAGATGACATACTGTAAATGCTGGTGGACAAAAAGTCTCAGGAAAGGAGCGTTGGGTTTGTAAGCAAGTTCTGAGCTGCTTACTCCATCACTGAGATCCTTCAAAACAAGCCTGCCTGTCAGCAAGCTTCCAGCAAGAACTTAAAAATGGTAATGAAATTCAGGGAAAGAAGACACCAAACTCTTGCATAATCATTTTATTCAAACTCACACAAGTATTCACTTTGTTCTAGTTTATTTTGCTCTTTAATTCTTGGAATTGTTCATTCGATAGTGTTTTGGGATGGAAGGCTTTCCCCAGAGTTTACCACATCAACATTTTTGACATGCTTGACAGGAAATCTGTTACTAATTGGAAAATGACTGACTAATTATGTAATTTTTCAGATGTCACTTGCACAACAGCAGACTAGACTTTTAAAGATTTTTAAATCACACGACTTAAGTGAAATCCAAGCTTAGCCTGTTCATGATCCAGGGGTTATTTGGCTGAACTGGCTTCCTGTTTCAACAACTTGAATACCAACCAACTGGACAAACAACGTGGTGAGCAGAAGAGGGCCTGCATCCTTCTACCCCCACCCTACATCCCTGCTGCGCACAGCTGGGGCAATCTCCGAGGCCAACTTCCCCACCTCTCACTTCGCCCCCGCCTCTCACTTCGGCCCTCTGCTCGTCCAGTCCGTTAGCCCCCTTTGGTGCTCTGCGCTGGAGCTTGGACACCGTGGAACGGAGAGGGTACTCCGGGTGCTCGGTGGCCCCCTTCCTCTGGGCGCTGTCCTGGGACCCACTGAACCGGGAGGGGAGTGGGGGATGACTCCACGCCGGGCCCACAGGGGAACGCGGGGTGGGGGCGCAGGTGAGGGCGAGAGACCCGGTCTGGATGCAGTCCCCCCGGAGTGGCGCTCTCCGGAGTGTAGGGGGTGGAGTGGGTGGAGGGTCTCCGCAGGGCAGGGGCCAAAGGTGGACTCCCAGGCCCAGCAGGGGTCGCGCAAGGGGGCGGCTTACCCGCGACGGCGGCGGCCAGGCACAGCAGCGGCAGCAGGAGAGTGGACAGCGCGGCCCCCAGCATGTCTGCGGATGCGGGCGCCCAGCCGCGCGGCTCGGAAGTGCGGGACGGCGGGACCCCTCCCACCGAGCGGCCTGCGGGAGGGGCGGGGGCCTAGGTCGCCCAACCCTGTGCGAGATCCTCGCGGCCTCTTGCCCGCTGGAACGGCTCTGCGTCTGCTCAGTAATTTTTAAAACTTTTCATTTGAACCGAAATAATTTCAGAGTCTCAAAAATATTGCAAAAATCGTACAAAGAATTTCCGTCACCCATTCAGCCAGCTTCTCTAATTATAAACGTCATATATAATTCCAGAAACATAATCAAAGGCAGGAAACGATCGCTGTTAGAGTACTAATCTTCAGCTCTGCGACATTGCGCCAATTGTCCCTCTAATGTTCTTTTTCTGTTCTCAAATATAATCCGGAATCATACACTGCACTGAAATGTCATGTCCCCTTGGGTCTCCCTTAATGTGCAACAGTTCCTCTGTTATTCTTTGTCTTCCACGATGTCGACAGGTTTGAAGAGCACTGGCCACTTGTTCTGTGGAATGTCTTTCAGGTCCTGTTTGTCTGATGTTTCCTCTTGAGGGAGGTTGGAAGAACAAGATTCGGGGTGTTTTCTTTTCTGCAAGAGTGCCACAGAAGTGACGTGCCTTGTCCAGGAGGGACGCTATGTTAATGTGTCACATCCATGGTGATGTTAACTTTGATCACTTGGTTAAGGTGGTGTCTGCCAGGTTTCTCCTTTGGATGTAACAGCCAGAAACCTTTTCAAAGGCTCCTCCCAGTGGACTATGTCCCTCAGATAACTTTTCTCTGTCACCAGAGTTTGGATCAGAGTTCTTTAAACTATGTTTGCACAGCTCTTGGAAGAAACCAACCCTGTGGATACTTTGATCTTGTACTTCTACCTTCCAGAACTGTGAGGCAATAAATTTCTGCTGTTTAATCCAAAATAAACAAATAAACAACAAAACTAGGCTTGCTCTGATGTATTTATAAACTATGCAACTATAACTAGAATGGGGAGGGCCTCTGGGCCTAGGCAACACGGTGCACAATCCTGGGCCAGGACAGGGGGCTTGTTTAAGCTCTGGCAGAGCCCTATGTCATTAGCCAAAGAGTCATCTAAAATCCAGTCTAAACTCAAAATAACAACACAAATAGCTCAGTTAAAAGTGTACAAATGATATAAGCAGATGCAAATAAGCATCTGAAAAGACACTCATCATATATCATCAGAGAATTGCAAATTAGTGGGAAAATGAGATACCACTGTACACCTATTACAATGACCGAAATCAGGAACACTGACAATACAAAATGGTGGTGAGGATGTGAAGCAAGAGGAGCTGTCATTCATTGCTGGTGGGCATGCAACATGGTACAGCCACTTTGGGAGACAGTTTTGCAGATTCTTAGAAAAACTAAATACACTCTCACCAAGGATTCAGCAATTGTGCCCCTTAATATTTACACAAACAAGCTGAAAACTTACATACACACAAAAACTACACATGGATGTTTATAGCAGCTTTGTTCATAATTGTCCAAACCAGAAAACAACCAACATATCTTTCAATAAGTGAATAAATAAACAAATGGTGGTACATCCATACAATGTTTGTTTATTTGTTTTTTTAAAATTCAGTGCTTAAAATAAATGAGCTATTCAGCCATGAAAGACATGGAAGAAACTTACGTATGTATTGCCAAGTGAAAGAAGCCAATCTTAAAGGGCTTCATACTGTATAATTCCAACTATATGGTGTTCTGGAAAAAGGCAAAATTATAGCAACGGTAAAAAGATCAGTGGTTACCAGGAGTTGGGGGGAAGCAGAGGAAGAGGAGAGGAAAGGAGGCATGAACAGGTGGAGTGCAGAGGATTTTCAGGGCAGTGAAACTATTCTGTATGATACTATAATGGTAGATACATATCATTATACATTGTAAAAACCCATAGAATGGCAACACAAAGATGCACCATAATGTAAATGATAGACTTTAGTTAATACTGTATCAGTATTGCATCATCAACTTTAACAAAATGTAGTACATTAATGCAAGATGCTAACAATACGGGAAAGGGGGAGAGGTAAGGAAGTATATAGGAATTCTGTACTTTCTGCTCAAATTTTAATAAACCTGAAACTTCTAAAATAACAAAAGCTTAAGTATTTTAGAAGAAAATCAAGCCTAACCCTTTCCTATCCTTTCTAGCGCTTTCTATGCCTGTGATAGTCCAGTCTGAAATGGAGCGATTACACCAAAGAAATCTGACCAATGGGGTCTATAGGGAGCATCATAGAGTGTTAGAAGTGGTAGAAGCCATTTTCATTTACGGATAAGGAAATTGAGGCCTGAAGAAGGGACATGACTGACCCATGGGCACTCAGTAAAAGCTAAAAATGTACCAGAGCCCATGTCTTCTGCTGAGCTCTCCCATCCATTCTAGGTTCAGCCCCTTTGCCAAAGGATCAAGATCTGGCTCACTGTATTTATTTCCATTCTTCTTCTCAGGCTATCAATAACAGGATTATATGCTAAACCCTTATCCAAAGTGAATCCTTCCAAAGGTACACCATGTTTATATATTCGAACATCCTATTTCTGGATTCTGCTGTCTTGCTAACTACACAATGAATAGTTCTATGTGATTGTGCAACAGGAAAACTTCTCTTCACTTCCCACCTCCACCTCAGGCACCAAAACATATTTTTATCCATGTGGGTCACTTTGCATTAAAATAATATTCAAATAATACTTAGGTTTACAAAGAACTGGCATCCTAATGAATCAGTTTACTTTAAGCAAATAACCCATTTCAACAGTGTTTTGTTTCTAAGTCACTTGAACTAAGGAAGGTATTTTTTTTCCACTGTTAACGCTGGTGGATACTTCCTCATTTTTCATGCTAATATGACAAAATAGACTATTTACTGCTGCTGCGTGGAATAACATGGTATTTTATTAAAATCTCTCACAATGATGTCCTACTTTCCAATCACACTGCATAACTTTTACTTTTCTGTCTCTTTCACTCCAATTTACCTCCTCTTTGACCTCTTCCAGACTCCAGTTCCTTAACTTCATTTTTGCAGAGCTTTCATTTCTTCCTTCTTCATCCAGCCTGGATACCATGCCTTCTCATATTCCTGTTATACCTACCTGGCTAACTCTGAACCTGCAGGCTCTTCTTTCTTTTTCCTTTTAAAAATAAAATTGTTTTTCCAGCTTTATTGAGATATAATTGACATGCCATTGTAAGTTTCTGGTGTACATGTTGACTTGATACACTTAAATAGCATAAAATGATGACCACTTTTATCCTGTCACAGAATTACCATTTCTTTATTTTTTGTGTGTGTGGTGAGAATATTTATTTTTTATTTATTTTTTAAATCAATATATCTTATTGATTATGCATTACAGTTGTAATACAACTGCACCCTGAACACCCTCTCCCACCCACATTCCCCCTCTTTAGTTCATGTCCATGTGTTGTAAGTTCTCTAGCTTCTACATTTACCATACTATTCTTGCCCTCCCCATGTCTATTTTTTATGTACCATCTATGTTACTTATTCTCTGTACCTTTTCCCCCCTCTCCTCTTCCCACTCTCCAGTTGCTAACCCTCCATGTGTTCTCCATTTCTGTGTGTCTGTGTCCTGTTCTAGTTGTTTGCTTAGTTTCTTTTTGTTTTTGTTTTAGGTGTTGTTGTTAATAATTATGAGTTTGCTGTCATTTTACTACACATGTTTTTTATCTTCTTTTTCTTAGATAAGTCCCTTGAACATTTCATATAATAGGGGCTTGGTGATGACAAAGTTAAAGCCCAAGTTAAAGTCCTTTAACTTGACCTTATCTGAGAAGCACTTGATCTGCCCTTCCATTCTAAATGAAAGCTTTGCTGGATAGAGCAGTCTGGGATGTAGGTCCTTGTCTTTCATGACTTGGAATACTTCTTTCCAGCCCCTTCTTGCCTGCAAGGTCTCTTTTGAGAAATTAGCTGACAGTCTGATGGGAACTCCTTTGTAGGTTACTATCCCCTTCTCTCTTGCTGCTTCTAGGATTCTCTCCTTCATTTTTACCTTGGCTAATGTAATTATGATGTGCCTTGGTGTGTTCCTCCTTGGGTCCAACTTCTTTGGGACTCTCTGAACTTCCTGGACTTCCTGGAAGTCTATTTCCTTTGCCAGATTGGGGAAGTTCTTCTTTGTTATTTGTTGAAATAACTTTTCTACTTGTTGGTCTTCCTCTTCTACTTCTAGTACTCCTATAATTCAGATGTTGGAACTTTTAAAGATGTCCTGGAGGTTCCTAAGCGTCTCCTCATTTTTTTGAATTCTTATTTCTTCATTCTTTTCTGGTTGTATATTTTTTTCTTCCTTCTGGTCCACTCCATTGATGTGAGATCCATCTTTCATTCCATCACTATTGGCTCTCTATTGTGCATCACTATTGTGCATTTTTCTTCATTTCATTTATTGTAGTCTTCATTTTTTCATCTAATTTGTGACCATATTCAACCAATTCTGTGAGTTTCCTGGTCACCATGCTTTGAACTGTGCATCTGATAGGTTGGCTATCTCTTGGTCACTTAAAAGGATGAATTCTGGTGCTTTCAATTGATGTTCTGTTTGAGCCATCTCTTTGGGGTTTTTTTTGGTCTTGTTGCTCCTGTTACATATGAGGGGTGGAGCCTTAGGTGTTCAACGGGGCGGGGCACCCCAGTTGCTTGGATGTGATGCTTGGTTGTGAAGTTCTATGTGGGGGCGGGGTCCAAGAAGGAACAATGGCGCTTGCTCTGCTCTCCGTAGGACCTCAGTCTCTTCAGGCGCTTTCCCCGAGCAAACTGCATTCCTCCAGTGCCAGTTCCCATGTGGGTGGGCCTGTGCACCCCGTGGGACCTTCCTTTTCAATCAGTGCCCCAAGGCTCTATTTCTTGGTGCTGGGACCCTGAGTTGCATGCAGTGCTTTGCTTCACAATTGCCGCCTCACCGGGTCTGCCGGTCGTCACCCCCTTGCTGGGGCCTGCCAGCTGCTGCTTGTGCACCCAGGGTCTGCCTGCTGTGGTCTTGCATGCCCCCGCGGTTGCCTTGTGCATCCCGGTTGCCTTACGAGCATCCGGTCCCAATACTCTCTGCTCTCTGCTCTGTGACCTGCGCCTGGCTGCCCAGCTCCGCCCCTCCTACCAGTCTGGATGAACGTGTCTAATTTAACTCCTTGGGTGTCCGACTTCCATACAGTTCAATCTTCTGTCAGTTCTGGTTGTTATTCTGTTTCTAAATTGTTGTTGTCCCTATCTTGGTTGTGTGAGGAGGCACAGTGCATCTACCTATGCCTCCATCTTGGCCGGAAGTCCAAGAATATGTAAGATGAACTCTCTTAGCAACTTTCAAGCACACAATGAAGTTTTTTCAACTATAATCACCAGGCTGAATATTTAATCCCCAGAATGTATTCACCTTAAAACTGGAAATTTGTATCCTTTGCCCAACACTTCCCCACTTTCCCCAAGCCCCAGTGACTACCAACTACCACCCTACTCTCTTTTCCTGACTTCATCTCTTTCAGATTCCACCTATAACTGAGGTCATACAGTATTTCTCTTTCTCTGAGTTACTTCACTTAGCACAATGCCCTCGAGCTTCATCTATGTTGTTGCAAATGGCAGTTTCCTTCTTTCTCATGGCTGAATAACATTCAATTGTATGTATGTACCACATCTTCTTTACTCATTCACTGATGGACACTTAAGTTGTTTCCCTATCTTGGCTATTGTAAGTAATGCTGCGATGAATTTAGGGGTGAAGGTATCTTTTCAAGATTCTGTTTTCATTTCCTTTAGCCATATACCCAGAAGTGGGATTGCTGGATCATATGGTTGTTCTATTTTTAATTTTTTGAGGATGAGGTCTCTTTCTTCTTCACATCTCTCTCCTTTTCCTCAACTTGACTGAGGTAACTGAGGACAGGTAGAGAGAATCTATTAGTTCTTCTGGTAGTTGTCAGTACAAATATATGGCTTTTAATTTCATCTGGGCCTTGTATGCCTCCTCTACAGTTTTTCTATTTTGTCTTGGTTATTATTCTCTTCCATTCTCCTTATCAGGATGTATTTCAATTTTTTATTACTCTCTTCAGGTTGAGATCCCATTTGCTACTCATCTTTCTTATCAGGTATAGACATTTTCAAATACCTGTTTTCCCCTTCTCCTCCAGGAGGGGAGGCCTGCAGGCCTTACTCTGTGGCCTGAGAGTTTTCCTAATTCTTAGAGTCAGTTTTATCTGACTTTTCCTCTCTATTGTTTAGCAGTTGGAACAATATTGACTTGATTATATATTGTATTAAAAGGGCATTTGGCTAAGGAACCAAAACCCTAGGACTTCTTAGGATCGATCACCAGCCCATATAAGGTCCCTGGGGAAGACCCCTGTGCTGGGCATGGCTGAGCTCCCTTTTGGCCTGACATAGTCAGGCCTAGATACCTTTAGAGCAAAAACAAAGGGTGAGTCCTCCTCTATGTATTTTAGCTCCCCTAGGACTCAGGGTGGGGAAAATGGGATGAAGAGGAAAGGCTAAGAGGAAGACCAATAACGAGACTACTGCAAATTATCCAGGGGGTTGAGGGGAGGTAAAGGCCTGAACTAAGTTACTAATGGAGATAGCCACTCTGTGAGAAGTCTGAGGTGAAATTGATGGAATTGTTGGATTAGGAAGATGAGAAAGAAGATTTATGGATGACATCTGAGTTTCTAGCTTGGGAGACAAAGGGTATGGTGTCTTCATAAAATTGAAAGAGAATAGAAGAAAAACTGGTTGGGGGAATAGAAAAAAGTTTCTAAAATTCTGCTTGTAATTAATTTAGCTTGGAAAGAAAGAAAAACATGTGAAACAAATTTGTTGAGCTGTAGATATTGAATGTTTTAATTTAGAATATATAGGGAGTTAGAGATAACTTTGTACAGATCATAAGGTTTCATAGAAAAATGTCTTTAAGATGTTAAAATTTGTCTTCTTATGCAAAATAAAATAATTACTAATAACAATTAGGCTTTCATTTCTTTAAGGGGGTTTTAGGATTAAATGGTTGAACCTAAGATAAAGGAATATGAATCTCTTATTTTCCCTAGCATAAACTCAGCAGTGGGGTCAGGACTGGGGGTTACCAACACTGCAGTAGTCATCTGCAGAGAATCCTCAGGTAGTGAAAGGATCTTGCCCTAGGATCAGGGAAGGGAACATGCTGTGTGTGGGGGTAAGGGGAAAAAAAGGGTGACCACTGTTATCACTTCTGAATTTGTTTCCTACACCTTGGTCATTAGGTCTGTTTGCTTATATTTTCAAGTGCTTGGTTTTGAGAGATCAATTTTGTCAGACCACACATGGGAGTTGGGTTAGTTAGGGATGACTGGAAAAGGCTGTCTTCAGTTCTCCTGACACCTCTGAATAGGAGGAAATGGGAAGGGAACACCCTATAGGCCACGTTGAGAAGGACTTTCACGTAGATTGTCCAGTGGGAGTTGGAAATATGAATGTGGAACTAAGTCGATATGAATTGACTTAGAAGAAGTTGATGAATTCCTTGGGGTGAGAGGTAGTGGACAAGACCTCCTGAGGGGAGGACAAAGAATGAGAAGTACGTAGATCATAAATGGAATTTCTATTGATCCAATAGTTAAAATACATGCTGATTCAGAGGAATCTGAAAAAGAGACTAAAATCAAACATTCAGAAATGTAGGATTATATTTATTTTTTAAAAAAATTTTTATTTAGCCTGGCTGGTGTAGCTCAGTGGATTGAGCGCAGGCAGTGAACTAAAGGGTCACTGGTTCGATTCCCAGCCAGGGCACATGCCTGGGTTGCAGGCCAAGTCCCCAGTAGGGGGTGTACAAGAGGTAACCACGCACAAAGTTTCTCTCCCTCTCTTTCTTCCTCCCTTTCCTTCTCTCTAAAAAATAAATAAAATCTTTAAAAAAATTATTTAGAGAGAGGAAGGGAGAGAGAAAGAAATGGAGAGAAACTGTGTGTGGTTGCCTCTTGCACGCCCCCTACTGGGGACTTGGCCTGCAACCCCGGCATGTGCCCTGGCTGGGAATCGAACTGGTGACCGTTTGTTTTGCAGGCCAGCACTCAACCACTGAGCCATGCCAGCCAGGGCGGATTATATTTATTCTTTAAAAAATACACAAAGAATCTAAAGGATGCCTTGCTTTACAATAGCTGGTCACTTTATTTCTTATTATATTATATATTTAATGTGATAAAGTCCAATCTTGAAAAAAATTTTTAAACAAGAATCAACAATGCTTTTTTTAAATTTATTTTTTATTTTTGATTTTTAGAGAGAGAGGAAGGGAGAAAGAAACAGAGAGAGGCAACCATCAATGTGAGAGAGAAACATTGATTGGCTGCTTTCCATATGTTCCCCGACCAGAGACTGAACTTGCAACCCAGGCATGTGCCCTGACCAAGAATCGAGCTGGTGACCTTTTGCTTTGCCAAATGACTCCCAACCAACTGAGCCAACTGTCTAGGGCGGATCAACAACACTTTTACTTAAAAAGGCAAATTTATTGCAGCATAACTACTATATATAGCTGTACTTTTCCAATCAAGTTGGTTTAGTTCTTTGAAGAAAGTCTCCCCCCCATGACTCCCCGCCCCACAGTCATCCTGAAGAAAGTCTTAATGCCTAAAATTGTACAGATTATAGGGCTAGAGTACTAGTCTAACAAATTCAGTAAAAAATATTTTAAAACAATTATACTATAGTTTGACTATACTGAAACCATCTTAGATAATTATTTACAACTTCATCATAGTATAAACACTCTAAACTTTAAAACAAATCTATGGATTTTATACAAAAATATTCTAAAGTACAAATATAAGTTAAAAACTGGATAAAACATTCACCAGGTCCAGTGGAAACTATTATTAAGAATATATTCTAGGTGGTAAAATTTAAAGTGATAACCACAAAACAGTGTTTCCTTAATCATTCATGGTTTTAAATATTTTGGTAGTAATCACAAAGTTTAGAGTTTCATTGTATAATTTTCATGTTTACAAATACAAGATATATAACTTCTTTTACAGACCACGTCTCTTTAGCTCATGTAAAAAGTCAACAAAGTAATAAAAATTTCTTAGTCAAAAAGTTGACATGCCATGTAAAGTATATAAATTGTAAAACTTTAAAAAACTTTTAGACTATTCCCTTTAAAAAGGAAACAGGTATACATTATGCATAAGAAAAAGACAAAAACCACACTGCTACATGGTATCTAATGAATGTAATAACATTTTCATACTTTAGAAAAATACTAAGTACTAAATCCTTTTTAAAAGCCACTTTTTATGAATAATTATGGGCAGAATAAAGCTTTCACATTTAAATAATTTTGGCATAATATATATATGGAATACTAGAAGAAGCATCTTGCCAAAAGGTATCATTTTACTGTGTAAAAAATAAGCATGCCTCTCATTTAATAATTTTCCCCAAATGGTACAAATGGCATTTTAAAAGATTTTATTTATTTATTTTTGGAGAGAGAGGGGAAGTGAGGGAGAGAAACATCGATGTTTGAGAGAAGCATCGGCCGGTTGCCTCTCACCCACACCCCCAAATGGGAACCTGGCTCGCAACCCAGGCATCGAACTGCCTTTCGGTTTGTGGGAAGATACCCAACCCACTGCGGCACACTAGTCAGGGCTACAAATGACATTTTGAAATGATGTTGATATTACTTTCACTTCTGTTTTTACCTTGAGGTACTAATTTTGCATTTGGCCAGAAGTTCATAAAAATTAAAAGGGAGATGTGTGACCTAGTAATATGCCAATTTAAATTTTCTGAGGAATTTTGTTAAAGTGTCATTAAAACATACATATTCTAGTTACCAGCCACACTCGTACAGAGGAAATGCACATTAAAATTATTGCCCAATGAACACAATTTGGATTTCAGTTTCAGCTTTGGTTCCTTTCCATTCTGTTAAGTAGAATTATAAACACGGCATTTTTGAATAATTAAATATGGATACCGGAATAACAACTAGAAAATTGAAAAAGTATTTAAGACTTGTACTTTGGAACAGAGTAAATACTGACACTGGGAAACTTTTAAATGGCTCATTTTTCCTAAAATGTTAGTGCAAATTAGCAAACTTTTAGGAGAATTTAGTCACGGAAAGAAGGAAGCATAATCTCATCTTCATTCATTCCTTTTTCATAGCGAACTGAAGAGAAGCCTGCCCAGGGCAAACGGTTTTTTTTGGAGAGGAACCAAATCAGTCCTCCGATGAGAGCTAGGATGACTACCACAGCAACTGCGACACCTACTCCTCTGTAATCAGGGCCTAGAAGAGAGAAAGGTTTGATGTTGGAGGATCATTATTGATTCTATACATTTGGCTGCGTGCCACATAAGTGAAGCCTGTGCAAATTACATGCAATGAGTACCTGACTGTTTCACAGCATGAACACAGAATTAAAAATCACCATCGAACACTTAAGTGCTTTCCCCCCCAAATTTAAGTGTTTTCCCTTTCATTCAAATCCTCTTCATTGGTATAGCAATTTTCTTCTGAAGAAGCCAAAGCACTATCATTTTTCTCACTTTGCTTCTCATCACTCTTTTGACAATATCACTCCCAGTAAATTTTCCCTACTTTGATGGCAAATTGCTAAAAGCTGTAAATTTTTGTGTTTGACTTACCTAGAGCCAAATAAAAATATCATTTGCCTTAAAATGATTTAAACCTTTGGAATGACCTCAGTTCCCAGCTCTTCGAATGCTGTCCCTGGCCCCTGTCTGCACACTGCCAACATGGACATACTCTGTCTCATGGCTTCACTGTCACCTCTGTGCTGACCTCCCGTCTCTCTCAGATGTCCAACAACATACTATACACCCTTATGGAGATCTCGTCTCCAAATGGATAGTTCAAAATGGCCAAAACAGAACGCTAGGTTTACACCACCCTAACTCTGCTCCCAGTTGTTTTCCATTCTACTCAGGATACACCTGACGCTTGTTTCCAGAGCCCTAAGTCCCTGGCCCTGGCCTACCTTCCAGCTCTTCCCTCAGTGCTCATCAAGACTGTTCTGCCTTATGTTCTTTGCTGCAACTGGTACTTCTGCCTGGTGAGCCTCTTAGACTATCCCTGGGAATATAAGGGAATATCCCTGATATTTCCTGGGCAGATCTCAGCTTCAGTGTCTCCTGCTCTTAGATGTCTTCCCTAATAACCTAATCTAGCGTGGCCATCCACCAGGTCTCGACCACATAGAGTGTATAGCTATTTGATATTTTCCTTTCTTTTAATATGAACCTGCTTGGTTACTATCTGTCTTCCTCCATTAGATTGCGGATGAAGAAAAGGTTATTGCATTGTCTTGTTCACAGGGGAACCCCAGCACCTAGAAAAGGGCATAATGTAGAGAGCCAAAATATCTGCTGAGTCAATAAATAACTATATAAATACTGATGACCTAGAACTGGGGCCTTATCTTTAATATTTGTACACCAAAATGGACACTTTTATGCCAGACCTTTAAAAATGTTGCTGTGAAAAAATTTAGAGCCATGATTATTTTACATACCAACTCATGATGAAGCATAAGCTCAAATTACGATTTCCTATTGAAACCCAGGTTATTTCAATTAATTAAATCAAGTTTTGTAATGTTTTTGATTTAATCATGAGTTTTAAGGGAATGAGGAGAAAAATACATCTTAAGAACATTTTAAAGAAATGACCCCTCTAATATGCTGTCAGCTTCTGCTTTTCTTAAGAAAGACTGGTACAAAATTTAGACTTTTAGTCGTTTCTTCTGAAAGTCCTAGGCACTTGTGATCTATTTTTCTGAGGGAGTGACGCTCTGTGACTTAAGACTTTTAAAGTACATTTTAAGTACTAAATACTTTAGGAACAAGTACAAAACTGCGTGTTACTGAATTGTACATTTATTTCCTAACTTGTTCTGCAAAAATATTTCTTTAAGGATAGGTTACACACTTACCCAGAGGAACTTTGCAGACAACTCTTCCATAGCCACGTGAACATTCAACTTGTATCCAAGTTTCATTAGAAGCCAACAAAATGCTACATTTTCCACCATTGCTCTTATGCTTATTTGCCCATTTAGCAAATGTCACTTTTGATCCATCTAACCAATTCCAAGACTGACCTAAAGAAATAAATACAATTATGTTTCTTGCCACTAAAGTACTAAGGTAAAAGACTTGTGGCTCATACAATGTTGTGCCACTATTTAAAACAAAATTCATTAAAAGTGAAAAAATTTTAAACCTGTCCATCAGTTGCACTTGTCACATTTTAAGTGCTCAATAGCCACATGTGGTTAGTGACTACTATATTGGACAGGTACAGAACAATTTCACCTTTGCAGAAAGTTCTGTTAGACAATACTGATATAGAATGCAGTGTTTTCATTAAAGTACAGAATTCTTGCACATTTATTGTGTGAGAGACAGATTTCTAAAGACCTGGATTTCCCTCCCTCTCCCTCCTGCAATGAAAAAACTCCTAGCATTAAAGGTATGCTGGTGGGGAAGGAAGGGTCCAGGAGGGTCTCCCCACCATGACTCCATCTTTATTTTCCAGCCAGGGTAGCGCCACCTTGTGGTGATAGTGTAAACACAATTTACAATTCATAAAGATGGTCAGCTTGGAATCCATTCTCTTTTTGACAAGTACTTAACATTTCAGAATTCACGTTTATTTCAGATATTTAGAATTAAACTTTACATAAAATGTGAGATAGACTTCCTATTATTCTATTGCATGTGTACCCTGAATTCATCTTTATCAATTTCACTCAAACTCTGTACCTCTTATTCCTTATAGAAAAATTCTTCAGCAGATCTTTTTGAGTCAATTTTTTCCAATCTTACTAAGCTACTTTGAAAAAAATTACTATGAAGATTTAATTTTGCTTTATGGTAAAATCTTCCAACAAGGAAGGAAACAAGAAGAAGAGAACTTTCTAAATAACAGAGTTATAAGCTAGAAACACTTGGGGAGATAGACATGAGAATTCTAAGAGGAGTAAGTGACAGAACCTTTTGAAGTGGAATGGGGGACACAGACATTGCTGGGGAAGAAAAAAATCCTGTTGATCCAATTATCATAAATCTCTAACAAATTCATTTGGCTTCGACTGATTTTCTGTTTCATTAGTATTTTCCATTATTATTAAGAAGTTACTCACTTCCTTATTCATTAGGAATTTATAAGCCTGCAAAACAGCCAGCAGACCTAGTTTATTCATCAATAAAAGCATTTGAATTAGAAATCACGTGACATTCTTAGCAAGGCTGATTTGGTGTTTAGGACAAGTTAGAACTCCCCTTGCATGCTGCACACACAGAGATGTCACTTACCGGAGGGATGCTGAGATAATCCAAGCCAAACTCTCATGGTAATATTATTATTTTCCCTCATCAGTCTGCTCACAAATTTATTCTCATCTTCATCCTTTATGGTAACAATAGCTGCAGAATGATCTGTTGAAGGAAAACAATCCCAAACAAATTAACTTCATGCAAACTAAGTTAGTGGTTTATTCTCAATTAGCCACTTAAAAAATTTTCATAATCAAGATCATTAAAAATTCAAACTTTACACAGAGAATATGTTAAAAATCTGATGTCAGATGTTTAAAAGTTAGAAATATTTCTAGATTGAGAGTTTGTATAAAGAAATTTTGTTTTTTTTAAAATCTCAGAGCTGTCTAAACCAGTGAGACTTTCATGTATGAACAGTTCATGATAAGAAGTGGGGTATGTGATGGTAGAAAGATGTATTTCCCTATAGATTTTTAGCACTCTCTCTTCAACAACAATTTTTGCATAAATTTATTTCTGTTAAAAATTAAGTCAAATAGGTATGGGATATTGGGGACCATTAGCCTTCCTTTCAATATTATTTTATACATATATGCATTTGGTCATGTCCATTGTAAGTTCCTAAATATAGTATGGCATTGAGAGAGTGAATATTCTTGAAGTTGGATAGGTTGCCCTTAACCCACAGAGAACATAGTGCTATCACCAGCATCAGACAAGGGATGGAAATAAAATAATAACTAGACTTGGACATCAGTCCTAAATGGAATCAAACAGACTTCAGAAGCAACAAGCCTATCCATATTTGAACTTTTGTGGAATGGCGTATTGAGGGCAAAGGGAAGCCTTTATTCCTTTAGAGATCACCAAGGTGTGCCGGCATTTTATCTGTTACCTTGTTTAACATTACATAATCCTATAGAGAAGGTATTATCACTACTTTACAGATGAGAAAACTGAGGCTCAAGGAGGGTATGTAAATTGGTTAGGTTTACACAGCCAGCCAATTACAGAACTAGAAAGTCAATCTAATGTTTCTAATAGTAAGAGTAGGTTGAAATGCTCACTATTTACAGGGCACTGTTCTACATTTGCAAACGTGAACTCATTTATCATTACAACAACTCAATCTCCACCCAAACTCTGAAGTAAGAACTGTGGATCACCGCTTAACAATGGCTTTGAACTGTGAGGGTCCATCTACACACGGATTTATTTTTCAGTAAATATACAGTCAGCCCTCTGTAACTCTGGGTTTCACATCCTCAGATTCAACCAACCTTGGAAAAAACCCAGTGTTTTCTACCTGGCTTTGGAAATCTTCTGATGTGGAGGGCCGATTGTGTTCATTGAGCTATGTCATTTTATCTAAGGAACTTGAGCATCTGCAGATTTTGGAATCTGCCAGCTGGTGGGTGGTGGGTGGGAGTGGTCCTGAAACCAATCTCTGCAGATACTGAGGAACGAATGTAAATTTGGGGGGAGTCAAAAGTTATACATGGATTTTCCACTGCATGGGGCCCAGTGCCCTTAACCCACTCATTGTTTAAGGGTCAACCGTATTTTCATTCTGACTGTTTTCAGGTGAGAAAAGAGAAAAATTATATATGGTAACTTCCATAATATCACTCAGCTAGTAAGTGTGGGAGCTGGGATTTGAACCAAGACCTGTCTGACTCCAAGGTTTTAGTGTTAAACACCCACAGTACAATGACAGTAAACTTTTCTATTTTTCTCCTTTAGGAGCAAGAGGCTTCTAACTTCCAGAACATATATATAGCTCACAGTAGTTCCCATTAAATGTGTGTGTATCTATCTATCTATCTATCTATCTATCTATCTATCTATCTATCTTATACATGTATGTGTGTGTGTATATATACAAGGTCTGTCCAGAAGGTATCCAGCCATGTAATATGAAAAACAGAGACATTTATTGAAGAAAATACAAGAAACACTGTACATTGGACAATGATGCCTCAGTCCTCTTCAAAGTAGGCCCCTTGGGACATCACACAGTTCTCCCAATCATCATTAGCTGCCCCATTGTATTTTCCTGAATCTCACTGATGGTCTGAAATCTCTTGCTTTTTAAAAATGATTTTAGTTTTGGGGAAAGTCAGAAGTTGCTGGGTGCCAAATCTGGGCTGCAGGGGGCTGAGTCACCTGGGTGATTTGCTGTTTTGCTAAAACACTCTGCACCAGATGTGATGCATGAGCGGGTGCAGAGTCATTATGGAGCTGCCAATCACCAGCTGACCATAGCTGCAGCCTTCTGAATCATCTTAATAGCTTCCACAGAGGAATGTTTGAGCTTAATGCACAATCTGATGCATATTCATCTCTCTACTTGCTCAGTCATTTTGAATGCAATGGCCACACATTATGCATGCTCACTCAACAGCGTCTACTGCCCCTACCTAATACAGTGAAGTCATCATTGTTCATATGTGTGCATTCCAGTCCATTCTTCATGCCTACCAGGTTACATTGATGTTGCACAAACTGTTCTCATATGTTAACAATGGCTGGACTTTTTCTGGACAGATCTTATATATCTGTGTTATACATGTATAACACAGAACAGTTCCCACAGAAAAGTTCCTATCATATAGTTAGGCAGTATTAAAATCTACCCAAAGTCTCTACAACAGCAAAATAAATGAGATAAATTCCATCTGCCTAGCTAAATTGCTACCTACCCTTGGATACAGGTCTCCTTTGTCATGGGAGATAGCCGATCATTGCTGCTCTCTAAAATATTCAGTTTTACCTGAAGAGAACAGTCCTGTTCCTTATCCTATTCAGATGATGTGAGCCATTGCTATTGCAGAATAGCTAACAGCCCATGTTGCTTTGATTTTGTGACCCTGGTCAGACTAAGCTTATTTATTAGTAACTAAGTAATGGAAAAACCAACAATTTTGCGTTTACTACTTAACCAAGTTTATAAAAAATTTACTTCTTGATCCCTTCATCTAAGCATACCTAGCTATATTTAAAACCGTTTTCATTCGCTAGTATTTTAACATAACAATTCACTTAGCAATTTTCATTCTACTTCCACCCACTTACTTTTATTTTCCTTGTACTTATTCTTAGATTCATTATTTTTAATAGCTATTCCAATATTCCATTGAGGTCATATATCATAAAATATGGAACCACTTTGCCACACTGGGTAATTAGGTTGTAAAGCTATTATAATTAGTGAGTGCTAGGTCAGCCATGGTATCACCAGGGTAAATGCCTGATACTCTCTCTGCAATGTAATATCAAACACATTTTTGATGTAAGGTACAATATTTTCATTTATGATTGGTTTATTGGGACATAATCCCATTGTAAGTAGAGGAGTATCAGCATAAGAATGTAGTAAGTTTGCCAAACAGGGAAACATTCTAACCCTAATTTATATATTTCCATCAACTGCTATTAAATCCATAACACTCTAAAATATATAAATATATATAATCATAATTTCAAATTATTTCTTACAAAAATTCCAGTGATTAAAACATTGAGTCAAATAAAATCAATGAACTTTAACTCACCAAGTGCTGAACAAAACCGCTTGGCTTCCGAGAAGCTGTGCAACGCCTGGTCAGATGCGTAGCAGTGGCCCCTGTACTGGACCCACTGAGACCCATTGGCCACTGGGCATCTCGAGGAGTATGTGTGAGAGGATGCCTCTTTAGCTATAAAATGTGAGACAAGTGTAAAAATGCACAGAAAAAAATGACAGACTTCAAAAACCCCATTAAATGTTCCCATTTGAAACTGGTTCCTGAGCTTAAGAAGCATTCAACTCAATACACACACCAGAGAAAACTATAGCCCATATTCTGGGAGTATATATTTTGATTAGCTTTTTGGAATATCATTTTTTAAAAAGATTTTGTTTACTTATATTTAGAGAGAGGGGAAGGGAGGCAGAAAGAGAGGAAGAGAAACATCGATTTGAGAGAGAAACATTGATCGTTTGCCCTTTGCATGCCCCCAACTGGGCACCTGGCCTGCAACCCAGGCATGTGCCCTGACTGGGAATAGAACTGGCGACCCCTCGGTTTGCAGGGTGACACCCAATCCACTGAGCCACAACAGTAGGGCTGGAATACCGTTTTTAAAACTTGGAAGATAAATGAAAGTACTTGCCCCTCTAAGGTGGATTGAGACTAAATAAACAACAAATGGGAGAACAATAGGAAAAGAAGCAAAGACAGGCTAGGCAGGCCTGTAACGACTTTGAAATAATAATTAAAATCTTTCTTTCTTTGGATTCCTTTTTATTTTGATAATATAAACTAGTTTTACCTTGTCATAATCAGAAGTACTTTAAAAAATCACAGCCACAAGTGAAAATTTGGTAATGTGTTTACACAATGCTATCCATCATCAAAGAAAACATCTGTTTCAAGCACAAAAAGAGTAGGTGTAGTTTCTCAGGTTTTAAAAACTTCCCTGGTTTTCATTTAAAATGTTCAATTTTTAATTGTGCTATATAAGACAAGAAGCCTGTGCCTCATAACACGATTCTAACCTGCACAGAAAAGAGTGTGAGAACTGTAAAGTAAGTTGTCAGCATCCTACTGGGAGGTACAGGCTATCGGAGTCAAGATGGGACCTGGGATGGTCAGTGGTCCCAACCCAGCCTATTCCCGTTTATGCATTAAATATGGTCTACATGCCTCTCAGTTACTGAAGCCTTTTCCTGCTTTTTTCCTCCAGTCTCAGTTAGCTAGAGCTCTTATTTTTGGTCCCTGTGATTCCAGAAGAATGGTTGCTGCCATTTCCCTCCTTTTCGAGAGGCTTTCTGCCCTGGCTGGTGTGGCTCAGCTGGTTGGAGTATCATCCCATAACCGAGGGTTGCGAGTGAGATCCCCCATCAGGGCACATACCTCAGTTGCAGGTCAGTCCCTGTCCCAGCATGTACACTCCTGGGTCCGGATGCTTACGGGAGGCAACCAATCGATGTTCCTCTCTCTCCCTTCCTCTCTCTCTAAAGGCAATGAAAAAACATATTCTTGGGTGAGGCTAAAAAAATTTTTTTTAAGGACAGACTTTCTGACTACTCTTAATTCCTTCTTTTGCATCTCTATCTTCTATTTCTCCAGCTGGGCTTGCTCTTCTTTGAGCTTTAGTTATTTTATTGGCTTTTGCCTCCATTCTTCCCATTAATGCCCTTGGTTTGAACCATAAGTCTTTTTTTAAAAAAAGATTTCATTTATTTATTTATTTTTAGACAGAGGGGAAGGGAGGGAAAGAGAGAGGGAGAGAAAGATCAATGTGTGGTTTCCTCTCATGCGTCCCCTACTGGGGACCTTGCCCAAGACCCAGGCATGTGCCCTGACTGGGAATTGAACCAGCAACCTCTTGGTTCGCAGGCCAGTGGTCAATCCACTGAGCTACACCAGCCAAGGCATGAGCCCTAAGTCTTCATTTAGTTTGACAGTTGATAACTCCTGGGTAAGTTTCCTAGTGAGTGATGATCAAAGCTCATTGCCAAATTCATCTGTAAAGTCTGTAAGACTTGTGACAGCTCTTCGTTAACATTGCTGATGGAGGGAGATATTTCTTGTGAAAATATACTGCTGATGACTCCTTTGTTGCACAAGGCAATGACGTGTGTTGCTTCAATAGATGTAAAACACATTAAGCATTGGCTACCAATGCATGGCTAAGGCTCGTGGACCTTTCTGAATGGCTTGGCTTTTAATAAAAAGTTTCTTCTTATACTGGGAACATATGGAGATACCTCATCTTCAAAGTCTATTTGTTTCTCGTCCATTCTGCATCTAGGTTGTCTTAGGCTGCATACATTTTCTTTCTTTACTGCTACTCATGAAGTTTTATTTTCAACTTGTGCATTTTTTTTCCTGCAAGGGTCAGCACTGAGGTAAGTTTGTTATATTCCTTTTTAAGAACCTTTAATTTTTTTTATTGTGGTAAAATACACAGAACTTAAAATTTACCATTGTAACTATTTTAAGTGTGCAGTTCAGTGGCATTAAGTACATCTGCATTATAGAATCTCTTCATCTTGCAAAACTGGAACTCTGTACTTATTAAATAAGAACTCCCTATTCCTCTACTCCTCTAGTAAACACCAATCTACTTTCTGTCTTTATGAATTTGAAAGTTATAGGTGCCTCATATAAGTGGAATCATATAGTATTTGTCCGTTTGTGAGTGAGTTATGGTTCTTCAAGGTTCATCCATGTTGTATTATGTGTAGGACTTTTTTCCTTTTTAAGGCTGAATAATATTCTATAACGTTTGCTTATCACATATAATATCACATATGTTTGCTTATTCCACATTTTTGCTTATCTATTCCTCCGTCAGCGGACACGTGGTTTGCTCCTACCTTTTTCACTACTGCGAATAATGCTTCTATAAACATGGCTGCACATATTCTGTTCAAATTGCTGCTTTAATTTCTTATGGGTTTGTATGCAGAAGTGGAATTTCAGGATCATATGGTAATTTTATGTTACATTTTTAGAGAAAACACCATACCATTTCCACAGTGGCTACACACCATTTTATATTCTCACAAAAAACGCCCAGTAGTTCCAGTTTCTCCACATCTTCACAGACACTTGTTTTTTCCTTTCTTCCTTCCTTTTCTTTCCATTTCTTCTCTCTCGCTCTCTCTCTCCCTCTGTCTCTCTCTCTTTCGAAGACCCAGTTTTATAAGTTGTCTCTTGTATCAGTTTCCCAGGGCTGCCATAATAAATGGCCATACACTTGATGGCTTAAAACAACAGAAATTTATTTTCTTACAGTTTTGGAAGCTAGAAGACTGAAAATAGGGTGTTTCTTTCTGGAGGGTCTGAGGGAGAATCTATTTCGTGCATCTTCTCTTTCTGGTGGCTGCCATTGATCCTGGGCTTGTAGCTGGATTGCTGCAACTTCTGCTCTGTCGTCAGGGCCTGCTTCCCCTGTGTGCCTTCTCTCCTCTTGTAAGGACAATGCCATTGGATGTAGGGCCCATCCTGGTTGAGTATGGCCTTATCTTAATTAATTGCATCTGCAAGGACTATTTCTAAGTAAGGTCACATTCTGAGTGGACATAAATTTTGAAGGGGCTCTATTTAACCCAGTACGGTACTGAATTTGTGTTTGATTATGTTGTCATTCCTCTTCAGCCTGTAAAGTCTGTTTCTCTCTCACAGATGTACTCTCCATTTCTGCACGCATTATCTTATTTCTCATGTATTCTAATTTTTTTAAATCCTCACCCAAGGCTATGCTTACTGATTTTAGAGAGAGGGGAAGGCAGAGAGAGAGGGAGAGAAACATCGACATGAGAGAGAAACATCGACCAGTGGCCTCTCATATGCACCCTGACCGGGGACAGAACCCATAGCCCAGGCATGTGTCCTGACTGGGAATCAAACCGCAACTTTTCAGTTTTATGGGATGATGCTCCAACCAACAGCTACACCAGCCAGGGCTCTAGTTGTTGTTGTTGTTGTTGTTTTTAAAGACTATATTTATTTTCTGTACCTAACAACTGAGATGTCAGTTCTTGATTGTGCCTTTATTCCTCAAGCTTTATACCATTTTCCCTTTCTCGTGTTCATTTGTTTCTCTACATAAGGTTTTCATATTTTCCTCTGCCTGAATCTGTTCAGTTCTGAATGTTACATAGTCTCTGGAGGATTCTTTGGAGCAGAAAACATGGCACTGAGAACCAGAAGCTTCAAAGACCAGCACCCCTACCATGCCTGGGCCTGCCCAGCATGCCTCTGCAGCTCCTGCATGGTCTAGGTTCTTGTGCTTTTCCTCAAGTTCATGCTCTACCCACCAGAAACGTGCCCAAGTCCAGCCCCTGATGGACGGGGACCTTGCCTTAGATTTTAAGGATCTTATACTATATTTTGCCATGTATAATGTGTATTTTTTTATCCAAATTTTGGAACGAAAAATAAGGATGCACATTATACATATGTAGTACTAATTTTGTATCGATATAAATGTTTTTAATTCTTTTATTTATGCGTATGTGTTAAAAGTATAACTCTAAAAAGCAGTAACAATATCTGTATGCAGAATAATATCCTGTAATATGACAATCAGTTTTGTTTCTAAGTACAAATAAATAAAAATTGAATTAAAAGTTTAAAATGAATTTATAACAAATTTTCCTGAAAGTTTGGGCCAAAAACATGGGCGCGCCTTATGCACAGGAGCACATTATATATGGTAAAATACAGTAGGTTTGGAAAATGCTTGGTTACACAAAGTGCAGCAGATTTCTTTACTATAGAAACTCTCGCAGCTACCAATGTGGCAGAGTATCTGAGGCACTTCCCAATTAACATGCTGTGCAACACTTTTTAAAAAGGAGTGTGGTGCCTGGACTGCTGTGGCTCACTTGGTTGAGTGTCGTCCAGCAAAGCAAAAGGTCTCAGGTTCAATTTCCTTGGTCAGGACACATGCCTGGGTTGCGGGCTGGTCCCTGGTTGGGGATGTACAAGAGGCAACTACTGATGTATCTCTCACACATCAATGTTTCCCCCGCTCTCTTTCTCCCTTTCTTCCCGTCTCTCTCTCTCTCTCAAAAAAAAAAAAAAAAAAAGCGTGGTGATGGCCAGAAGGAAGTGGGGAGTATGGGGACTGAGTGGAGATGGATAGAAGGTGGTGAATAGGGACATCTAAAATAGTGTCAACAATAAAGATAAGAAAACAAATGAAGCATCTTAGCCTTTGAAAATGCTGCTAAGTGAAATTAAAATTCACAAATTCTAGAGTTAAAACTTACCTAGTGAGAGGACAACAATGTCTTTGAGAATAAATTCCCTGAATGGGTATATTGCTTTATTTCTCTTTACAAAGTATCAGTTATATTTATAGGATTTGTGAATAAACCTTATTTAAAATTTATAAAAATTCCTTTGAGTACTTAATCAAATGCATAAAGCAAACATCATATTTTAGTAAATATACAGTTATTTGAAGTCAGGTCTTACATTTTGTAGGTTTGTAGCAAATAGCGCCATCCTTAAAAGAGTTGCATTTTTCATGCTTCCAAATTCCTTTCAGATCCAAGAGAACACAATTTCCAGCAGACTGCTCGCCTTTCCACGGGATGTAGTCAAACACACTGCCGTCAGACCACTCAAAATCTGATTCCGTTCCCTGTGTTAAGAATAATGGAGAGAACTTGAATCTAGACGTGTGACTTAAAAAAAAACATAAACAAGAACATATATAGTTTAAGAAATAATGGAATGGAGTGTTAATTATTTGCTCACAAGTATAGTTCAGGACCTATTTGTAAACTCAGGGATTTACTTTTAATGCATTGATTTGAAACATGTGGTCTGGCACAAATTAAGTAGGAACTTAACTCTAGAGACAGAGTTACTACACTGTGTCTCCAAATTTATTCTGTCTCCAAATTTATTCTGTTTAAGGACGAGTTTATATAACACTTGAAATTAAGTGATATGCAAATGGCTTCCACTTGTCACAATTACAGATTTACAATTCCAACATTGATATTATTGTTTTTTTTATTTTAGAGTTTTGTGGTTTGTGTCTCTGGCTACATTTTTTTTTTTTTTTTTTTTTTTAATTACAGAGGCCAGCAACCAGCAGAGGGCTGGAAGGGGAAAATACTTCCTAAGAACCTCATATGTGAAGATTATACTTTTGATTTTTTCTTAATTCTATAATCTTATTTTGCCATCCTTTGTTTTACTTCCCCCACTTTGTTTAAAGATTATTTCAATTCTAACCTGAATAGAGTCTATTTTTTGTATACTAGACATTTTTATAGGTACACAAAAATACTACTTAATAGCACTTAGATAGTGGCACAAAATATGTGTTTATCAGAAGATTATTCTCAAATAGTGCTAATTTCTAGGGGGAAAGCTGAAAGAAAATATACATTTACTAGTCCTAATGTTAAGAATTTTACATGCACCTTATGTCAGTTTTTATGTTAATTTTCACTATAATCCTAGATTAAGGAAAATATTATTAGCACTCCAAAATTTACAGATGAGGAAATAAGCTTGTGGATGTCGAATAACTTGCCCACAACCATCTGGCATGTAGATGGCAGCTCCGCCACTAGGTCTGGAACTCAGGGGTGCTCTGATTCTGTGCTATCGTTCCCTTTTCACGAGCGTTTTGATCAGTCCGCCAGCCAGATTATAGGGTGTGACTGAGTAGGTAATCTACTGGGGCCCGGCAGTGTTTAGGGCATCTGTGGTCCCGGGCATTTGCTGCAGTGCACTCTACAAATATAATTTTCTATTTGTCCTATGTCGTAAAAAGATATGCAAATTGAGCCCTAGGACTTAATCTGCTGTTATACTTTGAATTAACATTTTAGGCTAAAGTTTCCAAACCTCTAACACATTTGGAAAATTTCTGGAAAATAGAACAATACTCACATCATGACTTGAGAGCCCGACCCATAACGGAAATCCATCCCGTTTTACGATATCTTCCAGGAAGAGCTGACCATTTTGATCATGAACACTTGCCAAATATCCTCCGCTTTGAGAACACAGGTTTATTGCTTCATACCATGTTACTGTTTTTTGAATAACACTGTAAATACCATCTTCATATGGAATAAACTGTGGCAGAGTAGTATTATATTCTTCCTGGTAGTCAACTATAATATTTAAATGAAAAGTGTTAGTGATTAGATTTAAATTATTTAGCATACATATTTTGGGTAAGACTGGTTACACAATCACTTCAAAAGTTACGTAAAACTGGGTTTC
>CM052541.1:56531980-56575709 GCA_028533065.1 Trachops cirrhosus | reverse complement strand
ACTTACAGCCTGAAAAAAAAACAAAAAAAAAAAAAACAAAAAAAAAACTGGGTTTCTGATTAAGAAGTGAGGTCTACTGCATACTTTATTTTTCTTACTGCCATGGCACATTTAACAGGCTCTTAAATATTACAGTGGTCTGGTTAATTAAAAAAGAGGCATGTGCATCGTCTTTCATTTAAGGAGCTCACATATTAAGGTGGACAGAAAACACCACCACCTGAAATGTGGGCAAAATAATTACCCACCAGAACATGTGTACCTGACCAGAGGAGGGGCGCTTCCTCTGACTTAGGGGAGTCAGAAAGCCTGCTTGAAAAATTAGGTATCCAGAGGTAGGGTTAGTTAAAATTAGGACTAAAAAGAAATACGGAAACTAGAAAGTGAGTTAAAAACAAACAAATAACAATAACTAAACCACAATAGGAGAATATTTCGAAAGGACACAGAAGCCTAGTGAAAGAGCTCCCAATTTGAGCAAAATATAAACAATGTAGTATATCAAATTATATTCCAAGTATGAAATAAATAACCATGAGCCCATACTGATCTAAATGAATGACTGAAAAGTTTTTTTAAATTAGAGCTTACGATCACTATTATTTTTTATTTAGTTTTAGGTGTGCAGCACAGTGGTCAGACAATAACATACTTTACAGTGTTCCTTCCGATATTTCCACCACCCACCTGGCAGCATACATCATTCTTACAGTATTACTGACTGTGCCCCATGCCTGTTTTGTAACTACCAGTCTGCACTTCTCATCTTCACTTCTTTCGCCCAGGTCCCCAATCCTCTCCCCTCTGGCAACCATGAGTCAGTTTCCATTTTGTTTGTTTGTTTATATTGTTCTTTTGATTCTATGTATAAGTGAAGACACAGGGTATTTTTCTTTCTGACTGATTTATTAAATGACTATACATTTTAGAATGGGGGAAAATAGATAAACCTTCAGTGTGGTAGAATTCCAAATAATTTACGCAGATACTCCCCCTTCAGGAAGGTGGGCAATAACTCTCCACAGTCACTGAGTACAGTGACTTCGTTACAAAGCATGGAAAGGGGAAAAAAGAGTAACTTTGCAGTGTAAAACCCTGACAAGCATTACCAAATGTCCCAAACTGAGGGACATTCTACAAAATACATGACCAGTGCTCCTCAAAACTATCAAGGTTACTTAAAGTAAGAAAAGTCTGAGAAACCATCATAACCAAAAGGAACGTAAGGAGACTTGGAGACTAAATGTAACATGGTATCTTGAATTGAACCCCAAACAGAAAAATGATATTAAGTTAAAACTAAGAAAATTGGAATAATGTATGGACTTGGTTAATAATAACTTATACATATTGATTTATTAGTTGTGACAAATGTACTATATTAATGTAAAAGTCAACGATAGGAAAAACCGCTTATGGTAATATATGGGAACTCTATCTACCATCTTTGCAACTTTTCTGTAAATCGAAAACTACTTTAAAATGAAAAGTTTATTAAAGTTATAAAAAAACAGAAAGAAGGTAAAAGACTCCTTGGCAGGAAAAAAAATAAAGGTACAAATGAGGATGGGCACACACTGCCTGTGGGACAATTCAGAGATCAGTATGGCAGCAAACGTCTTCACTGAGCCAAGAAAGGAAGAAAAATGGGGCCGGGAGAAGGCCTAGAATTTTAGAATACAAAGTGGTTTGTAAAGAGCCTCAAAAGCTTACATGCACTCAAAGTAATTGATAATAGAAAATCCCTGGAGGCTGTCGATGGAAACGATGCTTTGGGAAGTTATCTGCAGCACCGTGAAGGGAGAAGATCAGCCTGGATATGACTGTGAGAGGCTCCATGTTAGCAGAAGGCTTACAGCAGAGTGGCCATAACATTTAACAGTTTTAAGCTGTGAAGAATTCAAAACGGACATGCATTTAAAAATAGATTTTTAAAGCAATTAGGCAAGGTTAAGAGATATTCATTTTTAGCCCGCAATGTCAAAACTCTACCTAAATACTTTCTTTTTTTCCTTATTTTTTAAAGATTGTATTTATTTATTTTTAGTGAGAGGGAAAGGCAAGGAGAAGGAGAGAAATATCAATGTGTAGTTGCCTCTCGAGTGCCCCACACTGGGGACCTGGCCTGCAACCCAGGCATGTGCCTTGACTGGGAATCGAACCAGTAACCTTTTTGCAGGCAGGTACTCAATCCACTGAGCCACACAAGCCAGGGCTACTTTCTTATTTATAAAAATTGTATCCATCCTTCAAGTCCCAGGCAAGTTTTACCTGCTCCATGAATTCCTTGTTTTCATTGATCTATTTTGACTTTCTGAGTAAGCTAAGAGTAATCTACATAAAACAATGATAAAGAATTTAGTGCTGTCTCCCTGGCTACATTTTACTCATTGAGATCAAGACTATACACCAGGGATGGTGTCTCTTCCCTGCTCTGTAACCTCTGTAGTAGCTCCCATAGGGCTGAATCCAGGGGAGGCACTCAGAAAATACAGTTGCAAGATTTCCACTACTAGTGGAGCTAATGGCTTTATATTTTCCTTCCCTGGAGTGCAAGCTCTATATTAGCATACTTACCCATTTCAATTTTACAAGCAAGAATGCTGTGCTGATGAAAGTAAAGTATTTCGTCAATAGTATTAAAGGCTTGAATATCCCAGAAGCCATCAGTACTCAAGCCAGCAAAAAACTGGCCATTTTTTACAGCTGGTCTTCCTGCTCTCCAGTGTGTATATGACAGCATGGTCTTGTCAGACCACATAAGAGAATTATCTAGAGAAGAAACAGTTATTTCTATGCTTAGAGATTAAATCAATACTTGAATTACAGTTATGAGGTTAATATTTCAGTCTCAACTTTTCTTTCTTCTTTCTCCATTTCCTAAAAGGTTATATGATTATGTGTATCCCTCTAAAACAATTTTTTCATGCTTATTTTTAATTTGGAAAGTACAAATTATAAACACAAAAGTCAAAACTTATTGCAGAATTATAGAATTCCACCATTCTGCAATAACTTTACATTTTACTATCTTTCATCAGTCATTTCTCCTACATATATGTTTAATTGCAATGAAAATGAATGTAACTATTTTATTAAAAATGTATTATCAAACTAGTGACAGAAATCTCTTCTCTGGATGTGAACCATACACAACTGTGCACATTTATGTCAACTGACTTTTTGACAAGGATGCCAAGACAATTTAATGGTGAAAAAATAGTTCCTGAGAGAAAAGGAATCTCTACATAAAAAAAATGAAGTTGGATCCTTTCCTTTCACCATATACAAAATTAACTCAAAATAGTTCATAGAACTAAATGTAGAGCTGAAACTATAAAACTCTTAGAAGGAAACAGAGGAGTACATCTTCATGACCCTGGGGTAGGCAAAGCCTTCTGAGATATGCACAAGTGATAAAAGAAAAAATAGATACATTGGACTTCATTAGAATTAAAACTTTTGTGCTACTAATTATACTATCAAGTAAGTGTTACAAATTATACTAAATTAACATTAACATTTTTGAGTAAATGCATCCTTTTGATGACTTATGCCCCTAGAGCGATGGCCTGTTTTCTAATCCCAAAACTTCTATGATGGTCAGGACATCTCTAATTCAGTATCTTTCTAAGTTGGTCTTATGTACCCTATTATTAGAATCTGTGTTTTAAAACATTTTATAGTGATTATATATTGGATTTGTGGTATTTAGTCCCAATTTTAAATATTCTACCCCATTGTCAGACTGGGTGCCTCATTTTGCTAATGTATACCCCAAGCCAGAGCTATAAATCCACAGGTGTAACATTAGTAGAAGTATAATTCTGTTCTCACTCATCCCACATACCTAGTACAGACACAAATTAAGTATTGGAGATTTATATGGGAGTGTGAACATTTTTAGTTAGTCTTGAACTGCTAGGAGGGAGAGCAGAGGAAGAAAATTATTTTCTACCATTTAACTCTAAGCTTGGTGGTAAAGACATTTTAATGACAGAAAAGAGACACAAAAACTATCTTGGTATTTATATACTATGCTAAGTGTGTAATTATAATTTTGCATATTAACAAACACATACTTTGAAGAACTATACCTTTATAGCTCGGTAAGTAGTTTTATAATGAAGTATGAATATAGAGAAAATTACCATATTTACAACTTACTTTCATAAATTACACCTAACATTACCCATGATGCCATATAATTAAGGTGCAGAAGTTGCTCAAGAACGAAGTTATTCTCTTTTTCATCTCGAATACTCAGAATATGTGATTTTGGATCTGTTAAATAAAAAATAGTCAATAATTTTAACAATTATTTATCTAGAACACTTTATTTTGTTTGATTTAGAAAGTTTGTTTCCCAGTTTAGTATACTCCCAAACTTAAATAATAGTAGAAAGTAAGAAAGACCTGTCAATTAAAACTGTCTCATTGTATAAAATGAATAGGTTAAGAGGTCTTTAAACATTCTGATGTTAAATTGGGTCTTACAGAATAGTGACAAGCTAGTAGCTGAGTAGAGAATTTAAAACTGATTCACTTCATTTTGCCCCATTTAAAGCTTATTTTGAATTGGTACAAATCCACCTACATTAATGATGCATTATCAGAGACTATCATAAATAAAACCTCTTGGATGGGCTATAAGACAGATCTTCCTTTTCCTTAGCAATCACTCTTATATTAGGGTTAAAGGAGTTTGATATTTCCCATAGTGTGCTCCTCCAGGAATTAGTAGGGGTTACCCAGAAAAGAGCTACATGTATAAAAACATTGCAAACACTGCATAAGCAAATCAAGTTCATTCGATTCATGTATGCCAGTATTCCTTAAAGAATATGAAAATGCACGTTAATCATCTCTAAGAGGAAGTGATCATGTGTAGAGATGCTTAATATTGTACATCTTCTAAGGATCCTGTTTTTGTAGAGCATCTCTTAAGACTAGTGTTCTATGGAGTACAGTTTGGGGAATAATGGCTTGATACTTTCCACAGGAACTTTCCACAAAATTCATAGGTCCACTGCTCAGAAATTGCAAATCCTCAGTGGGTCTCATAGGAAATATTTGAAGAGTCTTCAAAGTGTAAAATATGTATTTTTTTAAAAAAAGCAGACTGCTTCTTTGTGGCTTATCTAAGCTTTTGATTATTCAAATTAACTTTTTTTGAGTCCCTGTTCAATTACTTTATTTGAATGATATATTTTTTCCTTTGTGAAATTGGTAACTGAGGAGGAATTAAAGACAGCCTCAATATTCATTTTAAACTAAATTGTTTGAATTAAAAAATAAGGGTCAATTGGAGAGGCACAGGTTGTGAACCTTGTCCCTGCAAACAAAGCCAACAAGATAGTTCTGCAAATGAAGAAGGATGGCAAATCCATTTCTTAAAATCATGTTCTCAGCGGGTGCCCTGACTGGGGATTGAACCTGCAACTTGGCATATGAGGATGACACTCTAAGCAACTGAGCTACCAGGCCAGAGCCCAATTAACTTATTTTCATTTTTTCCAATAGCTTAGCTTGATTTAACATCCAGTTTTCTGCTATTTGGTGTCATTTCTTTTCTTTGTTAAGTATTATAGAACCCACTTTATTTACACATGAAAGACAGACTAGTTCTCTGATGTGTGGGTAAAGAAAGAGGCAACTCCTATACCTTCCATTTTAATTAAACACAAATTTTAATACTTTGTTGTTCATAATGTATAAATTACGAGGTGAATATTTTTGAGATCTTGTTACTAGTGCTAATTAGAAATATTTATAACATACTGAGCCAGATATTTTAAAATGAGCACAATGCAATATAGAATGGCCATATAATTTACTTACTCAGTTTTTGGCATCTAGAATGAACATCGTCTTGTGTTACTGGCATAAATCTGTTCTTTGCTATCATGAAGTTGTAGCAATAGTTCTGGAATGGTATCCATGGGGTATTTAAAACAGGAGATGGACAGTGAACACTGTTAACTGGTTTGACCTCTCTTTCAGTCTCATCTAGAAAAAAGAATTAATGGTATAAATACTAATTTTAGATATAAATGCTCAATTCTGTTTATAGTAATTACACTTGATTAGTAGGAAATATTTATTCAGGAAACCAAGAAATAATAGCCTGGTGATGCTTGTTCTGTTTATACTCAATATAATGTGATCTCTTATCTGGCTTTCTGTAGGAAAGAAATTATTTAAAAACATTTTTAAAAAAATTTTATTTATTTATTTTTAGAGGGAGGGGAAAAGAAGGAGAGAGTGAGAGAAACACTGATGTGAGAGGAACAGCGATGGGCTGCCTCTCGCAGGCCCCCACTGGGAGCGCTGCCCGCCACCCAGGCACGCGCCCTGACTGGGAATCCCACAGGCAGCCCTCGGCTCTGCAGGATGATGCCCAAGCCACTAAACCATACCAGTCAGGGCGGAAAGAAATTATTTAACACAGTAATTCTCTTTCCCCTGCTGTGGAGTGAGTGGAAGAATGTAAAAGATGAGGTGCTATTAAGTTAAACGTAGTTTTTGTCTTTCTGCATCTCCAAACTTTGAATACTAGAGGCCACCTCAGAGGAACTATACAAACACAGTAACAGGCATCTAACTAGAACTTTCAGAATTCATCTTCAAGTGTCTGGTTACTGGTATCTTCTCCAGTTTTAAAGGAACATTTTGATGAAATATTTGGTGGACTGACTAAGTTATTGCTTTCCCCAAAGCAAACAGAAATAGTTTAAAATCTGACCTCTAGAAAATCTGATCTTTTTTTTTTCCATTTTGTGAAAAGGCTACGCATTCAAGAAGATGCAAGTATAAACATACTCTATTCAAAGCCAGTCAAACAGCTTTAGTATGTAGGAGAGACCATTCCGTGTCTCTCTCCTCTCACGACTAGCTTCTTTGTCTGTGAAGTAGTGTCTTCTTCTTACCCAGACCCACAAATGTGGACCTCTGGCTGTTGTAAAACCACTTTCCTCTGACTGAGTCAGAAATTGCATACCTGACTCAAGCTGAGTCCTTCAGATTCTCTCTAAGAAACTGAAAAGTGGAATTCAGAGACAGTCAGTTCACCTCCCGTGATGGTTGTAAGCGGAAGGTGCAGAGCCGCCATGTGTCACCACGTGCAGAGAGAAGCAGAAAGTGGATAAAGGGAGGAGCGCAGATCACAGAAAAGACAGGCAGAGGGCAGTACCAGTCTCGGTTCTTATTCCTCAAGAGGTTAACTCTACCCCCATTTTTCAGTTTAGGCTAGCTTGAGCTGGATGCTGTTCCTTACAACCAAATGAATCTTAACAGTGACTCAGAAGAAATTTTAGTTGATGGTAAGAATTTTAAAAGAATCCCACAAATATAAGATTTTCTATAAGAATATAAACAGAAAATGTATGCAAAATGAGGGTAATGGAAGCTTAAAAGATCAATTACCATTATCATCTGACAAAGATAAAACATGTGTAAAATAACAAATTAATGACAAAATACTTAGTATATAATAATTCTAGTTGGATATAAAATTTCACAAGTTTTATTGTTAAAAGGACCTTTATGATTTTACAAAACTACTTCCCTCAAATTCCACTACTCATGAGACTTGATAGTAATTTAAGAAATAACATATTTGAATTTAACATACTTCCTGGATAGTAGCAAATTGCACCTGGTCGATTAGCATCACAATCAGATGTTTTCCAGAATCCATCAGTGTCTAAAAACACACAGTTCTCAAGTTGCTCATTATTTTCAGCCCAACGACTAAACTTAAGATGTTTTCCATCTGACCAACCAAAGTTGAGTTCATCCTGCAGGGAGCAGAAATACATTTCAAGTGGCAATACTTCATGTTATATACCTTTTGTATTGCTTTGGCCCTCGCGGTCAACCTCGTGGTCTTCTAATTTTATATTTAACATACCATTACATAGCACTTACTATATGCCAGGGACCGTTCTAAATAAGTTAATATTTAGAAATATTAACATAACAATCATATGAGAGAGGTACTATTATACCCATTTTACAGATGAGGAAAATGAAGGCAGGTGGTGTGCGCAAAGTCACATAGAATATAAACTGCAGTGCTGGGATTCTAATTCAGGCTGTCACACTCTAGCATCCATGGTCTGAATTACTACATATACTATGCCTCACACATTATCAGTATTGTTGGTTGTAGAAATCAGAAAGCTAAAATGGAATGAGGACCACTGGAAGTATTGATAAAGTTAGAGACAGCATGTAGTTATGGAGAGAACATTGGCTTCAGAGCTAAGCACACCTAGTTTTGAATTCTGGTTTGGTCACTTACTAGTTCTTGATTGTGAGTTTACCTCACCAGTTTTCCATCCCCTCAGCCACTAAATGGATGTGACACCTAACCTTATGGCTGGAACTAATAGCATAACATGTGCAAAACACATAACTCAGTGGCTAACTGGTACACACAGAGAGCTGCATATGCTAGCTCCCTTTTCCTAACCCTCAGACCATGTGGATGTCACACCACTGCTTTTGCACTTGATTGTAGGGACATGCTTCCTTATGTTCTGTTATGCATTCAGAGTCTGTGAACATCTGTTGTTACATCCAGACAAGGGCCTGACCACCCACCTGTCTCAGGGAGGCTTTGCAGAGTAGGTACAGAAGTCTAGAAGGTGGATTGTGGGGTCCAGTCCTGTCAAGCTTCTCCATGGTGCTGCCAGAAACCCAGGCCTCACACAGTGACTCACGGAGGTAAACTTTCCTGAGGCCCAAGGTCGTTTTGTATCACTGATTTATTTGGAATATTGGGCAAAGGCCACACTGTCCCCTTAGTGAACCATAAATAGCAAACATGGTCAGGACTTGACACCACCAGTGTTTCATTCTGAGCAGTTCTCCTCCAGAGTTCCACTTGTAACTTGTGTCTAGTGAGTGCCCAGGCCATGTGGCTTCCAATGTGGCCCTCTGGCCGTGTGATGTTGCCTGTTCTCTGGGTCCCCCTGGATTCTGCCCTCTCTGCTGCACTCCCAGCTAACCCAGGTCCCTGGGCTTCTGCACCTTGTATTCCTCGTAGATAAATCATCCCACACCTGCCATCTCTTTACTGAATACTAAGTCTCTTTATTAAGACTATACTTATCTCTATACTAAATTCTTAACCTTAATTAAAACCTGTCTTTTTCTAAGAGAATAATTTCCCTTCAGCACCCACAAGGGAAGCCTGTTTGTTTTTCCATTGTCAAATATCATAGGACTTTGAGAATGGGGTAGTAGGTATTTTTATCTCCTTCAGTCATTTCTCTTGAGGCCCATGCCCTTCTTATCACCGCAAACTCCAGATTCCTTGCCTCTCTGACAGTCACTGAGGATCTGGCCCACTTGATCCTCCCGACATTCACTAGGGAGAATCTCCACGTCTTGCTCTGCCCTGGTCCTACTGCAGATTTAGGGATGTCTATGTCTCGTGGATGATTCACCCAGTTCCCGAGCTTTCTTGACTTCCTCTACTTCTATATCTTGAGTGACCTAGTGCCACAACCACACTCTGGACTTCACACGTCCCAGAATGGCACACTGCAGACATTAAACATGCCTTAGTTCTGGCCGCAGCACTTCCTGTGTGACTCTAACAAGTTTCCTGTCTCTAGACCGCTCATTTCCTCCCCAACCTGCTGCCCAGCATAATCTGTCTTAACCAAAAAACTGATCTTGTTGTTACCATGCTTAGACTGTTTCCTTTAATGTATCATGGAAAGAGATGCCTTTCACTGAAAGGTATTTCAATGAATACTGTTCATTGAAATACCTTTCAATGTAAAGTTTTATTTATTTATACATTGTCATGTTCTAAAGCTTTAAGGCAGCTTATAAAGATGCATAGAATTTTTTAAAAATAAAAAGTAACAGGAAAAAAGAGAAACATAGATAAAGACTGAACAATAGGATAAGAAACAAGACCCAAATCATTAAGTGGGGAGAAAAGAAGCTACAAAACAGTACGATCTCAAATATCTTAAAAATAAATATGTGTATAAAGAAAAAAATAACTTGAAAGATACACACCCAATGATTAAACTATATTTATCGCTAAGTACTGGGACTATAGCTAATTTAAATATTTTATTTCCATTTACTATAACTTTACAAATTTTCTACATTGACAATATTGCTTTTGTTTCAAGAGACTTAAGGTTCAGTGCAGCTAGGAAATATAACATTACTACCCTCATAAGAGACAGAACAGTGGGTCTCACATGATAACAAAAAACTAAGAGAAAGTAAGTAAAAGCAACGTGAAGAAACTGATACTGTGAAGTCTGGGGAAGCAAGTCAAGCTGATGATCTGGCTTGACTTGGGGCACATTTTAAATACACTGAATCTTAGAGAAACTATTTGTCAGCCATTTCTAAATATTTCTTTTAACTGAGCTTCTGGTAAGTGCTGGTTATAGTAAATCCAAAGTTTGTTCAAGATGAATGGCTACTTGTGAGTCTGTTTTCCAGTTTGGCTCTGGGTTTGCACTAGGACTAAACTGTCTTTGATCACATCGTGTCTATGCAGCCCCAAACCATCCTGGTGTACTGACAGTTACCCTAAGGGCTGCGTGACTCTGGGATGCTTCACAAGGCAATGAATGGGCTCACTTAGCTCTCCCACACCACCCATCATCCTCTTTCTCAGAGTGAATCAGGAATACTGGTCTAGGTGACATTTATTTAACTAGGGTTTCTCCAGTCATGCATGGTGTAGACGGAGGGGGCTAACTTCACATTGCAGTCTTGGTAAAGGGCACCCTCTGTGTACTGCATAACGAATGCAGCCTTATACTCTACCCCTACATCTTACTCTTTAATACATCTCAGTGGGTAGAGTATCAAAGTATTATACAGAAGGCCTAGAAAAGAGGTAAAGTGGTCTGTACACTGAGAAGAATATTACTGCTTTATTTTTAAAAAGGCCCTATTAATTATAACCAGAAGCTTTAGCAGCATAAATACTCCCATTTGTACTACCTGTATGTAGTTATAGGAGGCTAGCATTCCTTGCTGGGCTATGAAATGAATGGGAATACCCAAGACTTCTGTCCAGGATAGGGCTAGAGATGTGGAGAAACACTATTCTAATCTCTTCTGAGAGTGGCTTAATTTCACTCTGCTGATTCTGGAAGTGATACAGAGGACTCTTCAACAACATCCGCAGTGATTCTACACACCCAGCCCCATCAGATTTTTTAATTCTTCCCTTTCTCTCTTCTCGTTGGCTGAGGATACACGGCAGCTCCCAACTCTAGCCCAGTCTTTGATTGCATACAGAAAAAGAAGTGATTGGCTACATATGTCCACAAGAACTTTTTCTTTTAATCTAAACAATAAAGCCCCAGATCTTTCAACAGTGGAAAGATGATTGTCACTAAAAGTTACATACTTCATCAAATCCTTTTACTGGAGTAAGATTTTATGACTTCTGGTTTCTTTTAGTCTGACATAAGAGATGCTGTGCACAATAAACACGTGTCACATCCCACCACCCAACCCTGGCAGCTGGGACTGAAAACTTACGTCTTGACTGGAGAGTCCAATCCACAAGGAAGAGTTTCGAAGGACCGCCTGCACAGTCAGGAAGGCCTGCTGGTAGGGGTCTGTGATGCTCACCAGGTGCATGTGATCTTTCTGGCATTCCCTCAGAGCGTCGGGCCAAGACAGAGTCTTCAGGATTATTTTGTACAGATTATTTAGATACTTTACAGTTTCTGAAGTATTGTGTAAGGTCTGGCTACTTTCAATTTCTGTGTGTAAAAGAAAAAAACCCCAAAACCACACAAGTCATATGATATTTAAAAATTTTCCTCAGTATACTGTATTTTAGATATTACATACTTTATCTACTCATTTATGTTAGATTTTGGGTGGGAGAACTAGCTATGTCTTCCTGTATACCTTAGGTGAAATGTATGAGCCCCAACATTTGTTTTCTAAAATCAGAAAAAAATTCTATTTTAGTTGATGTGTATTAGGAAGGAAAAAAGCTGTAACTAAAAGTAGGCTGTGAGAAAATCACCATTTCAGGTTGGTGGCAAAGACTTCCTTTGTTTGAACTGCTTCAACAAGAGGTGTTCCATTACCATTTTTCATCCAAGGGCATTCCCATGAAAAAGGTACAAAACCACCCACAAGAGCATATATATATATATATAATTATTGCTTTATAGTACTTTTTAAAAGAGTAGTTACTAAAAAGTATGAAACAAATGAGCAAAGATTAATTCAGCAAAAAGTTCTTCAGAGGTACATAGATCATAGATTATCTACTTGGGATTCTTACTACATACAAAACTAAAAAAAAATTTATTTGGCCCTGGCTGGTGTGGCTCAGTGGATTGAGTGCCAACCTGCAAACCAAAGGGTTGCTAGTTCGATTCCCAGTCAGGGCACATGCCTGGGTTGTGGGCCAGGTCCCCAATGCGGGGGATGAATGAGAGGCAAACACACTGATGTTTCCCTCCTTCTCTTTCTCCCTCCTTTTCCATCTCCCTAGGAATGAATAAATAAATAATCTTTAAAAATTTGTTAAAAATTTATTGTGATGAGAGAAAATAATTTAATACCTTTTAAAAATATCTTTTTGAAAATATGAATGATTCCTATTTTTAAGTAAACCTTTTAGTTTCATTTGGCTTATAGAAAGTCATAGTGATCCATTTATAAATGTTTCACATCCTTATTTTAGTGCTAAATTTAACTGTGAACTTTATACTGAACTAAATTAAAAACATTAAGTTTTCCTCCTCCTTTTCCCATGATAAAACGTAAAATCTGAAAAATGCGAGAGTAGAAAGGAGAGTAAAATTCAACTATAATTTATTATCATTAGACATCTCCAATTAAGAAATTCCATTTGATACTTAATTTTGATATTTAATTAAGTATGCCAATGATACTTGAAAAAAATCACATTCCACTTGAGATAATCTGACTCACTAGCCAATAAGAGTTTAGTCACGTTGAAATTTTAAGAAAGTTATACAATTAAAAATTAATATTAATTCATTTATAATATTTTTATAAAAATACTGTACATATCTAACATCATGAAGTACTGCAGTTATCTAGGTAATATCTATACCTGAGTATTTCTGACAGAGAGACAGAGTGTGGCGTTCACTGCAGGAAGTGAAATTCCACGTCCCAGCAAATGGTGACTTGCGGTGGTTGAGCATCAGGGCGCAGTGGTAGCGGGACTCTTCATCAAACACCTAAACAAAAGGCAAACAGATGCACGCAGTCATGAAACCACCAGTCTGAAGACCTGAGCAAGAGAACTTTACCTTCCAAATTGGACTTCTCCTCCTATAAAAAATTCCACTACGGAGCTGACTATGAAGTCACTAGGAAAATCCTGATGAACTTCCAAAGCATGAGAAAAAGGCAAGTAACTTTAGAGAGTATAAAATAAAATAATGGCAACATTAATAAATATATCTTTAAAAAAGATAAACTATTAGAATTGAGACAAAAACACAATTATACTAATATTAAACATTTTTTTTATTCACTTTTTGTTTTCAGAGAGAGGGAAAGGGAGGGAGAAAGAGAGGAAGAGAAATATCAACATGAGAGAGAAACATACGTGCCCCGACTGGGGACTGAACCCTGAAACCCAGGCACGTGCCCTGACTGGGAATCACACCGGTGACCTTTCGCTTTACAGGCTGGCACCAACCAACTGAGCCACACTAGGCGGGGCTCTGCTATCATTCTTGACATTTCAAGTAAGTAAAAAAAAAAAGGAATGGTTATTAACTCAACTTATTAGATATTTATAAACTTTTGACAAATTTTTTACTACACATGGAGAACTCACCTTAAAACTTTAATCCTATAATAGTCACTATAAAATCTTCCATAAACAAAAGTACCTACCTAGATTTCATTCTCTGGCCACAGATCAGTGATAGTACACATGAGAATTTATTCAAAGTATATTGTCTCTACAGTTTTTTGTGTGTTTGAAACATAACACAATTACAAAAATAAGAAAGACTTATCCCAGGATATGCAGATTAAAAAACAATAACAACAAATATGCTACATAATAAACATTAAACAAAAAATAAAAACTACAGGAAAAATAATATGAGCAATATTCCAAGGTATATGAGTAAAACTTTATGTGGAGGCAAATGTGATTATAAATGTATTGTTTTTTTTAAAAAGATGGACTAAGATGAGAAAATCAGCAAAAATATAACTACAACAAAACCAGGATAGAAAAATATAGTAGTATTAATAAATATACCCCAAGTAATAGGAGTAGAGGATAAAAAAGGAGCAGAAAACCAATAACATACATCAGTTTTTGTTAAAAATCTAAATAGGAAAAACAATCAAAATGAGATATGGAGATTTAAAAAGATAATAGCATACACAACTTTATCTATATATTTGAAAATGTAAATGAAATAGACAACTTTCCTGAAAAATAAAAATTAGCATAATTGTTATACGATGTAGAAACACCAAAATGTACCAATACCTTTAGAGAAAACTAAAAATTAACCGTAAGTAGCTGATTTTGAAAATCATGTGTCAGGTATCATACTAAAGGCTTTTAATGAGTTGCCTTATGTAATCCTCACATTGTATGGCAGGTTCAACAGTATCAGATGAAAAATTGCAGATGAAAAAATGTTAGGTGAACTCCCAAAGGCACACTAAATGCTTAAGAGAAGTTAAGTGAACTTCCAAGGACATACTAAATAGCTGAATGGAATTCAAACCCAGACAATTTGCCTCTACTGCACCTAATCTCTTTATTATTAAAGAACAATCTCTGAAAAGGTTTCCAACATCACGTGGTTTTGTTGATAGTTTCTTCAAACCTTCTGGGAAAGATAATTCCCCAGACTGAGTCCTACTGAGTCCTAATTTCAAAACACAAAGGCAGAAAGCTACTGAGTTCATTTTATGAAGCCCGCATAATAAAAAAAAAAAAAAAACAATCTGAAAATACGGCATAAAAAAATTAACTCTATGAACAGAGATAAAAACTTTCTGAATAAAATTCTAACAAATCAAATTTGTTGAATAGTAAAATAATAATCCACAATGAGCAACTAGACTTTATGAGAATATGAAGACAGTTTAATATAACATCTATTAATGTACTATACCATATGACAATAGGCTGAATGGGAAATGCTTTATGACAATTTCAACAGATGCTGGAAACAAGTTTTAGAAAATCTGGGACTTTTTTCTAAATAAAAATTCTAAATAAGCTAGTTGTACAATGATATACCTTAAACAATAAGGCAACATCATATATAATACTCAGTGTAACAGTGAAAGCCTGTAGACAGGCCCATTGAAATGTAGACCAAGTCTAGGATGGAGTTCATTACTCCTGCTGTTTGCCATGTTTCTGGCATTTCTACAATGTATAGTCAAGCATGAACTGCTATTTGCAAATTATAACTGTCTCATTCAGAAACATAAGGAAATCTGTTGAACATAAGATACCTGGTTGGCTGGAGGACAAGAGTGAGAGTCCTGTATTCTGAGGACATATGTAGTTGGTGAGATGGGGGTGAAGAAGTTACATATTGATTGACAGATAAAGGTGATGCCAACTTTCCTGGGGCTGTGGAGGCAGGGGGCATGAATACACAAAGGTGTTTATGGGCTTCTTCCTTTGGGCATTGTGGGCCTTTTCCACTTTGAGGACTTGGGATGAGGGCACAGTTTCAAAGGCTTTCTTTCCCAGGTAGTGGAGACGATGCATAGAATTTCAAGTACTGCCCTTCTTCTGTATTAGCATGGCATTTCTTGTGATGTTGTAGCACCTGGCAAGATTATTGGACCAGGCTCAGGACTGCTGAGTTAGTGGATGAGACATGTCTCCCTCTTCCTCCCTGCCTTGGTTTCCTATCTGCCCTACCTAACAAAACTATTGTGTCAATGCAATATTATATTTAAATCTATGTGCTGGATGGTGATTTAAGTGTATTTCTTATTATGGGTCATGGTTAAAAGTTTAAAAGCTACCGGTCTAAGTATAAGTGGGATAATGATTTATGTTTTTCTTTATTGTGTCTACTTTTCTATAACTGCAAAATTTTCTATAATAACTAAGGATTATTTTGATATTTACTTTGTACATAATTACATATGATTCAGAGTTCCCTTTGCCAGCATCAACCTCGAGCAAAGTTGCATTGCATCAGGAACATTAGGTGATTATTGTCTAGGATGCATTTTTGGAATTTGATTTTAAAGTTCATTTCTTCGTTTCTGCCCTTTGTGCAAAAGGGGGTTTGTATCCAGCAAAGAGGGAGGACAGAACAATGGGCAGCGGTCTTCATGGCTCAGAGTAACACTTGTTAACATAATGCCTAATTTCCTTCTACAGCTTCTTTACATTTATCCCTTATGGAAGAATGATTACTAATCACCAATTTTGTACTTTTTGCCTCAGGAGACTGAGGCTAACAGATCCATATCCCAGAATGTTAAATAAAGCATTTATAATTGCTTCTGTTTGCAACTCACTGCTTGATGGTTTTACATAGTTGTGAAGTAAGGGCTGTGGATCTAATGCTGTTGTGGAAAATCAGGGCACACACATGTTGCTATTGTTCTTCTTCTTGTGACAGCTTTATTGAGCCACAATTCATATGCCATATAATTCACCCACTTAAAGCATAAATTCCATAGGTTTCAGTATACTCACAGAGTTGTGTGACCACTACCCCGCCCAATCGATTTTAGAACACTTTTACCACCCCAAAAAGAAACCCCACACCCTTTCACAATCACACCCAATCCTTCTATCTTCTTCAGCCTCTGGTAACCACTAATCTATTTGTCTTTATGGATTTGCCTCTTCTGGGCATTTTATATAAATGGACTCATATAATAGGCCCTTGTTCTTAGTCCAATAATTTATGGAAGAATCAAGGATTTCATAGAGCTACACAGATTATTGATTTTAAAAAAACTTACATTTTTTGGTATTCTCATCATCCGACCAACCAATAATGGGTGGAAATTACTGTAGGTCAGGTCTCGGTTATCTACCCATTTATTTATCCTTTCATAGGCTGTCCAGCGCAAACCAATCCACAAAGCATCTTCCATGTCCGGAAGCAAGGATATAATAAAATCTGTCAGAAAGAGATTAAAAAACATTTGACTTATTCAGATTACAGATATACTAAATATGTCAATGAATACCTCTTGCTTATCTCACTACCAAATAATCTTTCATCTACTGTGTAAAAAAATAGTTTCCTAAGATTTAAAAACATGTTAATTCCCCTTAGCATCCCCAAACTCACTTGGCCCCCCAGATCAGAATAAAACATGTTTCCAAAACAATTCTCCTACCTTGTTCTCTCTGGCTCAACACTGTAGGAAGGGTGCCCCCGTAGGTGTGACAAGTATCGCTTGCTTCAAGAAATGTGAGAGACTTGGGTTTGATCATTAGAAAACACTGCAAACGAAGAACATATATGAAGCATAAGATTCCAGACACAGGAAATCTCACATAGGAAATAAATACCTCATCTTTTAGAGGGTTGCTAATTTTTGGCCTGTGAGAAATGGAAATTTATAAAGTAGTACCATAAAAATGCCAATCAACACTCTCTAGCAACTGAAGAGTGATCTTGGAACTATTTTTTAAAATATATCCCATTTATTGAGGCTTTCTCTGTGCTAAACAGCTTGCTTAGTATTATCTCACTTAATTTTCACAACTTGGAAAACTGAGGTACAGGTAAGTTAAGTAGCTTTACCCATAAGTGAATAGCCATCGAATTGTATGGTCAACATTTAAACTCTGTTACACCTGATCTCAAAGTCTGTACTTTTAATCATCACCTTCTTATATTTAAAAAACCCTACATTAAAAAAAAAGCATATTCCTGACCCAGAATATTTTAATCCAATTTACATTAACTGTGGAAATTTAGTCCCAGTACCTTGGGAGATAAAAGATCTCCCTAATTAAAAAAAATCAAAATGTACCCCTAATATTTTAACTTTACCACAGATGCTTTCAGCTGTCAGGCAAATCTCTCCTTTTTTCTTTTTGATATTATGATCATGTTAGTGTGGAGTAGTATGTTTCCAAATTGTGATCCTTGAAATAGACTACAAAATGTTTTTATTTCAGCTTCCATACAGAATGAAGTGGCCAATGAGAAATAAGTCATTCAGTGGCTTCTAGAACACTCTAAAGAAAACACCCCAAATCTGAGCTTTGAAGCCTTATGTTAAGGATGGCAGAGGGGAAAGGCAAAAGGAGACTGGTTTTGAAGAATTCACAGACTTTACATATCAACCCCAGCCTGCTTACCTTCAAACTTTTTTTATGCACTAGAATAAATGTTTTAACATACTGTAGAAATCTCTTTTCAGCATCCAAATACATTCCATAAGAGATACATATACCAATATGGATTATACATCTCAAAGAAGCAAATACAGAGGGTACAGCACAAGTAACACCCCTTTTTTATTACAAAATATTTTATTACGAAATCATAAGCATGTAATTCTATAATATGACAATATCACATTCAAGCACACCATATGACATTTTTGGTGAAATTTAAACTATAAATTATTACACCCATATTATTACCCTACCAACCACACTCAAGCAGGCCTTACTTCTGCTGGACCCTGTAGAATGAAGCATTTCCCAAACCTATTTAACCATAAATTCCACTTTGGAGGCAAGATCAATTACTAACATTTGGTTCCCATATGTATAGTTCCCAAAAAGTAGTTTGGGAAATGCTGGTCTCATTTGACTGGTAGATGGTGGTTGTATGTTCCCCTTAAGGGAGAAAATTTATGAGTCAGAAATTAAGTCAATTTCTTATATGCCGTAGAGATAGTCTTGACCTCCATGTATCACTATCCATTGACACATCAACTTGAGCAATTTAAGTGTTTAGTAGCAACAGAATAGGAGCCAAGTATTTGGGAAGACTTGTGGACGCAACCAACTTGAGTGTTAACTTGCTTTTTGACAATGCAGAGGACCAGGTGAGATACTGAAATATGCAGAGTCTGTCGTAGTGAAGTCATTGGATGGGCTGCCATTCTATCAGAAGCCACACCACCACCATGAAAGCAATCATCATTTGCACAATGCAGCAATTCTCTTTTTACCTTATTCTGAAAAGTACGCCAATCCCCAGAGCATTGTGTTTTAGCTGCAGAATCTGGACTATATTTCTCCAATGAAGATACATTATATTTTTCACAGATGAAGGGCAACTTGGTATTACAGTCTATTGGTTTATTTAAGTCTGAGAAATGAAAAGAAGGATTACTCTGGTGAGAATTTCCCTTCAGTACACTTTAAATATGATCCAGTAATAAAGTCTCTTTAAATCAATCTTTCCCAAAAGGTTACAATATATTCCTTTTCTTCTCTAGCCATTTATATTTTCTAGTACTATTCGTATCAGTAGGTTATAGCATACCAACGTTGCCTATAAAAATGCACACATATGGTATAGTGACCAGTTACCACAGTCCTGATGGCAGGAAATGGAACTGAAGAAGGCTAATGAGGGGGAAAGGGACCTAAACTGTATTCTAGAACTGCTGCCTGTTTATCTTTGCAAATTTGTCTATATGCTTATTAGTTATGAAAGTGCTGAGTTTATTTCTAAGTAATTACTTTAGGATAAAGGAAGTCAAAATAGTCACAGTGAAAAGCATCTTTATTTGCATTTGGAATTTGAGCTATAGTCATTAGCAATACATCAGAATAAGATGAAGCTACCAGACACATACTCAAAAGGAAAACAAGATTAAACTAGTAATTGAACCTGAATTTCACCTATGACATAATCAACATGAAAGGATTTGGAATTACTGTTACCGTTAAGCCAGGTCTTGGCAGATAGATATAAACATTCTTCTCCCAACATTACAGGAAAGGGACGATGCCACGGATGTCGTGAGCTGGAGAAAATGAGAGATCTGACAACTCAGAATGCAGTTACATGTTCCATTCTGGTGTTTACCATAAGTGATTTTAATTCTACAATTAATGTTATGCCATTGTTTTATACTACTTCGTTCTGTGAATATGCAAAAGGACTTGGTTTTCTCAAGTCTAGGCAGTTAGGCAGTTTATGGATTAATGTTCAAAACTAATTATAAATAGTTATCCATTTAGTAAAAGGGGATTGGGGGGGGTGGGGGACTGCTTCTTTTAAATGATTTTATAAATGATTACACATACAATATAGAGCGACGATCTATCATTGGCTGCTCAGTAGTTTTCAGCCACCACTTCTGTTCCTCACCGGATATCTGTAAAACAAACCAAACACCCGTCCTGACACATGCTGAGTTTTCTAGGAGAGTTGTGATTCAACCCCATCCCACCACAACCACAAACCACTGACATTTCCGGACATTTCGTTACTTTGGTATCTAAAGTACACAAACCAGGTCCTTAGACCAAAAAGCAGTTTGAAAACTCTTTGTATATTCACAGGCCCTATTTTGCATACAGAAATATGGTTGCTGTAATTATGGGCATACATTAATTGGACAGTGTCCTATTGCAACTGATTATAAATTCAAAGATGTACAAACTATTTTTCCTCCAAAAATCTATTTTGCAAAATTAGTTATTAGTAGAAATAGATACACAGGTTAACTATAAAGTTAACTTTTAGTAAAAATGATAAGGTATTAGAATAATTTATACTATCTATTGATGCTCATTTTATAAATTGAGAGTTATAATTAACCTTGAATATTTTAAAACATTCAGCAAGTACATTTAACATTTCTAATGAGAAATGATGAATTTGAATGTTGCTGGGGAAATTTCACTTGGTAGGGACATTTAACTTTTGTGGATTTTGGCAAGATTTTTGAAATATTTTTTAATGAAATAAATATAAAAATAAAAATATTAAAAAATACATTCTTTTGAATTACATTTGCTATTTTGTTTTTGATGGCTTTTAGTCCTGCAAAAGATGTTAACGAAGCCAGGGAGCTGTGATTGCTAGCACAGTACAGGACAGCTTCTTCATAGTTTAAGTGAGGGTCAGCAACGAACCAATATTCACTCCCTTCTATTATGATTGAAGGTCCATGAATTCCAGCACGCTCTAAAGAAGAAGAATATTAGAGTTATGACTGTGTAAACCAAACTTCACCCTCAAAGTCTGAATTAATGTTCAAAACTTTTATAAATTATAATGCACTTAAATTACTGATCTCTCTGGCCAGAAAAAGGCTTCCTGAAAGGAACCAAGGACTCCTGAGCCAGTGAGTGACCCTGCCACCCAGAGTCACAGAGAAAGACAAATCCACTCTCATGACCTCCTTCCACCCCAGCCAATCACCTTCCCTGTCTGGAGATACTTCATCTCAGTTGAAGTGACCGAGCAGAAACTGGCACTTAGCCCTGGGTTTAAATAAACTAAACGTATTATTAAAAAAGTAAAGGCAGCTTTGCCTAAATTTCAGATTTATTAACTTACCTGGATTGTACCAGTCTGGTGTTTTTGGAGTACGACCTGTATAAGGAAGAAAATAAGTGGCTTAAGTTTAGTGTCCAGTTACAGATCACCGTGTACTGAAGGAAGGGCCTTTAATCTAACTCAAGAGGACTTGCAGTATTGCCGAGGTCTGCCCATTTTTGGCCAGACCATGTCCTTTCATGTTATGATCATTTCAATTTGAATTTTGTGGGGTCTATCCTAAAGCTGTTATAGCAGCAAGAAAAAAAACAGCTCTGTTAAATATTAATTAATACAGTATTACTAGCAGTTCTCTATCTTATGCCATGGAAGTCACAAAGGAAGACCAGATGGATAAGTACAGCTAATAATTAGAATGCACAAATAAGTAAATGAACACAGTGTACACATTACACAGAAGCACTAAGGAATATGATCCAAAATCCTCATCATTGTAGGGTGAGGTTATTCCAGAACCACTTCTCCATCTGATGCAGTTTGAGTCACTGTCCTGTAAACCTGGGTGGGTAGAGTTTACTGTCTCCCAGGAGACCCTGGGAAACAATGTACAATGATCCAGTACTGAACCTTTGAGAAGGTGAAAGACAAAACAGTGAGAAAAATAATAAGAGTCACACAGGCTTCCTGGATAGAAACAGAAATCTGTATGTTACAAAGAATTATGGGCCTTGAAGTTGGGTGGGCCAGTAGTGTCCAAATGCCTTCAGGCCCTTTGGCGTATGGTACTTTGATTCAGCTGCTTTAACTCCCTGACCCTCAACTTTCTACTCTATGGAATGTGAGACTCTACTGCCTAATGCACAAAGACGGTGTGCAGATCCGGTCAAGTGGGCCCTCTGGAGGCGCCCACGGTTCCAGGCAGAGGGCAGCCCTCCCAGCATGCCAGGCTGCTCTCTTCCCTCTTTTCTTTCTGCTCATAGGTCACACTGGTTCAAGTCAAACACACAATTCTATGAATCTTAGAAATTACAGGGTAAAACAGCTATTCCTAATTTTGTTGTTGTATCCTAATACAAAAAATGGCCTATATAGCCAGTGTCTTTGGTTTCTCTCTTGGAGCCAGTTCTCTGTGCCTTGGATAATTTTTACCAATAATGCTGTCTACTAGTTTAAAAAATATATAGTTTCTTGTTTGTAATCATGTGTTAGGGGGTGCTATGCTTAACCTTTAAGTTTCTTTGAGTTAGTGAGAAAATCAGAAAGCAAAGTATTTTTTATACAAGATTATAAATATGTATGTGTGTACAAGGTATCAAAATATAAGATATTATATTTGGGTTGTAGCATTATAGGTAATGTTCCTAAGAACATTTCTATCACTCTTACTTTTGATATTGTTTTCTCAATTAAAAAAAGAATATATCTCCACACTGGTTACGGCTGTCCACAGACAATGGTATGGTGATTGCCAGAGGGAAAGGAGGGTGGGGGAGATAGAAGAGGGTAAAGGCGGGATAAATGGTGATGGAAGGAGACTTGACTTGGGGTCGTGACACACACAGTATGATACACAGATGATGTATTATAGAATTGCATACCTGAAACCCATATAATTTTATTAATCAATGTCATCCTGATAAATTCAATAGCAATTTTTTTAGATTGCCAAAATGTCTCTTTTAGAGAAGAGAGGACTAATTAGAACTGGCTCAACAGGTAATAAACAGGCAAAAGATAGGGAAAAGGTACAGTGACTTAGGCTACTTAAGAGGTGAACTGCTCTAAGAAAACCAGAAAATACAGATTAATACAGGTTAGTTGAGCAAACTTTGGTTGTCCTAAATATACATATCTCCAACCACGTGAATGTGACACACTGTAACTTAGAAATTTAAAATTAAAAACTATCAAAGGGGAGTTAACATAACATTTAAACCCTGGATCATGCAATCATTAATTGCTTCAAATGATTGGGAATGAGCTGAGATAGGAAGTTCTGCAGTTTTTAATTTTGTTTTTGCATAGGGAGAGAAGGGGTGCAATCATTTAGAAGATTTATTTGGTTGATTTATGTTTGTTACATTAGTTAATTCCCTTATCTTTTGTTTAAAATGAAAATATATATAATAAAGAAAAAGTACCCAAATGCTCTTTGTAAATACTTCCTGTAGCTACTGGTCTGTCATTCCTAAGGTTGCACTGGTGTGAACTCTCGCGTTTGCACCATCATTCGAACAGCAGGCAGTGTGGCAGCTACCGGTGAAGGCACACTTTGGAGGCAGCAAGGACACTCGGTGGCAGGCTAGCAAGCTGCCAGAGTAATGGGAGCATCACCACTGATGCTTCAAACAAGAGACATTGTCCACATTAATGGTATATATTATTTAGCTTTCCACTTGCTTGAGGATATCCATACTGGTTTTCCTTTGTTCTTCCTTCAGGTTGAATCAATAATCAGGCATAACTATAATGTCTTCTCTGGAAAGACCCCATCAACACACACACCCCCACACACAAGTCCCCCTTTATTAATGGACTGCCCGTTTGTCATTGCGAAAGATATTAGACAGTTTCTGTACCAAATGTCACACCTGAAGCTCTTTTAAAGGCAATAGGGTAGCCTTTTGTTAAGGAAAAAGAACATTTTTCTTACAGGCAGTTCCATGATGCAGTCTTTGGGTTCTTTGAGAACTTGTGGGAGGATATACCTTTGGTTTCAATGAATCTGTTTACATGGAATTCAGAAATTCATTTTGGAACTTTCTGTACACTTACCACTAACACTTTCATATATGTAGTATCTGCTTAAAATAGTTTGGGAGTTAAAAATCTTAAGTGTTTCCTTAACTGTCCTTGACGTTTTCCTGGTAGAAAGCTAAGTAAAGGACACCTGTTTATTCCCTTTCTCTCCTGTTTGTCACCACTCTACTAATCAAGCTATTTCCTGAATTTGAACCATATAAACTATTACTGGTTTATGAGTTCACTGAAAATTTTTCTGAAGTTTTCAGGAAAATGCTTAAATTTTATTTCCTGATTCTAACTTCATTTTTTCCTTCATTTTGCATCAAAATAAAAATGATCTGCTCTGCCATGTTGCCTTTTTTACTTAAAATAATCTTTCATTCCAGATCTAATTATCCTCAGTTAGCCTTAAATTGTTTCTTCTATACTAAATCTTTCATAATAAAAGTGGAAGATGCCATTGAATTTCAATAATCCAGCATTCTCAGGGGTAGTACTCAGGCAGGATGGAGCTTAATATATTAATGGCAACTTCAAAGTTTTTTTAAAATTACAATTATAGACTAAAATGCTCTCTTAGGTACTTGTGGTTCAGCATTCACAATGTTCACATGCAAAGACTATGAAAAGAAATGACTACCACTTACCTTTTGGAATCTGACACACCCATTCCAGTTTTGTATCACAAGCAAAAGGCCTTAAATAAATAATTTCTCTGTCATTATAGAAATACCAGCTTCTTCGCCATAGCCTCTGTGTAACCTAAAGGAGGAAGAGGATTGCACATTATTTTGAGGCTGATGAAACCTTTATACAACACTAAATGGGTTTTTAAAACTCTAATACCTAAGATATTTATTTAATGAATGGGACACATGAATGAATACAGTATTTAAACAGTAGCAGCCTAAGCAATAGGCTGATAAAGGAACATATAAGATTGTGTTGATGTTCAAAATGCAAATTACTGTTTTTTTCTGTTTTGTTGATATGAAGTTGTAGAATCTTGTACCTTTAAATTTGGGGTAGAGCAAGCTAGAAAAGAGTATTTGGTTCAGTGGTTTGCGAACACCAGGCTGCGCTACAGCAGGTCTGCAAACAGTGACATCAGAGTTTGGCATCAGGGGCCCAGGATCCTTCTTCAGTGTTGCTCTGCATTCCTAGCACGTTGCCCTTCTCCACACGGTCCAAGATGGTGCTCTGCACACTCCAGCCAGCAAGCAAGGAGAAGGGAGAGGGGAGGCACGACCTGGAAGGAGCATCCATCCCTTTTTGGACTGTTTTCTCTTAAGGCCAAGATTCTCGTGAGTACAGAGGCAGGTGAGATAAGATTCTCCTACAACACCGCTCTGGCTGGCCTTATTCCTGATGCAGGAAGCATCCGTGTCTCTTTTATTTAGTTTGTTGGTAGATTTTTCAATCTTTTCACACAGGGGGCCTCTACTTACACAGAACATAGTCTATTGTAGCAGTGTTGTGGAAACTTCACAGGCTTCTCAGAAGTATTCACCTTTTCATGTGCTAAATTGGGAATTCCATAAAGATGACATGCTACGAAACAGTTTGTTACTAGAACAGTTACTTTGAAAACAGTGCTTTCCAATGGCCTTCTCAGTTCTTTGTCTCAAACTTCCTGTAACATTTCTGGTCAGTTGCCTTCTTGAATCTTTTTTTCCTCATCTTCTTACATTGATGTATAGGTAATTCCCCCAAATTTACTCCTTGGTCCTTTGATCTATCATTTAATATACATTTTCCCTCCAATTCCAGTCTCTTGATTTCTACTTACTATAGGATTCTATAGTAAGAATCCTATAGTTAGCTTGGATTCCTGATGCTAGCTTGGATTCAAAATATCTGAACTAAAATGCACTATTTTCTCCATAAACCAGTACCCCTTCTGACTATTTCCATAAATGTCTAGTCATACAGTGCAGTGAACCCAGGCACATGGGTTTAAATTTTAGTTCAGTGACACATAAGTTACTCAGAATTCAAATTTCTTCCATGTAAGACAAACACATTAACAGTACCTACCTCACAAGCTTGCTTAAGCGTTCAGTGAAGTACTCTGTCTATGCGACATGCCTAACACTGAGCTAGCTCTGGAGTCAGCAAGTGTTAACAGCTGCATCACTACCACCTTCACCATCTTTATTCTCCCATAAAACTTATGCTTTGCTGTTGCATAAAACATACTTTGCCTGCTATAACCCTTGTCATTCCTTGTTTACTTGTGTTTATCTCTAAATAGACTGTAAGTTCTGTGAAGACAATGACTGCTTTATACCTTGTCATAACTGTACTTCCAGAGCATCACAGGCTGCTTGGATATATTACTTAATGAAATGAATAAATGAATCAATTCTGTAAAGGAAGATGCCTGTTTTTTTATGTCTTTTGGCCCTATCTATTGCATCTTGAAATCTGTTTCAAGATGAATCTTCTCACACCCTCTTTAGTTCATGTCAAAAACTTTGGAAAATACTGTGTTGCCTACCCAAAAATGTACAAACTCCTTAACCAGGCAACAATCCTATTCCCCAACTTTATTTTCAACAAACACCACCAGTGAAAACTTCCTGATCTATACTGTGTTCTCCTCACACCTCAGCCTCTCCCTTGCACTCCTACTTTATTTTAGGCCCCTTCCTCATACCACGTCCCCATTAGAAAGCTTTAACTCACCCTACCAGACCAAATCCTATCGGCCCAATTCAAGTCCCACCTGTTTCTGGAAATAGGCCACCGGAATTATTTCTTCTTCTGAGTTTCATTAGCCCTCTTTAGCCCACTCATTTGGAGGTTATTACTGCATAGCAATAAGAGCTTTCTTGAATACAAATTTTATCTTCTCAAATGAAGTATAATTCAGTTTCTTGAGGGCTGGGTCATGGCTATACCACTTACCTCCCATCACACCTAATGTGCTCCACACACAAAAGGCACTCCAAGGATCTGTTGCCTAACTGCACATGATACCAGATTTGTTTTTAAAATATGTGGAATTTCCACCATTGTACTGACCTTGATGGCAGCACAGTCTCTGATATCATAATCCTGCAGAAATTCATTTTCCATGATAATAGTAGACACCTGAAAAGACAAGAGAGGCTTGAGAATTTAAGACTGATGTATAAAAATACCTGCAATGTAGATGCAGTTTAGGTGGCTTTAATATCTCAAGTGTGTTCCTATGCCATGGGAGGAAAACTCTGTTGTCTCCTTTTTAATATGAGGATGCTAAATCATGAGAGGACTTAGAAAATGTCATAATGTCATCAGTTTCCAAGCAAAGGAATAGTTTTGGAAGTGGAGGTGAGTGGTGTATTAAATTAGCAATTGGAATCACAGAATCAGGAGCTTGCAAAATACTTTCTTTTTTTTGTATGTGTTGAAATGCTAGTTATTTGATAAACTATTCTCAGGTACGCTCCAACTTGAAAATGAAAGTCAAGGAATTTTACATTTAGAAAGAATACAAAATGAATTGACACAATTGATAATGTGGAGTGCATTTTTAATATTTGAGAATTACCTGCTTTTATAGGCACTACCTAAAACTTCTCTTTAGGATAATATAAACATTTGATATACTATTGAAGGACTCTTTAGGGTTCTCACAAATTATTTCCTCTAATAAAGGTGCTTTCTTTTTTATATAACTCATATTATTAAATAACAAAAGTAAGAGTTTCCCATTATGAAAAAAAAATTAGAAAGAAAAAGAAACAATCAGTTGTACTACCCAAAGATGACCACTATATCTATATACAACATATCTACATATTCTATGTATATCTACGTATGTCTATTTGTCTGTATTATATCTACATCTATATCTATTGGATTATATAGAGAAAGCCTAAACATATATTTATATTTATAAATAAGATTAAAGTTAGTAACTTGTTTTATCTATACTTCATATTTATGAACCTATTTCCATTTCAATAAAGATACTTCTACAAAATTAATTTAATGGTTGTTTGGTATGTGGATGTATTATTTAATAATCAATTTACTTGTTATTGAAGCAAACACTCTTTCAACATTACCCCAAACAAGAAAGTTTAAACTCACTGGTGTATAATCACTCCATTGCCAGGATCCTTGTAAATCTGGGCTCCTTTTATTCAAACCTATCCACAGCCAGCGTTCGCTACTGCGTGCAAAAGAAGGATTAAAAAAATAGCCTTAAGCAAACTTAGGACAAATAAGTTTATTCAGAAGACCTGTCACTCATTGAAAAACATAGCTTCAAGCTATATAAAGTCTTCTGAAATGAAACCAAACCCTACAGATAGGGTAGCTGTGGAAAAATACCATAGTTTTAAAACTAAATTTTAAGTCATTTCTGTCACATGAAAGGCAAAAACTATTCCACTTTGAACTTAAGAGAAAAAATGTATATGATTATCCTTAAATTTTTACTGTAGAGCTTCAATATTAGACGATGTTGTCAGATACAGTTAAATATGACAATGGCATTTCTTCAAAGTGTCTGTCTACAATACTGTCAAATACCTTCTTTTCAAAATGCAGAACAAGCCATTTGGCTACATTTTTATTAAACTAGATTTAAAAAATTACTTAATTCCCACTGCCCATTAAATTCAAAGTAAGTAAGTATTTTCTAAATGCCAAACTCCATGGGCTATAGCAGAGCAATATAATTACACAATCACTTATGTGATTACATTTAATATTCATAACTATTATACTTCGATATACAAGGTATTGAGGTAGGTGCAATGGTGTTACAGAGAAGTACAATACATACTATCTACTCTTAAAAGGCATATAAACTAGTCAGGAAGACAAAATATATATGAACAAAGAAAACATTAAGACCATTTTTGAAAGACATTAACGATATAAAATTTTCGCACATTTTAGGTGCTACAGAAGTTCAACTATAGGAAGTCAGAAAACAATTTGTGAGGTTGGTGGGAAAAAGGGCAGTCCTCAAAGGACGGCTAACGTTTCTTTCCAGCCATAATCTGAGTGTTTGCCACGTGCCAGTGCTCAGATTGGCAGAGAAGAGAAAGGATAAGCATTTCAAGGAAAATATTTACAATATATAGAGTCAGGGACATACATTGTAAATGATCTCTTCTCCTCAGTGAAATTTATGCTCTAGTGTAGGGGACCGGTTTGTTTCAGTCTGGCAAATGCGACTCAGCTCTGTATGGAAAACCTACAGAAGTGAAGTGGTGGGCAGGAGCCAGGCCTTCAAACCGAGTTTTCCCATGGGAATCAGGCCTAGAAAATGCATACAGACTGGTATGGCTTGCTCTTGGTAAAACTCCATCACACTGGTCTAAAACAACAAATGTGTATCGTCTATCTTCAAGGTGATTTCCAAAGCCTGTGTGAATTTGCCCAAGGACAGAGCTAATCAGCTTGCTGCCATTCCCCTCTGCATGTTATTTTCATTTCCTTGATTGTCCCTAAAATGTAGACAACAATATTCTATGTAATAGATAATAAGTCTTTCTCTGATGTAAGACCTGAGAAAAACAATAAAAGCCTGTCTAGGCAAGGGTCGAGGTGCTCTCCTCTTGAGGGAGTGGTCAAGGCAGTCACAGGCACTCTCCCCTTGAGGGTAGCCATGCCGTCCCCTTTTTCTCCACAGGACTGCTGTCTCCTGTGCATTTATTTTCTCCTTCAGCCACAACAGGCAGACTCTGCTGGCCAGAGTCTGCCACACTCTAGTCAGGGAGATATTGCCCATATAAATTATAAAGAAGAGATATGACTGTAAGAAACTTGTCTCTACCTCTAACCCAACTTGAAAAAATTCTGTAAAATGTACTACACATTCTAGGTCTTAATAAGTACTCTGCTTTCCAAGTAAAATTTTTAAAGTATATTTTATTGATTATGCTATTATAATTGTCTCATTTTATTCCCCTTTATTCATCTCCACCTTGCACCCTCCTTCCCACCCACCAGCATTCCCCCACTTAGTTCATGTCTATGGGCCACACATATAAATTCTTTGGCTTCTCCATTTCCTATACTATTCTTAACCTCTCCCTGTCTATTTTCTACCTACCATTTATGCTTCTTATTCCCTGTACCTTTCCTCCCATCTTCCCTCCCCCTTCCTGCTGAAAACCCTCCATGTGATCTCCATTTCTGTGATTCTGTTCCTATTCTAGTTGTTTGTTTACTTTGTGTTTGTTTTTTTTTTAGGCTCAGTTGTTGATAGTTGTGAGTTTTTTGTCCTTTTACTGTTTATATTTTTGATCATCTTTTTCTTAGATAAATCCCTTTAACATTTTATATAATAAGGGCTTGGTGACCATGAACACCTTTAACTTGACCTTATGTGGGAAGCACTTTATCTGCCCTTCCATTCTAAATGAAAGCTTTGCTGGATAGAGCAATCTGGGATGTAGGTCCTTGCCTTTCATGACTTGGAATACTTCTTTCCAGCCCCTTCTTGCCTGTAAGGTCTCTTTTGAGAAATCAGCTGACAGTCTTATGGGAACTCCTTTGTAAGTAACTGCCCCATTCCAGTTGTTATTGTTATGTTGTACGTTCTACAGAGAAAGAGCACCAGTTTTTAGACTTAAGAAAATCCCAGTGGACACAATTAAGCCCAGTGTGAATTTAGTAGCTGTAAGAGGAATCTGCAGTTTGTGTCTGCAACTAATCAGAACTTCCTTAGAGCCTTCCAAATTTACCATGTTTCCTGGTTGTTGGATATCTAAACCACAGGGTCGAGCTAATTGCTATATACAGTGTAATTAGAACTAGATAGCTAAAGTAATAAGGAGGTTCAGTTTTGGGGAATTTGTGCAGAATTTTTTGCTGCCCTAAAGTAATCACTAGGTAGTTTATCTTCTTTACACAATCAACAGTACAAACAGAAAGATGATCTTAGATCACTTGTCAAAGCTGCTAGAGATCTGTCCCCAACCTGTCTACCCCGTTTTCTCTTGGTTCCACCTTTTACCACTCAGAAGCCTGTGCCTTCAGGCCCAAATCTGCCTGTGCTGCAGCATTTTGAGAACAGTTTCTTAGGGAGCTGAGTTTGTCCTACTGTCCAAAATTCCCTATTTTCACTACTTTTCTGAGATCGAACTTCATTTCAACCCAGACATTTTTAATTTTCAGCTTCCATTTCAAGAGATACACTCGTGTGTTATAAATATAGAAAATAGTAGCTACTTGTGTTTATTTTCTATGTGATAAGGGATGGAAAACATTTCCTCAATTACAGCTTATTTCTGGTTTGACCTGATTTATCTGTAGGCAGATAAAAAGAAATTGGAAATCACATTGATTATTGCACATCTCTAACGTGGATTTTAGAAAATTTTAGAAAAAATTGATCATAACTAGGGAATCAAATGAGTTGAAATTTGATCTCTCTTTATAAATTTCTTCTACTCTGAGCACTAAGTAATGGTTTAAGGCTGTTAGGTTAGGAAGGCATTGCATAAAAGGTTACTATGTGTATTTGTGTTAACATACCCATTCTCAATGAAATTTCCTGCTGCATCTGCATCTGGTTTCTAAGGAAAACAGCATCTCAGCCATAACCTCCAATAAATACTATTTGATGAGGGTGCTTAGTTTGCAAAGCCCTAGATTTATATCTGAATCCATTCATGCCACATCACAGGGGGTGGTGCACCAGCAGCAATGGCATTGCAAACAAGGCTTTCTTCTCTAATCCTATGACTATTTTTGCTCAATGGCTTTCCCTGGTGGGTTGCTATTAAGAGTTGCAAAGATCTTAGAGCCTTAATGACTTGGTATACCATGAATCCTTTTCACTGAAATACAAATAGAGATGTGGGATGTAGATTGTGAATGTATAGCAGTAATCTGACTTAACTTTTTGGTAGGCAATACACAATTTGGGCAATGGACATCTTGCTGAGAAAGGTCATTTCCTGCAATAAAAAGCTACGGTCTTCAGGGAGTACACTTTAGAATCATTTTTCTGATATAAATAGGTTTTCTTCCTTCTCTCCCTTCAAGCCACAGTCACAATATTGTTTTTAGAATGTGCTGTCTGTAGGTATAGCGTGGGCAAACAATCTCCTTGTTAATGGAGTGCATAAGCAGACACCGCAGTCTGCTGAATATGGCATTGTGTTAGCTGCTGGGATAAAGGTATAATAAAATATAGTTCCTATGAGTGAAAGGATTATGGTGATTTTTTTATTGTGCTTTTCTGTTTCCTAAATTCAATATGCATTACTTTTGTGAGCAGAAAAAATTAAATGTTGTATATTCTGTGTTACACTAAATGTTAACTCTGTATAAACAGGAGCTAGGATTTGAAGTGATTTTTATTCATTATCATTTTTTATATTTCACAAATTTTAGGTAGTGAACTTGCATTAGTTTTTTAATTGGGGTGGGTGGAACCTCAGCAAGTGTGATCAGAAACTGAGAAGCAAATCAAGAAAGATTCCTTAATTACCTCTGAGACTTTAGGTTTCTTTTCTAATGTAATCTATTTTGTGTATAGAAGCTCTTATAGACCATTTATATCACATATAATGTTCTATTTTCCATTAATTGATTCCCACAAATAGCTATAACCTCACTGCTTAGTATTTATCCATGGATCTCTGTTCCAGTTAAAGATTCTTAACTTTTTGCTTGGTGTGATTAAAAATCCAGTTTATGTCAGTATTTTACTTTAAAAAAAATACTTTAGCCTAGACAGCATGATACTGTGTGTGTCAAACTTAAGAACTAGGGGCCTGTAAGTTACCCTGCTTGAAATTCTTACTTCAGGGAGGATCAGTAGGGTATTAGTAAGGCCATGTTAGAAGCAGCCACCACAAGGACATCGGTCATCCAAAGCTTTGGTAATCAGCAGAGTGAATGTCAGAAATGGATTTATATCAGTGAAATTAGATGCTTGTTAATCAGAGTAATATTAGAAATGGACTCTCACTGATGAAACTGAAGTTATTCAAGACATGAGAAATGGCTAAAATATTTAGAGACTCTCACCCTTCATGAAAGAGTATCAGAATCTGGTGAGGCCAGTAGTCTACGCTATTAGAAATGGACTAGTGCTTAAGCTCCAAATAGTCCCATGTCTGGTCATTGGGTCAGGTGACTGGGACTGCAGGATTCTGACAATAATGGGAACAGAATCCTACCTCTGGAATACTGTCACATTGTCCTCTAATAAACCTTCCACTCAAGATGGTAGTTGGAACATCTAAAAGGACAGACTGCTGGGATGTTGTCAAGCTTACCAAACAGGTTTTATGAAACATTTTGTGCCTGTTTCAATGAATGTTTGTTTAATAAACATCTGTATGTATGGAAGATTTGGTCCAAGTTTTGCATTCATTATAACATACTATCAAGGTTGTGGGGAGTAGCTAAGAAACACTCATCTCAAAAAAGACCTGCCGTGGCTGTATGACTCAGTGGATGAGTGCCGGCCTATGAACCAAAGGGTCGCCAGTTCAATTCCCAGTCAGGACACATGCCTGGGTTGCAAGCCAGGTCTTCAGTAGGGGGCGCACGAGAGGCAACCACATATTGGTGTTTCTTTCCCTCTCTTTTTCCCTCCCTTCCCCTCTGTCTAAAAATAAAGTAAATAAAATCTTTTAAAAAAATAAAAAGAACCCAAGAGTTAGTATATCCAAATAGGCTTAGGTTGGTCTGCAATGAACTTTTGTATATTAATTTCTAATGCTAGAAAATATACTCTAGAATACCTAAAATTCTATAATAGATACTTAATAAATGAATGAAATAGGTATTTTATTTTACATCAGGTTTCTAGCACACTGTAGTGAAACTTTCTTTCATAAGGAAAACACAATAGTGGATATATTAATACATATCTAGAAAATGTGGAAAATGTTTAAACATTTAGAAAATCCCTCAAAATCTTATCTCCCAAAGGCAACAATGATCTTTATTGATGCATTTTGTGGTCTACTTTGAATATAAATATTTTTTACATCTTCATAATTTGCTTTCCCCACCACTAAATATATTATATTTACATGTTATAGTATTGTTCTTTTAAAATCTTAGTGCACAGGGGATAATTCCAAATGAAGATCAATAATAGTGATGATAATAGAGATCTTTACCTTTTTCTCACATTCATGGAAATGCATTTAATGTTTAATCATTAAGTTAAATATGGCTATTGGCTTAACTATTCTATTCTTAATTTAATAATAATTTATATAATCATTATATTAATTAAATATGTTAAGTATATGATATATGTTCATATTAAGCCAGGAATCAATCGTGAATTTTACCAGATGAATTTTTAGAACTTATTAAGATGATTATATGATATCTGTCTTAATAAATAGACCCAACTTTGTATTCTTGAAAGAAATTCTAAATTGTCAAGGTGTTTTATTCTGAGATATTATAATGTAGTGGGTTAAAAATGTGGGCTGTATGGGTTCAACTATTAGATCCTTTCCTTATAGCTATATAACCTTGGATAGGTTTTACTTCCCTGTGTTTCTGTCTTCTCATTTAGATGTAGTGGGCACAGTAACAGTACCTGCTTTATAGGTTGTTCTAAGGATTAAAAGAGCTAACAGAAAACACTTAGGACATTCATTATCTGGCAAATAATAAGCATTATACAAGCATTTGTTTTTATATAAGCAGTTAGTATTTACTTTTTTTAAGTCCAGTCATGAGACTGGTCTGTAATTCTTTGCGCTATTGTTAACAGACTTTGATATCAGAATTAGACTAGTTTGTGAAGAAACTGAATGCTTGCATTAGTTTCTATGTGATGGAGTACAAGCTCTTGCTTGTACTATTGAAATATTGTACATGGTAGTGATCTTTTTTATAAAATGTGAAGGAATTCATGTACTGAACTATATAGTTCCCATTTGTTTCTTGGAAGATATTCTTGGTGAACTTTTTCAATTCCTCCCATGGCTACTGGATTATTGGGTTTCTACTTATCAAACCATGGGAATTGACTGTGGGAGTTTGTGGAGGTGGGATGGGAAGAGGAGGACAAAGGGGGAAAATTGAGATAACTGTAATAGAATAACAATAAAAAATCTGAAAAAAATAAAAAAAAATAAAAAAGACTAAAAAATTTTATATTTCCCTAGATAGTGTTCATTTCATAATTGCATGTATAATAGAATAGGATTATGCATAGCATTCTCACCAATTAAAAATTTTCTTCATGAAATGGGTTTTATAATTCCCTACTCAGGATTCATTTTACCTATCTGTTTTCTTTTTATTTTCATGGTTTAATCATCAGTAGATTTTTTTCCCTGTACATTCTGGTCTCAGTACCTTTGCTTACGAAAGGAGCCCATTTACCCTGGCTCCTTTTCCTACCTTACCTTTCAAAATATTACCTTCTCTTCCAAGAACATCCTTCTTCAAACATTTTTCCCAATTAAGAGATCCTCCCAGAATCACTCTCTCCCTCCTCTGAATTCCCATCATCCCTCCTTCCTATGTACTAGATGATGCACTATAATTCCCTTATCTCCACGATTGGACTTTACTGTGCTACGCAAAGGGTGGGGCCTCTGTCTTCCTCATCTTTGAATCTCTCATAGTGTCTTATACACAAAAATACTTGATGTTTGATGATGCCAAGTACTGAATGACTCATGTTAGATAATAACATGTCAATTCTGAATGTGTAGCAGATATCCAATTTAAGACAGAAAATCTCATTCTAAAAATTACCTGAACTGGTCCATTAAAAAGTGAAGAAATTCCTTTACTTCATTCACATGATGGAAGCTGGGAAGGTGTCCTCCAAGTGCTTGGCAGAATCTCTCAGCTTCTTCCCAGTTCCTCTTCCTTACAATTCTTTCTATATGAAATAGCTTAAGAAAACATAATGTTAATTTGTTTTCTGGTATAATCATAAAATATTCATAATTTTAAAATCAATTACAGGCAAATGTAATGGGCCCCTGAAATGGATTCTTATAGGCATAATGAAGATGTGGGTAAATTCACATATACTGTCACAGACTGAAAGTGTCACTGAAGGCCAGCACGGGTGCCAGACACTGCTGTAGAGGCATGACCTTCCTCAGGCTAGAGAACTGCTCCAATAAGATGTGATGCTCTCCTGCACTCCTAGGACCTGGAGAGATCAACTGAACCAGCAGATGAGGCTATACATACTTATGAGTGGTTTCAGAGGGGACTTCTGCAAAGAAATGTGCTAACAATATAATTCTGAACATAATACACTGAGATCTGCACAAGTACAGAACTCTTTTCTGAAGTACAAGAATCAAAGGGCAGACTGCACTGATGTGCAAAGATTGACAGAGGATGACAAAACAAAACTTGCCGCTAAGGACTGTTTCTTTGGTTTGTGATGACTCATTTTATGCCAAAGAACGATAGTCATTGCAAAAGAAGAGGAGGAGCAGGTGACACATTAGTAGATTGAATTATTGGTCGTGATTTTTCAGTTCCCTTGATATAATTATACATTCCTTCCATGGCCTTTCCAGTGGGTGACGTACACTTCTCTGTATAATAATACATTCACTTGGGGCTCTGCCATGTGACTTGCTGTGATCAATGGGATATTAATGGAGGCAAAGTGAGTGGATGCCTGAAATGTTCTTAGACAGCTGGGCTTGCCTCTCAGGCTCCAGTGGTTGGCTGTAAAAAGAAGAAACCCCTGACAGCTGCTGCCCACTCAGCCTGAGACCCAAATTGAAGGACAGCCTGGAGCCCAGCAGAGTGAACCCACAGCTGAAAGCAGAGCTAACTATTCAAGACCAAAATCTATCAATCAAACCATATCTGATCTGGAGATCTGTGAACATGAGATTAAATATTTTTGTCATAGCCCCTGAATTTTAGGGTGGAATATAATGATTTCTTTGCAGAAACAATTAACTGATACACTAAAATAATGTGTTTTTTTACATTGTAAGAAGTGATAGAACTCTTCATGTGATAACAATAATTAGAGGAATATAAGAATCATAAGCTAAGTTTCAGCATGGCGTGAAGCTCACCCAACTTCCCAGAACAAAAGAACCACAGGAGCCCTGGCTGGTGTAGCTCAGTGGATTGAGCACGGGCTGCGAACCAAAGCATCGCAAGTTCGATTCCCAGTCAGGGCACATGCCTCGGTTGCGGGCCAGGTCCCCAGTGGGGACCACATGAGAGGCAACCACACACTGATGTTTCTCTTTCTCCCCTTCTCCCTCCCTTCCCCTCTCTAAAAAAAATTAATTAATTAATTAAAAAAAAAAAAAGAACCACAGGAAAGAGCCAGTTCTGACTCTGGCCATGCTCTTTTGGGTAAGACATGAGTTGATGTGGGAATAGCTGTCTGCTGCCACAGATTCAACGATGCCCTCCCTGACAAGGACTCTGTGCTCCCAACCACTTTGGTAAGTTACATATACGTCTCAGGAGGAGTAAAATTTGCACATGGACATGGACTTGGATTATAGATAAATAAATTCATTGAAGGACTGAGTGTTACATTACCTTATAGCAAGAAAGACCCAAGGGGAAACTATACCAGCCTTCGGGACAGGGGTCTTCAGGCTTGGGGGCGGCTTCTTCGGGCTCAGCGGGCTCAGCAGGCTCAGTGATTTTCTTGCATATTGAAAGCGCTCTGAAGCTTTTGCAGTCTTTTACTTCCCATTTCCCAAGAGACTTTTCAGTTGTCATAGCTACACACCCACCTCGAGAAGCTGGGGTTAAATGGGAAAGTTTAATTAAAAATTACATTTTAAAATTTAAAGTCCAAACATTTTTCAGTGCCCTTACCCTTTCTTTGAGCCCAGGCAGGAAGAGAGAATAGGAAAGAAATGTGATACTCATAATAATGATGGTGTGATGATGACAATGAGAATACAGAGGAGTGTTTGCTACTTGCCAGGTACTACTCTAAGAGGAGTCAATGAATTGAATCCTCACACAAAAAAAGCTAGAGTGGATTTTGTTGTCATGCTGAGGTACAGTGAGGATTAGTGACTTGTCCAAGGTCACATGTTAGTAAGTGGTCACTCCAGGACAGAAATCCAGATGGTCTGTGTGCAGAGCTGTACCCTAAACCACTGTGCTGCTCAGAAAGGCCTAAGTGGTTCTTAGTAACTTTGAACCACTTTCAACAGTTATTTTTTTTATAATCCTCACTTGATGACATGCTTATTGATTTTAGAGGGAGGGGAAAGAAGGGAGAGCGAGAGGGAGAGAGAAACATCGATGTGAGAGAGAAACATCAATTGCTTGCCCCTCATAAGCCTCCTGACCAGGGACCAAATCCACAGTTTAGGCATGTGCCCTGACTGGGAATGGAACCCATGGCCTTTCAGTTTTATGGGATGATGCTCCAATCAACTGAGCCACACTGGCTAGGGCCACTCTGAACCGTTTTTAAACAACTTGGTACACCTCAAAACAAAACTCATACAGATTCAGATCCAAAGGAAGGGCTGATACAACTAAGGTAGAGGACGTATATGTGTCTACTATTAATTTTATGACAGACAGAATTTTATTTATTTACAAAAACATTAAAAGGTAGTTTGTATTATCAGATACATTGGGTAAGAATAAGTGACCTGTCCACAATCAGAGTTAGTGAGTGGAGGAGTCAGGACTCCCACCCAGATCTGTCTGACAAAGCACCATGCCCCCTTTCCCATTCGGCCACACTGCCTGAAGTGGGCGGAAGACAAGAGCATACACTGGAAGCGATGAGGACACCTTCTATTCCACCAGCCAGAGGAGCCACATGGTTCCATGTCTCATACTTATACCTGAACAGAAAGAGGAACAATGACCTGGGGAAAATAATGCTGTGCTACCCTGGATGAAAGTGCTACTTTTCTCTGGTTCTACCTGCTGTCCATGGCTTGCCCATAACAGGCGAAGCTGACTGAAGCTGGGAGTAATAATGGTAAAACGAGCTTCATGTCAGGCTTTCTGGCTACAGGAATGACAGGACAGACATTGTGGTTATGTCCTGGCACCTTTCCAACCACTGAGACTTATCTGTAAAGAATGTGACATTGGTTGTGAGATGTGAGTGTCTATAAAGGAAATCACATGTGTTTTACATATTAGAAAATTTTGATTTAAGATGAGATTTAAACAGGATTAACATCTGTATCCTCCATTTTATACAACTAAAAAGATGACTTTGTTACCAATACCATTCACATTTATGATGATGACCATGTGTTGTGAATTTCGTGGGCATTCTCTATTTCAAATATTGTGTTTAATTATACACTCACATGTTTTAATTTCTGTATTATGAAAATTGGTCTTCACAATCACATTATATAAATATAAGAAAACAGAAATAATTTAAAGGTAAAAAAGTTGGATTCTTTATAATTACTGCCTTATACAAGGCCAAAATCCTCTGAAAAGCATTGAATTAGTAATCAGGAGATCTGGATGAGAGCCATTCAACAATCAGGCAACTTCTGTCAAGTAAATTCCCTTTCTAAACCTCATCTTCTCAAAGCTGAAAACAGAAGGAACTTCGAGGTCCTTTGAATTAAATGTTTTGCTTCTAAGGCTAATGACAGTCAATACTTTAGGCTAGTTAAAGAAGGATGAATTAACTTTCAGAATAAATAATACCTACAATATATTGCCTCCTTAATTCTTGCCCATGAGGATAATAGAAGTAAACACATTTAATTTTGGAGAAAGAAGTTAAAAAGCAGAGAGATGAAAATATAACATGCTTTGCAATGAAGCTTCTAGATTCTGCTTGAGTCTTATATGGAAAGAAAAAAAAACTCACAGTGAGTGTTCTAGCTCTATGCCATTAAAAGGTGGTTTCTGAGAACTGAGTTTTCTAGCTTCTTATATTGGGTTATTATTCCCAAAGTTTTAATAGGGAAGACATAGTCACTGTTTCTATTTATGATCCCAAGATTCTAGTCTTGAAGATTGTAATTTCCCTCACATTTCAAAGGTAAGTAAAGAACAGATTTGGCAGGGATGCTGCATTTCACAAGTCGCTGAATTCTATTACTTTAAAGGCTAAGACACTCACCTGGCTCAAGAAAATTCCAGTTGGAAAAGGTTACAGACCGCTTTACTCCACCAACACTTGCCCAACTATACTCTCCTTGTGAATCTACATCTCTCAGGCCAGTCCAGAAGTATTTTCCTGGAGATTTAGTATACTTTCTAATCATATCATTCAGGAATTCTTGCTCGAATCTACAAAACAAGAGTCAAATTAGTAGGTGTTTTTACAATGACTGAATTACTATATACACAGAAGATTCACTTTTTCCTTAGGAAGATTATTTAGCAAAGGAACCCAGAGTTAAAAGTTCACTAGTACATGTTTACTGATAGTCACACCTGCTAGTTATAGTCAGATTGCAGTTGGTTCCAAAAGAGACCTCATCCTTGTAAATCTTGTAACAGGTTTCTCCATGTCTCTTCCATCCCTAAATCAGAGGAGAAATACTGTCACACTGTCTTCCAGACCTGCTGATGATGCCCCACCCCTGACAAATGAGGTTCTGCTGACACCTCACAATTATGGAAATTAAGGATGTGGCCAATGAATTCATGCACATGATAAGGGTGGGGTACAATTTCTAAGATAACCTCCGCAGGACTGTGAGCCTGTGTCAGACAGAAGGTGTCGTAGTTCTCTTTAGCTTCAGGGCCTAGCTCACCATAGGAGTATAATGTTCTTGGATGAATTGTTTTTGAACAGAAATAACATAAGTAAGGGAAGTAAAGATATCAGCATTGAGGATAGTAAACATACACATTTTTATAGAAATTCATGAATAGGTAATTCTTTTTCCTATAACTCTTTTTTTCTTCTGTAAGAACACTGATATGCTATGATTTACTGTCCTCTGGCTTGCTTTAATGTAAATGAACAGAAGCTAGTAGTCTTCTATTTTCCAGGTCTGAGTTGTTGAAGTCTCAGTTGCCATCCTTTACCAAGAAGGTGTCATGCTGCTCAGAAACATATATGCAGGAGTTTCACATACCTCATCTGGAGGACACATCTTATCAGATCTTGTATCACTTATATTTTCTCCCTTTTTCTTACATACATATTTAAGTTTCTCTTCACATGATTGGACTTTCCATTGACCTAGCTTTTAAAAAATAGAAAAAAATTTCCACAAGAGATATTATTTACCGTATATTTAGAATTGAACTCTAACTTATTTTAAATCAAGATAGTTTCTTCTCACAAAATTATAGGGAACAGGGGAAAAGGAGTAGAAAGTGGGGGATAGGGAGAGGATGAATATAAATGAATGATGAAATCTGAGAACATATCCTAGAAAACACTACCCAAGCAGGCTACATCATTTCAGAATCACCTCAAGGTCACAAGGGTGATGAATTTCATTTTCTTATAAGAGCAAAAATAAAACCATCAAAGGATAGTCTTCTTCCACATGCCATGGCCAGAGTTGGTCCCACAGGTTAAAAACTTTTGGGCATGTCAACTAACCTCCCTGTCTGTCTCCTCATATATAAAATGACAATGGTTAGAATAGCTACTCTCCCAGAATTCTAGAATAAAAAATTTCTTCCAACTCTACTTCAGCTTTGAATTCAAAGTTCTCCCTTTCAAACATACTACTTAGCATTTATTTTGCTTAACTGAATAATCTATCCTGCTTTCTTCAAGTTGAATTTTAGTAAATCAGTTGTGATTAGGTTTGTGAGAACTGAGTTTTCCAGCTGGACACTAGAACGCTGCCCAGGTGTGCCATCAGTTCACTCTAGCCTATTGGAAGCCATTCTACTTTTGATGCTCTGCTAAAGACATCTTAAATATCCTTTTAAATAGGACACCGAATGTGAAAATCTTCTAAATTAATCTCTGACAATTTTCTAAATGCATCTTTACCCTTGAAACAATTCTAAATAACATACCACTAATTGCTTCCACTTAACTCTTTAGAAGTTTGGGTGACATAGTCAACACCCTAAACAATTAGGAGCCCACAGGAAAGTGATATGAACAAAATACAGAGGTACATATGTCCTTTCTGCTCAAGATTCAGCATATTTTGAACTCTTCGCTAAAGCATGTTCAATAAGTGTTTGAGCATTTTATAGGAGTAAGATGTTCTCTGAACAAGTTAGATCTAAATTTTAATAAAGATATTTTGTTACTTCTTAAAGTAGGATTAATATGAAACTTAATCTGAACATGAATTCAGAAGATGAGATATTTCAGATTGGCTACATGTTAAATATCACATTGAGGAGAGAAAGCATCTTATTGGATCAAATCTGGCATAAGAATTTGAGTTCCAAAGGGATCTTCCTGATCTGTTTCAGACCAGATCAGATACTCTCAGAGAGAAAGTGAATTGCTTATTTAGTCATTGTTTTATTTACTTTTTTTCAGTAGCTACCACAAAGACAATCTATAAGGCTCTTAACTTTTATTTTCTTGGCAGCTTAAACAGAAACATTCCCAGCAAATATTGCATTAATATTAGAATATAAGTAAGGCCCAGGAGGTTTCTTACCTGTCCTACATAGGAAACACAGTTGGGAGTCTTATTGTAGGGAACATTTGGCTCATTCACATCCCAGTATGTTAGAGTAACTTCAGTACCATCCGACCACTGAAAGAGAGCTGGTGTATTTATGTTCTTAAGGCCTGTCCATGTTTCTTCTTTGGCATCTAGAAGAAAAACATTTTACTTGTTTGGTTTTATTCAATTAATACAATACATACTTCAAATTGTTACTGATTTTTACATTGTGGTTTGAGGTTTGAAAACCTTGATGGTATTCTTTTTTTTTAAGTTTTAATTCAGAACATGGTATTCTTTTTTATGTATTTATTTTTAATTTAGTATAGTTGGTATACAATCTTATATTGCATCCAAATTGGAAAGGAGGAAGCAAAACTGTCATTGTTTTCAGATGACATGATGGTGTACATAGAAAACCAAAATACTACATGACCTAATAAGTGAATTTGACAAAGTAGCAGGATACAAAGTCAATATACAGAAATTGAAGGCATTTTTGTACACCGACAATGAAATATCACAAACAGAAATCAGGAAAAAAATCCCATTTGATATAGCAACAAGAAAAATAAAGTACCTAGGAATAAACCTAACCAAGGAGATAAAAGATCTATACTCAGAAAACTACACAACACTGAAGAAAGAAATCAAGGAAGACACAAACAAATGGAAACATATACCGTGTTCATGGATCGGAAGAATTAACATCATCAAAATGTCCATACTACCCAAAGAAATTTATAGATTCAATGCAATCCCTGTTAAAGTACCAATGACATATTTCACAGATACAAAACAAACATTTCAAAAATTTATATGGAACCATAAACAATCCCAAATATCTGCAGCAATTTTGAGGAAGAAGAACAAAGTAGGAGGGATCATAATATCTGATATGAAACTCTATTACAAGGCCACTGTAATCAAAACAACCTAGTACTGGCATAAGAACACACACATATACCAATGGAACAGAACAGAGAGCCCAGAAATAAACCCAAGTCTCTATGGTCAATTAATATT
>CM052541.1:56426777-56531480 GCA_028533065.1 Trachops cirrhosus | reverse complement strand
CCACTTGTTGCTCTTCCTCTTCCCTTTCTGGTACCCCTATAAATCAGATGTTGGAACATTTCAAGATGTCCTAGAGGTTCCTAAGCCTCTCCTCATTTTTTTGAATTCTTATTTGTTCATTCTTTTCTGTTGTATATTTTTTTCTTCCTTCTGGTCCACTCCATTGATGTGAGACCCATCTTTCATTCCATCACTATTGGTTCCCTGTGCATTTTTCTTCATTAAACTTATTGTAGCCTGCATTTTTTCATCTAATTTGTGACCAAAATCAACCAATTCTGTGAGTATCCTGATCACCAGCGCTTTGAACTATGCATCTGATAGGTTGGCTATCTCTTGGTCACTTAAAAGGATGGGACCTGGGGCGTTCAAATCTTCATCTGTTTGAGCCATCTTTTTGCTGGTTTTTTTTGGTCTTGTGGAGCTCCTGTAGTGAGGGGCGGGGCCTAAGGTTTTCACCAGGGTGGGGCACCCCAGTAGCAGGGTAGTGACGCTATATGTGGGGGCGGGGTCCGAGAAGGAACAATGGCGCTTGCTCTGCTCTCTGTAGGACCTCAGACCCTTCCACTGCTTTCCACAAGCCAACTGGACCCCTCTGGCACCAATTCTGGTGTGGGTGGGCCTGTGCACCCTGCAAGACCCTCCTCTTCAGTCAGTGCCCCAAAGCTCCATTTCCTGGTGCTGGGACCCTGAGCTGCACACTGTGCCTTGCTTCACAATGGCCACCTCCCTGGGTCTGCTGGTTGCCACCCCCAAGCCTGGCCCACCAGCCACCACCACTTGTGTGCCCAGGGTCTGCCGGCTGCCGGCTTGTGTGCTCAGGGTCTGCCTGCTGGGGACTTGCGCGCCGCCCGGGTTGCTCAGGTCTCTGCTCCTCGTCCCTTGCCCGGCCCGACTCCGCCCCTCCTACCGGTCTGGATGAACGTGTCTATTTTTAACTCCCTGGTTGTCGGACTTCCATGCACTTCAATTTTCTGTCAGTTCTGGTTGTTATTTTGTTTCTATATTGTTGTTGTCCCTATCTTGGTTGTGCACAGGGGCACAGTGCATCTACCTATGCCTCCATCTTGGCCGGAAGTTCCTGGAATTCTTAATTAACCTCTTAAAATGCTGATGAGCTAGGTAGTCTGAGTAATGAGGGCTTTTCAGATCACTCATGCAGGTAGAACACACAGGTAGCACAGCTGTACTCTGACCTGTAGGCTGCGTGTTCCTGATGTCTGGGTTAGACAATTCTTGCTTTATGGGGGTCATAAAATATACAGAAAGACCCATAGATGTGCCAATTAGAATAAGAATATTGTCCATTGCTACCCTGGAATGAATACAAGTGCATGCTACTTTCCTAGGTAAAATAATTGACACCACACTGACAACAGAATAGGTATCTACTATTAGCTATCATTGTCAGGGAATCCTAGGAGGAGGTTATAATATTGGCAGTGTAGTATATTTTTATTCTTCAGTCTCTAGCTTTCAGATAATTACAAAAGTGAAATAATCATCACTTAAGTGTTTGGAGAACTTAAATAGAATTTAGCTTATGAAAAGAGAAAAACTAATCAACTAGCTACCAATGTGGCTATTTAAATTTGTACATTAATTGAAGTTAAATAAAAGTAAAACTTCAGTTCCGCAGTTGCCCTAGCTACATTTTAAGTCTCCAAAGGCACAGGTTGCTGGTGGCCACCATACTGGACAGCACGGGTTATAGGACAGTTCCACCATCGCAGGAAATTCTACTGGATGTGCTGGATGCAAAGATCAAGTCGTACGCTTTTCATCCCCACTAAGAGTATGAAAATAAGAATACTTTAAAATATTTTAAAACTCTCAAAGAGGGTATTTTAAAAACTTACCCCCATTATGGAGTTTTGTCACAACCACTTCCACATCTGCTAAAGAATGAACGCTGATGAGGTCGCTGCTGAGGGCTTTGCATTTCATGTGTGCCATATCCCAGGAATCAGTTTCATTTACCAGCAAATAGCAAAACCCATTATTTGGCAGCCAGTCTGCATCACAGCGGGTATCTGAATACGTCCAAATATCTAGGAGCAAAGCAGCTATTTATATTCCAGTAAAGATACATCTATTTTGAATCAATGACATTACAAATTCTTCTTTCTTGAATCATAAGGCTTCTGGAAAACTGGGGAACGTGATGTCAGATAGGACAGTGACATGAATGTAAAGGGTGCCCGATGTGCACAGAGCATCATAAGAGGGACTGCAGAGGTTCAGATAATGATATGACTTTAATGTGATGTGAATGTGCTACATAGCAGAAGAAAGGTGTTGGGTAAGCTAGTTGCTCACAGATCTCTTCCTTGGCATGGGATTTGTTAGGTTTCCCCTCCAGTCTAGGCTTCTGAGGGATTATGAGGTTGAACCTCCTTTTCATGTACAGTCAGCTTAGCAGGAGATGTGCATTATGCTCACTGCTCCAATTAATGCTCCTTTTGTTCCAAAGGTTGGGCAGAAATTTAAACACTGCACACTAGGAAGGGGCAGCGGTGGGGGGAAAGAGCAGAGGGCATCTCCAGACCTCCTCTTTCCACCCCTCTGCTGGACCTCTAGTCCTAATGAATTACTGATTCTTTATTTGGACCATGATAAAACTTACCCAAATGATGGTTAAAAAGATTTGAGAAAAAAAGGGAGGCACAAAACCATACAAAATACAATACATCTACCCTGCTTGACAGAACTAGGAAGTAGTTTGCTTACTCTGACTTCCTGGATTCTGAACTGTTTGGAATTTGGACAGTTTGTTTTTACTAAAGAATAAAATTCAGGTTCAGCTGGCTCCTCACACTTGCAAGATAACTCAATTAACTGTGAGGTTCTGAAACTGCTCTTATTATCATATTTTACAATTACGATAAAGAAACAGAGGAAAAAAGTCACCCAGAATTGAACTTAAAACAATCATTTTCCTCCGCTAGTCTTTGTCTCTTCAAATTCATATTTTTTCAAGATTAAAATGATAAGCAGGCATATCATTTTGTTCTGCTCTTTTTATTTTCCTGCTGGCAGAGTTACTTTAATAAATTCACATTACTCAATCATGTGGAACATCACGGTACAGCTAATGACTACTACTACAGGATACTTACTTGATCTTTCATTAGCCCCTCTGCTTTATGCTCATTTGTGCTCTTTTCTATTATGCCCTTTGTTATATAAGCTAAATTTGGTATGAATCAACTTGGAAGATAAACGTTCATTTTCCCCTAATCTTTTAAATCATCCCCCTATATTCTTGATTCTATACACTTATTTTTCAATTTTAAAAAGACAGCTTCCCTGGCTAGGGTGGCTCAGTGGACTGAATGCAGCTCTGAGAACCAAAGGGTCACCGGTTCAATTCCCAGTCAGGGTACATGCCTGGGTGTGCGAGAGGCGACCACACATTGATGTTTCTCTCCCTCTCTTTTGCCTTCCCTTCTCCTCTGTCCAAAAATAAATACATAAAATTTAAAAATAAATAAATAAAAAGTCAGCTTTTTGTACCTATGTGGATAAGAAAATTTGTACTTTATTTCCTTCCCCCAACATCCCTTAAAGCATATTTAAAATCTCCTTTTTCCCTCCCATTTTTGAGTGTTAGTTTTTCTTATTCAGGATTTAATCAAATACCAGGGACCCGGTGGACATTCTGTAAGATAGTTAGGGCACTCCTCTTCCCCATTCTGTCCAAGGTGCCGCAAACTTCTCTGCTCCTCAAAAAGTTTAGCTACCCTGTGTCCCTCTTGCCCCCCAACTCCCTGAAAAAAACCCATCCTGTACACATATTGTCCTTCTGTACCTCTCCTTTTCTACCCAACTTATGAACACAGCCTGGCTAAGGATGAGGAGGGTTGGGCTCTGTGGGGTAGGAAGTGGGAAAGCCTGGGAGTATTCTCTTGTCTGTCATTTTTGGCTTCTCATGGAGGCAGGTAGTAATATGTAAGATCTAAGTGCATCAGCATCACTGGGAAGCTTCATAAGACACAGAATGTTAGGTCCCACCCTGAGGCTTTCTGATTCAAGAAATCAGGGCTAGGTCCTGAGAATCTGCATTTCTAACAAGCACAGGCACTGCCGATGCTCTTGGTTGGGGACCACTCTATGAGAACCCTTGCTCCAGAGGACAGAAAGCCACCTGTGAACAGAAATATATTTATCTAGACTATCTCTATTTTCTTACGGGGAAATACCAAACCAAGCTTTACTCATATATAGTTGATAATATCTAACCACAGGGTCAAAATCAGTACTTTTCACCACAGGAAGCACCAGATAAAAGAACAGTAGAAATAGCTATCTGAAATAGATACTTAACTTCACAAAACTGTAATTTTAAGACCTATTTACTCAAGTAAATGAGAAAGATACCTGTTAACTCCACTGTGTTATTTAATGACTTCTTGCAGACGTAGGGCAGCTGAGCTTCACAGGAAAGCCTCTGCCACAGGCCAGACGTAGCATCCATGACTGCGCAGCTGGACCCACCTATTACGGGTGCACTGGGCATATCTTCAATGATCACATTGTCACACCGTTTAAAGGAGAAGATTAGAGCCAGAGTGATGGTTAGAAAAAATATTTTGTAATTTCTAATTTTCTGCTTTTATGGGAAATTATAAAATATTTAAAACCTTTTATTAAGTTGAAATGTATAAGCCTCAATGGACAATCATGTGCTTAAATATGTCTTTATTCTAAAATATAGAATATGGGGAAAATACTTGGATGTACCATAACTAATTTAAAAACCAAACCAAGAACCAAACCTCTGCCCCCAATCAACTTCCATGTCATAATCCTGTGGTCAGTAGCTCTTCATCTGCTACTCTATACAATAAATATTCTAATTTATGATTCTGTAATGGCTCTAAGGCCTTAAGTTACTAATAAACTTCATTAAAGTAAACTGACCTATTGGTATTTTATTGTACTTAATTTTTTCTCATATGTGTACAGAATACTTTCGTACTGAAGTTAAATGTTAACTTTTAGGTTTCACATGTCAGAAGCCTAAGATTTTATTTCTTAAATAGGTATCTAAACCTTCATTTGGGGTGAGGGGATCTTTTGGCTAACTAGAGTTGTATTTGTGTTATTCACTATAAATTTTTCTTTAGGGTAATTATCTGTGTAATAAAATACAAGCATTATGTTGTCAGTAATTGAGTGCTACAGAGAGAGTCCCCAAGGGTTTGAAAATGAAGGAATATTTCCATGCTAGAGTTCAGCTGCAGATGAAGCACAACATCATAAGCATGTCTAGGGACAGAGAATGGCTCCTGGGGCCATGTGATGGGGCTCATTCTGCTCTTTAAAATGTAGGGTTGCTCTGAAGGTTAGAGACAAATGCTCAGCTGCCCATGGTGTGGTTCAACTTTGCTAGAATAGTCTCAGCTTCACTATGATGGCATAACGGGTAATGACTAAGCCTAAGAAAGGCTTAGGAAAAAATTCTTCTGAGAGCTAACCATTATGAAAATTGTCAAGATTGGAAAGTTTTATAAGGTCTCAATGAGTGGGAAGTTCTTTTTATGTATTTTTTGAGGATTTTACTCTATCCATAGTAGACAGACGAGAGAACAGTTACCTGGACTCCAGTTGAGAAAGTTTAATGGTGTGTGGTCTGACCATTCCCAGCCTTTAGAAGAGTACAACTGATTTAAGCCAATCCAGAAAATTCTTGCAATACCTTCTTTTTCTGTAACAATTACATAATTTTAACAAGTGAAAAAATTTACCTAAGTCATTATCTAGGTCAAACTTAAGTTTCTGCTAACAACAAATATATCTAAAGGCCTGATCATAAGGCAAGAATCCCTGTCGGAGGCTACTTATGCCATAAAGGCAAGTGATGCTGAGAGACAATGAACTTCAGGCTATCAAGAAGCCCAAAGGCTGACGAGTTAATTCAATTCTGCTTTCCCATTAGCATGTGCAATTCCCTTCCTTCTAAGGTAAGCTCAGACTCTTCTCAGAATAGCCATTTCACTACTTTAAACTCTCTTGTCAGAAAGCAGTTATATGGTCAGGAAATGTAAAGTACAGCATAAAAATATAGTTAGTCATTTGTAATAACCATGTATGGTGTCAGATGGCTACTAGACTTATCAGGGTGATCACTTTGTATAAATGTCTAATCACTGTGCTGTACACCTGAAACATAATATTGTATGTCAACTGTAATTGAAAAAGGAAACAGTTATACATAAAAAATAGTTTCCATTGCAGATCTAGATTTTGAAGATATGACAGTATTCCATACTGACAGACTGAATTCATTAAGCACATATTATTTACCAGGCACTAAAGATACAAAAACCAAAATGACTGCCCTGCCCTCATGAGGATTTGAGCCTAGTAGAGACAGATGTGGATCCCCCAAATGGTGAGGCGTTACCAGTACTGTTTCAGAAATAAGTACAGGAGCTGTTTGGGAGGCAATGGAATACACATCTGTAGAGTCCGAAGGAGATATTTACACTGCAGAGGCAGAATGGGAGATGCACACAAACACAGGCATGCACGAACACGCACGCCACTGCAGAGGGGTGTCATTCTCATTTATTATTCAACAACAAGATGCCATCAGCAAAAAAGACAGAAAGATAGAGAGGTGGAAATAATTTAAATAGTGAGACTAGTCCTACACGTGTGGCTCAGTTGGTTGGGCATCAGCCCGCAAAGCGAAAGGTTGCAGGTTGGATTCCCGATCAGGACACATGCCTGGGCAGTGGGCTTGGTCCCTGGTCAGGGCATGTATGAGAGGCAACTGATCAATGTTTCTCTTCCTCTCTTTCTCCCTCCCTTCCTCTCTCTAAAAATAAATAAAATCTTTTTAAAAAACATAAAAATAAATAAATAGTGACGCTAATTGCAGAAAAGCCACACAATATGCACATGCCCATAGGCAATGGATCCGATCATGCTTGTATCCGTCTACGTGTATTAGAAAAACATGTGAGGAACTGTGAATTATTGTAAGGATTTTCATGTCACAGTCAAGTAAGTCAACAGAATTACTTGAGAACCTGGTAAGACTTCATCAACACCATGAAGGAATAATTTGAAGACACTTGGGGCCAGGTACAAGAGATAGAACAACTGGTGAAATGGCCTACAGAAGACAAGGATGGTGTTGACAAATGGGAAGGCCTCACAGGCTGGAATCACCATGAATTTGGTGAAATATTCTCAGCAGTAAAACACTAAATAACAGTTTCTTAATTCCACCCAGGATATACGATATATTATTATATTATATGTAACCTATATATCTGTATATATACATATAAAATAGTTATATTTTATATAATTTATACATACATTATATTATATATAAGTGGTTCTTAAAGTTTAAATGTATTTCTACATGCAACTCACAGGGACATAACTGATACATATATCATTTTGTTCCATTATATATATCAAATAAATTTGTGTAATTTGCTTGTAGAAAACTGTACTTTTACTTTTTATATTAGACACATATCTGTGATTTGTACAGAGAAAACTATACCCACATTTTATATATATATACTTTACTTTTTATATTAGACACATATCTGTGATTTGTACAGAGAAAACTATACCCACATTTTATATATATATATATATACACACATTTATTATATATATCTCTATCTATCTATATATAAGCATATTTATTATATATATATCTGTGTTATTTGCATATATCAAACCACATCCATACTTTAAGGGCTTTTTTAAAAAGGGTAGTTTTGACTATATACAATTTTTGCCTTATTGCAGACTTCAGAACTCAATGCCTAAAATAGGTGAGTCCACTGGAACCGACCTGAGGGAATGGAAGCGTCCCCCCGGGTCGAGCGGAAATAGCAACAGCAAAGGCGAAAGGAGCCAAGGGCAGTCACAAACACCAAAGCTCAAGGGATGGACAGGAGCCTAAAAAGAGGGTGGTAAGGCCGAGGCCCAATTATTGCTTCACCAAGGAGCAAATGTGAGGTTCAGAGTGAATTGCAAAGACGCACTGTGCTTTCCAGGACCTTGGCTGTGGAAGAAAAGACAGGGCTTCAGGAACTAGGAAATATAAATATGTGTCTATATTAATGGTAAAACTTTAAACAAGTGTTAGTCTTTTGGGGAAGAATCAGAGAAAGCTGATAAAAATATAAGAGATAGAAGAAACTGCTGGTGAGTATACAAAGAGCTTTGGAGAAGCAGTTAACCTTGAACAAGCTGGAGGGTTGACTGCAAATACAGATAAATTTGTAAGTATTAGGGTGAGAAACTAAGAGTTTGCCTCACTGTTCTCAAATAAATAGATGGTAAGGATACCCTGCTAAGGAAGGAGAAGGTGGGTATTTGAGGGAATTTTGGATTCATCCTTTTCTTTCACAGACTGCCAACACTAGTATGCAAAGACCTTGAGGATTTAATCTAATGTGAATTTCTCCCTATTAGTAAAAGCAATTAATTTTCCAAATTTCCTAAAGAAGTCCTGGAACTAAAACATATTTATGGCACTCCAGACTCAACCACACCCCGACGTTCAGAATTCCTTTTATTTATTTTTAACTGGGGATGCCATGGAGGGTCAATCCTTCCATCCATCCCAAGTTCAATGCCCTACCTTCCATGAAGTCTTTTCAGATATCCCCCAGCAGGAAGTCTAAATAATCCTACTGCTCCTTCTAAATTATCCTATTGTTTATCTGCACATAGCAGGTACACATTTACGACAGAACGAAATGACTGGAAGCTGTCAGGCTCCTACTTTGCTTTATTTACACTGTCCTATTTGTGATTTGCATCGTTTACTTATTCTTCAGTAGAATCATAGGATTTTAAAATTGTGACTGGTTTGGCAAACAGGATTAGTCTTTATGTGTCTTATGTCAGGTGGATGTGAATGGGAAGTGGATAAATTCTAAAGGGCAGGAATTTCCTTTATAGCCTGGACAACGTGGAGATAGGCTCTTTTCTACATATAGTCCAAGCAGGAAGTTGACCAATTTGGGTCTACTTTGCCACCAAGAAATAGATCATTGTTAGCAGAAGTCCTCACGCCTAATCAAATAGGCAAGTACACTGAGGTAGATATTTCTTGATTGTCCCCAAGACCCCTGTTCAGAGCTGACCTGTATTTCTATTTCTCTCCCTACAGTGAAAGACTATAGGGCCTGATAATGGTCATGCATCTGGGACCAGCCAGAAGAGAGCCTCTTTATTGCATCAGAAAGGCCACAGTCAGCAGGGGTCCTGACTTAGACGTGTCCTAGCCCTGGGGCACCTGACAAGATGGCTCAGAGTGAAAAGCTGCCTCAGGGTGGAGGCAAATTAGGAAAAATGAAAATGTGCTGTCCCTGCTCCGGGGACTGTTGGGCCCTCTTTTGTCACTCTGGGGTGAGTCTGTGCTCAGAGGTCCCTTGGGAAGCCCACAGTCATGGAAAATCTGTCTCCCAAACAAAATCTAGTGAATATAAGGAAACCAAGTCCTCTTCCCCACACCCCTCTATCCGTAAAACAAAATTGAAACAAAACTAATTAGGTGCAGGGCAGGCAGAAAGGAAAAAGAAACCTCTTTCATACTGTATTAGACTTAGCTTCAAGGGGCTGCTTCTGTTTTTTTCTGGCTGCAGATTTCCAGATCCCACCCACTCACTAGCTAACAAGAGGTATTTGGGGAATAACGGTCCACAATATGCTTTGCATATGTATGACTCTTATTTCCCCAGCTATATTAAGCACTTTGATCGTAAATCTGTGTGATTCACTTTTGTTGGCTGCACTGCTCCTAGCCCAATGTTTACACGTGGTGGATTTCTGAGAAGGGTCGCTTAATAGAAACTTCAAGAAATTTTCAAGATTTGGATACGCTGAGTTTCAGATGTTAAAGTACAGCTTTCTTGGGTCTTGGGAAACCAGATAATATTATAATTAGCCATACTGATATGCCTAAACAGCATTTCATAGTAAAAGAGGTGTTTGAAACATCAAAAAGGGATGTACTTCTAAAACTATTGATATACACAAAATGTAGGGTGTTACTGGCCAGGGGTAGGGACAACTAGGCCCTTTAACATATTATCTCACTTTTATGGGTTATTAAAGAAAAGAAATCCTGCAACATTCATTCTTCCAAATACATCATTAGATTTTTAGGGTGTTGGTAGTCACACTTTGATACTTCTCCTTCATTATAATCATCACTTTCCAAATAATACTCCAGGGGGCTTAAATTTATTGGCACTTTCAGTCTCAACAGTATTTTTTGTAAGGTTTCAGTGAGGTCTGAAGTAGAATTCCATAGCCATACACTAGCCCATTAGGCTTATGTGATAGACTTCCAATCTAGACGTCTGATTATTCAAGTATCAAACAACAGAGGAAAAGGTTAAAGCTGTAAGTAAGAAAAGAGGTATGCATAAAGCTTTAGCCAAAAAGCATGACAAAGGCCAGCTGACTTTTAATGATAAAAAGAAATAAGGATATGTAAGAGGAGAAAGTAGTATAACAAAAGTAAGGGCTCCGGAGTTATAGATGTTGATACTCAAATCCCAATTCTGGTACTTCTTGGCTGTCTGGGTATATTATTTCTAGGCATCAATTTCCTTATCTGTAAGTGGGGATAAAATACTTGTCTATGATGTTGTAATGATATCAAATCATTTAATGTATCTGGAAATATTAGGGTTTTGCTCATAGTTAGCATTTAGCAAATATTTACAATTATTATAAAACAGTGTGACAGGACTTATCTGGATTAGTCAATATGTATTTAATACAAAGCAATAATGCTTAGAGTTTTATGCAAAAGGAAAAAACAATCCATGAGGCCCATCTCTGCCTGCAAAGAACTTAATAGTCATATAAGGTGAATTCAGGTACATGTACATGCCTGATACAACTTGTTTTCAAGTCAGACTGTATTAGAATTCTGGCTCTGCTAATTATTTTGGGTAACCTTGAACAACTTACATTTCCTCTTGAGTCTCATACTTCTCATCTGTAAAATGAGTATAATAGAAATAACACCTACCTCACAGGGTTGTTATATGGGATTAAAGAAGGTAATGTATGAAAAACATTTGGGACTCTGTGTAGAACATCATCATCATCATATATTATGATTTTTTTATTCATTGAAGTTTATAAAAGAAGTCCTAATTAAGTAGAAAGGCATACCATTTTCATGGATGAGAAGACTTAATAATGTAGTAACAAAAATCACTTCCTAATTAATTTATAATTCAATGCAATTCCAAAGTCGCAAAAGGGTATGTCATTGAGATTAACAAGGTGATCCTTAAAGTCATATGAAAGAATAAATGGTCAAAAATAGCCAAGGCAATTCAAGAAAAAAAAAAAGGAATAAGGGAAAATCTGCTCACTCAGAAAACAAGATTTATTATGTGAGACAGGACTAATTAAAACAGTGTAGAGACCCAAGATGGAAGAGGAGTAAGTGGAAGCTACTTACTAACCTCCTCCCAGGACCAATCTGGAATTACAACTAAATTGTAAAGAAATCATCCTGAATAACCAACTGAACACTAACTGGAGAGAAGCCTTATAACCACAGACAGACAAAGAAATCACTTCACCACAAAATGACTGGTAGGAAGTATGGGGTGCAAGAGGGTTGGTGCAGCTCCCACGGATGGCAGCTGAAATTTCAGAGGAGTACTGCAGCTGAGGGGTTTCCCCCTGAGAAGTGTGGGGTCTAAATCCCACGCTGGGCTCCCTGGCCTACAGCACCAGAGATGGGAAAGTAACCCAGATAACATCCAGCTGTAAAAAGCAGTGGCGGGTATTTGTGACCAGGGAGAGATGGCTGAAGATGAAGGGAGCCAACACACAAAATTTCATCTGTAGCCACTTACCATGGGCTCTGGCAGAGGGAGGAGAGAGTAGACTAGAGATGCTTGAGGAGACTTTGGGGCCTGTGGCTCTGGGGAGAAATCTGAACACACAGCTGCTATAATCCCTGTGCTGAGTCATTCCTCATACTTCAAAGAGGCCATCTTTCTCAGGCAGATCACAACCCTTCCAAGTGGCATCAGCCTGAGGAGAAGCAATAGCACCGCCCACAAGAATTACTCTGCAACATCCTGTGAAGCTTAAGCTGGGCTGCTGAGTACAGCTTGAGGCTGTATCACTGATTAAGTTTAACAAGGAAGGTGGATCTCCTCTAGGAGCTCTGAGACTTTAGCTAACCATCTCCCAGGCCGGTAAAACCCAGCCTTGGTGCACAGCCTTGTTCTTTCTGCACACTAACGGGCCCAGCAGAGGGAGCCACACACTGTGGATGATTGATAAATCCAAACAGGTTGACCAAGGCCAGTGACAAGCAATATCTGACAAAGGACTACATCAGAGTCTTTGCAGATCTACCTAATACATAGAAACAAATAAAAAAAGCAGATAGGAAAAAAAAGCTGACAGAATAGGAAGACAAAGAACAGACCCCAAACGAAAGAACAACAGAATTCTCCAGAAGAAGAACTAGATGAGATGGGGGCAAGCAATTTATAAGATAGAGTTTAGATTAATGATTATAAGGATACTCAACAGCATTTAAAAAAAGACATAGAAACCATAAAAAAGGACCAGTCAAAAATAAAGAATGCAGTATCTGATATAAATAATACACTGGAAGGAATAAACAGTAGGTTAGACGAAGCAGAGGATTGAATCAGTGTTTGAAAGACAAAGTAGGAAAAAACATCCAAGCAGAGCAGCAAAAAAAAAAAAAAAGAATTTAAAAAAATGGGGAGAGCTTAGGAAACATTTTGGAAAACATGAAACACAACAACATCCACATAATGAAAATACCAGAAGGAGAAGAGAGTGAGCAAGGAACAGGGAACTTATTTGAAGAAATAATGACCAAAAAACTTCTCCAATCTGGTGAAGGAAAAAGACACACAAGTCCAGGAAGCTCAGAGAGTCCCATACAAGTTGGAGTCAAAGAGGCCTATGCCAGGACACATCATAATTAAAATAGCAAGGCTTAAAGACAAGGAAAGAATCCTGAAAGCTGCAAGAGAAAAGCAGTCAGTTACATAAAAGGGAGCACCAATTAGACTGTCATCTGATTCTCAACAGAAACATTTCAGGCCAGAAGGGAGTGGGGTGAAATATTCAAGGTGATGAAAAGCAAGGACCTACACCCAAGGCTACTTTATTCAAAGCAAGGCTACAATGAAGTGAGTCTATCATTTAAAATAGAGGGAGAGATAAGGAGCTTCCCAACAAAAAAGCTAAAGGAATTTGTTAAAAGCAAACCCGTACTGCAACAAATGGTAAAGGCCTTGCTTAAGAAGAAAAAGAGAAAGAAGAAAAAAACAGAGGAAAATAGTCTAACAATAATATGGCACTAAATACGTATCTATCAATAATAATCACCTTAAATGTAAATGGCTTAAATGCTCCAAAAGACATTGGGTAGATGAATGGATAAGAAAAAAACCCTATATATTTGTTGCCTCCAAATGGCCCACTTTGGATTGAAAGATACATACAGACTAAAAGTAAAGGGATGGAAGAAGATATTTCATGCAAATGGAAAGGAAAGATAAAAGCTGGAGTAGGAGTACTTATATCTAACAAAATAGACTTTAAAACCAAGGCTATAGTGAGAGACAAAGAAGGACACTATGTAATGAGAAAAGGAACAATCCAGCAAGAGGATGTAACCCCAGTTAACATTTACACACCTAACACAGGGAGACCTAAATGTGTAAAGCAAATTTTGATGGGCATGAAGGGAGAGAATGACAGAAATGCAGTCATAATTGGGGATTTTAACACCCTATTGACTTTAATGAGTAGATATTCCAGAAAAATCAACAAGTATGCAGCAGCCTTAAACAACACACTAGATCAAATGGATTTAATTGATACCTTCAGAATATTTTACTCCAAAGCAGCAGAATATACATACTTTTCAAGTGTACATGGACCATTTTCCAGGATAGGCCACATGTTAGGACACAAAACATATCTCAATAAATTTACGAAGATTGAAATCATATCAAGCATCTTCTCTAACCACAATGCTTTGAAATTACAAATCAATCACAAGAAGAACACTGAAAAACACACAAAGACATAGAAGGAAAATAACATGTTATTAAACAATGAATGGGTCAACAATGAGATCAAGGAAGAAATAAAAAAATACTTTGAAACAAAACAAAAATAAGAGCACAACAATCCAAAATCTGTGGGACACAGAGAAGCAATCCAAAGAAGGAAATTCATAGCATTACAGGCCTAACTAAACAGAACAAGAAAAATCTAACTTCACACTTAAAGGAACTTGAAAAAGAACAGGAAAACAAAACTCAAAGGGAGTAGAAGGAAGAAAATAATAATGATCAGAGCAGAAAAAAACAAGAGTCTAAAAAAAGGATACAAAGGATCAATGAATCCAACAGCTCATTCCTTGAAAAGATAAACAAGATCTTTAACCAGACTCATCAAGTAAAAAAGAGAGGACCCAAAAAATAAAATCAGATATTGAAGAGGAGAAATAACAACTGACACTAAAGAATTACAAAGAATTGTAAGAAAATATTATGAACTATATGCCAACAAATTGGACAACCTGGATGAAATGGATAGATTCCAAGAAATGTACAATATTCTAAAACTAAATTAGGAAGAATCAGAGACTCTGAATAGACAGATTACAGGTAGTAAAATTGAAGCAGTAGTCAAAAAATTCCCAACAAACAAAAGCCCTGGAGCAGATGGCTTCACAGGTGATTTTTACCAAACATTCCAAGAAGAACTAATACTCCTCCTCAAACTATTTCAAAAAATTCAAGAGAAAGGAAGCCTCCCAAGCTCATTTTATGAGGCCAACATTATCCTAATTACAGAACCAGATAAAAACAACACACAAAAAAGAAAATTATAGGCCAATATCCCTGATGAACATAGACATAAAATCTTGAACAAAATATCAGCAAACCAAAGACAGCAATGCATCAAAAAGGATCATACACCATGGTCAAGTGAGATTTATTCTGGGAGTGCAAGGTTGGTACAACATTCACAAATCAACAAATGTGATTTATCACATAAACAGAATGAAGTATAAAAATCACATGATCATATCAATAGATGCAGAAAAAGGATTTGATAAAATCCAGCACCCATTTAGTATAAAAATTCTCAGGAAAGTGGGAATAGAGGGAACATACCTAAATATAATATAGGCTATATATGACAAACCCACTGCCAGCATCATAATCAATGGGCAAAAACTACAAGCATTACCTTTAATATTGGGAAAAAGATAGGGATGTCTGCTTTCACCTCTCTTATTCAACACAGTATAGGAAGTCCTAGTCATAGCAATCAAACAAGAAGAAATAAAAGGCATCCAAATTGGGAAGGAAGACATCAAACTGTTTTCATTTGCAGATGACATGATAATGTACATAAAGGACCCTAAAGATTCCATGAAGAAACTACTAGAACTAATAAATTAGTTCAGTAAAGTAGCAGGATACAAAATTAATATCCAAAAATCAGTTTCATTTTTAATATTCCAATAACGAAGTAACAGAAAGGGAATTTTTTAAAATCCCATTTACAATTGCTTCAAAAAGAATAAAATACCTAGGAATAAACCTAACCAAGCATGTAAAAGACCTGTACTTGGAGAATTTTAAGACACTGAAGGAAGAAGTTGAAGAAGATACAAATAAGTGGAAGCACATACTGTGTTCATGGACAGAAAGAATAACATCATTAAAATTTCTATGCTACCCAAAGCAACCTATAGATTCAAAGCCATTCCTATCAAGATTCCAACAACATATTTCACAGAACTAGAACCAATATTTCACATACATATATGGGACCACAAAAGGCCCACATATCAACAGTGAACCTGAGAAAGAAGAACAAAGTTGAAGGAATCATGCTACCTAATACGAAACTATACTATACGGTTACAGTAATCAAAACAGCATGGCACTGGCATAAAAACAGACACATACATCAATGAAAAGAGTAGCAAGCCCAGAAATAAACCCATAGATTTGTAGTAAATTAATATTTGACAGAGAAAGTGAGTACAAACAATGGGCTAGAGATATTCAATAAATGGGAAAATTGGACAAATGTGCAGAAAAATGAAACTAAACCTTCTTACACCACACACAAGAATAAATTCAAAATGGATTATTAAAGACTTAAATATTAGACAAGAAATCATAAAAATCATAGAAGAAAACTTGGCAAAATCTCAGACATTGCTCGCAGCAACATTTTATTGGATATATCTCTCCAGGCAAGAGAAATAAAAGAAAAAATAAACTAATGGAACTACATCAAACCAAAAAGTTTTTGCACAGCAAGGGAAACCATCAACAAAATAAAAAGACAACTCATTGAATGGGAGAGTACATTTGCCAATTTTACATCTGATAAAGGGTTAATAGACAAAACTCAACACCAAAAACCCTACAAACATTCCAATTAAAAAATGGGCAAAGGACCTGAGTAGATACTTCTCCAAAGAGGACATACAGATGGCTAACAGACATATGAAAAGATGCTCAATGTCACTAATCATCAGAGAAATGCAAATTTAAACCACTATGAGATATCATCTCACACCTGTCAGAATGGCCATCATTAATAAATCAACAAACAACAAGGGCTGGTGAGGATGTGGAGAAAGGGGAACCCTTTAGAATTGTTTGTGGGAATGCAGAATGGTGTAGCCACTGTGGAAAGCAGTATGCAGATTACTCAAAAATTTAAAAATGAATCTGTCTTTTGACCCAGTGAACCCACTTCTGGGAATATATCCGTAAGAACCCTAAACACTAATTCAAAAGAACATAAGCACCCCTATGTCCATGGCAGCATTATTTACAATTGCCAAGATATGGAAGCAACCCAAAGATTCATCAACAGATGAATGGATAAAACAACTATGGGATATTTACACAGTGGAATACTACTTGGCCACAAAAAAGGAGAAAATGTTACCCTTTGTGACAGTATGGATGGACCTGGAGAACATCATATGGAGTGAAATAAGCCAGTCAGAGAAAGACAAATACCACACGATTGCACTCATATGTGGAATCCAAAGAACTAAACTAATAGCAAAATAGAGACAAGCTCATAGATAGAGAGCTGTATGATAGCTAAGGCAGGGGTTAAATGAGGGGGGTGGAGGGACTGAGCAGAGAGGAAAAAGAATTCATGGACATGGACAACCATGTGGCAATTGTGGAGGGGGGTGTAGGGGTACTAAAGGGTAAGGGGAAAATACAATAAAAAATAAAAAGTAGAAAAAAATTTTAAAAAAGTTTAGAATACATACAGAGACAGATAAATGGACCAAAGGAATGCAATGAAGAACTTCTGAACAACCCTCACATAAAAGGTTTTATATTGATTAGAAGTGACCTCACAAATCAGAGGGGATAATGTGAAATAAATAGTGTTTGGTAAACTTGACTATCCACATGGAGAAAGATAAATGAGATTCTCAGTTCTGCAAACTGCATTACAGATGGATTAAGGATATAAATGTGAAAAGCAAAATTATAAACTTTTAGAAGAAAACATGAGAGGACATCTTTATCATTTTAGGGCTAAGGAAGGATTTGCTAAATAATATAAATAAGCATAAAACATTAAGGAAAAGATTGGTAAGCTTAAACAAATTAAAACTAACATACTTTTTTATAATGAGGCAACAAAAATGAAGTGAGACGACCGAAGGGTAAAAGAAGATACTTGGATGAAATGTTACAGGGTCTACTTTAAGAAGAAGAATATCAAAAACATGAAAAATAAAATGGCAGTAGATATATATCTATCAACAATTAAATCTAAAAAACAAAATAAATAGGCAAAACAGAAACAGACTCATAGATACAGAGAACACTGTATGATTGCCATTTGGGAGGGGGGTCAGGGGGCTGGGTGGAAAAGGTAAAGGACTAAGAAGTATAAACTGGTAGTCACAGAAAAGTCACAGGGCTGTAAAGTACGGCATAGGGAATGGAGTAGCCAAAGAACATATATGCAGGACCCATGGGCATGGACAATGGTATGTGGATGGCCTGAGGGAGTGGGGCGCTGGGTGGAGGGGGGGAAATTTGGGACAACTGTAATAGCATAAACAATAAAATATAATAAAAAATAAAATAAAAGACATTTGTAATCTTACAACAAAAGATTAGTATACAGAATACATAAAGAGCTATAACAAATCAATAAGAGAAAGGCCAACAATTCAATAGAAAATAAGCAAAGGACATGAAATGGCAAATTATAAGGGGAAAACCTGAACACTTAGTAAATACAAGATGCAAAATCATATAAACTATCAGGGAAATGTAAATCAGAAATGAAATAGTGTTACACATTCATCGTATTGGCCAATACATGTGTGTTAACACCAAGTGCCAGTGGAGATATAAACTAATACAAACACTTTGGAAAGCAATATGGAAATTTGACTAGAGGTGAAGACATGTGCACCCCATGTGTCATCAATTTCTACCCTAAAGAAACTCATACATGTCCACTCAGTGGGCTCATACAAGGATGTTCCTTGCAGAGGTATTTTTAACAGTAAAAGCTGAAAACCTGTTTCCAAGTAGGGGAACAGATAAATTGCAGTTTACTCACACAATGTAATACTATACAGTAGCAGCTGACAATGAATAAACTTACATATGGGCATTATTTTAAAACAGAATAGTATAATAAAAACATATAGAATTTATACATATGTATGTTATAAGCACTCAAGGGATGGTTATTTTGAAAGGTGGGCATGGGGCTTCAACTCTGCTAACATTTTATTCTTTAAAGGGAGGGGAGTAGGGAAGGAGAGAGGGGTAAAGAGAGAAAGAAAGGGAATCAATCCATGTAAAGCAGTATGACAAAACGTGAGTGTATGAGGGTATATTTAGGCAGGGTGGTGGTTGCACAGGTCTCCATTAAGTTATTTTCTATTTTTGTCTATATGATGTTTTTAAATTATGTTTTCCTAATTAAAAACTTAAAAATTATCACCACCACCCCACAAACAAAACAAAATCCTATCCACTCCATGTGTCCATGCCATTAAACCACTTTAAGGTTTCTTAAAACTCTCCTTGCCCTTGAAGACTGCACTTGCTTACCCAACGTGAGGCCTTTCACCGAGGGCATCTAGTGTTCCTCAGCCATCTACTTTACCTTCCTCACATTCCCCACTTTTCAGGGTTGGAACAGTTTAATGTTCACCTTTTTAAAAATCCTGTCACTTCAGCTTAGGGCAGCAGCTTAATCTTGCAACCTCACCCCACTTGCTGAACATTAACCTCTTTCAGTCTCCATCACAAGATGCTTTTCCAATGGATGGAATAGGATTATATCCAGTACATTTTTGCTTGTGGGTTTCAGTGCTGAAGTTTAAATTCCAAGAGAAGAGAGAAAAATATATACACAAAACAACATGCCTGGATATGAAAATAGAGGGAGGCGGACAGCATCTTTATAATTTCGGCAATTTGCTGTATAGCACATGCAAGTTAAACCTACCTGTAAGATATGTTAATTCAGCAGCACTGCTGAGGCTCAGTAAGTCAGCTCCTTGATTATGACATGAAACATAAGCTTCTTTCCAAGAAAGAGCTGCTTGAGTATTAAATTGGTAGCAAATTCCAATCTGCTCATTCTTTTCCCAATTATTTTCACAGCCATTTTCTGTTGATAAAAAGATATGTTAGTGATCATAAAGTAAGGGCATAATGTTTTCTATTGCTTAGAATGCTTATAAATACTGCAATTCAATTTGCATGCTCAGGATATGCTTAAATCAGGGCTTGTTGCTTGACTAGACTACATTTTGATTCTTTGGTTACAAAAAGATTTTGAAATCACAGGACACCAAATGACTTGGGCTGATTAAAGTTTTTACTCTCTTCTTGTCCACCCTCCCTTTATACCCCATCAATTACAAGGCCATATTTTATCCCACACCTGCCCTGTGCCTAAGACTAGGAGACTTCCACTGGGCTCACCTTGTTAAACCCCTGAGTTAATGGAAAACAAGCTCACTTGAAGACGGTGGCCGACTGCGGAGGGGTGCGCCTATGGCCAGCGGTGAAACCACTGTGTGTGGATGTCTGCGTGTGGACATGCTGCTTAAATGCTCGAGATTTAGAGCCCAAGTGACTATATCATTTGGGAAACTCAGTCCGAGTTTCTCCTTAACATTTTAATAGATAATTCAATGTGTGATATGTAATTAACATCACATAATTATCATATTTGTATATGCATATGTACATATATGTGTGCATATGTATACATATATGTTTGTTATATAACGTACATATTATTTTCTTTAACAAATATTTAAAAAGCATATATTTCAGGGAAAATGTTCAAGTTATTTTCTGGACAAGACACACAGGTCTTGATGCAATTGGCTCAAAAATACACTCAGAGATTCCCATGTGCTCTTTATAAGGGGAAAAAAACCAATGCAGGCGCTATTGTGTCCCAGATTTCACTCTGGGGGTTTCCGAGGGGCCTTTCCATAACCAGTCACACATATTACATGGCCTTTCAAGCTGGAAGGGTCCGTAGATACCATCTTGGCTAATGTGCAGAGGTGTCTGTGGCAGAGCTAACTGAGAGCTCCAGTCTCTGAATCTGGCCCATTGATCTTAATGGCCGACACTGCTCCTTCAGCCACTTTTGAATGGTCTAAATAGTAACAGAGGTTGCTATGACATGTGGTGAAAAAAAATAGGTGGGTTTATAAGTATACTGCCTAAAGGTTCCTTATTACCACTGAGGCCCTATGCTTTTAAATCCAGAAGCTTCCAGTGTAATAGCAGTGTGTTTACTATAAAAGAAAATCTCGATGGTTTAGCAGTGCTTGGATTTTAAAAACTCACAGTCTTGCTTCTTCCTTAAAAATAACTCTAGAAGGCACAAGACTGCATTAAAAATCTACCCACTGTGACCCAAGGGAGGCTAAAGGCATCAAGACACATGCTAGTCAAGGCAGCAAAGCAGAGTGGAATAAAGATGTTGGGGAGTGAGAGCCAGGACTTCTGGGATCTCCAGCAGACTCTACACGGATGGGGCCGACGCTGACTGGGTTTGTTGCCCCTCACCTGAGAAGTGAGGGTTTGTGCTGGATAACCTCTAAACTCCCTTTCACCTCTAAACTTTCTGATTCAGACTATTGGGGTGTTTAAATGAAACTGGTGCCCGGTTGACCAAACTCTGCTTATCAATGTCAGCGGAAGACTATACAGTATTGGTTTTTTGCCTTTCAGGTGTTCCAGGGGTTTAAAAGCCTGTGCCTCTGCCTAGAAAAGTGATTTTCAAAATGTGTGCCAAACCAGCACCAATAGTATAATCTGGGAACTCATTAAACTAAAAATTCTTGGGCTTCACCCTAAATCAGTAGAATTATAGTTTCTGGAGGTGAGCCACAGAAATCTGTGTTCTAATAAACTCTCCAAGAGATTCTGTTGTATCCTGAAGTTTAAGGACCATTGGCTCAATATAAACTCAAGTTGTTTAGAATTCTGCATTTTGATGCTCAGCTTCCCTCAAAGAGGGATCCACATTACTAGAACACCAGGTTGGCTGCTGAATAACTATATTTGTTTAGGACAGGACCTCAGGGCTGCTTTTCCTGGCCTTAAATCTTAGCGCTGAAATTTATTAGCTGTGTGACCTTAGGCAAGTAACTTAACTCCTCTGTGCCTCGCTTTGCTCATCTGCAAAATGGGGATGTGTGAGGCCTGCATGCGTGAGTACAAGTTGAGTGCTTAGAGTAGTACCTAACATTTGGCAGGGCCCTATAAGTATTATTACTTAGGTCTGGAGCTGTTCTCTTTTTCTTTACTACATACTCTTCCAACCTAATTGCCCTTTAAAAATAATTCTTAGGTACCTACCACACCTGTTACTGTGAGCCCCTGTAACACTCACCTGATTGGCAAGAAAATCTGTTTGTTATATACCAGATAATGATGCAAATTGCTACTTTGGTGTCTCCCCCACCTTACCCCCTGGCCTCCCTCCTGTAGGAATAGTCAATTTTTTAGCACATCTTGAATTGCTTGTGTCAAGTAAGAAGCAATTAGAAAAAATGCTTTGATCAATATATAGGAATAACAGAGGGAACAATTCACCAATATTGAGAGAGTCAGGGATATGTCTCTTTTGGCCCCTGCTCTTTGCTTCAGGCCATAAACATATTTAAGTGTCTGCCATCCTAAAAGTGTTTCCTCAGCCTACCTCCCCCTCAGGCCACCTTCTTCCCTCTCTTTTTTTCCCCATAAAATTTAAGAGGATTACTCACCTTCTATTCACATTTCAGCCCATTATAACCCAGCTTCTATGACCACTAGTCTTTTGAAACTGCTCTATTAAAGGTCAGTGGCAATTTCCTAACTGCCCACGCCTTTTCCACTTTCACTCCCTGAGGTGTCTGTGCTAAAGAACACTCTCTCATCATTTGTGTTCTAGGACACCATCCTGTCTTTGTCCTCTTCCCAGGCTACCTCTGAAAGCAGGTTCATGGCCACACATTAGTTCTCCCTCTTTCCTCAAATATATACTCCTTGTCTAGGATAATATTTGTTGAGCCATTTTTGAATCATTTTGGACTCTTCCTTTTCCCTTTTGCCTCTTGGAAACGATATCCTTTTCTTTCCATATATAAAGTTTACTAGCCCATACATACCTGGGTTTAAGCAGATACCCCACTTTAGGTCATATTCATAATTTAAGGTGGTTGCGCACCACGGCTCATGGTGATCTTTGTCAGTGATACACTCGTGGTACCAGGTCCCAGCGACTAAGAATGGAAATTCACAAGGTCTCCCATACGAGTTCCCATCTCTGGTATATATCTCTGTGGGTTGGGTGGAAATAGAGGAAAGGAGAATTAATAACTGAGTAATCAGCTTCAGTTAACTAACTTCTAAAAACCTGCTTTGAAAGAAAGATAGCTGTTTCATTTATGAGAATACAGTATCTGGATAAACTGCATGGTGTGGAAATTCAGAACACAAATGCTGATCGCTCAGGCTGGGCTTGAATGCTGGCTCCCCCGCTGGCCAACTGTGCAGCTGTGGACACAAGCATTCAATGAGATAATACACGTAAGACGTCATTTTTTGTGATACGATGAACAGCTGAAAAACCACGGCTTGATCAAGTACGGATCAGTTGACTACTGTGGTTGGCAGAGTATTTCCCAACAGGGGGTGCCCTGCCTGGGCTTAAATGTACGCTCTAACTTCTTTTCTTTAGTAAGAGTGGGATCAGAAAAATTCCTTGGAATCACTGAAGGTGGCTGTGGACTTTGGAACCAACTACTGAGTTGGTTCCCGCTCTTCACAGACTGGTGGTAGAAGTGAGGCTATGGGTTTTGAGGAAGCGGGGGGAAGAGCTGCTGGGTCTCAGAGTGGGTTTTTGGAGAGTGGGAGGACATGATATTTCACATTATGAAAGAAGAACCAGCTTTAACTGGGCAGTCACAGGACCAGTTGGTGACCTGCAAGACTGTGGAACTGGCTTTTTTGTCATTTTAATAATTTCCCCTGGAACACGCACAGAGAGGAACTGAAAAATTATTCTAACCTATTCAAAAATTATTTTAAAAATTACTCCAAATATGCCTGGAAATATCAGAGGAAGTGCTCAATACTTATGTTGATAACAGATCTCTTGGAAAGGTGTTTTTATAGAACAGCTAACCCTAGAACTAATTTGGCCACTTTTTCCCCACATCTATAAATTGCTTAAAAATATGGCCATTACCAGATTAAATAATAACTATTTAGATCTAATAACCCTTTACCAGGCTATTAGGGTCCTCAGAATGTTTGATATATTTGCATAAAAGTATACTTAGATCATATTTGATTCAACATCCTTTATTATTCTCAAATGTTCATTTAACTTAAGCACGAGACTTAAGAGGTTAGAATGTACTAAGCAGCAATGTACCCAAAGGTAAAAATAATTTAGATGTTTTTATTTGCAAAAAATTTTTTTAAAGAACATTGGTTTTGTTTTCCCTTGACATATTAATGGTTCTGAATATGGTATTTCTGTTAAAGAGTAAATTGTCCTTATATTTTATAAGGATCCTACTTATTACCTAAGTTTTGTTTTTTAACCATACCCAGACTCCCAAAAGTTCATGACCAATTTTTCTTCTTATATTACAACACTTAACAGGAGAGTCCCTGAGCATAATGACTATTACTTTGAGAAACATCAGGGTTTTTTTTCCCCAAATTCTTGTGTTTCTCATGCAGAGTGCTTTCACGTACATCTCTTTCACTTGCTCTATATTGTAACCCTCTGAGTTCAGTAGGGCAAGTGGGACACTGGTTTGTGAAATCCCCAGTTTACGAGTAGTTAAAGCGGATCTTCCAGTCACTCAGCTGAAAGTGACAGGAACAGGCTCTTTGATTAGAATCCTTGACATATAAGATTCTTGTGAACTCAGTGGCTGCCTTCTTAGGCTTTTCTGAGAAGAATCTTCTCTGAATGTGTGGACTTATGAGGATACAGCCTTTAAAAAGAAGAGGCACTTCCATGGAAAAGTAATACAAATTTTTTAGGTATTATTAGATAAAATATCTTCAATGCTTAAAAAAGTTGGCAGGCTTCTGAACTGCTCAGAATCCAGAGAGCTCTCTAGCTGTGACTCCACTAAAAGTCCATTTCCTCTGCATAATTCACCAAATGTTCAAAATGTGAATAGGGCTAGCAAGACCAAGATATCTTAATGAAATAAATGTATATGTGGATGCTAGTGAAAGCACTTTATGCTTAAAATGTCTACAGCTAAAGTTTTCTCTGATGAACATGACTCACACAGGATGGGGTTTGGGATGAGGGGCAACCCAGAACACAATGGCAAATAAATGTTCTTATATTAGAAGTAAAAAAATTATATAGCAAAAGCCATGTCAGAAATAAAGTAGCTATATTTGGGGAACACAATTCTGGTTTTGAGCTGTGGCTTTGCTTTGCTGTAACAAGCTTAGTAACTTTGGACTTCACTGTTTCGACTCAGGTATCTTATCTTTCTTGTCTCTATATAGTTAGAGATAGAAGAGGGGGCAGGGTCCAAGGCATGGAGTCTGAGAGAGCAGTCCTAGAGAAAGTCCCTAACGGAAGACAGCAGTCTCTAACCTCACCATAGGCAGGGACTACATAAATTTAAAAGAGTAAAATTGCCAGGACTTAACATTTGACTGAACTTGAATGGTGGGAGAGGAAATCAGGACAACTCTAGGGCGACTTATACATTTCTGACACATGTGACTTGGATGATACCAGTCACCCAGAGAGGAACGGAAAGGAAGAGGCAGGTTTGGCCCTGACCTCTGTGCAAGTTATAAAACCTGAGGAATGTGTTGACAAGTCAGAACTACATGTGTCTTCTCTTAGAAATCTCTAAGTCTCTTATTTCAAAATATAGTGTTCCCCATATTGTATTTGGTAAGGTCAAGAAAACTTTATGCCTGTTTGACTCTTTCAGGGGTGGTACCCTCTGTGGGTTCTTAACTTTTGGGGGCCACTGATTACTTTGGCAGCTGTGGGAAGTGTTCAGGCCCCCTTCTCAGAAGAATATTATAAGTGCACAAAATAAAACACATTGGATTACGAAGAAAACAAGTTATATTGAAATGGAGACATTTGGGGGACTGAACGGACTTATGATTATGATTTTGAGGGGACTTTACTCCTCAAGAGACGGTGGCAAGAGACAGAAAGAGCCCTGCCAAGAAAATTATCCTTTCTGATCCTTGAACAAATACAATGAAACAAGTCAAGTCCAGTTCAAAAGGTATTTTGTTTGGTTCCATGTTTTTTCTTAGTTGCCAAGTTGGAGAAAGGCTTTCCAGCACAAAATGCAAATCTGCCATTGAGTGGTATCAGGAAAGCACTTGCTTTTTAAGGTTACGAGGAAGCTGACTAGAAACAGGTCTGTGCAACTACTCAAGGGTCAAGGATTGAAGAAGAGGAAAATCCCACCCCAGATTCACTAGCATTTCCCTGTAACAGTAGAACCTACTTCTCAGAGGCAGCTACATCTTCGCTAGGAAGTGGGAATGGGTTACCCTAGACAAAACCCTGTGCGGAGAGGTGGAGGGGTGGGAGGCCAGGTTGTACTTAAATGAGCTTTAAGAGAAGAGGAGAAAGTCTCTGTAAAGCTATGTAAACTTACAAAGAAGAGCAAAGGTGAAATAATAGTTAAGACTTGTAAGATGATTAAAGATATATATCTCAAAACCAACAACAAAAAAAGAACTATTTATATCTCAATATCTGATGTAATTTAGAGCAACATAATGAAAAAAGATTTGCTTGTGTGAGAGCCATTGACATTTAGAGGTTTAAAAAATAAATCTACTCATTCTTTTTAAACTTGGAAATTCCTGATGATCCAGTTTCTAGATTCAGAACAAAGTTCACAATCAACTTACCAAAAGGTAATAATCATGTACTCATTTTTGGAAGCAACTGAGACAAGGTCCAGTCTTAAAATGCGGAATCATCAATACAAGCACCAAAGTGTAATAGCTACACCAAAAATAACAATAAGTACGTAAACCCACAGAAGGCTCTAAAACTTTTCCATTACATCAAAATCTGCAGATAAAAAAAAGTGTATGTGCTTTTTCTCTTTTTCCTCTTCTTTTGTAACTTAGAATAGGTTTGATTTTATTGCATCATTGGACTTTTATTCTGTATGGAGGCTTTTCTATCACTCCAACTTTCCCTGGAGTTCAGCATGTAATCGTAGGAAGTATGTAAACATATACCCAGGCATCAGGGAGATTTTCAATCCCAGGGTGCCACAGAATGGCTGTGTGACCTGTGATAGGCATGTAGCCTCTCCTAGCCTTGCCTGTAACAAGGGACAAATAGCACAGACCTTACAGGGATAGTTCCGAGTTATTGCTCAGTGCCTGGAACTGAAGGCTGGCTCACTGCCCTTACCAGTGTACAACTTCCTGGGCAGTCGCATGTGTTTAATGTCACATTTACCAAATACAGCAGCAAGTGCATCGAAGTCCTTCTCCAACACTCACCGTGGTAAGGCTGGTCACAGAGGCTTTCCTCGGAGCCTCCTTTCTTCCAGACATCAGATGAATTTGTACTTGCTATGGCATGTCCATCCTTCAGAGCCAACCTGGACTGGGCAGCTCCATACAGAGAGTGGCGCTCACATTTCCACCACAGCATGGCATTGGCGTCGCAGCTGAACATTCTCAAGGAATCTGTGGGTTTGGTAATATCTAGGCCTAGGCACTTCTGGGATTGCAAGTGAAAGAGCCGATGCTGGGACACCCACTTCCACAACATGTCCTGGGTTGTGTCACAATCTGTTGCTACTATCCAGTCATTCAGTGGCTTGATGCACTTGCCCGTGTTGTCATTGACAATGGTGAACGGATCATTACCTGAGTTGAGACAGTCAAAGAAGACATTTCAGGATTCTGAATCATGTGGCTAATGTGCCTTGGACCCGGCTTGCTGAGGAGAGTCAGCACTGTGGGACCGTCCCTGCCCTCCACGCTGTATAAGCTGTAGTGTCCTGCACAGGGTCAGAGGGCAGCAGTGGCCAGAGAGGCAGTATGGGGTTGGGGAAGAGCCTGGGCTCTGGAGCCCATCTGCCTGGGTTCACAGTCTGCCTCTGCTACCTGTTAGCCACGTGATCAGGACAAGTTACATAGCTGCTGACTCTCAGTTTCTTCCTTTGTAAAATAGTACTTCATTCAGTAGATGTGAGGATAAAATGAGCTCATATATGCAAGACACTTAGAATGGTATGTATATGTGTTATTGTTATTCCGTGAAAGGTTTTCCTCCTTTATTTAACAAGATAAAGAAACTCCTTAGTTTTCATCTCCTTTAGACAGGTGGTCCACAGTCAATGAGAACTGTCCTTAGTCTATCCAGGACCACAGTTCTGTCTTGCTTACACTTTACCATGAGAAGATAAATTATTGCATGACATTAATGTGTCTCAGAGGACAGGAGGAGACTCCTTAAGGTTGAGAGGAAACAGAGGTCTGGGTTCTGAGGGTAGAAGGGAATCTGTGGCCGACTCCATCGTGGCACCTCCAGGAAGGTGACGGGAAACCCCTGGGGAGGGGCTGGGGGTAGGAGGCTTACTGTGTGGGTCACCTGGGGGCCCCAAACCTGAACTCCAGCAACCACCTGAGCGACAGGATTCAAGACCCAGTAGATGTGGACAATGGAAAACTCAGAAGTAATCAGTGTGAGCTGAAGGCGAAAGAGAGGAACCTTCCCTTGCACGAGCTGGGGAAGACTTCAGTAATGACAGAAACTGCAGTTCTGGTAACCTGGTGAAGTGGGACCTCCAAATAAATTTTAATTTGACGTTATGAAAATAAATTGCTTCTTGCACACCTAAGTTTGTGGAGTAAGAGTCACATCTGCTACAACAAACAACAACTGAACAATTTGATCAGTGCTTTTATGAAGAAAACATTTTTGAAGTTATACCACAGAACTTCATGTTGATGAGAGTAAAACCGAAATATTTCAGACAAACTTAAATAACTGTTATCAGTGAACCAAAGTATTCAGCAGAAGGACCCATGAAATTTTAGTTCCCGAAAGGCACTTTCATTCTGATGCTAGTTTCACAATCACTGGTTTTACTAATACTAAACACCTTTTCTAATAATAATTCATGGCTTTCAGAGTTAAACATTTTCATACCAAAGGCTTGAAGGAAAGTTTAACTATATAAATAATAACTATAAAATTAAGTCCAATTCCAATTTGGACTTTGGACAGACCATCTTGTTTTAAATAGCAGCAGCAGTGACAAGAGAAACAATAAAATCCTTTAAAACTTTAAGTTATTTCTGTATTTTAAAATATCGCATAGGGTTGCAGCTTAGGAAGTCTGCCATAGCAGCTTCCATCCCTCACTCTTTCTTCCTTGACATCACACTGCCATTCTCTACTTTGTGGACACAGTTTGGGAAGATAGTGAACAAAGAAGAATCGGTTCTATCTTACAAGATTATCACTCACACTTTCTCTAATGTCCTTCTCCCACACATCAAATAGCCGCTCAGTCCCAGGATGTATCTCTTTCCCAAACTGTTCTTTCTCATATCACCAAAATAAATCTTGTGTTCCCAGGTATCAGGAATTGCTGCAGGAAAAAGAAAGTCTGCTCCTACAGAAAAATGGGTGGCTGCCACCCTTGCTGAAAACTTTCCCTCTCATGTAGTCTTATTTCTCTCTTTCCTAGGCTCTCAGTTCTGTAGCCTTAACCTCAAACAGGTGAACTGGGCTAGCAGCAGCTTTGCCTACCTTTGCAGTTTGGAATTCTAGATTTTTCGAGTTGCTTTTGCAGAATCCAAAGGATTAGCTATGGCTCTCAGTAGAGTGGCAGTGCAATGAGTTAGGGATCCTAGATTAAAGACCTGCCTCTGGGTCTTTTTACTTCCAAATGTGAAATGAAAGTAGCGGAGCCCTGGCTGGTGTAGCTTAGTGGATTAAGCGTGGGCCTGTGAACCAAGAGATCACGGTTTGATTCCCAGTCAGGGCACATGCCTGGGTTGCAGGCCAGTTCCCAGCAGGGAATGCACAGGAAGCAACCATACATTGATATTTCTCTCCCTCTCTCCTTCCCTTCGCCTCTGAAGATAAATAAATTAAAAAAAAAAAAAAAAAGAAAGTAGCGGAGCATAAGACATGTAAGCCACTTCCAATTCTAACATCCTATGCTTCCACAAGATACCAGTTTTCTTAGTCTTGCAGGTTTTATTGGTCTCTGCTAAATTCACTGCATTTGTTCTTTTTTAAAATTTTTTAATTTAAGTTACTGGGGTGACATTGGTTAATGACGTTATATAGATTTTAAGTGCACAATTCTACAACACATCATCCCCACGTTGTGCTGTGTGTTCACCACCCCAAGTCAGGTCTCCTTCCATCGCCACGTGTCCTTTTCCTCTCTTGCACCTCCTCCACCCCCCCTCTCCCGTGTAAACTACATACTGTTGTCTGTCTCTGGGAGCATTTTTCTCTTAATCCCTTCACCTTTATCACCCAGCTCCCAACTCCCCTCCCCTCTGGCAGCTGTCAGTCTGTTTTCTGTATCTATGAGTCTGTTTCTATTTTGTTGTTAATTTTGTTCATTAGGTTCCACATATAAGTGAGATCATGTGGTATTTGTCTTCCTCTGGTTGCCTTACTTCACTTAGCATAATACTTTCCAGATCCATCCATGGTGTTGCAAAAGGTAAGATTTCCTTCTTTTTTATAGCCAAGTAGTATTCCATCGTGTAAATGTACGACAGCTTTTTTTATCCCCTTGTCTATTGATGGGCACTTGGGCTGCTTTCAAATCTTGGCTATTGTGAATAATGCTGCAGTGAACGTGGAGGTGCACACTGTGCATTGCTCTTGAACAGATGTGCACAACTTTATGATGTCATACTAATGCTAGCAGCGTTTTAGGTCATTCTAATCCCATCTGTATTGAGCATGCTCACTCAGGTGACAATGCTGCTTTATAAATATTCTTTGGAAGAGAAAAAATATATACCCTTTTCTATTTATTATGTTTTATTCTGGGACCCCAGGAGACTTGACAAGCTGTAGGACCTCTTGCTGAACGCTTGCTGAAAACTTTCCCTCTCACACAGTCTTATTTCTCTCTTCGCTGGGCTCTCAGTTCTGTGGCTGTAACCTCAAATGGGAAAGGCGCATGGAGTAGTTATGTTAAAAAGGAGTTGCCAGCTTCTTACCTAATTGGAACACCTATGTTTCTAGCTACTTGCCTCATTCTAAACTTGTCTTTTACCCTAGTGTGAACATCACTGTTTGACACCTACACTGGTCACTTAGCACAGGTATTAATTATTGACATAATTTAAGGAAATGTTGTTAGCCTTCACACATAAAGTGTGTGTAAGCGTTGTACATAACATCTAAGCTGGGGAGAACCTCGTCTTCTGTGATGACTCCCTATTATCTTTCCCTCCCCTTAGCCAGAGCTGTCCAGTGTGCCTCGTCCTGTGACCCTGCAGGGATGGTAGGTTGTAGCGTGGGAAGAAAAACTGCGAAAGTGTAAAAATAGTTTCTTATTTAGAAAATTTGTTAAATAAGGGTATATAAAATATTTCACAAATGCATTACACTTTAAAAATATAATTATAGAGCAACTTGTAAAACAGATTCTTTATTAATAGGTTTATATTGTATCTGGTTCACTAAACAACTTTATACTGGTACTAACTGCATTTTTTTATTTATTTTTAAAGATTTTATTTATTTATTTATTTTTAGAGAGGGGGAGGAAGAAAGATGGAGAGAAACATCAATGTGTGGTTCCTTCTCACACGCCCCCTACTGGGGACCTGCACTGCAACCCAGGCATATGCCCTAGACTGGGAATCAAACTGGTGACCTTTTGGTTCACAGGCCAGCACTCAGTCCACTAAGCCACACCAGCCAGGGTCTAAATGGAAGTTTAATGTTTATCTCCAAATATAATATTGAGACAAGTCTAAAAGGCAAGGTTGATAAAAACAAGCCTCACTCCCCCAGTAGCACTTTTTATATGCATCATTTTATGTAAACATTCTAGTGGTGCTTGAGAGGAAATGGCTAAGTCAGCATTATCATAAATGAAAATGAAATTTTAGTATTTCCACATCCATCAAAGGAAAACTAGCTCTTATTGTCTCATCATTAAGTAATCTCTATTTTACAAGACTTAAACCAAAGAGTTTTGCACATTCCAAAGAGAAGCTGGACATCAACATTTTATAACCACAGGCAAACGGAGAGGAGGATTCTCCGGAAGGCCAGAAGGAAAGACTGCAACATTTTTAATGTCAGGGGAACTTCCACAGCCCACATGGTGGAACATTTTGTGGAATCACTACCACATGTCCAGGGTGTAAAGGTGCAGCAGGAGACAATTGGAATCTGGGTTTGCCAGTTCAAAAGCAGGCCCTGAAGTGACGGCGGGGTCCATGGCAGTCCACTAGGAGTCAGAAAGTCATGGAGTGCAGATTGACTGGTGTGGGCTGGTGAGAGTCACAGTCCTTCCTGAGAGATTGGTTTACTTCAAGGTGTTAGGCCTCCAAGGAGGCAAATAAGTAAACTAAACAATTGGAATTTCCCCAAGAACATCTGAGGAGTACCTCAGACGCCACAGGTACTCCTCGGACATCTGAGCAATCAAGACCACCTGCGCAAGCCTAGCCACATACATGTGATGAGAAACACGCCATTACCAGCATCATGAAGCTGACAGACTGCCAAACAAACTACCTAAATGGCTGGGGTTTCAAAATTCCAGTGCTTTCTGTAATAGGGCCACAAGTCTGTTCTGAGGGTATGAGAAAGCCAGCCAGAGCAGCTGCTGAGTGGGAGGGAGGATGCACGAAAACAAATATGAGGACCTAGAGTAGGGAGAATGGAGTTAATCCCTTGCTCTTTGTTTTGGGTTGATGAGAAAGGCCAAGGATTGTACATATTGCAAAAGTTAAGGAAATCTTGAATTTTGGGGGGGAGACAAACATGTAGATAAGGCTACAACAGATGTAGATGGAAACCAGGAGGTTAGTGACTGAAAGGTTAGTGTGTTTGACTGTAGGTTACTTGCTGCAGTAAAAATTTTCCCCATGGATTGTGGGGCAGGCAGAATAGAATTCTTAGGACTTTTGGTAGCTTCCAACATGGAGTCAAAAGCAGAACAGGGTCCTTGCTGTAGATAGGGTGATGCCACTGACACTCTGAGAAACCTCTTCCAAGCACCCTCTGAAAAAAGCCTAACTGAGATAGTGGCTTATTTTAGCTGCCAATAAAACAAGAGCAACAAGCAATGTGAAGTTTTCAAAAGCTTCCTTGGTCATCTTTCACTTACTCATACATAAGAGATAACAGAAATGGTGGCTGAAGACTGCTCACTCATTGCACACTGGTCTTCAGCCAAGTCAAAAAGAGAAAGCAAAAGCAAACTCAGGTCGCAGCCAAGGGTGCTAGTGAGGCTAGCACTAGCTAGAGCATCAGCTAAGGGCGTGGTTCCTGGTCCCGCTTCCGCAGGGAGAGGCAGGAAACTCCGAGAAGGCGACCTGCCCTCCAAAGTGGTGATCGTTTGGAGCTGATAAACCAATTAGAAGAAAAGGTCGCTGCTCCAGTCTTTGGTGGATGATATCATAACAGAGTGATGGTCATGATTACTTTAGGAGACATGGCTTAACCTGACTTCCTTTTTCACGTGCATCCGTGGGCACAGTTAAGTCGGGGGATCATTATCGTTGGCACAGTGAGTGAACAGCGCCTCTGGACACCGAATGGAAATGGTGACCAAGGGGCGAAGGAGGAGTGAGACAGATGGGATGGGACGAGAGGGGTACTGAAAAGCCCTATTCTCCAGGGAAGCAAGTTAGAGGGGAGAGGGTGAGGAAAGGACGGGGGACAAGGGGCGCACAAGAGACTCAGTGCGCCTCGACTCCCCTCCCCTGGGCTTTTACTCCTTAGCCCCAGAAAGTCCCTGCATTCCCACGCCCCACCCCGCCCTGCCTCCCTCTCCTCCCCCTCCCCCCAACCCCCTTCCTCCCAACCCCCTTCCTCCTCCCGCACAGAGGGCTATGGAGCTCCCTACACCGCTCCCCGTGGCGAGGGCAACCGAACACCTTCTCCCTAGACCACTCCTTCAGCTCACTTGTGCCGCTCTAGACACCTTAGGAAAGCAGAGATGTCGTGACCCTGGAGCTCAGCACTAATCCGAACCGAGGGAAGTCTGCAGACCTAGCAGTGTCCACGCCCCTAGCCGATTGGTGGGCGGACGCACCCCGCCGTTACCTGTGCGGCCAGTGGACTCCGCCAGCTCGAAGCACTGAAGGAGCAGCAAGAGGAGCGCCGCCGCGCGGCGAGGGGTCGCCCAGCGGGTCCTCATTCTGAGCCAGCCCCAGCTGTCCAACTTGACTCCTGGGCGCCAGCGGAACGCAGCCCTTGTAGGTGCGCCCAATCTGCCCCACCGCGCCGCCTTTGCTTTTAGGCTCCCGGGGCGCTCCAGCTCCTCCCCCGACGCCCTCAACCAATTAGATCACGGTGTCTGGAGTCCTGGGCAGGGCGGGGTGGAGCAGGTTTAGGAGGCGGGAAGATGACGCACCTGGAGCTCTGAGCACCTGCTAGGGCAAGACCCACGAGGAGGCGGGAAGTTAACATACTGCCAGAGAGCTGAGCCCAGCGCAGACTACTCGGCTTGGGGGTCCTGAGTCCAGCCTCTTCATCAGTCAAGCCGAGGAGACACAACACTTGCTGGTACTTAGCACGGCCCGCGTGGGTGGGTTCCGTCAGTTTAGAGCCTTGTTCTCTGTCCATCGTGCCTCTGTCAGGGATGGCTTCTTCATTGCAAGGCTGGGTTGGAAAGGCATCCACATCCTCTCCTACCCCCAAGGGGGAAATGTGCGTCCTTCCTGGTGCAAATGTGGACAAGCCAAATAATTCAGTCGACCTTGGCAACGTCTTGCATTTTTTGATAAAACAAACAAAGGTGAGGTAATGCACACTGCAGGTGACTCCCAGTTATTAAAGCATTGAAAGCAAGTTCCCCAGCCGCTGAAGCTCAGTTGATTGGGCATAGTCCCACAAACCAAAAGGTCACTGGTTGGATTCTGGATAGAGGCACATGCCAGGCTTGAGGGCTTGGTCCCCATGGGGGCACATGTGAAAGGCAACCAGTAGATGTATCTCTCGCATAGATATTTCTCTCCCTCTTTCTCCTTCCCTTCCCTTCTCTCTAAAATAAAAAAAAATAAAATTAAAAAGAAGAATTAAAAGCAAGAGCTATTCGAGTGACCCTACAATATTTACAACGATGATTTAGGCTTTATAACCATTTGATATTTGCAAGTAAGGTCTTTTAAAAAATAATTTAATAATAATAACTAATAATAATCCATTAGAAATGTGGAAGTCTGCACCCAAAAGGGGCAATTGTGAGAGTAGAATTTATCCTCTCGCTGTGGGAACCGCTGTCATTACAAACAGGATGACCTAAGCTGCCTGGATATGAAGGTCCTATATTTTTAAACCCCATGCCTACTGAACACCTGGTGTGTACTGAGGATGACCTCCATTCCTGCCTGGCAAGAGCGAATTCTTTCACAAAGAGGTGAACATCTACATTGTCTTTCCTGATTCCAAATGCCAAGGCTTTGCTGATAGCTCCAAACTTACCTTGACTCTGTCCTTCCTTCAGGCTCCCATCTTTCAGTTAGGTACATACTTTGAGCATTGGCCATCACAGGAATTGGGTCCCTCCCAGGGTAAGATAAAGACAACATCCCTGCCCTCTCAACTTTACTGAGTACCAGGGAAGACTGAGAGGCAGGGCAGACTGAGAGGCAGGGCAGACTAACTCAGGGCAGACTGAATAGGGAGACTGGACAAAGCTGCCTTCCTTGAAGATTTGAGGAAGCTTTAAGGAAGGCAGCATCTCAGCTGGGACTTGAAGAATGGGTAAGTGGAAGGAGTTTGACCAGGGACAGCTGGTGGGAAAATGTAATGCAGTGTCAGAAGATAGTAACGTCCATGGAGGCTGCTCTGCAGGGAGCATGTGTGTGGGTGTATGTGTGTTGACAATAGTCGTGGTGGGGGCTCTAAGCAGAAATGTCAGCAGAAAGGTGAGTTGTGGCTGTTTTTTGAAGTCCCTTGAATATAATGTAAAGACTTTGATTTCATTCTCTAGGGAATGGGCGGTGGAAAGCTCTGAGTAAGAAACCTTGCTATTGCTCTGATTCCTCCGTACCTATGGCTGCTTGCCTTTCCGACCCTGCCCAGCTTGGAGCTCCTTGAGGGCAGCTGTCTCATCTTCTTTATTGTCATGCCTGAACACTGAGCACCAGGCCAGCCCCAGAGTAAACTGAGAACAAACTTTTAACTACACCAACTAGGCAAATGGGGGAGAAAGACATCTTTCTGATAAGTGCGTTCCTGGGAAAAGACAGGAGGAATGGGTGAGTGGGAGGAAGGCAAATGACTGATCACAGCAGTGGTTCTGCTTGTGGTGCTGCAAGCTAGGGAGGGGGGAGTCTGGAGCTCAGCAGACCTGCCAGGTGGAGTGGCGGGAGGCGACCTGGTGGAATCCTTGACTCTTGCAAGGGTAGAGCAGGGCTCACTAGGGTAAAACAGCTATGGGTTTGAGTCTCAGGAGGTGATAGTGGCATGTCCATATCCCTTAAGGCGAACCTAAGGCCGTGGGGTCACCGGGCTCTCAATTCTCTGGCTGGGGCTGTGACTGTGTGGCCTGGGCCAGTAGTGTCCTTGCATCAGAGTGGGCAGCAGACAGGGAAGGCTTCAGCGAGGGTGGTGGATAGGCTCTGGGTCAGTGTCCTCTTGTGGCCACTGTTGCACCAAGAGCAGAGGCCCAGGCCTGGGCACAAAGGAAAGGACCTTCCTTCTTCCTACATTTCTTCCTAAGGTCTTTAACGTAGATGGTTGTGCTCTGGGATCTGCCTCCTTCGCTTGGTGTCCAGGGTCTCAGACCAGAGGTGTCCATCGAACTTTCTTTTTCCTTTCTTGCATTGGCTGTGAGTCCTAGGTGCAGGGGTCAGGGTGCTCTCGGGTGGTGGACACCTGTAAAAGCTCCCTCTGTGCTTAGGAGGAGCAATTTTCATGGTCACCAGGCTCCAGAGGCATTGAGGTGACGGGCATTCCAAAGCTATCATCAGTCATGAAACAGTCATGATAATCTTCTGATTGCTGGAAAATTCCAGCCCCATGAGGGTCTGACAGGGCGGTTGTCTGGGAAAGCATCTCCAAGCTTCAGGCACTATCACCTTTCAGACTCTGGCATGGTTCCAGCCACATGGTGTGGTGGGCAGGGGCTGGGTCTGGACCCAGCACTTCAGGTGGGCATAGGAGGCCAGGCACTGTTCCCTGCCCTGCTGGTGGTGGGCAGGCCTGGGCTGTGGGAACTGGCACATCCTGTGGAGAGCAGTAGTGTGGGTAGTGTGGGTAGTGTGGCTTTGGCTCTGCATCAGTACCTGCCCATGTACCTTGCCCATGATTGTGGGTGTAGCGGGGCAGGAGTGTAGTTCAGGAACAATTGGGTTACCAGACATTTCTGATGTTTAGAGATTGGAATCGGGTAGGACTAAGCTGATCCTTGGCATCCTGGTGCAAGGACAGCGTGTGGGGTGTTGGCATATGGGGACCATCTGTGCACAGGGTCCTGCATGTGCTAGGCCACTGACCCTGGCTCTCTGAGACCAGAGGAACCTGCAGCTTCCCACTGCTGGTGCTTGGATCTCAGCAGAGGAGCCTAGGTGCACCTTGACTTCTTATTCTTTTTAAAAAATTATAAATAAGTTTTAAATTTTTCAATTACAGTGGACATACAATATTATATTAGTTTCAGGTGTGCACCCCAGTGATTAGACATTATATAACTTACTAAGTGATCATCCTGATAAATCACACACCCATCTGGCACCACATATAGCCATTAGAACGCTATTGACTGTATTCCCTCTGCTGTGCTTTACATCCCCATGACTTCTCTGACGGCCTGTTCCTACTTCCCCACCCATCCACCGTTTCTTACCATCCCTCGAACAGCCCTCACACCTGGTAACTGTCAAAATGTTCTTCTCTGTATCTATGAATCTGCTTGTTTAGTTACTTTGGTTTTTTTTTTAGATTCAGTTGTTGATAGATACATATTTATTGCCATTTTATTTTTCATATTTTTTATTATTTCTCCTCTTCCTCCTCCTTCTTCTGGTTCTGATTCTTCAAGGAGGTCCTTCAACAATTCATGTAATACTGGTTTGATGATGATGAACTTCTTTAGCTTTTTCTTGTCTGGGAAGCTCTTTAGATGCCTTTGATTCTAAATGATAGCTTTGCTGCATAGAGTAATCCTGTAGGTCACTGTTTTCATTGCTTTGAATATTTCTTGCCTCTGCCTTTTAGCTGGCAAAGTTTCTGTTGAGAAATCAGCTGACAGTTGTATGGGAGCTCCCTCGTAGGTAAGTAACTTCTTTTTTCTTGCTGCTTTTAAGATTTTCTCTTTGTCTTTAACCTTTTGCATTTTTATTATGATGTGTCTTGGTGTGGGCCTCTTGGGTTCATCTTGCTTGGGACTGTGTGCTTTCTGGACTTGCATGTCTGTTTCCTTTACCAATTTAGGGAAGTTTTCTATCACTATTTTTTCAAGTAGGTTTTCTATTTCTTGCTCTCTCTCTGCTCCTTCCGGCACCCCTGTGATGTGAATGTTGGTATTTGAATTTGCCCCAGAGGCTCCTCACACTATCCTCATTTTTTAAATTCTTTTGTTTTTTTTTCTGTTCTAATCAGGTGTTTTTTGCTTTCCTATATTCAGACTTTCTGTTTTGATTCTTGGCTTCCTTCATCTACTTTACTGTTGATTCCCTGTATATTATTCTTCATTTCAGCTGGTATATCCTTCATTTCTGACTGGTTCTTTTTTTTTTATGGTTTTCATGCCCTTTTTTATGCTGTTGAAGTTCTCTCTACTGTCATCTAAATCTTCGCCTATGTTCATTGAGCATCCTTATAAACAGTGTTTTGAATTCTGCATCTAGTAGATTGCTTGTCTCCATTTTGTTTAGTTTTTTTTCCTAGAGTTTTGTTCTTTTCTTTCATTTGGGGCATGTTTCTTTGTCTCCTCATTTTGGCAGCTTCCCTGTGTTTGTTTTCAGTAGAGTTGCTACATCTTCTGAGCTTGGTAGAGTAGCCTAATTGAGTAGGTGTCCTGTAGGGTCCAGTGGCACAAACTCCCAGTTCAACCAAGCAGGGTACTCCAGGTGCAGCCCCCTCCCATGTGGGAGGCCTTGATTGTTGTTGGCATGTAAATGAGAGGGATCTACCCCCAGGCTGATTGGGTGCAAGGACTAGCTGTGACGACCATGGAGGATCAGCTGTGCAGGAGCCCACCCCATGGAGCAGGACTTACTTCAGTGGGTCTCTGGTGCCTTCTGAGTCTGCCCCTTGAATGGGTCTATTATGGAGGTGGTTGGGTGGTTGTGGTCATGGTCTGAAGCTGTCCACTGGGTACACTGGCTCTGGTACCTTCTAGGATGTGCACACTGAAGTCAGGTAAGCCATCACCTGTGTTCCACCAGGGGCTAAATAGCATGAACTACAATGTAATTTGCAGGTGGCTGCTACTTGTGCTGGGATTGGAGGTGCCCAGGAGAAGCCAAGCTGTAAACCAAGGATGGCTGCTGCTAGTGCCAGGCCTGGGGCTACTTAGTGAAAGGTACAGGGCATGCTGAGGCCAGATGTTGCTTGTTCAAGAGATTTTAGGAAAGTCTGAAGCATGAGCCAAAACATGCCATTGGTATAGAAAAGACACTGGGAACAGCCTGAGTGGACCTGAAATTTGGTGGGGTAGGATCTCAAGGAATCACCAGGGTGAGGCAAACAGTGTGAGGCAGCTTGATGGAGATTCAGATATGGCATCTGCCTTCCAGGTTTGTGTTGAAAGGTCTCAGAAAGGGAAAAATAGCCTCTGTCAACCCTTTGTATGGGAGAGAGCTGCCGCACCAGCTCTCACCCTGATGCCAGACATTTCAGTCCTTCCCTGCATGTCCTTGGTGCCTTTTGAACTGCTGCCCCAGTGCTGGAGCTCAGAGGGGGTGAGTGCAAGTAAGTCTATGCACGGGCCCTTTAAGAGGAACTGTCTCGGACTCTGGAAGGCCTCCATCTCACTCAGCCACAATCCTTGGTGGTTTTTACAGCCAGAATTTATGGGGCTTCTCTTCCCAGCCCTGGAACCCAGGACTGGGGGGCTTGGTGTGGGGCTGGGCCCCTCACTTTTCAGGGGGACCTTCACAGATGAAACATCCCTCCCGATTTTAAACCACCACAGGTGAGTGTTGGACCAGCCCATTCAATGTCTTCGTCCCTCCTACCAGTCTCTATGTGGCTTCTTCTTTACATTTTTAGTTGAGGGACTTCTGTTCAGCTAGATTTAGGTGGTTCTGAATGATGGTTTTTCTGTAGTTTAGTTGTATTTTGTGATGTGGTTATGAGATAATGTAAGTACCACATTTACCTATGCCAGGATGTTGACCAGAAGTTTGCACTTTTTTCTTCTTCAATGAGAAGATGTGCATGCTATAAAAAGAAACTTCATCTAAGTGAAATCAAGCTCCTTTATGATTTGATCCTATACCTTTAATTACCTTCTTATGTCATGCCTTGATTCAAGCAAACTGTCTAAATCTGTCCAGGTGTTTCTTATTTCTGTCCAATTATTTGTATTTTCCCTATGCCATCCCCAGAATGCCCGTCTCTGCTCCATTGTCTCAGTTCTACTTTTCCAGGTAAGGCTTTGCTCAGATTTCACATTTTATATAAAATATGTCCAAGAAGGAGCCTAACTCTTGGGGATTCCAAACAGTTGTATAATATTGTATATTGTATTCACTTGGTATTTAATATGTGTTTCTTCCTGCTGCTGTTTTTTCTGTGAGTATATGTATGTCTAGATTATTCCATCTAGATTATAGATCCTCAGTAAATATTTATTATCTATGGTGACAATCAAAAGCAATGTATCCTATAAGTTTCACCTTGAATGTCACTTCCTCAAAGGAATCTTTTTTGACTTGGCAAGTTAAAAAAGGCAAGTCTTTTTTGACTAGGTGAGCTTCCCTGTGAAGGTTGTCAATGCATCCCATAATTTGTGTTGAAGGCATTTAGCAGAGCTGAATTAACTAAATATGTGATTTCTCATTTGTTGAATGTCTACCTCCCTCCCCTGGTTGCAGGACCCATGAATGTGGTGACTCTGTCTATTTCAGTAATTTCTGTGTGCCCAGTATCAGGCCCATCGTTGGCTGGATGAATGAATAAATAATTACATGGTAAAGGCTTCATGGATTGTACAGGGAAGAGGAGGTCTAGGCATTTAAAAGAAGGAAAAGTCAGCTAGGGTGGGAGGGAGGGTCATTAGGAACTGGGATAACTGTCCTTGGATGTATAACACTCAGTAGATAGAGGTGATGGGGGGACACTCCAAACTGAGGCAATGATGTGAGCAAAATAACAGACATCTATCCCCACTGGGTGCCAGGCCTTTGTGCTCAGCATTTCCTATGTGCTCTCCTGTCTAACACTCATTCTATTATCCTCATTTTACAATTGTTTATCATTCTTTTCTTTACAGTTTTCCCATATATGTTTCATTCCTTAAACAGTATATATAACTGTATATTTTTGAATTTTATGTAAATGGAATCATTTCAGGTTGTTGCTTTTTGTCACTTACCCTTTTTGCTCCAAATTATGCCTATGGCATTCATTTGTGTTGGTGTGTGTAGCTATAGTTCATTCATATTTTATGTGATATTCCATTATAAGAGTAATGCACACTTTATCCATTCTCCTGTTTGTGGACATTTGGGTAGGTTCCAGCTGGGTAATTTACTGTCATTAGCAGTGCCTCTGTGACCATTTTTGTTCATGTCTCCTGGTGCACACTGCTAGAAGTTCATGAGGGTATGTTCTTATAAGTGGAATTCTTGGAGCATAAGGTACCAATATTATCAGACAACACCATCGTGCATTGCAATTTGCACTCCCAGTGGTATAGACAAGCATGTGTACTGCTGAACATTTTCATCAACATTCTATATTTTAAAGTTTTGGTGGGGGGTGAAATAGTATCTCATTTTGGTTTAAAATTGCATTTCCTTGATCACCAATGAGGTTGAACATACTTTTCAATATTTATTGGTTATTTATTTTTCCTTTTCCAATTCTTGTACAGGTTATTTGCCTATTTTCTCTTAAATACATTCCCTGCTCTTCTTTGCTTTGAATCTCAAGGGACTATTCTGCATTTCTCAGGTTCCCTCACCTACTGCCTCCTGGTTAGGTTCGACCAATGGAAATTCCTGGCAGGAGATGGAAATTTGGGAAGGGGAGAGCCCAAGGTGTTCTCTTGTCTCTGCTTTGGGAGTATGTCAAACAGTGGCTGTATCTCTTCAGTGGTTCCAGCTCCTGCCTGGAATCTTCACCCTTCATGGCTCAGATCCCACCAGGCACCCCCTGCTGTGTTTCCAGCTCCTTTTGATCGATTCCTTTTCCAACATTCTAGCTCCCACAGGGTATCCCTGGCTGCTATTCGGATAATACCATCTCTTCTCTGTCCCTCAGGCCCCATGGGTGGTAGTAGCTTCTTATAGTTGTTACATTCTGAGTAGCCTCATTAGCACTTACTTTAAGCACTTACAGCACTCCTATAACTGGTTATTTCCCTATATTAAATTTATTCTATTGAACTAGCTAGCATAGGTTTTGTTCTCTTTATTAGATCTTGATGATAGTGATTCAACATATGAAAAAAACTGTACCTGAGACAGCATCGAATATTAAGTAAGATATGAACAAGAAAAACTATAAATGCAGTTATATTCAACTGCATGAGGAGTTGTGGTATAAGAAGAGTCAGGGTGGGAGGCATTTAAACTGCAGTTTCGACGATGCCCACAGATGGCCTCAGGTGTAGTCAGAAGTACCCAGGAGGCTCAGGCAAGGGCTTGGTCTAAGAATAAACTTGTTTGTTATTTCAGAATCACATGCTATTTTACTTAAACAAAGCAGATTGACTATATATATATACATATATTCATATGTATGTATTCATATATGTGTTCATATATATGTGTGTATATATATAGTCCCTTTTTAAACAACATTGAAAAGAGTGAAAGGAAAATTTTAAAGGTACAGCCTTGCAAGGAAACAGAAGGCTCTGGAGAAGATGACAGCAGATAAGACATAACAACAAAATTTTGAAAGCTGGAAGGTGGATAGCCAAATAGTATATGACATAATGAAGCAGAAACAGCAAGTGCCTATGTGGTGGAAATCCAAGGAAAAGTAAGACCATCCATGTCACAGAACCCCCAGAAAAGCTCAGGAACTAGAGGGAGAAGGGCCTTTGAAGGTGGGATGCAGGCGGAGCCCAAAGCAGGGTGGGTGGAAGTTCTTTCAGAGGTATACATAGACCCCAGATCTTCATCCTAACCCCACCCATTTGCCATATAGAATGAATGTGTGTAAAAATTTTACCTACTTTATAATGAAGAAAACTTATATCTATTCAAACAGGAAAAAACATGCTGACATAAGTTTGTTAATTTAGCAACGAAGCCCTTACTATCCTATGGGCCAATAAAGCCATAACCCTTGGAGTTATCGTTTCTATTAGGCACCTCTGTTAACAAAAATCTGCAAGTTAACATGTAAGTTTACAGAGTATGAACCCTAATCAATAGAGAGCAGTACGCCCAACAAAGACCAATAGTGCAGAGAATGAAGTAATCCCTGGGCCGGCCGTTGGGCAGTGCTGCAACGTGACACTGGAAGGACATCCAGCTGCCCTTTTGCCTTGTTTGAATGTCTTGAATAATTTTTCTTTTTAAACGGTTTCCACAACACTGTGATGACAAAGATCTGCACTTATTCCTGGTTATAACTAAACTTATGAAGACTATAGTCATGAACATAGACCCCAAAAGGCAAATGTAAGGTTGAAATTCATCCACTTAAATAACAACAACAACAACAAACAGAATTAAACAGCTCATCCTGTTAAACTGAACTTCTTCCACAGACTTTAAACTGTAGAATTCTCAGATGAGGAAATGCTTCCCTAGGATGTCTATGGAACATTGACACAAGAGACTGGACAAGAAGCCAGTGTGATGGAGTTACTCACTTACTCAGCTTAATCTCAGGTCCAGATGCCAAGGAGCTGTGGGATTACCGAGTTCAGAGAAACGGACTCTGTAACTGGAGTCCATTATCTGCTTTTCTCATGTTGTAGACAGAGAAACTGAGGCTCAGAGGGTTCAATGACCATCACAGATACGAGAAGCATTAGAAAGGTTAGATGTAGGCCCTTGAGATTCATAGGAAGAGTCCATAAACATCATGAGAGCACCTTGGGGTTAGTTACCTGCTCCTGACGGGGTGGACGTGAGATTCGAGCATGAGATGATGATTCACAAGTGGATCACAGGGTAAGATGATGCTGGTATTGGGAAGAGTTGTACGGTTGGTAGGAATGTGTTGCAAAGGTCAGTGATATATTTTTGGTAGGATTGCAATGTCTCAAGCATGGTGGGAATTCTTTAGGAAACGTTTTCATCAAAGGTGCGTATTTGGAGAATAAGGAAATAATATTCGTGATACAGATGATTTTCTGGACGTGTGAATGTGATAAAGGGATAAGTTTTGATTTGGGCAGAGACACATGTCACCGTGTTTTAGCAAAGAGCAAGAACTGGGTTGATGTGTTTGCTTTTGACTCATATAGTTGGAGGCTCTTTTTTCAGATTAACTAAACCATTGCCAAAATCTATTCCAAGGAATCAACAGTTTGAATGATAAGTAACCAAAGGCCAGGAGTCTTTGCTCCTCGGGGAAACTGATCAGGTTTACACTTTTAGAATAATTATTTTCCTGACGTTACCAGAAGATAGAGAAGGTTTTTCAGCTTTGGAAATTAGAGTGTGATGTGACCCTACCTCAAAGCTGACTTGCAGTCCAGCGACAAAATTCTGGACCACTTAACCTGTTAGTTAAGGGTACAGTTAAGAATGCTGGCTTACTGATTTTTAGAAACATTTATAAAGTTATAAAGTATAATAGTGAGGATCCTATGAAGAAATTTACGGAAAGGTATGACACTATGACATTATTGTATTTACCAGTTTCACTATTTATTTGCCTTTTGTTAACTCCCTAATAATATCTCTAAGATCCAAACCTTTTCCTCTTCTAGTCCCAGTTCCATCTCCCCTGGGGCTTCCTGCAGGGAGAGGAATGTGCCTTTCACTTTGCTGATAGGCTAGAGGCCACTCGATGTATGTCAACCACGTCTTCATTTTTCTAGCTGTAAAATTATCTTTTTCTCAGCATTGAAGGGAAAACAGGCCCCCTTTTGTTAACATAACTGCTGTCATTTTTGTTACTTCCTCTCTAGTATTTTTTTTATCTCTGTCTATGAATCACAGGAAGAGAGACTCTGAGCATGTTATAAACATTTTGTTTTTTATTTTAACTTTACCATTGAATATAAAAACGATACCCAAAGCAGAGCCAATAGTGTAATGAACTTGCTGTTCCCATCACTCTCTTTCAACAGTTATCAATACAGGACCAGTCTTGTTTCACTTTTACTCTAGTCCACACTCTAGTCCTCACAGATTATTTTAATGCAGACCTCAGACATCAAGTATTTCACCTGTAAGTATGTCAGCATACATCATCAAAAGATAAGATCGCAGGAAAGTTAACCGCAGTACAAGGGTGGGAAAAAGTAGGTTTAAGTTGTGAGTATGTGCAAGTTTATTCTTGTAGTATTGTAACCGAAAAACGTGGTGTTCATGCTGCCTGTCACCTACCAGACCCAATAAGCAGAAACAGGGATTGAATCTTCATGGGTGCTTTATTCAGATGGTCAGTGATCTGAGAAGACACTAGGTTTATAACCTAATAGACCATCTTAAATTCCATTTTAAAATGACCCTTTTTATAAGTAAAACAAAGAGTAGGAAAGGGTTTGGAATTCAGGGAAAAGTTACTTGGACTTAAAAAACTGCAGCATTATCACCCTGAGCGGTGGTCTTTAGCTGTGTCCTGGGCAGTGGTCATCTCACCCGGGAGCACAACGGCTCAGATGCCATCTTGATTGCTTGCAGTCCTCCTGAGGAACAAAGGTGGAACTGCTTATGGTCTCTTGGAGTCAGCGTGGGTCATACCTTCAGCTCCTGGAACAATAGCTTTTATATGCATAGATTACTAAACTTATTAGCTATTACGTAAACTAAAATTTTCCAACTTTGGAGTCCCCCAGCAGTATTAATGAATAATTATTGTATTATATTCCATATGAACAACTCTAAACCTACTTTTGCCCACCCACCCCTGTACATTATATCACCTAAAAACATTTAGAGTAATTCCTTAATACTGTGAATCGTCTAATCAGTAAGCACATTCCCCAATTATCTTACAGATGTTTTTGTTTTGCTTTTACAGTGTGTTTAAATCAGAATGCAGATAAGGTTTTTACATCAACACTGGTTGACATTGCTCTTAAATCTTTTTTCATTTCTAGGCACCCTGTCTTTTTTTGTTTTTTTTCCTTGTAATTGTTTAGGAAAACATCAGCTCATTTGTATAATTTCTCACATTCTGGATTTTGCATCACTGCTATGTAAAAGTTCCATTATCCCTTATATTTCCCATAAATTAGTAGAGGCTTTATGAGATTCAGATTCAATTTGTTCTTGACAGTACTAATTCATGTATGTTATACTTTTCTGTCAGGAGGTACATATGTCTTATTTTTTCTTGTTGTTTGGTTATATTATCAACCACTGATGATCATCATGTGGATCCTTTAGTTCATTAAGATTAGAAAATAGAGATACCCTAATTATATCATTTTTTCTTCATTTATTAGCTGGATGCTTCCATAGAGAGAAATTTTCCCCTATTAACTATTTGCTTACCCACAGCTACAGATCATATAGAAAAGATAGAAAAAAAGCTTGATTCTTTCCCTTTATCAGCTTTGAAAATAAGGAGGTGGTTCCCTAGCATTTTCCAAAGATGACCAATTAGATTTTTGTTTTTTGTTATTATTTGGAAATATTTGATGTGTTTCAATGTCTTGCAGTTTTTATATTTATTGTTGTTCCACTTTCACCAGGGAGCCATGGCCATAGGAATCCTCCATTGTTTCCTTGTGATCTGGAATGACAAATGTCTTAGTCTTAACTTGTATATTTCCTGTCCCAGACCTGAAGTCAGCCATTGCTCTAAAGATCTGAGCTTTCCTTTAGTAGGAAATGGTATTTAGAGACCACAGTTGGGTACCAGGAATACTTATTTCTGATAGGTTGATCCTTATTTCCATCATGGATTTTGATATCAGTCATATGGGTTTTAATCTTCACAACTTGCTAGCTGTCGTATTAGGAAAAATGCTTAATTTGATCCTCAGTTTCCTCATTTGGAAAAAAGAATAGATAACAACACTTAGTCATAAGACTTTTGTAAGCCTTAAGTTACCTAGGACAGAATAAGCAACCAATAAAAATAGCTATAATACTTAATGCCTTTCATTTACATGTGTGTACATGTTATCAAATAGAGTGGTCTCAATCTGATTCATTGTTAGCTATTTAGCCTTATCATTCATTACCTTTTCATACTGAATCTGGAGATTTGAATATTCAAATTTTATTCACAATATTTTTCCAAACTGGACTGTCCTTTCTCCTCTGTACAAATTTTATCTCTTCAAAGCCTATCCTCTTTTAACTTCATTTTTAAAACATATATTTTATTGATTATACTATTACAGTTGTCCCAATTTGTCTCTCCCCTTTATCCCCCTCCTCTCTGCTCTCACATCCCACCCTCCAGCATTCCCCCCCTAGTTCATGTCCATGGGTTGTACATACAAGTACTTTGGCTTCTCCATTTCCTATACTATTCTTAACCTCACCTTGCCTATTTTGTACTTACCATTTATGCTTCTTATTCCGTGTACGTTTTCCCCCATTTTTTCCCATCCCCGTCCTTGCTGTTAACCCTCTATGTGATCTCCATTTCTGTGATTCCTTTCCTGTTCTAGTTGTTTGTTTAATTTGTGTGTTTTTTTTTTTAGGCTCAGTTGTTGATAGTTGTGAGTTTGTGGTTATTTTACTGTTCATAGTTTTTGATCTTCTATTTCTTAGATAAGTCCCTTTAATATTCCATATAATAAAGGCTTCGTGATGATAAGCCCCTTTAATTTTACCTTATCTGGGAGGCACTTTATCTGCCCTTCCATTCTAAATAATAGCTTTACTGGATAGAGTAATCTTGGATGTAGCTCCTTGTCTTTCACGACTTTGAATATCTCTTTCCAGCCCATTTCTCCCTGTAAGGTTTCTTTTGAGAAATCAGCTGATAGTCTTATGGGAACTCCTTTGTAGGCAACTGTCTCCTTTTCTCTTGCTGCTTTTAAGATTCTCTCTTTATCTTTAATCTTGGATAACTTAATTAGGATGTGCCTTTGTGTGTTCCTCCTTGGGTCCAATTTCTTTGGGACTCTATGGGCTCCCTGGAGTTCCTGAAAATCTATTTCCTTCACCAGATTGGGTGAGTTCTCCTTTATTATTTGTTCAAACATGTTTTCAATATCTTGCTCTTCCTCTTCTTCTGACACCCCTATGATTTGGATGTTGGAGCACTTAAAGTTGTCCGAGAGGTTCCTAAGCCTCTCCTCAGTTTTTTGAATTCTTGTTTCTTTATTCTGTTCCAGTTGGATGTTTATTGCTTTCTTCTGCTCCAAACTGTTCATTTGAGTCCTGGTTTCCTTCCCTTCACTGTTGATTCCTTGTATATTTTGCTTTATTTCATCTTGTGTAGCCTTCATTTCTTCCTTCATTTTTCGACCATGCTCAACCAATTCTGTGAGCATCCTGATTACCAGCATTTTGAACTCTGCATCAGAAAGGTTGTCAATCTCTTTGTTGCTTAGTTGTATTTTTTCTGGAGCTTTGATTTGTTCTTTCATTTGGGCCATATTTCTTTGTCTCAGAGCACCTGTCTACATAGTAAGGACTAAAGCCTTAGGTTTTCACCAGAGCTAGGCAACCCACTTTGCTGCCTTGGGGTGCTGTCTGTGGGGGAAGGGTCATAGAGGGAACAGTGTCGCTTACTTGGCTCTTGTCCCACTTTCTGTCACTTCACTTGCTTCCCACATGTGGATTGTATCCTCACAGGTGCTGATTCTCAGGTGATTGGGTTTGTGTACCTTTTAGGACCCTGTTGGCCTTTCCAACAGACTCTTGTGTGAGACTGGAGTTTCATCCACTGCTGCAACCCCCACAGAGTTTTTACAGCCATGGGTTTTGAGTCTTTATTTCACCTCACTGAAACCCTGGGTTTTGTCATCTGTCTTGCTCCCCTGTTGTTCCTCCCAGTTTATCTGTGCTTGAATGTGGGATCACTGCCATGGTCCACTGCCTTGCCTTGCCTCTCATCCTCTCCACTCTGGCTGTCCATCTCTGCCCCTACTACCAGTCTGGTTGAATGATTCTTTAACTTCTTGGTTGTTGGATTTCCATGCAAATGATTTTCTGGCAATTCTGGTTGTTCTTTGTTTGTAAATTTGTTGTTTTCCTTCTTTTGGTTGTACAAGAAAGCAAAGCATTTCTGTCTATGCCTCCATCTTGGATGGAACTCTCCTTTAACTTCTATAACAGTTCCTTTAATCTTTGATATTTCATTATATTTTATATTGTTTCAGTAATTTCCACATATGTATGTCTTCTCCCCAAGAATGCTGTCATATTCTGATAGCAGAGGTGTTTTGTTATTTTTTATTTTAAAGTATAGCATATATAAAAAACATGTAAAACATAAAAGATATAGTATGATTAAAATACAAGATGAATATCCATGTAACCACATCCTAGGTAAAAATATATAGCATTTTCAGTACTCCAGAAACTCTCTTTTTTTTTAATTACACAATTCTCCCTCCTTTGTAGAGGTAGTCAGTATTTGGATTTTTATGGTAATAATGTTCTTGCTTTCTTTTATTGTTGGACATTTTACAAATAGACCCCTTAGTGTTGCCTGTTTTTGAACTGTATATGTATGGATTCATGATCTATGTATTCTTTAGTGTGTGATTTATTTTGTTCAACATTATATTTGTAAGATTTATTTCCATTGTGTATAGCGCTGCTCTTTTTCATTTTCTTTGCTGTATATATCCCATTGTATGAATATACCACAATTTGTTTACTCTTTGATGATGCTTCTACTTTTTGACAAATACAGATAAGGTATTTTTAGAATTATTGTGCAAATATTGTGATGTACAAGTGCATTTATTTTTTTTAGTACATTACAAGAAGTGGGACTGGTTGGTTATAGGTTATGCATATATCAAATTTTAGCAGAGAATGCCATGCTATTTTCCAAAGTTGTTTTGTAAATTTTCTCTCCCATCTGCAGTGTAGAAGAGTTTAGTAGCTCTGCATTCTCATCAACACTTATATTTTCTGACTTTTTAAGTTTTTGCCAATTTGATGTATGTTTGATCGTATCTTATTGTGATTTTAATGTGCTTTTCTGTGATGACTAATTAGACTGTGCACTCCTCCATATGTTTATTGGCTGATCGAATATCTACTTTTGTGAAATATCTATTTAAATATTTTACCTATTAAAGAATTTAGTTCTCTATCTTTTTCTTATTGATTTGTACAAGCTCTTTGTATTTGGAAATGAATCCTTTATCAATTATAAATATTGAAACTACCTGCCATTGTGTGGTTTATACGTTTTAAACTTTAAAAAGTAAGTAATTTATATATGTTGTGTGTGTGTGTATTCCCATCTTTCTACTGATGTGTTTGCTTTTTTCTCACTGTTTCTTTGGAGTTGTTAACATATTCTGGACAACCAAACCTTTTTCAGTTATAGTATTATGAATACCTTTTCCAAATTTGAGGTGTACCTTTTTCTTTTTTTTAATTAAAAAACTTTTTTATAGAGTGAAAGAAGGGAAGAGAGGGAGAAAGAGAGAGAGAAATATCGATGTGAGAGAGAAACATCAATTGGTTATCTCTTATACACACCCTGACAGAGGACTGAACCCACAACCTAGGTGTGCGCCCTCATTGGGAATTGAACTGATGACCCTTTGCTTTGCAGGATGACACCCAACCAACTAAGCCACACCGGTCAGAGCAAGGTACATCTTTTTCTTTAAGTTATCTTATACACTTGTATTTAGACAAATGTATAAATCTTTTTTTCTTGATGAATATGTTTCACTCTTGTTTAATGTGTGCATTTTCTTGCACGCATTAAAATTTTTCATTGACACATTTAGATCTTTAATTTACTTCAGGTGCATTTAAGTATATGGTGAGAACTAGGAATCACTTTTTTCTATATTTAGTTATCCCAACATTATCCTTTTCTCATTGATTCATAGTGCCACCACTGTATACATATATACTTACATAAATTCATAGGACAATATCTGGGCTCTGAATATAGATGCAAAAAATTTTTCCATCTGTGTACCAATAGTAGCACATTGTTTCAATCTTTATATTATACTCTTAAATAAGTCTCATTTTCTGGCAGGGGAGACATTCCACTTGTTTTTCCTCCTCAAAATTATCTTGGCTATTCTTGCCCATATGTTCTTCAATATGAACTTAGAATTAGCTTGTCAAGTTTCATGAGAAACCTTATTTGGCTTTTTATTAAACTGCATTTAACTTAAGGGCTAATTTGGAGAGTGATAATGTCCTTATGATGCTGGAGTTTCTACTTTGTGAACATGGTATTGCTTTTTCTTTAGTTTGGTTTTCAGTTATGTCATCTGAATGCTAAACCAAGAAATATGTACCTGATTTGGCAGTTGTTTAGGTTCCACTGAAGGTTCTTTTATGGAAAGGCTGACATGATCAGAGCCTTGTTTTGATGACATTGGTTTGAAACTGGTAGCAATTTGATTGGAGACCAGAGAAACTGATAGAGAAGTGGATCGGGACTCTTGCAAAGAGTACCATTATATATAACAATAATGGAAAGTCTGAATTTAGTGGTGGAAATGGCAATGGAAATAAGATAAATGTGAGAAACTTCTCAGACAAGTAATTATTCCCTTCTGTAAGACAAAGCCCATTTGGGCTTCCTGTTTTCCTTCTTAAAGACAGATGAATGAGAAACTCTGAAGAAGAAAGAAGCTAAACCTAACAGAGGTTACTTTAACTTGTGGTAGTGAAAAACAGTAATCACAGAAATAAGTTCTTGCATCTTCCTGTTTTCTGCCTCTTCTTTTGAAAATCATATTGTTTTCTGAAGTCTAGTTCAAGTAGACATGCTCCTTGGAGCCAACCCTGATTCCATCAGCTAGAATGAGAATGGTTGGCAGGTTTATCTTTGCATTATAATTATGTGCATGTTCAACGTTCCCTCAGAAGCAGGCACTAAGTCTTAAGGGTCTTTATTTCCTTAAGACCCTTAAGGGTCTTTCTAATACAGCTCCTTATTATTTATTTATTTATTTACTTATTTATTTATTCCTTTACCATTTATCCCCCCTTACACCCGCTTCCACCTCCACCCACCCCTCACCCCCCACAATCACCACAATGTTGTCTATGTCCATGAGTCTTTTTTCTCTTTTGCTCCATTCTTCTACGTCTTTAAATGACCCCGGCTCAGCTGTCAACCTGCTATCTATGTATGAAAGTTGCTTTATCCATTCATCTACTGATGGGCTCTTGGGCTACTTCCAAATCTTGGCTATTGTAAATAACACTGAAGTGAACATAGGGGTACTTATATATTTTTAACTTAGTTTTTCAGGTTTCCTTGGATATATTCCCAGAAATGGAATTGCTAAGTTAGAAGGTAGTTCCATTTTTAATTTTTTTTAAAAACTTCATATTGCTTTCCACAGTGGGTGCACCAATCTGATTACCACAAATCCTCACCAGCACTTGCTGGTTGTTGATTTGTTGATGCTAGTCATTCTGACAGGTGTGACAATACCTCATTATAGTTTTAATTTTCACTTCTCTGATGATTAGTGACATTAAGCATATTTCATATGTATATTGGCCATCTGTATATCCTCTTTGGAGATGTGTCTATTCAGGTCCTTTGCCCGTTTTAATTGGATTGTTTGGGTATTTTTGGGTGTTGCATTTTATAAGTTCTTTATAAATTTTGGATATTAATTTCTTCTCAGATGTATTGGTGAATATGTTTTCCCTTTCAGTGGGTTGTATTTTAATTTTGTTGATGATTTCCTTCCTGTGCAAAAATTTTTTAGTTTGATGTAGTCCCATTAGTTTATTTTTTCTTTTGTTTCCCTTGCCTGGGGAGATATATCCAAAATATATTGCTACAGGCAATGTCCAAGATTTTACTGCCTATGTTTTCTTTTATGATTCTTATGATTTTGGGTCTAATATTTAAGTCTTTAATCCATTTTGAATTTATTCTTGTGTGTAGTGTAAGAAAGGGGTCTTATTTCATTTTTCTGTACATATCTATCCAATTTTCCCAACCCCATTTATTGAGTAAACTGTCTTTAGTCCATTGTATGCACTTGCTCCCTCTGTCAAATATTAATTGACTATAAATGTATGGGATTATTTCTGAGCTCTCTATTCTGTTCCATTGATCTATATGTCTGTTTTTATGCCAGTACCATGCTGTTTTGATTACCAAAGTAAGTAGAAAGAAGGAAATAATAAAGATCAGAACAGAGATAAATAAAATAGTGTCTAAAAAATGCAAAACATCAATGAACCCAAGCACTGATTCTTTTGAAAAGATAAACAAGATTGACAAAACTTTTATCTGACTCATTAAGAAAAAAAGAGAGAAGACCTAAATAAATAATATCATAAATGAAAGAGGAGAAATAACTGACACCAAAGAAATACAAAGGATTGTAAGAAAATATTATGAACAACTACATGCCACCAAATTGGACAACCTGGATGAAATGGATAAATCCCTAGAAACCCACAATCTTCTAAAACTAAGTTAGGAAGAATCGAGAATTTGAATAGAGAGATTACACCTAGTAGAATTTTATCAGTAATAAAAAAACTCCCAACAAACAAAAGCTCTGTACCAGAGAGCTTCACAGGTGAATTTTACTAAACATTCTGAGAACTAACACCTCTCCTTCTCAAACTATTCCAAAAAGTTCAAGAGGTGGGAAGACTCCAGAGCTTATTTTACAAGGAATTATCCTAATTCCAAAATGAGATAAAGACACTACAAAAGCAGAATTATAGGACAATATCCCTGATGAACATAGATGCAAAATTCCTTAACAAAGTAGTAGCAATCTGAATATAGCAATACATCAAAAAGATCATACACCATGATCAAGTGGGATTTATTCCTGGGATGCAAGATTGCTACAACATTCACAAATCAACAAATGTAGTACACCACATAAAGAAAATGAAGGATAAAAACTACATGATCAGCCCTGGCTGGTGTGGCTCAGTGGATTAAGCGCCACCCAGCAGACTAAAAGGTTGCTGGTGCAATAGGCAACCTATCTCTCACACATGTTTCTTTCCCTCTCTTTCTCCCTCCCTTCCCCTCTCTCTAAAAATAAATAAATAAATAAATAAATAAATAAATAAATAAATAAATAATTTTCAGAATACCTGATGATATCAATAGATGCAGAAAAAGCATTTGATAAAATCCAGCACCTATTTATGATACAAACTCTCAACAAAGTGGGAATAGAGGGAACATACCTAAACATAATAAAGGTAAACTGACTACCAACATCATACTCAATGGGCAAAAACTATAATCATTCCCCTTAAGATTGGGAACAAGACAGGAATGTCCTCTTCCACTTCTCTTATTCAACATAGTACAAGAAATCCTAGCCACAGCTGTCAGACAAGAAGAAGTAGAAGGCATCCAAACTGGAAAGGAAGAAGTGAAACTGTCATATTTGTAGATGACATGATACTATACTTAGAGAACCCTAAATATTTCACCAAGAAACTACTAGAACTGATAAATGAACTGCTTCAGTAAAGTAGCAAGATATAAAATTAATATAGAAATCAGTTGTATTTTTATAGGCTGATAATAAACTATCAGAAAGAGAAATTAAGAAAACAATCCCATCCACAATTGCTTCAAAAAGAATAAAATAGCTAGGAATAAATTTAACCAAAATGTAAAAATCCTGTAATTGGAAAATTATAAGACACTGAAGACAGAACCTGAAGATACAAATAAGTGAAAGCACATACATGGATAGCAAGAATTAACAACATTAAAATGTCTGTGCTCCCCAAAGCAATCTATAGATTCAGTGTAATTCCTATCAAGATTCCAGTGACGTATTTCACAGAATTAGAACAAATATTTCAAAAATTTATATGGAACCACAAAAGGCTCTGCATAGCAGCAACGATTCTGAGAAAGAAGAGCAAAGTTGGAGGAATAATGCTGCCTAATATCAAACTGTACTCTAGCACAATTCCTTTTACTGAAAAGGAAATAGCAGTGTATGATAATTCAATAATAAAAATGTAAGCCTGCACTTGACGCATAAAGGACACTGTTTCCCCCACCCCACTTATTTTGCTGGTAGAATTTGTACTGCTGTGCTATGTGAAGTAAATCAAATTTGGATAGAGTATTTATAGTGCTCTCTCTTTTCAATTCCTTCAAAGGTGCCTTGCATGTTTTGTGATTTTATTCATTGTATGGCTTTTTATATATAGTTTTACTATTATATTGTGACATCTAGGTGTAAGTTAATGTAAGTAGTTATGGAGTTTAAAGGGGTTTTTTAGTGTTTTATTATTTATACAGTAAAATAATTTAATCTATAATCACCTACCAGGTCACTGTATGCAATTTACAGAGTCAAAGATAGATGCCTAATGATTCAAAAATTAAAAACAGAATGCAGCCATAAATAAAAATGTACCCTTGATACCTTGTAAATAACTGTAATCTTTCTGCCCATGGGTGGTCAGACTTCCGCTATGATTGAGTTAATGGAAACCTAAGGAGTTACTGTTAAGATTCTTAAATGTGGTTCAAGCTTAACTTCTCTTAGGGAGAAAGGTTGATTCTGGAGTATTTGTGTGTGTGCTTGTGCGTGTACATGCATATCTATAGGTATATTGCCCTATTGATACTATACTCTCCCATTTTTTTCTTACGCCTTTGTCTTTCATATTTTAAGGTACTGCTTTAATGATTACAAATGACACACAATTTTCACACAGGGTACGGAGAGCACTTTAGTTTCTGCAATATAACATACAGTTAGCAATTGTTGCCTTCATTTGTTATCATCTTTTCATATTTATGTCCACTAGGTATTACTGCAATGATATGAATATAGACCAGGAGAGATCTCTGGCTCTGGGCTTCTGCTCCTTATACTCCTCATAGCCAGAAGAGGCTACCATGGATCAGGCCCAAAGCCCCTGATAAAGGGCACACACAGACTGTGATGATCTGTGCCACATGACCCTGCAACCCAGCTCACATCTGATAGACTAAGGATGGATTCCTGTTTGAGAGATTGCTAATCTCCCTGTGGCTTAGCAGAATATGAAATGGCCCCTTCTGACATGGGCTTCTCAGAATCAGGCCTTATATGATTTGTGTGAAAGTGCCCCAATGAAAACAATGTGCAGATGAAATCTATAGTTTGTCTTGCTGTCACAAGGCTTTTGAGATAGAAAGATTCCCAGAAAAAAAACTAGAGTAGTGGGAACATGGGACAGGGAAGGAAAGTAAGACAAACAAGGTTGGCATATCAAACAGAGCCCTACAGAGGTAACTTTCACAATTCTGTAGAGAGGTTTTGGAGACAAGTAGGTCACATCACAGACAACCCATCAGGGTCAAGGGAGCTGGGGTATTTATATTCCCATATTTGTCCATCATTGGCTAGGGGCTGACTTGAGGGGATAAATTCTAAGGCTATGTCTGCTCTCCATATATACAGAAAAAGCTGGCCTTATGCAACCTGAGGGCAGCCTTCCAACAAAGAGATGCAGGTGCTGGCTGTTGGGAGTGCAAGCACTGCAGGGCTGAAGTGCACCAACGGAGCACAGACATTGGAGGGGATTGGCACTGTCGCTGGGTTCTGCAGGGACTACTGTGATTTATGGACCTGCTTCTCTCTGAGGGATTTGGGTCTGACATACACAGAGAATCAGGAAGAATTTGCAAGGCAGCAGGATCCAGGTACAAGAGACACTGAGAGAATTGAAAAGAATGGAAGCAAAGGTATACAGAATGCATATTCTCTGTGTGTGGACATGTGCCTTGGTTTCGCTCAGCTGTACTCTTTCATTCCTCTGGGAAAGTGGTCTTCCATTTTTCCACTGCTTTTGTAATGACAGAATTCTTTAAATATTAAGGAAGGATAATAGGCATGACCCCCTCCCCAAAACCTTGGGTCCCACTACTTTATTATTGTGCTTCCTTCTGTTTTCTTTTCTTTTCATTCATCTATGTCAGGTGAGGTGTGGATTCTACCTGGGAGGCTGTGATTTTCAGTGAGTTGTGTGTGTCTCTGATGAATGAGTCTAGAAAGTGAAGGTGTTGTTTGTAACACTCTTCTACCTCACTGGCAGGGCCAACTTCCCCGTGGGCAGTAGATACTTGCTCCGGACTGTATGATTTGACACCAGTCCTTGGACTACACATACCTCAGCCTCTTGTCTTCCATCCAGCCCTAATTCCTCCCATTTGAGCTCAACATACTGGAGTTGTTAAAATGAAGATGTTTTCTGGAAGTAACTCACATCACTTAACAATCTGTTTAAGCAATCTGTGCTCATGAGCAGTGATGTAGCTAAAGAATTGCAAAACTATAGTTCCAGTGAACAATTATGTCTTATAAATCTAGGATACCTCTTGAATCTCTCTTAGTACTGAGACTTGCTGGGACAGGAAATAAACATAAACATTAAATTAGCACAAGAACTGCCCACTGGACATTTTTTCTTCCCACGCCTGGCAAACTTATCTCTGTATCTGACGTTTTAAGGAAACCTACAAGTAATACTAGTACTTATTCCTGTAGATGATGGTTAGATATAAAAGAGATAAGGAAAGCAGGAAATGATTTACAAAGCCAGTATCGCATGTGATAACAAACATAAACATGAAATAAAGCAATCAATCTTGAAATACAGTGTAAGTGGAGATGAATTCAGAATGGCAGGTAATCTAGGTCTTCCCAAACCAAATACACTGTAGCTGTGCTTGTGCCACTGCATATACCTCACCTTCCAGTTAATGTAGTATCTGGGAGCCCTCGGGAGTAATGATGATATGACTACATTAAATTTTTCAAAAAGCAACAATGTTCATTAACTAACATTTATTGAGCTCCTATTTTGTGCCTTATTTTTCTTATCTATAAAGTGGGGCTAACGATATTATCTACTTCATAAAGGCATTGTAAGAATTAAATGAGGAAAGCAGTTGGATTAGCACCTAAAAGGATTTAGATGAATTCTAGTATACAATAACTGGTATTTATTATTATTGTCGTTAGGTACTGAAGTCAGAATTGGAGATAAAAAAAGGATGGACAATATATGGTCTTTGTCTTCTGGTAGCTCTGAATGTAATGGAAAGTGACACACGTGAAGAAGTATTTATGATTTGGTAGGATTCAGGGCAACAACAGAGATATGTTCACTCTGGGGTCCTGGCTTAAAACGGGGAGTGGCTCATTTTGCTCGGGTAGGAAATAGAAGATTTTCCAGAGTAGGAGGCCACTGGTAATTTTTGACTCTGGGGCCTGAGGAGGTTGTTGTGTGGGAATAGGGCAAAGGGCCTTCTAGTAGAGGGACTTGTGTAAGTAGTGTCATAAAGACATGGCACAGTGCAGGGCATTTGGGAGCTTGAGTGGATGCCAGGAGTGGAGCAAAGTCTGTCTGTGCAGAAGGGACCAAAGGTGGTGCTGGATGGTAAGGTGGAGCCATGACCAAAAAGGTCCTGTATGCAACAGCGAGGAATGTGGGCTTTATCCTCTGTGCACTGCAGACCATTAAAGAGGTTTGACCAAAGACAACAGCAATGATAAGAGGAGATAATCAGATGTCCATTTTGAGAAGGTGACAAGGCCACTCTGGCAGCTATGGATAAATTTAAAGTTTTGACACTGGAATAGCTGTTAGGAGAGTCCATAGAGGAGATAAGAGACTGTTAACTAGGAGAGTAATGATGGGAATAGAGAGGAGCTAAGAGATAAGGGAGATTACAAAGGGATATAGACTATAAGAAACTACCATTGAAAAGGTTAGAGATATATTACTATTTATAGTATAATTAGTGCCCCCCCAATAAGTCCCAATCTTTTCACTTTACTAACTTTTCATTTTAGTCACTCTCAGTCCATGTGCAATTGAGAACCTTTGCATTTCTCTTCAAATTGTATACGGTCTTGGGTCTTGGGTTTTGTACTTTTCAATGAAACTTGTTGTCTCCATTTAAATTGTTAAGTATTAGAAGAAGAGACAAAAGAAGAGTCAGCGATGAAGCTGCAATGGTCATTAACTTGTATTTGCCACAGTCCTTGGTCCCTGAAAAGTGTCAGAATGAGGAGTTTAGAAATACAGTTGGGATAGAAATAGGAAATTCTGGAGGTATAAAGGAAAAATGAAGTGGTAATGGTACTATATAAGGATCGTAGTGCTAGATGTCAGTGAGTTTCTTGGTTTAGAGTATCAGCGCTATTCAGACAGCTGTCAATGTCACCTCATATTTAAACCATTAAGTGCATATTTGAGCGGGGCAAATCACTTGCATTCATTTCATGGCTAATCAATCCAGTCTGAAATTGTTTGCCAAAGAGTAATGGGATTTTCTCTAACAGCCAGATACTTAAGTCACTAGACACCAAATTACAGGATAAAAAAATTAATTCAGCATCCCAGGTAATTATCAGCTTAAAACAATGTTGTGTTGAGTCCCGGAATGTTCCCTCCAACAGCAGATGTCTTTGTCTTGGACCACTCTGATACTCTCGGTAACTCTAGCGTGATAAACTAATGATGCAAATGATTTTTTTTCATTTTAATTTCACATTGTAGATAGAGCTCTTGGGCTTTAATGTAACATATTATTTGTTGCAGCCAGGGCCTAAATTAGAATAGTAACAGCGGAGAAGGTGAGCAGGTGACATATTCTAGGGCTATTTGGAAGGTATGATACCTGGAAGTAACAAGTGGGAGTTGAAAGAATAAATTCCAGGCTTCTGATGTGGACAACAGACAAATGATGGTACCATTTGCTGTGATAAGGGAGACAGGAGGAGGGGGAAGATTTAAGGAGAAGACAAAGTCTGTTACCGATTTGATGAATTTGAGGTACTTATCGTACGAATGTGTGGAAATTCACAACCCATTAAGTCAGGAACTCAGGAGGGATCTATGTTGGAGACAGAAATTTGTGAGTCATCAGTGTACAGGGAGTACAAAAAGTTAGGGGAGTATCTAAGCAATGAAGAATTCTAGGGAATACTAACATGGGGAGAAAAGGAAAGAGGAAGAGAAAAGAGGAAACATGAAGAAAGTCAAGAAGAAAAGGTGGAGGAGGAAAACCATGAGAGACTATTTGTAGAGAAATGGTTTAAAATCAGTGGTCTCCAAACCTGTTTACTAATGTATCCAAGCAATAATTTTTGAACAATCTCCATATATGTATACATACTTGTGAATTATTTACATATGATATTTTAATCTATATAGTAGCTATTAGTAAGTTTTAGATATAATGTAATTATTTTACTTAGCATAAAATGCATATTTTTCTCCATTTTAATGTCTTTTCTATCAGGGAGCTGAAATAATATCTACACATTTGTGAACTTAGCCACAACAAATCTTACTGTCATTATTTGTAAGTTTAAATAAACTTGTAAGTTTAAGTCTAAATTGGCTCTTGTAATAAATATTAGGTAAATGACAAGAAAGCTGTGCCACATTGAATTGGCAGTGTTTTCCTCTCTCGGCGACACGAACAATAACGGTGCATTTTACAATCCCTAGGAGTTGCAACGTGTTCTTTTCCCACCCAAGTGAATCATCTTGTGCGGCCCACTTTGGAGATTGGGTTTAAATCAAGAGGGAGGGGTGAACGGTGTGGAACACTTTGAAGAGATTAAATAAAATACCATCTTTTAAAATGGAAAAATATGAATTACCTTTAATGACTCAGTCATTGGAGGGCTGGGTGGGGGCAGTGCCCACAGTGGAAGAGGGGCAGCCAGCCAGGTTGTGGAGGTTCACAGCCTGAGCGGTGTGGGGTCACCTTCCACGCACACTCACTACATGCCAGACACTGTGCTGATGAATCACTTTTTATACAGCCCTGAGAAGAAGTTACCACTACCCCTGATTTAAGATTATTAGAGACTTGCAGAATCTAAGTGACTTACCCTAGGTCTTGAAGATTGCCTACTACGGAGCTGCAGAGGGCTGCAGTCCTCAGTAGTGGCTTGTACCATTTATTGAATTCCAACAGTGGCTTCTCTGACCTTTGTTTCCCAGGACTTTGAGAGACTGCGTAATCCTCTAATTTTCTGTGTTAAATCCAATTACTTGACCTGCTTAGAGAGCTTTCTGTTTTTCTGGCATAACCTTGGCAAATACACTCCCTGCCCCAACCCAATTATTCCTTCATGCTGGATTACGAGCTTTTCCATGATTGCATCAGTATTGGTCAGGATCATCATATCTGTCAGGATTTTTAGTTGCAAGCAACATAAAGAAAATATAGCAAAGTTAAAAAGAAATTTATTGAAAGGATTTTAGATAGCTTATGGAGTTGCTGGGAGGGCTGGCAAACTAGACTCTGAGAATGAATCTGAGACAGTAGATGGGACACAGACAAAATCATGCGGCAGAACCAGTACAATGATGGCCACTGCTGACCTCAGAGCAGTGGGTGTGCCCACCTCATGAGTCTAAGCTGTGCCCTTCTGCCCTAGACATGAAGGTGGTAGGGAAGATGAGGGCCTGACCCTTCAACTTTTAGAGTGAAATTCTAAACAAGAAATTCAGGTGTTGGGAAGCCTCAGTTGATAAATATCTACTCTAACACTGTTTGTATGTGTGCACTATAGTTTATACTTTTTGTTTTCTCTGGCAAACCCTCCAAATGCTCATTGTCTCCACTATGTATACTTATCCTTTAAGATCCAGCTTTGTCCTTGAAACTTTCCCAGCTCGGAAGTGTCTCTTTCCTGTCCTGAACTCCCATAGCAATTTGTGTCTTGTTTGACCTTATTTTAACTTGTTTGTATGGATATTTGTGGTTAAAAATATTAAAGTCATAGCATATTTAAGGCTGAATGAACATTCAAGGTCACTTAATGTGGCTAGGTCAGCACTTTCTTGAGGACATGGCTCACCTTACAAATACTTGTATAACCCACAGTTCCCAGCAGAGGACTTGCTTATCATAGACGTCACAAATATCAGTTCCATTGAATTAAAGCACACCACCAAGCTTTGCTTGTCCCCATTTCCATTCTCTCTCCCAGCCACCAACCTCTGCCACCATCCACTTTGATCCTAGCTCCCCCCACCTTTGGGATCTTATTTCACTCCTTTTCTTTTTCTGAATTTTCAATCTTCTTTCCATATTTCTGCCCAGTGACCTGAAATATGTTCAAAAGTCACTTGTTCTAAAACACCTTTTTTGGGCTATCCCCTGTCTCCACACTTTTTAAAAAGAAGAGTTTACAGCTTCCATGTTGTCACCTCAGTCTGCCACTCTCTTTTTCTTAAGTCTGTTTTATTTTCTCTTAAAGGTACCTGTGACTGCAATGGCCTAGCCCGGAAACTGTTTGCCCGCATCCTCTTTAGCCTCCCCCATTGTTGTTTGCCGCAGGTGACTGTGTGACCAAAGATCCCGCTCCCCCTCCCCCTCCTCTCCCACTTCCTACTGGTCCCCTTCCCCTCCCCCACTCCTCTCTGACGAGACGGTTTTTCCTTCCTTGTTGCTTTAGTGAACTTTTGTCAGTTTTTGGCTACTTCACATCCGGATCCCTGTCTGTTAGGGGAAATCGTGGGGGCTGGGGTGGAGAGGCGAGCGGAACCCACCAGTGAAGTGAAGGCTGGGCCTCCCCTCTTTCCCCCCATTCCTTCCCTCAGATGCCAGCCCACTGACATGTGCCCTGCGCCCTGCCAATCAAAGTACTCCCGTCGAGGACTGTCAGGACGATCTCTGCAGGTGGAAGTTGCACTGAAAGTTTCACACCCTGGGCAGCAGTGCTGCGCCAGCATGCCCTGCAGACAACATTGCGGTGGCAGTGGTCTCACCAGACTTCCGTGGCTGGCGTGAGGTTGTCCTGGCTCACAGCTGCCAGCTTCATTTTGTTCCTTCTTATTTTCTGAGCCTGGTTTTCCCCTTCTCACTCACTGTGAGGGAGCCCAGTAGCCTATGGGCTGATATCCCATCACTAAATTCCTTTTCTGCTTAGATGAGCCAGAGTTGGGTTCTGTGGCTTGCTCCCAAGATTCCTGGCTAATACATTTTCTTCCTCCTTCCATTTCCAAAATGAAATTATTCCTGGCTCTTTCCTTGCTTTCCCCCTGCTTTCGCCAGGTTTCACCTCTCTCCTGAGCTCTGATCTAATCTCACGTTTCCAAATGGACACCTCTTACATGTCCTTCTGATGCATCAAAATCAACATGACTAAACCTCAAACTCAGTAAATTTCATCTTGGTAATAACCACTTCTTCAGATTTTCTTCTTTCTTGCTGAACACCCAGGCTTTGGATTTTTCTGTCTGTGCTGTCTCTTACATCCCCAAACAGTAGCAGGATCTTTGTATTTTTTCCAGGCCAGTACTTCTTGTGTCCTTCCTTTCCATCACACTGTCATTACCTGGTTGTTACCTGAACAATTTGTCGTATGCTCCCTACTGAGCTGTTACCTCTGGTTGTCCCCCTGAATCAACTTGGCATACATGGTCAGATTAAATTTCCTAAAACACAGTTCTGGTCATATCACCCTCTCCCCTGCCCCTTTAAACACCTTCAGTGCCTCCAGCCTATAGTGAAAACTCTAGAGCCTGACTCTCAAGCCATCCACAATCTGATCATAACCCATTTCCCCCTATTTATTCTATATATGGGATATCTTTTTTTTCTTTAACACTTTATAATGTGATCATATTCTATACTGTCCCACCCTCATGGTTTTGCTTAGGGTGTTTTCATGGCGTGCCTTTCTCTGAAGTTCATTCAGCCCAAGAGCCTCTTTAAGTGCCAAATCAAGTGCCATCTCCTCCATGGGTCCTCCTCCTGCTTTCCTCTAAAAGTGCTTCTCAGCTTTTAATGTGCATATGAATCCCCTGGGCATCTTGTTAGAATGCAAATCCAGGATGAGTAGGTCTTAGTTAAAGTCTGGGATTCTACACTCCTAACAAGATTTTTGTTGATGTTGATGGTCCCTGGGCCATACTTGGAGTAGAAAGGTCCTAGAGAGAAGCACATTCTTTCACTAAACCACAGGGCGAGATTCCAGAGCAGGAACAGTTTATTATTCTTTTACAATGTTCTATAGTCTCTAAAATACCCATTTTGTTCCCTCATAAATAGGATTGGATTTGTCTTATTGCTAATTTGGTTAAATGCAATTACTTGATCAATTTATTCTAAATTTATTTTAAGTGAATTGAATATGCTTCTGGTATCACCTTCTTTTCTTTCCTATACCTTGGTTACCCTCTCTTTCTCATTTAATTGGATATTATATATATAGATATACACAAGTATATGTGTGTATATATGCATACACAGATGAAGTCTGTGCCGAAAAAGTCAAGCCACCGTTAATATAATAGGAATGGTTTGTGTGACTTTGATGTAACCTGGCAGCCAAGGAGAGTGAACTGGAATGTGCATGTGTGAACAATGATAACTTCAGTGTACTAGTCAGTGGGGGTGGTAGACACCATTGAGTGAGCATGTGTATTGTATGGCCATCCCATTCAAAATGACTGAGCTAGTAGAGCAATGAATTTGCATCAGATTTTGCATTAGGCTTGAACATTCCTCTGTGGAAACTATTGGGGTGATTTAGAAGGCCACAGCTATTGGTGACTGGTGATTGGCAGCTTCATCACAGCAACACGCCTGCTCATGCATCACGTTTCATGCAGTTTTTTGGTGAAACGACAAGTCACCCAGGTGATTCAGCTCCCCTAAAGCCCAGATTTGGAACCTTGGGATATCTAGCTTTTCGCAAAACTTGAATTGCCTTTGAAAGGGAAGAGATTTCAGACCATCTATGAGATTCAGAAAAATACAACGGCGCAGCTGATGGCGATTGGGAGAGCTGTGTGAGGTCCCAAGGTGGCTACTTTGAAGGGGACTGAGGCATCATTGTCCTGTGTACAATGTTTCTTGTACCTTGTATCTTGTACAGTAAATATCTCTATTTTTCATATTACATGGGTGGATACTTTGTGGACAGACCTTGTATATATCCCCACAAACTGGAATTTAATTATAAAAAATTGTATATTTATTCTTACATGTTTAAACTTAAGTCACCTTCAAAATACTCCACATTTGATGGAATACATGTATCAAGATATTTTTTCCACTGCTCAAAACAGTTTTTGAACTTGCTGCTTGATATATTTTAGTGCTTCTGCCGTTTTTTGTTTCATATCTTCCATATCAGCAAAATGTTTCCCTTTGAGGATTTTTTTTCATCTGGGGAAACAAAAAAAGTCACTTGGGGTGAGATCAGATGAATAGCGAGGGTGGGGCACAGGGGTCTAGCAGTTTTTGGTCAAAAACTGCTAAGCACTCAGCACAGTGTGGGCAGGTGCACTTGTAAATCATCCATCATGAAATACAGACAGTCTATGAAAGGGTCTTCAAAAAACATTCACTGAAGCGGACAGCAGCCTCTCACAACACCAGCGGCTACACTGATACAGATGGGATCCTAGAACACTCACCTGCAGGATAGGGAAGCCTATACTACAAGGGACCCACCCTTCAGAAAACAATTCCATTTTGGGGGTCCTCCTTCATATATATAATATTCTTTTTTACTCCTCACTCAAGGATATGCTTAAAAGGATGAGAGAGGGAGAGAAACATTGATGTGAGGGGGAAACATCGACTGGTTGCCACTCACAAGCCTAGGTCACATGCCTTCCACTGTGCTGCAAAGGAAGTTGGAAAGTGAGTTTGTCAGGAAAGGTGAAAAGTGGCCAGAATATACGTCAAGTATCAATTAAAATAGCTTTGTAAAAATGAACTTCTTGCTGGAATCTTTAAACTGAGAGAAGCTACTTATGACTGAGTGTTCTGGGCACTCAATTTCAAGCCACGCAACTATTAACAAGGAAAACAATCCATCTAGAAAACCACTTTCTTTGACTTGAGGGAGTTGGGGTTGAGTGGCAAAACAAAACAAAACAAAAACATTAGGCATGGCTTTGGGGCTGTGTTCCTCTTTTGATCACAGGAAAAGCTTGCCACAGACCGTAATGTGGACAATTTAATTAGATCTTGTATTTCATTTGGAACGACTTTGGGTTATAATGTCATGGTAAATTCCATTTCCTATCTGGTCTGATGTATAGCACCCCTGTGGTGGCTAGAATTATGCAATACATTTATGGCAATAAGGACTTGGGCAATAAGACATAGACAGCTTCTCTTTCTTCAGCTCCCTGATAGTTGATTTTCAAACAAACTGAAAGGTCCTTCTTGTACCTCCCCTCTTTTCCTCAATGCATATGTGTGTCTCCATGTTGGCAGTTAATTTTCCCAGTTCCCGATATGTGTAATACCTGCTAGAAATAATGGCACCAACTCTTATTTTCCAAGTTTGTAAAAAAAAAAAAAAATCAAATTATCTGTTAGGATCTACCATGTCTTAAGAGCATTATAGTGATTACAGGCATCTTGTAACAGTAACGAATTGTAATAGTAGGGAATTGTAACCCACCCCATCATTCTTTTGACACTGTTTCTGTAAGTGCTGACTCTGACTAATATGTAGCTTGTAGATAAACAGCATGTTGGATATAAGAATCCTAGGAACTCACTTCAAAAGATACAGTCTCCACCTCTAGGCCTCCCAGCTCCAGGAGATTTACTGACCTTCAACCACGGAGCCACTGCGATGTGAGGCCAGGATGATTAAACCAGGATGATGCACACGAGATCATCACTGTCCTTATCAGAATGGACTGTGCTCGTCTGCAGGTAGGGAACTTTTCTATCTCCTCCCTTGATCTCTGTGTTCTGCTTCCCCTCTCCCTTCTTATAAACACCTCTGCCTCCTGAAATGTGGAGATGGACTTTGAGACACAAGTCCCTCGTCTTCCAGGTTGCTGGCACCTGAAAGCAAACCACTTTCCTTTATATCAGCACCTGTCTCCCATGTATTGGCTTTCAAAGCGGCAGGCAGCCAGGACCTGCATTTGGTTACAATCTTACAGGTGCACAGTGTCCAAATTGCTGTGGCAGGAACAATAATTCTACGTTTTAGGGAGAACCATGCAAAGTTATTGAGACTAGCATTTCCAGCAACTATGTAGATGCCAGTGTAAATACATCTTGGGCTCTTTTATGTAAACAAACTTCTGAGAACATTGTTTTTATTGTTGACACTTTGCAGCAGGTTTATAAGGCACATTTAAAATTCAGTTTTCTCACTTGAGTGGTTTTTTTTGTGTGCATAGGAGTCTGGCATCATAATGAAACTTTTCTTTTAGAAGGCCCAGAATCAAAGTGATAAAAAATAAAGTTGTAGATAAAAATTATTTTTTCTTTAACTGTAGCAATTTCCTACTTCCCCATTGAAAGATTTTTTTTTTCAGGGAGAGACTGTAGTATTATGATCTCATTGGCATTGATTGCAGCACCCCCAAACACTGCTGAAAACTGTGGGGCAAATTCCTGACCTTTCCTTGACACCACGTTTCTCATTATACCATGAGAATAATAACCCTGTCACCTTCTTACTTCCCAGCCCCAGTTACTGTCCCCCTTCTTGGATATGACTGGCATTTTAAGAAAAGCATATCTGAGTGCTTGCCTCTCCCGTGGGTTACAGAGTGGTTTTGTGTATGTCGAATGTTCACAGCATGTCCATCTCTCTGTTGACCTCAGTTCCCCCGGACTTGATATGACCTTTTTGGTGGGAGGAGGAAGGGTGAAGGAGAATTAGAGAGGTTTTTGGAAGCTTCACTCTATGAATTAATACTTCTGCTTCAGCATAATGTTGGTGTTTGATCAAACATAAAAAGCTTCAAGCTTTTAATGTCCTGCTGACACCAGTATCAACAAAGCATTGAAGCAGAAGCTTTCTGGCGGCTGATTAGAGGGAGATTTTATTTCACGAGCTTTAAGACTAAGTACACCTTTTAGTAGATCTTTCTCAAGGATAAGCCACATCATACATTATAAATCAAATTGAAGAGCTTTAATAAAGGAGCCTTGATAATTTGGTAATACATTATCACTATGTTTTGGAAAAGCAATAAATGCCTACATTTTATAGTGTAATTTTAAAAAAATAATATGGATTATGGTTGTGTTCAGTCATGAAAATATAATTTAACAGTTTGGGCTTATAGTAACCTTTTTCCCTTGACAGCGTCCACTCTTATTTTAGCCCAAGAAGAGCTTACTTGGTAATGGTTTACTATGCTTGCTTTTAGAGTGTAGCAGGGCTGAACATGTGTTTAATGGGAATCTCATGCTGTTGTTTTGGAAAAGCTTCACACAAAAGTGAAATTGAAAGCTGGCGAATAAAGACTGCTGAAGAATGAGCCATCCCATTTAAAAAGCAGGGCCCGTGTTTGTGAGCCTGCTGTGTCAGCGGGGGCCTCCAGGAAATGGGTCACTCATGAGAAGTGGTCACTGAACAGAGTTTAATGGAGAAACTATGTATAGAGATGTGGGATTTAAGGGGAGCAGCAAGGAACAGTGGAGCACCCAGGAACTCAAGCAGCAGGCAGCCTTTGCCACCTCTGGCCTGAGGGCCCAAGCAGTCTTGCTGTTGTTCCTGGCTCCGGAAACGCTGTAGCTGCAGGAGAGGGGCAGGTGACAGGTGCTGTGGCCTCAGTGGAAGAAGGTGGCCCACTGCTTGCTAGCTTGCAACAAGGCAAGGAAGGAGCCAGGAAGATTAAATCCTCAATACTTCTTTTTTTTCTTCTCACCATTGAATCTCCTTTTGGAGTATCCCATTGAGCTAGAGCAAGGAGGTCCAAGAGATGCAATCTGGGGCACAGAGCAGGATGGAGACAGGGAACGTGTTAGAGGAGTACCCCGCACACATACAGGACTGGAGGTGAGGAAGAATGAACAAAACAGATAAAGTTTGTACTTATTCCTGACATGTATGTGACCAGTTAGAATCTAAACTTTCTAGTTCCCATTTTTTGGCTCTCCAGACATCACGAATAAAAAAGACTCTTGTAAGGTTTCTCTCGCTCTATCTCTGTCTCTGTTTCTCTCCCTCCCACCCTCCCCCTCCCTCCCTCCCTCCCTCCCTTGGATTATGTGATTTTTCAGAGCTGTCTGTTTTATATTTTCCATCAGATTAGAATGCAACTCACTAGTTTTTACCAAGAAAGCATCAGTCTCTAGGAGGACAGACCAAGCAGAAACGACTCGGCAGGTCCTGCTACCGCCCGGGACTGCGGGCGGAAATCTTGCCATTCACAGGCTCCATCACACAAAGCAGACAGGTGACTTTGCTTTTGTTTGTCAGATGTTCTGTACAGCTTGCCTGGGGTTCCAGGGCTCCCCCTTCTGCCCCCCACTTTCAGAGCTCTCTTCTTGGGGTTACTTCCCTGCACCACAGACCAACTTGGACTCCAAAACATAACTGCAACTGTGTCTCACCTTCCCAGGTTTCTGAGTTAGCTGAGAAGCCTACTTGCTCTTCTTCTCTGATTTGATGGCCTCTTTTATTGTCCTTGGTCCACCTCGCCCTCACTCCTCTGAGTGTCCACCTTTCCTGCACTTTTTGGGGGTAGTTGCACCACATAGACCACTGACAAGAGCTTGGACTTGGGTATCATGAAATCAGGCTCCAATTCCAACTTTGCCACAGAGCAGCCACGTACAATTGGTTAAATCAAAAACAATTTACTAGACTAGCTTTTGTCATCTGGGAAACAGGGTACCTGAAATCAATCTGTGGTTCCTCAGATACTGCCATGAAATAAGTAGAATGAGAGTGGCAGAGGGAGTCCACCTGTCTCCATAGGGAATGGAGGCTAAGTGGGTATGGGTTGGACCTTGAAGATCACAATTCTGTTCCAGGACCTGGATCGTGGTTTTAAGCCACAGAAACTCACTCTTATTTGGGACCAGGGGGTGTCATGCCTTGACTCACCTTAATTAAACACCCACACAGGCTGAGGTAGAAACGGTATTGCCAGTTTGTGGCTGTTCTGCTAAGTAAGCACCGGGCACTTGTCACTGCACAAGGACAGGTTCCCTGGGTCTAGACCCCCTTTCCAATGAGATCTCCCACACCTGGGTGCATCCTACTGTCCTGCCAAAGTCACACAGGAGACTGAGGTAGCAGTCACAAAGCCGATGTATTAATTTACAATTAGAAATTTAAGAGCCCTTACACAATCAGCACCTTCTTGCAAGCTGCACGGGAAATTTAACCGCAAACACAAGCCATTTCCTTTATCATGCAATCCATCTCCTGGGGGCCTAATGTACTCAAAGGCTGGGAGATCAGACATTCTCTCCACACTAGGCAGCCCTACACTGAGGACCCAGATCCTAACTAGAGATTTTAGTGAGCACAGAAATGGAACAAACGACGTTCTGCTTGATAGCATAAAGAAAGATGGTCTAATAATGCATCCATTTCTCCCAGGGGTGTCCTTGGAACCCTAAAATCCTTTAGTCATACTTCTAGAAGCTTTGCCCAAAGGAAGTGGAAATATCATTTGCCCAATATGTAAGTCCCCTTCCCTCTGAAAATTGCTGAGGATATCTGTCTTTGAGGCTGCTTCTGCTGGGGACAGATTCCCCTCCCCACTCCCTTCCTCAGCACCTTTTTGCTTTCTTTTCTCAGACATATTTAATCAAGTTACAATCTCCTGGGGAGCTATTTTCTTTCTTGTAGACGACTTGTTTCTTTATGCTCAGATCCAACCTGTGTGGATTTTAGAGTTAAGTTCTGAAGGCAATTCTCACTTTAAATTTGGAGTGAGCTTTAAACAGTAACAGCTGAAGAAGCTTCAGATCTGCTGTTGTGCCCTCTGGGAAATACGCCACTAAACGGGGGGCAAGGCTGTTGCCCCCACACCTCCCTCATGCACTTAGTGCAAGTTGATTGTGTTGATCCCCAAATCCGTTTATGTTAACTGTACTGGGTATTGCAATTTTATTAAGTTATATTAAAAATATGAGTATGAAAAGAAAATTCTTTATGAAAACTAAGCTAAAAGCTTTGCAAAGAATTGATAAAGGTGAATAGCTAAAAAGTCTATTGTTGGACAAAGACAATTATAAGTATTGGGGGAAATTATAAAAATTTAAAGCTTTGTAGTCAGATTGGTCCACAGCTACCTTTATGTTTTCACTCCCCCCCCTCAAAAAAACACTGAAACTGGAGATTGTGAACACAGTCTTATGGCTATGCTTTATGCATGAGACCACCAGAAAGTAATATTAAATGAATGACACCATCCTTACACAAGAAATTTATGGATACATGTATATTTATGTGGTCTAATAGAAAATAAAATAGTTAAGCTAAGTATGCATCCATCGATTTTTATGATTCCTCACTTTAACAGATAATTTTGATTGCCTGACTAGAGGTTTCAATGAAGTAAGTAAGGTAAGTGTGTTTTAAATGCGGTCTGAGTACGGATAATAAGGATATACAATGTGATCACGACAATGGCTACCTCCCATGGGACTACATTTTTTCAGGTGTAGATTGGTTTAATCTAACTATTGCCAAAGCGAATACGGGACAGACTGACTCTAGATATACTTCATGCTTTACACCTGCTGTTCCTGAAACCAGAAACCCCTCCCAGAACCAGGGAACATGGTACTGGATGAACGGAACACATAAACAAGGAAGCCTTCTTGCATACTATCTCTTTCCTTACTAAACTGCCCTTGGGATGTGTAGGTTGCAGTGTTAACTGTCTATAGTGAGTACCACCATCGCCAAACTCGCTGATCCTTCCTCTTTACCAGGAGACGCTGTTTCTTTCTGATGCGCCCCCTGCTGGGCGGTGTGCAGAGAGACTAGACTGGTTTTCCTTTGCACCTGTAGGTGCCTGTAGAAAGTGGGAGTAAAACAGTTTCTTGTCTGAACTGAGGAGCCCATGCTTGAGGGCTACACGTGCCAATGGCCTGGGCGAGTGCTATATTTATTCAGGCATGCTCAGTCATGAACAAGTTTTCCGTTATTCTCCACGCAAACACATTTTGAATCAGGAACTCCAGAGACATTGGTGACCCACTGAGGTAAATACTCCTGTTAAGTGCCCTCCTCTCCTCTTTCCTTTCAGTATTTTCCCTCGTTCTGCCTTGTGGCTTGGGGTCCACCCCTCTTCCCAAAGTCTATAGGGAAAAAGAGACCTGCTGATTCCTACATCTTTGAGTCCAGGTTCCAGCTCCTATCAAGTTCTTTCTAAGAGGGTAAAAAGTTTTAAAAACCTCGTGGGGACAGGACCTCCTAAGTTGAGGCTGAAGAAGCTCAAGTTAATTCACGAACCACCATATAGAAACAATAATAAAGTCACAATTTTAGAGTTGGGGGAGGGCCAAGAGGAAATATTAATATAGTCATTTAATGATTTGCCATATTAATGTCAAAATATATTTATTTGAAAAATATCCAGGAACATATAATTTAATGTGTTGAATTTAATGTAAATGAGGGACTTAATGGGAGAAATGAAAAAGGGCATTTTATATTAGTTTTAAAAATCAATTTCCATTATTAAATAGAAGCACAGGAAACAAATTGAAAATAGCATACATAGATTAGGCTGTCTTTTTTATTGCAAAAAAAATGGAATTGCTACTCATAATTACAAGAAATGGATGACAATATTTTTAAATGAGTTAACTTTGGCCCATCATGCTTACTTCATGGTGTGAAGAAAACAGCACTTGAATGATTTTGCCTTTAATTTGTTCTAAATTACAGCAAAGTGCTCTGCAAGAAACAAGTGCTTGTGTTAATTAACTCTGAGTAAAGAAGGTCACTGGTATACATGAGACTCATTTTGTGATTTTAGTTATAGATTTTCCCCCTTCAATTAGAGTTCTTCTTTAGGCATTTTAAGCACATGCAGATTTTCACTTTTTTATCCAGCATTTCAGATTTAGGCACATTTGTTAATTTTTCCTCTCAAAAATTAAAAATATAACAATAATAATGGAATTGATTTAAGAAATAAAACATATGTTTCACATTTTATAAGTATACTTGAAATATTGATCTTTTGTCCTGGCTGGTGTGGCTCAGTGGATTAAGCAAGGGCCTGTGCATCAAAAGGCTGCTGGTTCGATTGCCAGTCAGGGCACATGCCTGGGTTGTGGGCCAGGTCCCTGATAGGGGGCACATGAGAGGCAAGTACACATTGATGTTTCTATCCCTTTCTTTCTTCCTCCCTTCCTCTCTCTCTAAAAATAAATAAGTAAAATATTAAAAAATAAAATATTGACCTTTTACCTCAGCCTGAATATTATAGTTGAATATTTTTCTTTTTTCAAGTTTATTTTTATTGTATTTTTTTCATTACCACTCATCCCCCTTATACTTCCTCCCCACCACAATCACTACACTGTGGTCCAGGTCTGTGAGTCCTCTTTCCTTTTTGCATAGACTATTGTAGTTTAATTTTATAAAGAATTAACAAATCTAAGTTTTCAGTCACTTTATATCAAATTGTGAATACCAGAGATAAAATTCTAAATGCTGTAAATTCTTGTAAATAGTCCAAGACATCGAAAGTTTTATCAGGCTCTTAGAGAAATGTAAACAGCTAAGTCAATATTTCTAAAATGAGTATAACCTAGAAGTTTTTATTTCTAATGTTCAGTTATAAAATCTTTAGTTTGTTTCAGGATAAGTCTAAGAATTGTAAGAGAGTCAAACTATGCGTTAATTATTTTGCTCATATAACATATGCTATAATGCAGATTTTAAACTGAAATAGTTTACAGAAGTTAACACTCAGATGCCATGATATGATCACAATATATATTTACTCACATCTTCCAATCCACTTGCAGTAACAACGAGGAATCACTATAAACACACTGACTTTGAATGGATTTAGCCATAGTATTAAGGAAATAACCTATGCCATTCTTATGGTCATCTTTTTTCCTAAGGTCACAAAGGTTAGCTGCACCTAAATTTGTTTCAGCATTTTCTTTATTGTTGGCCCCAAACTAAAAACTTTCTTTCTAACTCAAAAAAAATCAAAGAAAGCTGTTTATCTAAAATTTCCTACTATTTAATAGGCATTGCTTTCCCTGTTAAGCCTTTTTTTTTTCCTGACAGAATTAATCAGTACCCTTTTTTTCTGATTCTTTTTCTTCTGTTATTATTTGTACCACACTGTATTGCACTTTTTATGTATTTCTATTATTATTATTATTATTAATGTATTTCTGCCCCACTGAGACCCCGACAGCACATATGAAGATGGGGTTTCTTCATATTTCCTGCCCCTCTCTGGGCCATAGTAGGCTCTCAATAAATGTTGTCTGATCAGAATTGCTTATCAACATATTGTAAGTGCTGCCTGCATAATAAAAATAGTGCTTATTATGACATGCTAAAGTTTGTTAGACTTCCCATTCAGGTCTTTATTTTCTAAACCAGGGCTTTGCAAATGTCTCCTGTAAAGGGCTGGATGGAAACATCACAGGCTTTGTGGGCTTTTTGGTGTGTGTTCCCACCACTCAGCTCCACCATTGAGGAGAGGAATGTGGACGGCTGTGTTCCAGTAACTTCATGTACAAAAAACAAGCAGCAGGTTGGATTTGGCCCTGTCAACTCCTGCCCAAATCATTGTTTTGAGGTGCAGCGGAGGAGGGAATAGAAATTCCAACCACGAATCATAATAATCACTACAAATTTCCTTACAAATGCTGAGAATGGGAATTGTGATGGCTGCAACATTTTTGAAATATCTCCCAATTTTTCCTCCCTAAAAACAATGAAGAAAGTGAGGGGTTTTTTTCCTTCTTTCTAGCCTTACCATGAAGACTAAGCCAGAAGACTGTAGTGGCTAAGCAGGAGTAAAAGAATTAGAAATGCTGACATGACAGAGGGGTGAAATGAAAGAAGAGTGAGGAGGAAGGGGAGCAGAGAGGAGTAAGTGTGGCCGACAGCAAGACGTAAATATGTTTGCCCAACTCCTTCGGTGGTTGGGCCGTCAGGCAGACTGAAGAAAAGCGGGATTGTTCTTATTTCTCATTCAGGACAAGAGAGGAAGAACGTCATAGAGCAGCGGTCCTTACTCATGTTTGCTTGCATACTTCCTAAAAGAATTTTAAAAAGATATACATCGCTTCATACATTTCTAAATTGACATCTGAAATTTGTTATAATTAAGATGCAATTTTCATATTATAAATAATGACTTCTTATTTTTATTGTTGACTCTATTGTAGATGTCCACATTTCCTGCTCCTCACCTTCCCTTTGCCCTCCTCTCCCTAGCCCCTGCCTCCACCCCCTGGCCTTCATCACACTGTTGTCTGTGTCCACGGGCTATGCATATATGTGTGTATGTTCTTTGGCTAGTCTTTTTCCGTCCCCCCACCCCCACCTCTCTGACCTGTCAGTCTGCTCTATGTATCCATGCTGCTGGTTCTATTTTGTTCATCAGTATATTTTGTTCATTAGATTCCACATAAAAATGAAATCCTATGCTATTTGTCTTTCTTCGACTGGCTTATTTCACTTATCATGATATTTTCCAGGTCCATTCATGCTGTAGCAAAGAGTTAGAGTTCCTTCTTTTCTACAGTCATGTAGTATTCCATTGGGGAAATGTACCACATCTTTTTAATCTTCTCATCTACTAATGGGCACTTCGGCTGTTTCCAGACCTTGGCTTTTGTAAATAATGCTGCTATGAACATAGGGGTGCTTATACTCTTTCTGACTGGTGTTTTGGGATTCTTAGGATATATTCCCAGAAGTGGGATTGCTGAGTCAAATGGCAGTTCTATTTTTAGTTTTTTTCAGGAAATTCCATACTGTTTTCCACAGTGGCTGCACCAGTCTTCGTTCCCAACAGCAGTGCACTAGGGTTCTCTTTTCTCCACATCTTCGCCGACCCTTGTTGTTTGTTGATTTATTGATGGTAGCCATTCTGGCAGGTGTGAGGAAATAGTAACATTGGAAAAAAAAAGTGTTATGTCTCTCTTTTAATATATCCAATAGAATCTAATTTCATATAGTAGATTTTAAACTTTATTATTTTGAAATGATTTTAGGTTTACAGAAAAGTTTCCAATATGATACAGAGAATTCTTACACACCATTCACCCAGCTTCCTCTAACAGTACATTTCATATAACCAAAGAACAATCATCAAAGTTAAAAGATTAGTACTGGTATAATACTACTAACTGAACTATAAACTTTGTTCTAATCCCAAATTTCCCATACTGTCCACTTTCTACCTCAGCATTCAATCCAGGAGTCCACCTTGCATTTAGTTGTTGTGTCTGCTTATTCTCCTCCAATCTGTGACATTTCCTCAGTGTTTCTTTGTCTTTCATGACCTGACTACTTGAAATGGTTGATTATTTTGTAGAATGTGCCTCAGTTTGTATTTGTCTGGCATTTTTGTTATTAAAATGAGATTATGTGTTGTTGGGGAAGATACTAAAGAAGTTGCGCTCGTCTTAGGGCATCCAACCGGGGGTGTGTGATGTGGACATGGCTGAGCACTGCTTACGTTAACCTTGATCACTTGATTCAAGAGGCTTTTCAACTGTAAAGTTTGTACTTTCCCATTGTAATTACTGACTATCTTGAGAGGGACAATTTAAGCCAACTCAAATTTCCCGTTTCTTCTCAAACATTCATTCACATACTAATTTTAGCAGCTACTGGTGGATCTTGCCCACAACAATTATTACTGTTGTGTTGACCTAATGGGTTTTGTTTATCTCATTTCTTCTACGTTTATTATTTGAAATTCTTTTGTGGAGAAAAACTTGCTTTTTCCCAATCTATTTATTTATTTTTATCAATATGAACTTAGTAGATGCTTATTCTATGGGTTATACTCCAATACAATCATTATTTGTTGCTCAAATTGCTCCAGCGTTGGCCACCAGGAGCCCCCTCAGCTTGATTCCCGTGTCGTTTGGACAGGGCCTCATCCCGCTGCCAGCGCGTCCTCATTTCCTGGCGCCACACGCTGGTCCATTTTCACCACAAAGTTTTCCTGCGCCAGACCTGTAATCGGCCACTTCTCCAAGCAGCTCTAGTTCCTTGTACTGAAGACACCAAAACAATTCAAATTTTATCTTAATTTATTTAAAAATAGAAAAACACGCAAACTCTTTAACATTCAGAGATTTTATTTCTTTGCTCCCTTGTCTTTTATTTCTATTCCAATCTCCCCACAGAATTTTATCCTAATGTAATATATTTTTACTCTTGAAAGTATTTTATTTATCCCCTTGCCATATTTTTCTGCAGTAAAAAATATGTATATAAGTTAAAATTATTAAAAAAGATTTCCTGTGAACATAAGCTGTTATACATTTTTTATATTGAGTTGTCATTTCAATATTATTAGTATATAATTGATCAGAACAACATAAATATACTATAACAGTTAAATAGTTTATAGCAAACTAAAATGTTATAGGTAATGTATGTCTTAATGAAACGATGTATCATAGATAAATTGACATTAATTTAAAATTGTTAGAATGAGTCAGCATTCAGTGTAGATTCTATTCCTCCCCTCCCCTCCTATATGGTGTTCATGTGTGCTGAGAGACTCAGGGTAAAATTGCTGGTGCTCACTGCAGTTCTCTTCTCCTTCCTGAGTACAATGGCAGACCCTTCAGACTTCCTTAGTTAGGTTGGACCATGTGACTAGTTCCAGCCAATGGTATGTGAGTACAAGTGCCACGTATTGCTTCAGGACCCAGGGACTTAAGAGTTCTGTGCTAGCACTAGCATCACTGAATACCCCATGTTCCAGGGGTAGGAACATACAGCCTAGATCTATGAGTTAGTGCATGTAAGTCAGCTGCCCCCAGAGAGCCAATGGAACCATAGCTGGCTTTGTACGACCAAGAAATTACTTTCTGCATTTTGTCTTGAACTATCAACACTAGAGTATCTGTTCACTTCCATAAGACACCCTAGCCTATCCTAATAGAGAAGCTTTGTTCATATAAATAAGGAGATGGGAATGAAAGGAGGTTTGTTGTAGCACTGTAACTCCATTATTTGAATTTTCTCATATGTGCCAAAAATCACCATGATCATACATTATTTTCATCATCTATCAACTCACAATTTGATTATGTCCTCCTTGAGTTTTGCTTAAAAAACTGGAAACACTTGACTTACAAAAGAATTTGCTACCCTGTTATTAGAATGATTCATTGTCAATTTCCCAGAAATAAAATTAAGAGGCTTTACTAAGAGGTTTTTTAAAAATCCTTACCTGACAATGTATTTACTATTTTTAGAGAGAGAGGAAGATGGAGAGAAAAACACCTATGTGAGAGAGAAACATTGATTGGTTTCCTCCCTTACATGCCCTGACCAGGGATCAAACCCACAACCTAGGTGTGTGTATGCCCTGACTGGGAATTGAACCTGCAACATTTTGGTGTATGGGACAATGCTTCAACTAACTGAGCCACCCAGCCAGGGCACTAAGATATTTCAAATGATCATTAACTATGGCTTTTAACTTATGGACACTTTCTTTCCCCTGATATACAAGGTAAGTTTGGGAAAAATGAAATATTGTTAATTTCATTAGTTCCGTCAATACTACTTTTCTATTAAAATGTCTTTATCTTAATAAGCACTTTAATCAGAACACTAGAGTTGCAAATTTAGTTTATTCAATTAACGAAAAATACTCATTATAAAACTTAATTGGTAAGGCCAATCCTCATTGTCAAACCCGTGAGCCGCCAAATAAGACAATGTTCAGAAAAAGTCTGATTTTATTTTTCAATTCAGTAAGTATGCTAATACTCACCCTCACTTAGAAATCTAAGAGGGAGAAGTCTAAGAGCTTTGCCATGAGCTATTTACCAGGATAAAGTTAAGACATCAGGTTCTTATCAATATCTGTATTGTCCTCGCTTTCACCAGATTTTCTCTCCAGGGCCTGGATGAAATAGAGTCTTAAACAAAGTGGCTATCGCCCCTGCTGTTCCACTACCTAATGCATATTAACTTAGAATATCCCAAATGGAATTTCTAACTCGTCACTTCACCCTGAGCAGAAAAACGTATGAGTGCATTTTGAACACAGGAAAAGACATGAAGCTGTAAACTGGGTTGATAATTCCTGTATTAAAAAGCTTCACTGACATCATTACTTTGACTTTTTTTCTTTGTTTGGTGCCATTGAGGTTTTTCTCAAGGTAAGAGGTCACAGTAAGATTTGGAGTGAAAGCCACGTCTTTTTTTTTTTTTAAGGTAGAGACAAGCATTTGTACGAAGAGAAGTAGGAAATAAGAACCAGTATGACACCATGACCTCAGGGGTATGCTCATGCAAATTAATCCTTAAACCCATGAAGGTTAAAGACTCTGGAAACTGAGTATAATATACTCATGCCCTTGTGTACCTCAGAAATCTTTATGCACCTTCGGGGTACATGTCCTCAGTTTGAAGACTTTACTTGGAGAGTGCATTTCAATAGCCCATGGGAGCTACATAATTAATCAAACATGGATGTCAAGTTAACTTCTTCTGTAGGCAGAAATAGGAGACATGATGGAGGACTCCAAGGCTCTTGTAGATGGAGGCCCAACTATAGGGAAGATCTTGGACCTATGAATGACTAAGTAGAGCCAAGTCCCCCTACAAGCCCATGTTAGTGTGGATGAGAAATAAACCTTTGGGATTGTTTGCTACAGCATTTAACCTCCCCTGACTAACAGAGTAGTGGATAGTGCTCGAAGGGTCTCATTACTACTGGGGTGACGGGGTTTGTAGCCAAGCACTGCAGTGTCCATGTAGGGAATGGAATGGGAGTCACAGCCAATTCTCTGGGGATCAGGTGGTGCCTAGGAGAGTAGGGATGAGGCCGGATCAAAGAGAATAGACTACAGGTTGCACCAACTACAGGCTTCATAGCAGGTGCCAGCAGAATTCTCAGGAGTGGGGCCAGACAACTACCTGCAGTGAACACCAGGTCATACACACCCAGTCAGTCACCTTCTTTTCCCAGTGCCACCAGGACAGAAGGCACAGACAGCTTTTGAATAGCCAGACATCACTTTCAGGAAGGAAAGGAAACTCCAAAAGACTGAATGTTTATCTAAAGAGACTATCTAGTCCATGCTTGATAGGGAGTGGACCTTCAACAGAAGAAACATTTAAATTGCAAGACTGTTGGAACTGGAAGAGCCATTGGATTTGATGAGAATATCCAAGATTTTCATGGGAGTAAAAGACAGAAAACTGTACTTGAACAACAATTAAAATAAAAAAATAATAATAAAAAAGAAAAGAAAGAAAATCCAAGATTTTTCATTACCCAGAGTCATAGACACTAGTTGATTCTTTCCGAGGGGGGCACATTAATTATGCATGAATGAGTTTGTGACCCTGTTGCTTTTTTCTTTTTGTGCTGTAGCTATGAAATCAAGTTCAGATTAAAAATAGATATGAAAACAAGTTTTTAAAAGTGTACATGTATGAATAAAAGAGAATAGCTCAGTGCTCTATTTCTGACGTCCCGGCAATGTGAAGCACTGCACAGTCTGTCCCGGGGGACAGAGCCTCTGAAGATGTGGTTCTACACTGAACATCCACGGACAGAGCATGGACCATGGGGCGCGGTTTCTTCCTGCAAAACCACTGCACGCAGGACATACTTTGTCAAACTGTTATGTGTGACAATTCCACTTCAGTATACCTTGACTGGAAGGATAATTGATTAGCAGTATTTTTTTCTTTTTACCAAGTCCACTGAAAAAAACAGAACTTTAATTTCAACTTCACATGACAGATTATTAAATTGGGCTTTTATAACATCTGGTTAGTTCAAGCCAATCATTTGTTTGAGTCATAAATATACAAGTCACATGATATAATATCTTTTAAAAAATAAAGTCCCAAAACTCAACAAAAATGATGGAAGTTGATCATTCCAGTGTGTAAACCACACACACAGCGGTGGCACAGAGCTGCTTTTCAAAGCTGTAGTAACTATTTCAGGCCACAGGTACTTCATTCTGAGGGCATGCCCTTCAAATGTCATTTCCAACGATGATGCTTTTCCACCTGGAAGTTCATTCATACCTTCTCTCGGAGCTCCACCTTGTGACTAATGGCCACCCATTTTGAGGCAGCTGGTTGTAATAATTAAAATGCACACTCTGGGGAGGCCCTGGCATTCCTCCAGTCTTTTCTCTATCACAGGACCTTATTCAATTTTCATAACCACCTGATATTTTCTACTCATGCATTTCTTAACTGGTTTGCTGTCAGTTTTTCTTCATTAGAAAAGAAGCACCATGAAAACAGGGGGCTCATGGACTTGCTTGCCCCTGTACCTCCAGTCTCTAGAATGGCACTTGGCTTCTAATAGAAACTCAGAAAACATTTATGTAATGAGTAAACCTTTAAATATTGATGATGAGGTCATTTTTCTTTATAATAAATTAATAAAGAAAGATAAAATCTGTGATTTTAAATTTATGGACAGTATCACGCTTTTACTCATTATTTACCGACTGCACTTACTAGTTGAGCGCAAATGGAGATGGTTCCCCAGAACCATGGTTTACCAATTAGAACATTCCAAATAAACTCATTTAGATCGCAAAGGTATCTAGATTACTACTGGAGGGTAATTTACTGAGTACTTTCAACATGTTTTTGAGTCTGTTTCTAATGGGGCTGTATTTCAGATTTTCAATTTTTCCCCTTTAAATTCAAAGTACATTTTATGTTTTTTGGTTATTAGGAGTGTTATATATTACTTTATACCTTTTGTTTTTAATAAAATCCATGAGTTTTATTAAAAGATGTCAATATATTTTTAAAGCTTATCTATAAGATATTTTTAACTGTGAAACTTAGTCATTAATTAGTAATTGAAGGTTTTGGGCCACATTGTGTAGTTGCTTATAAAAGCATCCTGCTAACCAAGAATTTACTATTTGAAGAAAAATAAATTTTCTTCTCCTTCAGTCTGAAAAGTCAGAACTGATAAAAATGAATGTGACCCTGAATATTAGTTTAGAGCCCAGAACCTTTGACTTTTAACCATAGAAATCAGTATTTTTCAAAAACTGATTGAATTAAAAAAGACCGCTTTAAAAACAAGAAACCTCTCAGAAGCGTCTTCCTTTTCCTGTCTTATATAAGTGTAGGGTTTTAATTTTTGTTTTACTTCCTCTCTTTTAATGAAATGAATGTGAGTAAGTGTCTAAATAGCTTAGTTTTAAATTCCCAAAACATTTTGCAAAAACTATTATTCACATTGGCTTGAGAGTTTTCAATAGGGAGTTTCACTTAATAGTTCTTGTTTTCTGATTAAATTGTGTAATTTCCCCTTTTTAAGAATAGATCACAGGTGGGGAAATGAATAAATCAACACCCATCTGATTTGGTTACAATTCAAAACCAGTGATCATTTTAAGAATAATTAAAATAATGACACGATTTACATTAAAATGGCATCTGATCTGTAAGGGAACTATAAGAGGTGGCTTCCCTTGAAGTCTTTCCTTGTCCTTGTGGCTCTGGCATTCTCTGCCTTTACTGCTATTGCTCATTCTTCTCAAGATCAGAAATGAGAATGTTTTCTTCCAAATGCACTGCACTGAAGTTGGTTGTTGGGTAGTAAGGGTTCTGAAACTCTGCGAGCCTCCTGAAGACACCACCGTGGCGCCTGTAAATGCAGAAGGACAGCGCGGAGATGGCCAGAATTGCTGTCAGCGTCAGTGCTACTGCTAGTGGGACAACGCTGTGGCTTGGTCCTAACAGAAGATGAAAAAGAGGAAAACTTCAATGACAACAAAGACTATAGACACTGTGACATAGTTACTTTCTATTTGATTATTTCTAAAAAAAATCAAAATGTTCTCTACTGTTCCAAACATACCTTTTTCTAGATGTTCCTTTACCACGTGAATACCTAAAATCAAGTACAAAAAAAAGTGAGATGAAGTTTTTCTTTTCATTCAGCAAAATTATGTCATTACGTACAGCAAGGCTCAGCAAACCATGGCCCATCGGTTAAATGTACACCCTGTTTTTATAAATAATGTTTTACTGGCACTCAGCCACATTCTTCCATTTATGCATTGTGTACAGCTGCCTTCATGCTACAATGGCAGCATGACAGAGACCACAGGGCCCCCGGAGCCTCAGATATTTATATCTGGCCCCTTGCAGCCAAAGTTTGCTGACCCCCGATTTACTGTAATCATTACTACTGCTTACAAACACACACATTGCCGTTTTTTCTTTTTTTAAGCCAAAGAATTCCCATGTAGTCTCCACACTGTGCTGCAACAGAAATGTGAATAAAGCATAGTCTGCGCCTGGAGGAAACTCAGTTTTGTGGGGATCTGCCTTGGGGTTTGTCCAGCAGTGATAAACTCCCTGCCTTCATGCAGGGCCTTAAACATCAGCATCTTGTCATACTTGGGCTTTCAAGAATCTTGAGAAATGAATAATAGCTCCTCCATCCAAAAAGTTAAAGGATTTTCTACTGTAAAAATGTATTGCAAGTAGACTCTGTCTCAAAATTTGAACTCTTGCTATTTTTGAGATCTAGATAAAGATGTAGAGAGTGACCCAGAAAAAGACTAGTGAAGGGTTTGTGAGTGGAGGAAGTGCCCTGGTGCTCCGCTGATGCCCTTTCACTCTTACAGACTTACAAGAAACATCGTCGCTACCAACAGCAAAACGCTATGTTTAAAAAGGCCTCGTCTGTGCAATTTAAAAACAATATTGTATAGTTTTGCATAATACAATGGAAACGTATTGTTTTGTGTATGTGTGTGAGTGTGAAGATACTTTAAGAAAGAGTGCTAAAAGAAAGAATATTTCAGAATGGAGGCAGTGAGAAGGTGTAGAAGGATCCCATAGTCAGAAAATTGGGACTGTAATCCTCCATGTAGCCTCAGTTTGGATAGCATTTTTCTCGTCTGTAAAATGCGAATATTCTCTCTGCTCCTCTGCCTCCGTAAGTTGTTGTGAAGGATGAAAGAGATATGCTGTGTCACAGGAAGCTTTGAAGTCCTGTACAAACACAAGGTGTTTCTGATTTGTTCTTGGTACTTAAATGCTGCGAGTCACTTGGATGTGTTATTTATCACACAGAGTTGATAATCTCGCTGTTTGGGTTTCAAACATTAGTGCCCACACCTACCAGTTTTCTTTCTTCTTCACTACTAGTATGCAGTCCATCTCCAAAGCCTGATGATTCTCTTTTCCCTTTTCCACTCTCCTTTTCTGTTCCTAATTCCATAGCTCAAATTATAAGTGCCTCTCTTTACGTTTGGGTGAATGTGACTCCTCTGCAGGTGTCCATGGAGCACCTAGTGGGCTCCTGTCTCCTTCACACAAAGTTCAGCTCTTCCTGGATCCTACGTTATTGTTCAGTATAATTCCCATCACCACCTAACATGAGCTCTTTCTCCAATCTCAGCTCATTCTCAATTGTTGCCTTTAGTCATTTGTCCAATATGCCTTCCTCCCTCTATTCTCTTCTTTCAGGATTCCAAGGCCTCTCATCTCTGTAGTCTTCTCCAGCCGTCTTTATAACACTGGCACCTAGAAACTGTTGTGATTATTATAACTACTTTTCCACTGTTAATGTTCCTTATTAATGCCCTATGTAAGAAATCTCTGCTATTGTTTGCAACAGACTAGAATTTTCTGGCTTAGATTTCTAAAATTATTCTTTTATCACTAAAAACTAAGCATGTAGCTTAAGATAAAGTTAAAATATATCTTTTACAATATATTAGAGCTTGTGACAGAGAATCACATGTACTTTTCCACAAGGACAACTAAAGCCTAGGCTGTATTTCTTTAAGAAGAGCCTTACAATTCTGAGTAGCAGTTGCCAGAATGAGGGCTATTGGTTTAGACTTCTAGCTCTGTTCGCTTGAGGTGAACTGCTTTTCTACTTCTGATGTTAACAGCTAGGGTAGCACAAGAAAGTCATAGCCTTTGAGTTGAAATGTTCTATGACTTATCTGGTATAGAACAAGAGGATAATATTAGAATCTATCTGAATACTCCTTGAATTCTTGGATTTTAAAAGCTTTAAGTACTAAAGAGGTGGTTCAACATTAGTCAGGGTGGAATCAAAATGAAGAATCACCCTCTGACTTTACCCACCTGCCTCCATTTTACATATAAATCCCTTTTTGTGATGACACGGAGATAACTGCCACACTCCTGTGGGGATCCTCAGGGTGACGCACAGATGGGGTTTGGTGGGGTCCATCTCAGGCTTCCGAATGCCCCAGTTTGACTGGTCTGTGGGAGTCCCATCGAACCACTTTGTGGTTTTATCTGTGGGGAAATTGCCGACTTATAAATTACGTGCACAGTTATCAAACCTACTAAGACTGGAATGAACCATAAAAAGCACCCCCTACATTTAATGAGACTCACTCCTTATCTGATGCTTTTAACTCAGTAAGTACAGTTATAAACTGAACACCCAAAGGTAGGTATGAGTAACGCTGCCTTTTGAAGAACTCTCTATTTTAATTTAGTTCTAATTTAGTTCACTTAGGAAACATCTTAATGTTTCTTAATGTAAGTTTGGATTTTGAAACAGTTCTTATCATTATAAGTGATTTAAAGAAATTATTTAATGAACTAAACTAATCAACATAGAGAAAAAATCCTTTGAAGTCCTAATATCCATATCATTACAAAATGGCTCACTTTCTGAAAGAATTTCACAGTGAGTTTCTTTAAACAGCAAGCCAGGGGTGTACCAATGGCGGGGGGGGGGGGGCGGGCCATGGGAGAGTCCATCTATGTGAGAGGCACTATCGAGGTCTAGTGTCTGAAAAAGATTTAAAACCAGCACTAAAACCAACTGAAATTCAGTCAGATTTTTGTTATCACCATGTGCTGGAAATTCTAAACAGCATCAGTGATTAAAATAGCCTCCTTGGCAGGGTAGACGCACCCTCTACTTTGGTACCTCACTGTAACAAGCTGTGCATACCAGTTCAAATATTTTTCCTTACAAGTACTTTCAATAGCCATCAATTAAATAAAGGAAAGAATACCATGTTCTCATTTGAATACAATCTCTGGTTTTTATGAGAAACAAATAACTCTAATTGCATAATTTCACACTGAGACATTTCCTTAACTCTATTGTACTTTTTAAACATTTAGGAACCTGGGGTATTTTCGAGTGACTATGGTATTGGTGTCTGTGACCCAGCCTGTAAACATGAAGTTCCAGTCAAGCATCTTAATGTAGATAAACTCGCTTGTTTTTATTTGGGGTATTCTGGGATTATTCACAGAAAAAGTGGGTATAGAGGGTTAGCAATGTTTTCTTTGGAAGAAATGGCTTTAAGACTCATGCTACTTGTTCACAGCAACTGACAGTTTTCTGGTTCGTAGGGGCCACTTTCATCGGCCTTGAGCACTGTGGGTCTGTTTCTGCCCTCTGCTCTTCTCCACACAAAGCACTTACTGTCGCCATCAAACCGAGCATTCAACCAAACCGTCTGCACAGAAGAAGCGAACACAGCAAGCTCTTCTAGGAGAAATGAATTTTCAGCCTCATCCTTGATTGTTAAAAGATTAGATCCTATGAAAGAGACAAACAGCAAATGAAGAAGTATTTGTGTTCACCTGTCAATAAGACTTTAAAAACGTCTCTTATAGCATCCACAATTTGTAAAGCTCAGGTGTTGAAATGAACATTTCCACTGTATGTAAGTGATTTTTTATTAAAAGTATTATAGAAAAAACACATTTATTGATATAATAGATATAAGAGATATAAGTACTTCAGAAGTGAAAGCATAGAATATGAATTTTATGGAACATTAAAAATTTATAATTCAAATACATTCAAAAGGAACATTTTGTTGGGGGAAGTGCAGAATTCTGAGACATCATCTTAGGTTTTAAAGTTTTATACTGGACATTGAGTTTCATATATTAGCCATCCCCCAAATAAGCAAATTCAATTGTATTTTTTTTCTAATTTTTTCTTGCTGCTAAAATCACTACATAATCAGACAAAAATTACATTGTTTACTAAATTATCAAGGAGCACATTGAAAGCATTTTATCATCACAAAAGAATTACCTTCCTTTTTGCAAAATTCATGAGCAGCCTCAAAACTCATACTGTCTAGGACTGTAGAGAAACTGTAACAATTACTTTTGAATTTTATCCAGGGAATAGATGTTTCTGAGCACAACTCTGGGTGTCCAAATGGTCTTGTTTCTATAAACAAAAATCAGTTATGATTTCATGTGGTATTTATTTCATATCAGATAAATATTGCATTACATTATATGAAAGACCAAGACAAACATATGTAATGAGATTTTCATGATAATACCCTGGACAGTGGGTATTACATTGACTATAAATGATTACAAAACTAGGACTGGTTCATAGCATTTCTGGAAGAAATAATCTTTACCCACACATAACAGGGCATACTAATGCATATCTTCATAGGCTTACTTGGGTGCTGCCTGGGTGAGGGTGGCTGACTTTCATGTTTGCATTTAGTATCATATTGAGGGATGTGATTCATACAAATACAGGCAGCTAAATGAAGCTGGCCAAAGGCAATTCCAAATGTACAAACTGTGTTACATGCCGTGCTGAACAGTACAGTTTTAGCAAACTCTTACCTTCAAATCAACCTATTAGAGAAAATAATGCCTTCAATAACGCATCACATAACATAGCATAGCATAATATAACATAGCATAACCTAACACAACTAATATAACATAACATAACATAACATAACATAACATAACAAATATAACACAGGGAAACTGGGGTGGACTTTGTTTCAGAGGGCATGCATGAGAATCAGACACATCCACGCTGAGATCCGGGGTGTGTGGCTGTGGGCGCAATACCTATCTCCCTACAATTTGGTTCATCTACAAAAGAGAGCTAATGACATCTTTCTTACAACTTGAGAAGTTTAAATAAGCTAGTGCCTCATGCTTCTTAAGCATTCAATATACATGCAGTGTTGTTGAAAGGGAAGGCTAACTTTCATGGTGTTTAAGAAGCAGAATTGGCTTTTCTAATATATATAGCTATTATTTACATTTTCACCCTGAATCATTTTGATCTGAAGTTACCTAATATGCATGGCATTTGACTTAGAATATCCAGAATGTAAGAAATAAGTGAACTTTCACTAAATGAGAGATGCAAAAAGGAACCAACCAGTGTGAAGGAGCTCTACGTACACCACAGCGTCATGGGAACAGGACCTGGTGTGACGGGGTAGCCGCCACATCAGAGCGCGAGGAAACTAAGCTTCCACTCCTGGGGCTGTTGATGAACGTCTGTGAGATCTTCAAGTTGCTATTTAATGCTCTGAATTTATTTCATCTTTAAAATAAAGTTGACCTGGCCTAACCAGGTGAACTTTAAGTGTAATGAGATGTTACTATCATTTTAACATTTAAATATATATGTGATATAGATATAAATATTATTACCATTATTATTATTATGACTCTAGAATCCTATTCATCCTTGACTTAAACATAAAGCCCCAGTCTAGCTTTCAAGGTTGTCCATGCACCCACGTTTCTCGCCTGATTTCCTACCACACCTTTAATCATAATGTGGGATGCAGGAAAATCTCAACACCAGCTTTGCCTTATCCACGTCCTGTCCTTCCTTCCTTCCATGTCTTTGCCCAATCTTTTCTGCTCAGAATGCTTCTCCATGTCCCTTCATTCCCATATTTAGATACTTCAAGAACAATCTCCACAGTCAAGTCCTTCAAGAAGTCTTTCTATATATTTCTCCAAGTTGATATGATGTGTTTTTTTCTTGCTAATCCCCACAACACTTGCTCCCTCTCATATTGTTTGATAGCCCTGCCTAGTGTAATAGTTATTTGTCTGTATATTGCCTACAAGACCAGAGGCTTCTTGAGGGTAGATACTCCTTACTACTCTTCCTCGTTGCTCCTGCTTAGCACAGTGCCTTGCATACAGCAGGTGCATGGTACACATTTTGGAGTTGAATATGATTGAACCTACCAGTAGGTACATGACAAATGGCTCCTTGCAGAAATGACTCGCAGGTTGTGCTACTCCAGCGCCCATTGGTGTCAGCAAAAGCACAGTCACCCTGCACGGATGACTCATCATCTTTCCAAAAGGTGAAGGAGGATTTGGTGCCATCTGACCAGTCAAAATTGAGACCATTCTGTGGAAGGAAATTGAGCCATCACTTCTTTGCCAAGACCGCTGGTGGCATCACCCAATACTGTATGAGCATCTCTCACTTCACACATAAATTCGTATTTCCACTGCTTTGACTCCTATTTCAGAGGGTCTGGGACAGCTTGTGAACACAGCTTGACAAAAAGGAGTATCTGCCACAAGAGATACCTTTTTTAGTTTTGGGGAATCCTTGGCTCTCTGCCACCATAATTTGCCAGCAAGCAATTGGAGTAAAGTTGGATCAATACCTTGCTCTTTATACCGAAATAAATTTCACATGGATCAAAGATTCAAACATAAAATTGAACATAGAAGAGTGCTAAAGAAAACTTGGTTAAATATTTTATACTCTTGGTGTGGGGAAAATCTTTCCAAGTCTGATAGAAAATCCAGTGGCCATATAGCAAAAATAGACTACGTAAGTTAAAATGTTCCGTAATACCAAAACACAATAAACTACCACAAAATACCATCTTTTCACCGTTCCCACTGGCAAGGATTAAAATTTTGATGTACTCAGTGTTGGCAAGGAAGTGAAAAAACTAGGTGTTATCACACACTGTTGCTGGCATGTAAATTAGTGCTAACTTTTGGAGGGCAATGGCACTCCTTGTGAAAATTTAAGGTGTACTTAGCAACTTCACTTCTGGGAACTCATCCTACTTGCCCAAGGATATTTGTTGTGTATTGTTTGTAATTGTGAAAACTGGGAAGAACCCAAATGACCGTTCCTGGAATCATTGAATAAATTGTGATATATCCTTATATGTGTTCAATTTTTAGGTGCTGACATTGAAAGCTGTACAAAGTATATTAAATAAAAAAGCAAGTTTAAAGAGAGCATGTACAGTACGTTCTCATCTGTATTTAGAAAACAATACTCATCCATTCCATCTACATACAGTACCTATCGAGAGAATTTCTACATGACACACTGGAAACTGTTTACAGTGGCTGACACTGGGGACCAGCACGTGAGGTCAGGATAGAATAGGTAGATCTTTCACCACTTTGAGTGTGTAATGTTTATTAAAGAGAAAAGAAAACTAAATCAAAATATCTTGCCCTCCTAACCACATTCTTGAAGGAGAAAAATAACTTATCTGTTAAATGTCAGGGGTATGGAGTTAGTGACCAAATTTCTAGGCAGGAAGAATGATTCAGTTTTTGGGGGGATTTCTTAAATGCAACAAATTACCCACATGCGGGTGCTGGAGTTCAGCATGGGTTCCAGCACATGAGGAAGTATTCTGAGATTTCTCAGAAATTTTCATAGAGCCTTTGAAGAGCATTAGTTTCCAGAAATTAAGCAAGTGTATATTTACTCTTAAAAGGTGTACACCTTTGTTTTGTGGTCATAGGCTTCTCATAAGGTTGGTCAGTGTTTACTGTATAAACCCATGACTTAATGTTACATTTACTAGGAGATTTTTTCTGTGGTAATTTCAGTGGCTATATTACTGAGGAAGTAGATGAAACTTAAGCAGGCAAGGATTGTCCAAGGGATTTTAGGGCACCTACATCTGCAGTGAACAGTCCAATCCAGTGGGCACGTCCCAGCCGGCTGAGGATGACAGTGAGGAAGGACTGGTGATACAGATCTGCAATGCTGACCAGTTCTGCTCCGTGCATCAGGCAGGTCTTCAGTGCTGTATACCAAGTCATATTCGCACTAATTATTTTGTAAGTTCTGTTTCCATATTGTAAGGTGTTGGGGATTGCATACATATCAGATGTATTTACACCATGTCCAGAAGTATCTAGAGCAAAAACACAACAAAAATCATTTGTAGCATCTGGATGCGAAAGGGCGAGGCAAAGCTTAGCATGGAAACCCGTCACAGTGATCCATGCTCATGTTAACATTAGTGTTTTTCTTCCCAAAATTGACTACTTCAAAATGAGGACACTTCCTGAAAGCATAGGCGATGCTAAAGAATGTAGGAAATTTTGTGAATGAGTTTCTTTTTAAAATATAAACATAAGTGTATATTAAACATTTCTAGAAGGTTTCCCATTTTGGCTATCCTTTGTCAAACCGACACCTCGTTGGTGGAATTCATGGGATCTCCTTGGGTAGGTTTCTCCTGCTGTCTCCACTCTGCCTGACATACGCCACTCCGGCAGAACTCAGCACTTGCTAAGAGCATGTCAACACATGTCACACAGTCATTTACTGCACTGCAAACGTAATTTACAGCTGTGTATTCCCAAATATAGCACTTCATTAAACTTTTAGACTGTATGATAGTTACTATCACATTTAATGTTTATATATATATACTCTATAAAGAAGTTTAAAAATAATGAACAGAAATAACTGTTCTTATAAATAGTTACTGTTAAAGGCATAGGTTAGAGTTAAGATTTATAAATTAAAATGCACAGTTTTCCCACATGTGATCATGGGTGGTTTCTTGTTCATGAGCAGTTGTAATCATGTAAAAAGCAAGTCTGTGTTTTACATACAGATATTTCCTCTTTAATATGTGCCCTTGTCTATTTGTTCTGTATTATATTACGTACGTGGATAGGCTAGATTTTGAAAACTTAAAATACAAAAACAAGGTAAGTGTTTCTTAAGTGTCTGATTAAAGTAGCTGGGATTTATTTCTATATACTTATTTTATTACACTTGGGCTTGAAAAGGAGCATAGTGAGATATGGATACTCAGAAGACCTGTGGCTCAATTCTAGTCCTGACCCTGAATGGCTAAGAAACCTTGGGAATTAGTTAATCCCTCAAAACTTCACATTTACAGTCTCTAAGATTAGTAAGGCCTGCCCTGGCCACATAGCTCAGAGGGTTGGAGCGTTGTCTTGATACCAAGGTTGCGGTTCTCTCCTGGGTCAGGGCACATACAAGAATCAACCAATGAAGGCATAGATAGGCGAAACAACAAAATGATATTTCTCTCTCTCTCAAATAAATAAATACATAAAATAAAAAAAGGAAGATTAGTGACGCTTTCCTTATAGGGACGTGGGTCGAGTTCAACGAGGTATTTACAAAGGGCACGCACTGTAGTACCTCACTGTAGTAGGCCCTCAGCAAATGTTGCTTCTTGCTCCCCTCTCTTCTTCTTGTCACATTCTCCCAAATAAAAATGGTAAAGTGGGAATTTGACTTTTATCTGAAAATGTTACCTCAATACATGTTGTACATATTGCAAAACCAAAGTGAAATTATTTTTTTACCAAGTAAATTGTGATGGACCACACTTTTGTCACTTATTTTTATTAGAAGTCTGTTTGCCAGCCTACTTAAAAAGTGTAAGGTTATTTACATAAAACTGATATAATACCAAGTAGCTATTTAAAAGTGTTAACAATTAGTAAAATTAAAGTAACTAAAATTCTTTGTATATGTGACCCAAATACCAATCTGTTTTCCCACTAAGTTATATAGCTGTATTTTCACATTTCTGAATTTCTCCTTATGTAGTTGATTTAATCAACTTTCAAAAAATAAGAGACTTTGAGCAACATGATTTTGTCACTTATTTCTGTGAAAAAGAAAGATCCACTGGAAACCACGTTCCACATTGGGGGTATCGATTTCGCCCTTGTCTCTGTTTTTATTCAGACATTTTATTTTCTAACACAGATTAGAGACTTCAGGCTACAAGCCGAATATAAACGAGTTTATATGGCACATAAAGAGGAGGAGCAAAATTTGCATAATCATTGTAGACTACTATAAAAATCTGTGTAGTTAAATAATGGCTTGAAACTAACAATTAAAAGAGTTATCCTTTGTTAAACATATGCTGGGAACTTGCTAAGCACTGTACATACAGAAAGTCTATGAGATATTTCATTTTATAGATGCAGAAATCAATGTTCGGAGAAGAAACCTGACTGACAGTTTATTTACAGAGGTGGGGTGGGAAGCCAGGAGTGGCATGGGCTCCAGTGCCCACTATTCAATGCTGCTTCCAAAACAACATACACTTCATTACTTCCAAAAACATCAAAGAAAGAAAGTGGTTGGGAGCACATTCCAAGAAGAGATCAACATCAAAGTTGTGGAACAGAATAGTTATATTTAACTGAGAGATCTTGAGTGTGTTACTTATTTTTCTAATCTTCAAGTTCCTCATTTATAAAATGGGAAGACTTTTACCTACTTTTTAGATTTGTCATGAGGATTTTATGGCATAATGCTTATAAAGCCAAGGCACAGTGCCAGGTACATCATAAATTTGCAAGGACATAGTATATTGTTATATTTCTTTCCCTATAAAACTCTGCTCTTCTTGTAATACTCCTGATGTAACTGACCTGGTATTTTCTTCCGGCTCCCAATCACTATTGTGATTAAGTGGTACCTGTAAACAAGGAAACAGGGCTCCCCTGAACTGTTTTTCTGAAGGTGGGTTGATACCTAGTGTCATTAAAGGGCTCACAGTATGCAAGAAGAAGAGCTATAAGTCATATTACAAGTAGGCACATACACTAGGTTGCCCAGAATTCTACACAGCTCCAGATATAAACTGTAGCCTTCTAGGGTGGCATGGTACAGGGAAGCCTAGCACTCAGTAAAAGTATGAGATGGGAGCGATTGTTGTTTTTATTACTCAAGATCACTTACGGTGCATTCACACTGTTCAGCGACTCCATTGGCTACTTGTAATAGTATGGCTTTGGGACTTCACACCAGAAGTCATCGGGGGTTCTCATCATCAGATCTGGAAGCATGCTGCATGCCATATTTAGCCTCAGAGACCATTTTTAAGGTTCCAAGAAAGGAGTGAGTATTGACTTGGTTTATTTCCTTGACTCTTTTCCTGCATTTCACAATGCCTTTTTATTGCCTGAACAGACACATAATTCCAGAGCAAAGCAATAAAACCTTTGAATATGACCAAATAGGTATATAAACTTGGCCATCACTGCAGTGGTCCTTAGGACCCCACGAGAGGGCATAACCCTGGGGCAGTGGAAATTAAACAACTATATGTATAAAGCTCGAAGAATCAGTGCCTGGCACTGTCAGCAATGGGACTGCCAGTTACACAGCATGTAACACAAACATGGAAGAGAAGGGTGGGCCATGGAAACGGAAGGAATAAGAAAAGCAAGTATTTCTTACCCTGCATTTTCTCACAAACATATCCATAACCTTCTTTTCCACAGTCTTCAAAATACCACTTTCCAGTAAAATGAAAATTAGGATTATTTGACAGCAAAGCACAGAGAGGAATGTGTTTTTGAACTTTGGTGGTATTATGACTGGGGATCTTTAAAAGAACACATTTAAAAAAATATATAACATATAACATTATTATAACATTGACATTTTTATTAAGGACATAATTTACAAAACTTCAAACACCAATCTATTATTCTTCAGTTTGCATTTAATAAACCTGTTCACAAATTACTTCATAACCTAAAACATAAATAATTCTTGTGAGTAAAGTAATTATATTTATGGAACACATAATTATATAAAACTGTATTATTAAAAATTAATATTAATAACCAACTAATAAAATGTATGTCTATAAAATATAGGAGATATAAAAAATATTAGTAAACAAATCTTGAATAGAATCTCTTGCCAATTTCTAAAAAATAAATCTTAAAACTTACATTTATTGTCTCAAATGGAGACCAGTTAGAATAAACCACAGGCTTTCCATTTAGCCATCTTTCATAATCACCATTTTGTAATCCTATCCACACATTAGTGGTCTGGCCAAAAAGATTCATTGTAATGAAAGCTGAAAAATAAGAATACATCATAAAATCCAATACTATGTAAACCATTTGGTTAATCAGCCAATTCTGTTTATAGCTAATATTTTATTTAAATGACAGCAAGACTTAATTATAAATCAATTGTCAGAATTACTTTGTCCTTATTAAGGTAATGCAGTCTTTCTCACTTTTGTTTCAGTTTAAATTGACAGAAATTGGCTGACTAAGCCTGGGATTTCATCACGTCATTAACAAAACAATTTCCAGTGTTCATTCAATGCCTTTCTTAACAAAAGAGGATTTTATTTGCTATGTTTAAACTGAAGTATATAATTGCCTAAATACCTAGTAAAAGTGTGTAGGTGAATCTAAAGGGTCTAAACAACTAAGCCATGCAATTATAATAGACTTTGCCTCAGATTATTTTAGCCATTTTGAAATACAGATCACAAATAGGTCCTTATTCTTTCCACTACTACTGGTGAAAAAGACAAAAGTCTCAAAAAGTTAACAGTTTATAAGCAATGCAGTGCACTAACTTTTACAGATGTCATGATATAAGTCTTATAGAACACTCAGGAAAATATTGATTTGGAAATGTTAGAATCTGGGGAGAATACTTAATACTTGAATGAAAATGGTTATTTTTGCCTGACGGAACATGGAATACCTTGTTCCACCTCATTTTCAATGGCGGCCAGTGTCCCCCCTTCTTCAACACAGAAATCTCGAGCAGACGTCCAGTTCCTCCAGCCACTTGGGTCTTTGTGGATTTTCACCAAAAGGCACTATAAACAATAAAAAAGTGTTTACTTCCACATTTTCATAGTGAAGTAAAAATTTCCCAAAGCAAAGAGGATAAGCCTTGAAAACTCTGTAATTTTCTTGCTCAGAAATGACTCATTGTTTTCTCTGAGCTGCTCCAAAGGGGAAAGTAAAACGAAGTGAACAGCTTTCAGGGTGAGTACGTGCCTAGCCTGCACTGTATCAGGCAGGAACAGATGCATTTTGTCATGCAAGGTGTCAGAACAAGGTCTTCTGCTCAAAGAAAAATAATATTCCTTCTAAAACGGAGCCAGCCCAGTTGCAGTTTATGGTGGCAGATTGAATCTAACTTGGGCTAATACCAACTGAGTTCAGTTTCAATTGCAAATACACTTCGCCAGTTGCAGCGCGAGAGAAATACTAGGGAGTCAAAACCAGGTGTTTAAATTCCCTAAGAACTTGGAATCAGCCTTGTGGTCAACAAGCCCATGAGGAAGAGCCAGCAAAGAAAACACGAGCCCAGTGGGAGAGAAGCTAGGGCAGAATCAAGGAGACCTAGGAAGAAGACACAAAGGGAGGGTGGCCAACATTGCCAAACGGAACACAAAATGGCTGTGGGATTTGGCTGTGAGAGTGATTGTTACTCATGAGAGAGTCCTGTGTGTGTGTGGCACAGCTGGGGTTACTGGTTATGGGAAGAGAAATGGAACAGTAACTACTAGGTAGGACAGACACCCAAAGCTCAGATTTAAACATGTTAATAAGGCCAGATGGAGTCAAGGGAAGAGGGCGGGGGCGGAAAGGCTATAACAGATCAGGCAAAGTTCCAGAGAAGTCAGGAGAGACTTAATGCAAAGGATACTCTGTAAGAATATTCTCTCATCAATAAGCATAAGTAACGCTGGTCATTAATAGGTCAGATCTCAAGATCATGCCCATCCTCCTCTAAAATGACATCCTTCCTTAATTTCTCAATTTGTCCCCTGTCTCTTCCCCCCTTCATAAATTCCTTAAAAAGCATAGAGACTAAGTGCTGTTCCTCTTTGACCACAACAAAGAAGGTCACCAGTAAATATTTATAGAATGAGATAAACCCAACAGACTCTGTAATGGCTGTCAAATGACATCCGATATTCTGGATTTAGGCCAGTGGTTCTCAAATGGGGTTATTTTGCCCCTCAGGGGATATTTTGATAGTATCTGGAGACATTATTGGTATCATATCTTGAGGTGGGGGAATTGCTATTGGCATCGAGTGAGTAGAGACCAGTGAGGATGTTAAACATTCTATAATACCCAGGTCAGTCCCCCAGAACAAAGAATTTTCCATCCCCACATGTCAATAGTGCCTAAATAACACTTTTCAGAACTCAGTTCTGATGATGTCACTCTTTAGTTTAAACCCTTCAGTGATTTTCCACTGTTCTTAGTACAAAAACCAGAAACCCTGATCTAGCCTGAAGCTGAGTTACCAACTAAGAGAGGAAGTACCTTTTCAATTCCGGTTCCCTTTACCTTGTTTGCTTCACAAAGAAACAGAATTGGCTGTGAAAGATTTCAATTTTGCAACAACTGTCCTTTTATCTATTTCTTTTATTTTTCCTCTTTATGCTCATTACAAATTCCAAAGAGTGGCACATACTAATTATTAGGAACTCTTATCATTTAATGTGAATTCACCTTGTGTTCAGATAGTCACACTAATGAACCATTCATAAATACCAATGAACCTCATTGGTTCAGTTAGCTCAATAAATCTCTCCAGAAAACACACACACACACACACACACACACACACACACACACACACACACATTCCCCTCTTCTTCCACCCTTCTCCCCAACATTTGCCTCTGCCAAGATTAACCAGCTTCACTGTGACAGTGTAACTTCCCATTACAGGACTTCACTGTTTCTAAAAATATAACATATTTACTAACACACTGCAAAATGGTGTGATTAATAATTAAAGCAAGCAGCAAAATGAAGTACAACATTCTTAATTTTAAACTGTTTATTTACTTACTAATTTGCAAAATGTGATCAAGTTTAATGCATCTCTGATTACGATTGTGAATTGAGGATATCTTCCTGTATTCCAAACAAGTTTTGAATATAAAATTCTCTTCTTTCACTTGAAAGTCATTTCTAGCTTAAAATACGAAAAAAGAATTCATGATCCGTCCCCAAACTTGGTCCTTCCCCAGGGTTCTTATCAACATGGAGTGGCACCGTCCATGCAGCAATTACACAAGCCTGACATCTGGGCATCATCCTCGCTCTCCCACTCCATACTCCACAGGCCCTACCGTTTGGAAATCCCATTTCTCAGGGTTCCCCACTATTCCCACTGCCCCCCATTCTCTGTCATCATCATCTTAGCTCCAGCTACTAATAATGTCTTACCTGGACTACTGCAGCAGTCCTAACTGCTCTTACCTTCCTCACCTTGACCTCTTCCACTCTTTATTGGCACTGAAGCTTGAGTGATTCTTCTCAAAAGTCAGTCCTGATCATGCCCCTCTTTAGTTAAAACCCTTCAAGGGTTTCTTATTGCCCTTGGCATAAAAGCCAGAAAATCTAAGATACTTTAACCCCTTCCTACTACTTTCATCTCAACCCTCATATTCTATTTTTTTAATTTATTTTTTAATCATTATTTAAGTACAGTTTCTATCCTTTACTCCCATTCCAGCCAACCCACCCATCCCTCCCCTCCTCCCTCCCATTTCCAACCCCCCTAGTTTTTGTCCATATGTCCTTTATATTTGTTCTTGTAAACCCTTCCCATTCTCTCATGAAGTTCCCCTGAAATTCCCTCCCCTCTTCCCTCTGAACGCTGTCAGCCTGTCCTCTATTTCAGTGTCTTTGGCTATATTTTGCTTGTTTCTTTGTTTTGTTGTTTAGGTTCCTGTTAAAGGCGAGATCATATGGTATTTGTCTTTCACCGCCTGGCTTATTTTGCTTAGCATAATGCTTTCCAGCTGCATCCATGCTGTTGCAAAGGGTAGGAGCTCCTTCTTTCTTTCTGCTGCATAGAATTCCATTGTGTAAATGTACCGTAGTTTTTTGATCCATTCATTTGCTGATGGGCACCTAGGTTGTTTCCAGCACTTAGCTATTGTAAATTGTGCTGCTATGAACATTGGGGTGTATAGGTTCTTTTGGATTGGTGTTTCAGGATTCTTAGGATATAGTCCCAGCAGGGGAATTGCTGGGTCAAAAGACAGATCATTTTTAGTTTTCTGAGGAAGTTCCATACTGTTTTCCATAGTGGTTGTACCAGTCTGCGATCCCACCAACAGTGCACTGTTGGGTCCCTTTTTCTCTACAACATCTCCAGCACTTGTTGTTTGTTGATTTGTTTACGATGGCCATTCTGACTGGTGTGAAGTGATATCTCATTGTGGTTTTAATTTGCATCTCTCTGATAGCTAGCAATACTGAGCATCTTTTCATGTGTCTCTGGATCCTCTGTATGTCCTCCTTGGAGAGGTGTCCATTCAAGTCCATTGCCCATTTTTTAACTGGGCAACCCTCACATTCTAGATCTGTATGCTTCCTTTAGTTCCTTAACTATGTCCTATTCCCTCTCACCATTGGACCTCAGCACATGCTGTTCCCCCTACTTTTACTGCTCCCTGTCTTTCTGACCACCTCACTCAGGCCCTCCTGTTATACATTTTATAGAACTTTATAACACTTTTTCATCATATGGGTCATAATTTAAATTATACAATATTTTCCTGATTGATTCACTAATGTTTGTTCCTCCTCAAATCTATAAGCTCCAAAAGAGAAGGATTGAGTATATTTTTCCTCACATTGACTTACCAATATCCAACATAGTTGAATGAGTGAATAAAATGCTGCTAATTTGAATAATTTTTTAAAAGAGTGTTTTTTAAGATGTGTACAAGAAATAAGATACTTGCTAATGCTAGACTAGATGGTGCAAACAGCCATTAGCACTTAATTGAGATCCTTGTATAAAAATGTGTAAGTAGAAGCACAAAAGTTAATCTAATAAACACACACACACACACTCACACACACACACACACACACACACACTTAGAATTTCTTTCCACTACAGCCCTGCTGTGACAAGTATGTACCCAGGGTAATCCCTAGTCAAGCCTCTTTTACACCCTATAAACATTAGAAAAGATGCTTAACTTCTGGTATCTCAGTTTCAAAACTCTAGAAGCTTGACAATCAGTCAATCACCTGAATCTTTTTTCTTAGCAATAACCAATAAAAATTAGTATTAGGAAGCTGACAAACAAGAAACATGTGAGTTTAATAAGACATAATATTGGAACTCATTCAGAACTGTGAGGTAAGTAATGTCTGTCATTGCTATCTCCCAATTTTCCTTTGGTAGCTTTTTTAAAAATTATTATTAAACAGGGAACCATCCCCATTGGGTTCTCCACTCCTCTCAGCTATCAATCAACTTTTCTAATAATCTGATAAACTCACTTATAGGTGACAGATGAACCACTCTCAGAAATATTTCTCTTAAACAAAATAAAGGGAAGTGTTAAGGTCAATGAGCAAGACTCTTGTGGTAGGATTTTAGCTGTCTATATCCATGTTCTGTCTTCAAAAGAAAGGAAACTCAACACATGCTGCACCACAAAGGAATCCGGAGGATATAGCGCTAAGTGAAATACGTCGGTCCACAGAGGAAAAACACTGTGTTGATCCCACTTGTGTGCAGAATCTGCAGTAGTCAAACTAGTAGACACAGAAAGTAGAATGGTAGTTGCCAGGCACTTGGGGGAGGGCGAATGAAGGGCTGCTGTTTAATGTGCTTAAAGTTTTAGTTTTACAAGATGAAAGTGGCAGATTCACTGCACAACATCGTGAATATACTGTACCCAACTGTACTATGCACTTAAAAATGAAGATGGTAAATTCTATATTACATGAGTTTTACCCCAATTAAAAAACTCAGTGCCAAATATGTTGTGGTGCTCAATAAATATATCTAAAGTCCAACTGACTCCATTTCACAAATTAACAATGAGGGGAAGATCACAAAGGACTGAGTCCCCTGCCAATACAACTGAACATACAAATTAAAAATTGGCTCTTGACAATCAAACAGCAAATATTTATAATTTGGGATGCATTTTAATTACTTTCCCCAAGGCCTTATTTTATTATACAACATAAGGAGTGGAGGGGAAGGCTCGGCCTTAATTGGAGGCTGTATCAGAAATAATAAATCTGGTTTACAATATCCACACTATCAATTAAAAAAATCAGTTCTGCATGGAAGCACCCATTTTAGGAGTCTCAAGCTGACATTGACTGAGCTACATTATTAGTTGGTCAATCACAAGGCAGGCAGAGCTTTATGCAGGGACGTGTCCAGGCAGAGAAGACACAAGAAGAACCTGATGGAGTCTGGGGGCTCTGGAGTGGACAACTCAGTTGGGAGCAGGGCGGAGATACACAGGCACACGTGTACACATGTGCACACATGTGCACACACATGCAGGCATCACACAGGCACACAGCACAATGAGTAGCTCAATATACACAAATTGAATATACAGATGACAGGTGATGTCAGGGCTGTTTCTCACAAACACTCCTTATTCCAAGGGGGTTGGCCCTAAATCAAAAACTTCTCAAATCTGTTGAAAGTTGTGATAAAAAAGTTCCAGGTCCAATGGACAAATGGTTTTTCAAAGCCACACCCACTTTTTGATTACTTTTACAATTAACATCTACAAAAGAAAAACAAAGGCAACTTTTTGTAAACAAGTTTACCTTATAGTTAAAATATAGCCATCCTTTAGGACACGTTCCATGCTGTTTTGGTGTATCTTTCTCTTTCTCTACGATCCAAAACTTTTTTCGCTTACAGATGCTAGGCATAGAAACTGAACACTCTTCACTAGACCAGAGTCCTGGAGGGGAAAATGGGTTAGAAATGAATAGAAACAATGGCGATTCTTTGTAGACATTGTCTATTGATCGCTATTTTTATGACTCCATGGTTTGTCATAACTTGTTTTTTAAATATAGGAATTGAACTAAATTTAACTATGAATCACAGAGTTCTCCAGTGACAAAAGCTAACTGGGCAAGGCTCCAAGTCAGTCATTCTAATTCAATAATGTAAATGAAAAAAAAATCTAAACAATCACTGCAGTTGAAATCATAGAAATGATTAAAGTTCTAAGAGTATTTAACTTGATTAAGAAAAGAATATTTTGTAGAGTAATTGTTTTAAAGTACTCAACTTCAATTTGGGGAGAGAAAAGAGAGACAATCTTTCTTAAAGAGAAAGTTCTTAAGTCAGGCGGTGAAAGACAAATACCATATGATCTCACCTTTAACTGGAACCTAATCAACAAAACAAGCAAAATATAACCACAGACATTGAAACTGGGAACAAGCTGACAGTAACCAGAAGGGAGAGGGGAGGGTGTAATGGGGGAAAAGGGTGAAGGGTTTACAAGAACAACTATAAAGGACACATGGACAATAACAAGGGGGGCGGGTAGAAATAGGGGAAGGAGGTGGGGAGGGTTTGGGTGGTTGGGAGGGGTGGGGGGAAAAGGCAGAAAACTAAACTTGAACAACAATAAAAATCAAAAGTATTTAATAAAAATAAATAAAAAAATTCTTAACTCTATCTTTCTCTTAAAGAGAGAAAAGATTCTAAAACAATAGATGATCATTTATATTTTATAATTCCCTCAAAAATATAATAATCTAGAAAAATAAACCCATGAAGTTTTAAGAAACGAGCTCTTCTTAACACTGACCCTTAAACAAAACAGGCACATATAGACATGCCTTCAGAAAAATATATCCCAAAGCCCTCAGCCTCCTGGAAAATGTCTTTGAATTTAGAAGAGCTATATTTTCAGAGAAGATTATAGACTGTATTTCATTAGCATTCAAGTTGTAATTCCAGAACAGGGCCCAGATGCACGTAAATTGCAAGGGCAGATTCAGTTTTCTAGTACAAGAGATATGCGCCACAAGAATGTTGGTTGGTAGTTGAAGGAGGGGCTGAAATGCTATTTTTAATGCAGATTAGCTGCTCATCCTCCAGAATCACAAAACAGCCTTTTTGTAGGCTGTTGTGACACCTGCTGGCAAAAGTGAGCTGAATAACCACATGGTTTTTCTTTTCCTAACTTTGTGAGAAACACATGCATCAAGGATTGCTTTCCATGTTTATTCTGCTCCTGACTTGGGACACAGGTTTGTTATGAATCTGTTAGAGTTGAGAATATCATTACCTTTTATTGGATAGAAAGATTGGGGTGGATATGAATAGGCAATCAACCCAAATAACAATGTACTGATGAGTAGGATTTAAAAAACAGTCTTCGACATACATGTACTTCTCAATTCCACTGGAAACAGTTGGTGTTCTAAGGTACACAGCAGCAATATAATGACAGGTATTTTTTTAAAAAAGATTACTGAATTCAATATAATTTTTTCTTAAATGGGAAATTGGAAGTAAATTTCTCAGAGGTTAAAGATCTGGCCGATTGTAAACTGGATACTAGAGAGAGATAAAAATGGGCTCGTAAATTTCATAGAGAATAGTATTTGGAAGACATATTTCTCACCAGTTTCAATGGACCCATTTTTTATGTTGTTTTAGTTTATGAGGGAGGACTTATCTGAATGTAAATTAATTTCAAAAGCATGAATCCATGGAATAAACTGTACTAATGGCCATTTGTAAGTCTTAAGATGGATGAGGTCAAACACATTCATTCCAAAAGGAAAATAACCAAACAAAACTTTCTCACTTGTAAATGCGATGATAAGGAGATTTCAAGGCTCCTGAGGGTTATTAATTTGTACTATAAACCCCAAAATGGATGAATAAAATAACCTGTTATGGAGGAAATGAAGCCACATTTCTGGCTCTGATTTTTCATAGATCCTTCTTTTCCTTTGTCCCAGTTCTGGTATATTACCGGAGCTCCATCTCTCCAGCTATGGGAAAATTAAAAATTGTAAGGTCTTCTCTCCTTCTGCATGCTCAGCCTTCAACACTGTTCTTGGAATACTGCAGTATGGGTTGAAGGCATAATATTTTATTAAATAAAATAATATTCATGCCTTGGGTTAGGAAAATGAAAATTTATAAGCTAAAGATAATATTTGAAGGCTACTCAACAAATTGATTGCTAAGATCTAGTACAATCATTCTGCAAATAAAACCTGTCAAACAAAATTAAATGCTAATTAATCTAGGTTCATACCGAAATTCACCACTGACTTTTTCTTCTTGAAGTCCAATCCACCAATTGACACCATACTTTGATAGCTATTTAAAAAGAAAGAAAAGTGTCAGCATTTATTCTACCTGTTTTCCCTTTTCATTATTAAGATTAATGGGGTTGCTGTTAATAGCTTTCTATTCTTCAGTATTTTACCCAATTATCTAAAGAAGAGTACACTAAGGTCTAGCATCTTGAGAAAACTTGAAACTTCATTATTCTAAAATATTCCCTCCTCATTATGAAGAAAAATTGGAATCAAATATTGAAAATCATTTTAATTTCATACAACATGCAATATCTTTCTTACAAACTTTCCTATGTATTTAAAAGTACATTTCTCTTATAATAGGAATTTAAAAAGGAATATCGTAAAGTAAAATACGATGTGGATTTCTTTTTTTGACTGAGAACTTAGTGACATCTTCTCAGTGATTTATAGAAGCTCATTGTATATGTTCATATACATATACAATGAGTGTTTTTCTCACTCTATTTGGAAAACAATTCAAGGCACAAAGGTATCAACAGTAGAAAGCTTTGGAATTTTATGGATTAGTCTGGTAAGCTTTTTTTTTTTTTTTTTTTTTTTTTTTAATTTTT
>CM052541.1:56400815-56426277 GCA_028533065.1 Trachops cirrhosus | reverse complement strand
ATTTACTGATGGGCACCTAGGTTGTTTCCAGCACTTAGCTATTGTAAATTGTGCTGCTATGAACATTGGGGTGCATAGGTTCTTTTGGATGGGTGTTTCAGGATTCTTAGGATATAGACCCAGCAGTGGAATTGCTGGATCAAGCTTTTAAACTGAGTGTTAGCACCCTCCCCTCTCTAATCAAATAGAGAAATGCAAAACAGGACAAAAGAACAGGACAGACTTTTCAGTGTTTGACAACTGAAAAATCATCCTTTGTATTTTTATTGCTTTTACGCTGTTATTTATCGCACAGATCTCAGTGTAATAAAGTATAAAATCCAAGCATGTGTGTATGTGCACACAAACACATTAGAACACGTGTGATACTGGACTTAGGACCCAGGTAATTGAAATTCCTTCTTCACCCATAAAAGAGGGAGAGGCAGAAAGGATTCTCTAAGACCTTTAAATTAATATACTTTGTTGTTTGTGTGCTGTATGTATAAAATGTAACTCAGTATTTTTTATGCTAAAACATTCTCAAGGCATTATATATTTAAATTTGCACTTCTATTTCTTCTGTAAAGACTTGAGAATGTATTTTAAGATATATAGATACGATTTTCTCCATATGATTTTCAGGTCATTATAAGACAAAACCTCATAGCTCTCTAACATTCTAATTTATAAACGGGTATTTTTACTCCTTAAACAGTGTGGCTGTCTGCCATATCAGCAATTTGAGAACAATGCAAGATGGAGCAACTATAATTTTGTGTCCCTGAGGTGTTGTTTCATGGACGTGTTCTTACACGCTGCGTTTTGATTCCCGTTGTCAGGCTTTGGAATGGGTCTGCTGAGACTGGTTGTGAACTCGGTGGGAGAACCACAACAATCTCATTCAATCTAAAAGGTCTCATGTGCAATAACAGTGGAAATCATGGCCCATTGTTCACTGCCCCAATTAAGGACCTTTAAAGAGAAATTATAACTACTGCAGCTTAAGTGGCATATTTATAACCACCACATTACAGCATGGTGATCGCCCACAAGGCACATCAGAACCTGGGGTGATGTGGAACAGAATTCCATGGGGCAAGCTAGAAGATACCCAGAGTGAAAAATTCGATGCAAAAATATATGTTTTAAATTTTAGCAGAGGTATAAAACTACAATAATAGAAGACATTAATATTATTTATATAAAAGAATATTAAAAATGTGATATGACCATGGATTGCATAATATCAGTTACGTTTTTTCAAACAGCTATTCTAGATAGCATCATATGGGAAGAACACTGACCAAAAAGAAATAAGACACAGCAACGGCCAACGTATTAAATCTCTAAATGATATAAGGAACAACAACCTGTCATCTCTTAAAATGTTTCCATCAAAATAGCAAAACTGAGCCATTTTTGGGCTTAGAATACCAGCTTTTAGAAAATGACTAATAACTTTGATATATTTTTGTTAGAAATATTAAAAATTAAATTTTAAAAGAGTAAATTGAAATTTCATAATGCAAATAGTGCATAGCACAGCATAAAAATGTTAGCAGACATATTGGCTAGTATTTCGTGTCAAACAACTCCTAAAGAGCTTGTATCTTTTCACTTTTTCAGGCATTAATCTAATAAACAAGATGTCTCGAAAAGCAGGTACCCAAAAAATTCACTCTCTTCCTGCCTTGTGGTCTTTCATTATTCGAAGAGAAAATATTGACTTATCATTTTTTCCAACTAAGTGTTATTTTTGTTTTTTGTATTTCTAAGTTACTACACTTCATAGAGGAGCTATAGAACACATATGTAATTAAAAAAACATTTAATTCTCTATTCTGATTCTTCCTATACTTATAGGATGGGCATGTGACAAAGTGAGTCGTATGACCTCTACATGTTTAGCTCCTCATTTTGGAGTAAAATAACTTCTGGACTGATTCATTCCAGTAGTACATCTTTACATATGGAATTTCTTACTTATGAAATGCATACCACCACTACTATCAACAAAAGTGCCTAATACAGCCACAGATTATGCAGAAATAAAAATCACTTTAGAAATCTACAGCTTTCTCTTTTTTTGAATTGCTACCCTTTCCCCTTGCCCCGTTCTTAGTCTCCACATCCCATACCATCGCACTAATTTTATCCTGTAGCACAGCGCCATGTTAGATCAGTCAGCTGCTGGCTGGCAATACTGACAGGGCATTCTGTATCAACATGGCCACAGGTTGGGCAACAACTTTTGCCATATGAGAGACCTCACAAGGTTTGTCTGGTTTGAGATCACAACTATATCTAGTATTCAACTAGATCATGGCACTGACTGTGACTTCTCAAACTGCTAAACCCGTGAGTTTTACTATTCCATGTGTGGGAGGTATTAACTCTGCCATCCCTGCTGGCTTCCCTACTAGCAAGGGCTGGGAGCGTGCAATGAGGGAAAGCTGGAGAGAGCACAGCTGCAGATGTTCGCAGGAGACCTAAACTCTGTTAGAATGATCCAAGAAGCCCTTCATTGTTCACATCTGAGACAGAGCTGGTGCCATCTTCTGGGGAGGGTTTTTAAAAAGATTTTATTTATTTATTTGTTAGAGGGGAAGGGAAGGAGAAAGAGAGGGAGAGAAACATCCATCTTGCCTTTTGTGTGCACTTGGACTGGGGATGAAACCCGAAACCGAGGCATGTGGGGGAGTAATTGAACTGTTGACCTTTTGCTTTGCAGGAGGACGCCCAACCAACTGAACCTCAGAGTCAGAGAGGGTTTGGTACTAGCGTTTTAATGTAATGGAGACATTGTGCTTTTATATACCCCCGAAGCTGCTGTTTTGCTGCCAGCAGGGTTCTTTTTTTTTTTTTTTAATGAGTTAAGTCATATGGCCTGGGTTTACTTCCAAATTCCACCACTTGGCTGCTTTGGCTGCTATGTAACCAAATCAGTTGCTTCACCTCTTTGGAGTCTTAGTTTCCTCGTCTGTAAAATGTATCAATAACACTTCCCACAGAGAGCTCCTGGAAAGATTAAATGCCACGAAACATTAGCACTTAGCACAGTGCTTGACATCATTATGATAAGTATTGGCCAAATATTAGCTCCTTCTATGGGATATGCACTCTGCCAAGTAGATGGGGCAGTTTTGAGCCTTGTTATTGCCACCTGGGTGAGGAGTCTGCTGTCTAGCTAAAGAAATACACATATTTCCTGACATCATTATATGTAATTTGTTGGTACTTAACATTACAGTTTGCCTTGAGTGTTACATTTGCAGGAGCAGAAGGGTGGTAAAGTGGCACACGAACCAGCCAAGAGTGGGGGGACACCTGGTTCTGTGGCTGTCTGCCACTGTGTCCCTGTGGACTGCAAGGCTGACATCTAGCCCTGTTTCTTGGCTTTCTCCTCAAAACTCAGTAGCAGTCCTTACCTGCCTGTACCTCACGGGCTAAGTGGGCATCAGACAGGATTACGGAAGTGGGAAAGCCCCAGGAGCTGTGAAGAAGGCATTTCTCTTACAAGTGAAGAATGCTTTAATACCAAGCTTTATTTTAAGTCAGTTTACAAACATGAAAAGATGATAGAATGAGAAAGGATTCCTGGAGATCATGAAATAATGTTAAATATGGAAAAGGAAAAAAAAAGGCTTTATCTTACTCTCAAGGATTTCATAGGGGAAATTGGGAGTGAGGCTTTCCACCCTGAGTGCCTCTGGTAGTTTGTATTGCTCCCTTTTTACTCAGTACATCGCCTTATTCCCAGCTTTTTAAAAATGAGATTATATCTCATTTTCGTGTTGTTGACATTTTTATATCTTTATCATTGACATTTTTATATCTTTATCATTGACATTTTTATGTCTTTGGCAAATAAGATATTGCCAGAGTACATTGGCAAATTAGGTATGCATGACACATACCTAATGCTCAATAAATACTTTGCAAAGAAGTAAACTGAAAATGTGCTCTAATCCCTGGTGGTCTTTCATTCTTTAACAGGTTCTACCTGCTTATTTCTAATTAGCGTAGCTCCTCAAAAGAATAAGTCTAGTCTTTTTCTATCTTAAGTTGAAATGGAAAATCTCCTTACCATCTTCTGTATATGAAGTCTTTATAAACAAAAATTTGTACTGTTGTAAGTAAAAATTAAAACTTTAAAGCAGCCACACCCCCCCGATACTCCTTGTCCCTCACACGCACTCTCATTTCCTCCAGGCCCTTTATCTACTCGCCTTTTTCTAAAACAGCGTGTGATTCTGTTTACTTGTACTCATTATGGTATTTATTCCCACACTAGACTATAATTTCCAAAAGGGCAGGGGTTTTGGTCTCTTTTAATCACTCACTGATAGAGCCCCAGACTCTAGAAGGATAGACCCTGAATAAATATATAGGATGTTCAAGTGGACCTCATGAAAGCAATAGAACTCTACTTGCTCACCACTGTGGCTAGTAAAGCATGAAAGTGAAATGACTGACCAACATAGTAAACCTGCATTTCTATTATTTTCTCTTAATCTCTATGTCAGAAAAAGAAATGAGTATTAAACATGTGTGGCTTTTAATGAAACTTAAATAAATGTCTGAAGTCAAATAAAAAAAATCCCCCAAGGACAGCAGAAGGAGCTAAGCTCTACATTACTCGTGGTTACTGGTATTAAAGTACCGTTCTTATTTTGCTGTGGATGAATTCTTGCTCATAGGCAGAATGAATTGTGAGAAGATCACTGTGCAGCCAGCCACAGACAAACTCAAAGGTGGACCATTCTGAGGCATATGTATGAAAAAGGTACTCTGCATCCTGATAAAAGAGCCAGGGTGCATCTGGAAGAAAAATAAACAATGCAAGTGATGTAAAACCTATTGACTGATATAATGCAGACTTACATAGGGTATGCTGTGATGCACCCCAAATTTGTAATTTGATCACTCAGCATTAAACATGTGTGTGTGTTTGTGTAAATGTGTATTTAAACACTTGCTTATTTTCCTTGGTCTGTCTCATGTAAGAAACCTTCATTTGTGCCCTGGCTGGTGTAGCCCAGTGGATTGAGTGTGGGCCTGAAAACCAAAGGATCACTGGTTCGATTCCCAGGCAGGGCACATGCCTGGATTGTGGGCCAGGTTCCCAGTAGGGGTTGTATGAGAGGGAACCACACATTGATATTTCTTTCCCTCTCTTTCTCTTTCCCTTCCCCTCTCTCTAAAAATAAATAAAGTCTTTTTTTTAAAAAAGAAAACTTCATTTGTATTCAGAGTTCTGGGATAGATGCATATTTTAAAATTATGTGTTGTAAAAACAGAGTTAAGCTATGATATTGGTCTTTAATCACATTTAATGAAATTTATTAGATTATTAATTATTAATTCATTAATTTGAACAAATTGGTTCTAGGTTAACATGAGGAAAGAGACTTGATTGGAGGGCTGTAATAAATAGAGTGATGCTGAATAATAGCACATAATTAGAAGTTCAAGAACTGGAAGGACAATTCTTACCGTACTGGTACCAGGGTGGAATCTTGGGTCTCACATCTGCAAAGTGAAAACAAACCACCCTGAATAGCTTTTCTTCACAGATGTGCTATCTCTGAATTGCTTCAGTTCTATACACAATATTTTGTACTCCACCATTTAAAAACCAGGTTCTTTGTGAGATTTGGAATATGGTTAGTTCTCATACTTGAGGAGGAGGCTCAAGAGAGGACCCTGATTAAAGAAGGAAGGGTGTGGGGCCCCACTTGTTGAGGACCTACTGTTTGTCACACACTCTGTGAGGTGCTTTCACAGATTCATTTGAATAGTAATTTTGTTTGCTTGTGAGGTCACCATGAGATTTCTTCCAGACTGGACTCGCGGAAGTATGACACAACATAGTCAGTTATCCTCATTTCCTATAACTAACTTAGCATACTGTACTAATGTCCCCGTTGTTCATCCCATACGATATACATTCTTTGCTAAAATGGTGCAGTTGGTTCATCATGAAAGTTACTGGTACTTTCATCCAAGGTGCTTGCATTTTAGATCCCTGTACCTCTTCACTTAGCAAAATGCTGTACAAATTAGTAGAAAGCCACTATATAGTAAATATCTTATTAATATTTTTACCTCTTGGAATTTTGCATATCCATTCACGTTTGGCACCACAGTGCAAGGGCAGCAATGTTTTATTTGCTTTATAAATGGCACAGTTTCTTGTATCATCTCCAAAATACGTATTGTCTAAAAATGAAGAGACAACCTGCAGCAGATGAAGTTCATTATTTCTTAATGATGATTCCCTCACAAAAATATCAAAAGATCAAAAAAGGCATCCTTGTAAATAAACTACGAGCAACTTTGGAGGAAGCTTCGGAAATGTCTGGGTATGATTCCAGTTAAAGGTTGTTCCCCATCTGTGAAGAACAAGCTAATCAAATTTTAGCATTTTTCCTGAAAGATTCTTTTTTCCTTAAAAAGAGGCATGCCACTCCTTTCTCCAGAAAAACAAAGCAGATGCACGCTTCCTTCTGAACTTGCACTGTTTTCTCACTGGTGGGATCGGGCTGGTCCGGGGGTCCTGGGCCAACTTCTTAGAGGCTCAGGACCTGTCGGACTTGGGTCTCATATCCGAGGTACCGTATTTTGCCATGTATAATGTGTACGTTTTTGCTCAAATTTTTGAGGGAAAAATAAGGATACACATTATACATGGGTGGTACTTATTTCATATCTATATAAATGTTTTGAATTCTTTTATTTATGCTTATGCATTAAAACTGTAACTCAAGAAAGCAATAGCAATATTTGTATGCAAAATAATACCCTGGAATACAATAATCAGTTTTGTTTCTAAATAAAAATAAATAAAAAATTGAATTTAAAAACTAAAATGAAAGATTTTTTTTCCTGAAAATTTTGGCCAAAAACATGGGTGCACCATTACATGACAAAGTACGGTAAGTTCTTTTGTACAGACACTAAGCTTTTAGATTCTAATCGCTAAATTCTAACTCACCACTAGCTTTAATCAGGAAACTATCCAACACTTTCCATGAATTATCACACAACAGGGGTATTAAATAAAGATTCAACTTTTTCAGTGATTTGATGACTACCTGATAGAAGAGTAGATGGACCACAGGTGACATTAGGTTAAGAATTTGGAAAAAAAAGAGGATGTTTTGAAATCATCTCTACTCTTCTTCAGACATGTACGCTGCCATGCAACAATTCCTCTAACTTAAATAAATGTAAACTATGACTCAGAGGACAGCACGGGTTTGAATATTCATTTTATCCAGTGGGTAAGGAACTCAGGGCGCTGCTTCACGGCTTTATCTCCTTTATTGTGAACCAAATTGCTTATTCCTCTCCTATTACTAATGAAGTAATTACTAAAATGAAACAGAGTGTTCTCAACCTCTATGCACACATGCCACTTTAAGTGCCATACTGATGCTAACCACCCAGCTACGCCATGTCGGGGCAGGTCGACCCTGTCATACCCCTTCTGCTTTCTGGGCCTCTGTTTCTTCCACAGCAAAATAGATGGGTGGGCCCGGCTGATCTTCAAGATCTCTTGCCACTCTCTGGTCCTGACGCCCTTTTCAAAGAAGCAGTACATGGGTGGATGACTTTGTTTTTTTTTTTCAATAGCATGCCCTTGTTATTTCTTCTCACTGTAAGCATATAGCTTTCCACAAATGTCTCCCTTGACACAGATTTGAACACTATGTTGCAGGCCTCGAGATCCCATTTCTCTACTGACCTTTACTACTCCACAGTTTAGCTACTGATATTTGACAACTAGGAGACATTATGATGTTGTGGCTTCGGCGGCAGACCACCTGTGTGCCAATCCTGACTCTCCTAGATATTATTTTAGGCAAATTAATTAATCACTTTAATCCTCACTGCACTGAGTTATGGTAAGGAAGGAAAGAGATGATGCAGGAGTGCCCTCAGCTCAGAACTGAGGGCAGAACTGGAGCTCAGTGAACGGGCTGCATTAAGTGCTCACTGCAGGCTGTTTCTAGCTTCCCCGTTTCACAGGTGCAGCTGAGTAACTGGATTCTGCCCGTGCCCTCAGATGGACCCCATTTCAATCTGGGATACTGCTTCTGTTGTTTTGCCCCTATCCTCGTTAGGAAAATGTGAGCATTCCTCTATGCACCTGAAAAAATAAGTGGTCAAGAGTTCCCTCTTTTCTTCACGGAGGTTTTTTACAAGTATAAGGCTTAATGAAAAGCAAGTCTTTCTTTTTTCCTTCCAAACAACTTGCTTTGGCTGAGAAGGAGGTGATATTTTTAAGACTGGGATTTCTGTCCTCTTAGAGTGAGATAACTAGAAAATGGTTCTTTTCATTTTGACATAAAGGACGAGCATTGTACACTCACCTAATAAGGTGCTAGACTGTAGGGAGGGTAGATTAGAAGAAGCCTGATACTATTTTAAAGAACAGCTACTTCTTTCGTGGAGACTCTTTAGATAGTAAGTGGCCTGAGGACCTTTCTGGAGATTTTGATGCCTTTTCAGGATAAGAGCCTATAGCTGGCCACAGAAACTATCTGGCTAGCAAAGATTTCCCAGGATGTTGCTGAAATAACTCTTCTGGTACCAAGGCCTGGTGTTGTTTCTGATTGGGATCTGAGTCATGGGAAATGGGGTTATTATTTCTAGGTTCATTTGGCTGGTTTACCCAGCAGTCCAGGGCCACCTGTTTTAAATTCATTTCCTTTTCTCTGGTGTGGAAAGACTTACGGGAGTTCCATCAGACCACTCCCAAGAGCCGGCGGTCAGTGGGTTTCTCTTATTAAATCCAATCCAGAACTGCCTTTCTTCTGTCCTGTGAAGAGAAGATACAAAAACTTGGCCTTTCCCATGGACATCACAATGTAATGAAAAAGGTTCAAATAAGCATGTGTGTGTGCAGGAAGCCGCTGATGCTCCTGGCAGGACTGATCAAGTCCAACAAACACGTACTGAACATTTCGTTTGTGCAAAGCCTGAGGTCTGAAGTGAACTGAGAGATTAGCCTCTCTTCCTCTTCCTCTTGGTTTGTACAGTGTGCTCATTGAGGGCACGCAGTTGGGGGCAGAGTCAGCCCTGTTGACAACGTGGCTTTCTCATGCTCATTAGGAATTGTGACACTTTTCAGTCAGGACAAGGACAAGTGAAAGCAACTTGGTAAGAGATTTGGGACTTCTCTTCACTAGAGGACTTTTTACTAATTTAATATTTATATTACTGTAAAAGCTTTGATTTTTGGTCACATGTGCATGTATTCTCTGAAGGTTAACCACCACTACCCCTCTTTTAATAAAAGGTACATGGCAGGTTTTTTCTTTCTTTCTTTTTTTTTTTTTAGATCCCAACATAAATGTTTCCACAGCAAATCAGTCTGAGGCACAGCTGGTTAACTTCAGCAGTCACCGCTGGGTTAGACTTGGCAAGAAGCCCCAGAGAATCATCTTCCCTATTATAAGACAGAGGACTAATATGTCACACCACAGACTACTCAATAAATCAAGCAATAAAGCCTAATTGTACAGAGTCATCTCACTAAGATCATTTATTGAATCTGTTGCTATGCTTTTAAAAAGTGTTTAATTAAAAAATATTTTTATGCTATTACAGGTATCCCAAATTTTCACCCTTTGCTCCTTATTAAGAGCATTTTTAAGAGTAATTTTGAAGAATTAAAGATTTATAAGCCCTGGTCGGGTAGCTCAGTTGGTTAGAACATTGTCCCCATTTCACCATGGTTGTGGGTTTGATTCCTAGTCAGGGCATATACAAGAATCAACCAATGAATGCATAAATAAGTGGAACAAGAAAATTGATGTTTTTCTCCCTGTCTCTCTCTCCCTTCCTCTTGCTCTCTCTAAAATCAATAAATAAAAATTTTAAAAAAAGATCTATAAGATTTGGGAGTCATGACAGATGCTTTATTCTCCTTATGCAGAGAAGCAAGCCTATTCTTAGACAGATACCTGAGCTCCTCTGCCTAGGATACAAATGAAAGTAAAATGTGGTTTAGAAAATCTGAGAGATCCCTGGGACTCGGTGGGCCACTGCTGTGATTATACCTTACCTTTAAGGTTGTGGAAAGGTGGGACTACTGCCTCACGGTGAAGCCGATCCTACTAATCTCAACGTCCTAGCCTGAAAATCCACACTACTCACCCTACACTGAGAACCTTTTATTCCTTTCCTCACTGAATTCACTTCCACAGTTTTTCTGCTATGTACTGGCTCATAGAAGAACAGGTATTTATTTTGCCTCCATCAATTTCCTAAAATTGTATAATTTCTAATAATGTAGTATAATACTATGACTAATAAAATAGAAATAGAAAAGCAGTGCCCTAGGAAAGAGAAGTTTATATGCTAACTATGAGAATGGGTTTATTTGCTATAACTAAGCATTGGGTTTGACTGAACTCTCTGGCAGTCAGGGTAAGGGTAAAACATGAGTTATATAGCTTTTGTGATTAGGTACTGAAAATCAATAATTTGATAGATGCTTGGCACTAAATTCAACTAGAAATTCTAACTGAGAGAAGTTCTGTAAGTAGAAATGATATTTGATCTCATAGCAAACGTGGAAGCAGTTTGCACGTGGTCGTTTCATACAGCAAAGCTCACTATATACATGTGTGCAAGTGTATTTTGCAAGTGGCTGAAGTCCTGAGGAGAAGTTACAACTTAGGACAATGGAGAGTATCAGATACTCCTTGGATCTATGGTTCCACCCCTGGCTAACAATACAATTAACCAGGTAGCTTCTTGACCTTTTTCTTCAGCCTCAGAGAATCTGATTCAGCAGCTCTTGGGTGAGACCAGAGGGTTCTGTGTTAAAAGGTATCCCAAGAGAATGTGATAATCAGCAGGTTTGGAAATCCTGGTCTCTGGTCAGCATTTCCTGCAGAAACTAGAATTCTATCAAATGTTGCTAAGTGTTCTCAAAAAAAGAGTTTTGTGATCAGAGAAAGTGCTTCCGTCTAAAAGCCTTTATAATAGTAATGTATGTGGCAAATTTCCAAGATTGTATTGGGACACATTGCTTTGCAAACATATTTGACCATGAGACCCACCTTTTTTCCTCACAGAGTATGACATAAGGCACACATTGGGAGACGGTGTCAGACTGCCACTTTTAAGGTCATTTTTGCAGGTTTTTGAGATGAATAATTTGATACATGTTACATGTTAACCTTCTTATGGGAAGGTTAGGATTTTCCTCAAAAAATAGTTCTAGATTTTCTCTGAGTTTCAGGTAAGTGTTTCATTGAAACTCCAGATTTCCAGATCTTGGAGAAGAGTAGCTGGTGTTACATTTGTTTTTGTTAAATACATGTATGGAGCCCTGGAGGTATGACCTCCCTTGGACCACAACATCCCAGGGGGCACCATCTTTGTCTGTCATGCCTATTGAATGCTCAAGTCTGCAGCACATATAACAGTGCCTCTCTCATAGAAGATATGCCCAAAATGCATCCTGACTGACAAGAGTATTCTAGAGAAAGAGGCCAAGGACTGGGGAGACTTACTATAAGAGGACATAGTGGCTGTCTTCAAATATTTGAGAATAAATTAGACTTTATCTGTATTACTCTGGGATCTTTGAAACCAGCATTTAACAATGGAATGGACTTTCTCCCAAGTAAGGAGTACTCTGGACCTAAAAGGAATCATGCAGACAGTGGATGGCCACAGGAATGTAGTGGAAGGAACTCCCCAAATGTGGGTGGAGGGTAGCTCAAGGTCTTTTGTGGGGGTTTTTTTCAATTTAAATTTAATTGATTTTCTAACTTTATGGAATTCAAGATTCTGTAAATTTGCAAGATGGACACAGGTAAGTGAACATGTTTCCTCAAATGTAAAGTAAGGGAGTTGGGTTGGATTTTTTTAGACTAGTGGGACTTTCATTTTTTTCAGAGAAAATCTTACGTGGACTTTGATTGTACACAAAGTACTAGAAGTGCAGCTGGTTGGAGCTGCTCTGTGAGCAAGGAACGGAGCTCTCTGTGCATGTGGCCCTTCCTCCTCTCGGAGTTCCAGGGCCCTCGGATCCTCAGTCAGCAGTCTGCAAACCACTGGGATCAATAATTTCTGTGTTTGGCAGAAAAGCTCTAAAATTCTTATTTTAGGCACACAGAAAAGATTTCCAACATGGAAACAAAGGCTTCAAACATGAAAAATGCCACTTTGTTTTTCGTTTTATGGAATGAGAACTTGGTGCAATATAAATATAAATATAAACTTCTATGTATATATTTTTCTTTCACAACAAGTGGCTAGTGGGTTTTAGGCTTAAAACAATAATTGAAATTGTAAACAAATATTAGGGGTACTCATTCCTAAGTAGCCATTACTGGGAGACAGAATATTTGATTGTAATTTTTCAAAGTTAACAAGTATTTACCAATTAAATTTTGAATATAAAAGCTTATTCACAAAATTCTCTTCCTCAATATGGGCAAAGCTTGCAAGATGAGCTCCAAATTCTTCACAAAATGCTTCAGCTTCTCTCCATGTTCTTTTCATCAATACTTTTTCACTATGAAATACCTGTACAGTAAAAGAAAAAAAAGTTGACACTGTCACAGATAAGGTGAGGCTATTTGATTTGAGACAAGAAAATAATAGTAATATAATTGTTGTCATTTTTCTTTATTAAAAGCTTGATCCATTTGGGAGAAATAACACTTACTGAACTGGAATATGTCTATCATAAAACTATTATCTCATTTTAGCCTCACAACAACTTTGAGGATATGATAAACTGTTTTATCAATGAGTTCCTGAAGGATTCTTTTTTTTTCTTCCTAAATTTCCTGTGACTTGTCCCTTAATAAATCATTTTCAAGAGATGAGGAGAGTCAGACTAAGACAGGTTACAGATTCCAGGCCACAGAGTGACAAATGGGCAGAGCTAGAAATAGACCCAGTACTCCTTGCTTCCCGAGTCCATGAATTTCCATACCACTAGATTGTCTTCCGACAAATTAGAATCAGCCGAATGATCATGAGTCTATGAGACTCATGAGTCTGGCTGATCCATGCCAAGGAATGAAAGATGAGATCTGGCGCCTTCGGGAGGTGTATTGCTAGGATCTTTGGGTCTTAGCTATGCCTAAATTCTCTGCTGTTTCTCAGCTGTCTTGCTTTTGAGCTGTCCTCACAGTAGCAGGAAGGAGTCAGAAAAATGGAGGGTTTGCTTTTGGTTTTCTTCAAGATCAAGGATGAGGAACTGAAGACCCAGAGCTCTAGATCCCATGCCTCTGCAACCTCCTCATTTGTTACTTTCCAGCACTAAGCCAAAGCCTCTAGTGCCAGCCTTCACCACCCTCCGATTTGCTGCAACCAGAATGAATAGGTTTCCCAGTCCTGTGGACAATAGCATAGCCTCTCCATCTTTTAAATTATATGTCAAAACTTGCTTCCTTTGGGCACCTTTTCTCACATCACTTTAGATTAAGAAATCCTACCGCCATGCCCATCAAACACACCGTATGTTTGCTGACATATTAGGGTGACATATAATAGAAAAAGCTCTGGAATAGGAGTTCCAAGATCAGGGATTTATTCCAACTCTGTCAATAAAGAGTTGTGATCTTAGGTAAACCACTTCATCTCTCTAGCCTCAGCTTACCCATTTCTAAGGGTTAACTTATTGCTCTGTGAGGTCACTCCAGGCCTATTATTCTATGAATTGAATGTAAGATTATACACATGTACATTTAAATTCAGTGTATTCACAGATGTTTCATACCATCTGTAGGTATACAATATCTCTAGAGACAGAGGCCATCTCCATTCCACTGTGCATGTGCTCATATACCAGAAGAGAGCTTTCTCCCATGATTTTGGAAATCTCTATTTGTAAAATGAACCAAAGAAAAAAATCATCCAACAAAAACATCATATTTCAAAAGTACATACTGTATTTTACATGTATAATGCAGTTTTTTGCTCAAAATTTGAGGGGAAAATAAGGATGTGCATTATACATGCGTAGTACTAAAGCATGGGTGCACATTATACATGGGAACACATTCTATTTCTGACAAGAAGATTGTAGGTACTGATTTAAATGTAAGATCTAAAGCTGTTTTGCAAAAACAATCCTTCACACGTTTATTTACACATGCACACACATGTCAATTGTATGTATTAATGTGTTTGATCTTCAGGTGTCCGGCAAGCTGCAAATACTATCCTTAGCAGCAGAACCATTGTACAGGTAGTATTCCATAATGAGGACTTTATTCATTTGCTTACACATGATATTGCACCATTTTCATCCTCAGAACAATATTGACTGGGACCCTGATATTAATCCTCATAAGGAGGACTTCTATGTCCCTGGGGATGTCATTCTTTAGACTTGAAAAATATTTTGGAGTACAACTGAAATGATAAAGACAATTAACACATATTCATCAAGTACCTCTGTGTGCTGGGCACTCTTCAGTAACAAAACATTTGGGATACACGAACAAAATGGAAATAATGTTGGTCTAACTGAGAATGCCCATATAACCTTGACATCACCTTGAAGCAATTGGCCAGGCCTGGCTCTGACTCCCAGTCTAAATAGCAGGGCTGAAAGGGCCATCTCTCTTCATGCTCAGTTTTCTCCCGATTTTCCACCGGTTGCTTGCACAAGGACATTGCTTTAAAGTGTGCACAGTCTTTCACTTCCCAGCGGCCAGCTGGACTCCTTCCTCGCATGACAACGCAGCCACCACTGTAGCCTAAAAGGAGAAAACAACACTTTCAATACCAGTTGACTGGAACATTTTGTGCTCAGAAGACTTCTATAGAGTGTTGAATAATTGACATCTCACAATGAAGCACCCAATGAGAACAGTGAAGGTGAAAAAGGATGCTTTTATTGGCATGATTATTTCATTTCTCATCCTCTCTGGAGAAAAGACTAGAAGATGGAAAACTGAGAAAAGAGAGACTGTGAAGCTTGAAATTTGGGCAGTTTGAGCTCAGATGGCAAATAATGGAAAACTAGGAGCTGTTGCAACTTGAAACTAAATTAGCTCCGTATCTCGTCAAACACCAACATCCCTCTACTTTGAATTACTGAGCTTTTTAACTGGGTAGAAAAAAGTTTAACTCACCATTTTTTGAGTATGAATATATACTGTGTTTTGAGACTCTAGTGTGAAGAATCAACAATGAAAAATGCATACTTCATATCCTCTGGGAAGTAGATTCAGCAGGAAAAAATATGTAAGTGATGGATTTAAGTTATTTGCAAGGTACACAACAGAAAACCAGACTGTAAACTGTGGCAGAGTGAAGAGAATGAGATAAATTCTAAAACGGGGTGAAAGTCTGGGGCAAGAGTAGGGACAGACTTCAGGGAAAAGGGGAAGACCTTCTAGTTATGGACAAAAGTCCATTTTACTTTTTTCTGTATGTTTGAACATATTGGCAGATGAAACATTCTCTTCCCATGGAAATAATTTCTAAGAGCCTCAAGTTTGTCATCAAATTGACACAACTTACAAGACAGCTAAAAATACACTTCAAATTTCAGTGCATAGTAGAAAACAATCCCATTCCAAAAATAGAAAAAAAAACTGAGAAATAAGGAGCTTTTTTCTTGAATCTAGAGTGATCATCTAATTAATTAAAACATTAACAATAACAACAACAAAAATGGTGCATTTACATTTACATACCAGGCAGGCTGTATATTAGCTGACCAGAGGCAGAGGACAACACCAAATCAAACCAAACGAACAAAACCCAACTCTTAATTTAGTGTGAGGCACAGGCACATAGATGCTTAATTGCAGTCAACATAATGTGTGAAGTGCTATAGGAACCGTGTGTGTTGTGATTTCTGTGGGAGACTTCAGAAAGATCATGGAGTCTGCCTTGGGATGTCAGTAAAGGATTTGCAGGAAGTAACGTCTGAGCTGAGTTTTGAAGGATGAGAAAGAGAGAAGTTTACAAGGGATGCTTATAAAAAAAAAACCAAGTGATTATAGATGAAGCATCTGAAGACTTGTGATGATTCTGGACCTAAAGGCACTTTTAAAAATGTAGTCACTCCGTACTAGATAGTTGTGTTGCTTAATTTCCCTTCAGAAGTAATGGTTTCAATTTTTTAGATACAGAGCAACTGGCATTATCCTTGTCAGCTGTGGTTTGGTTGTTTTATGCTGTCAGAAAGACTAAAGAGAGGGAAAACGAAGAGTGAGAAATGAAAAAAGACAGATAAGATGTACAAAGAACCTCTCCTAAAGGAAAGGAAGAGTGTAAAATAGAGAAAGAATAAGGGATCTGAGCCTTCAGCAATCCTGGGCCCACACTGGGTATCACGGTGACAAGATGGTCCCCATCTTTAAGAAGCTCCAGTCCTGTTTTTGTGTGCATGCTAATGCATTAAAGAGGCCTACGAAGGTGAAAATGACTCATCATAAACAAGGAAACGTACTTAGTATGACTCTCATAGAAGAAACACAAGTCAAGAGAGAGCTGGTCCATATAAAGTCAGTTCCACTGAACAGAACAGCTAGTTAGTGTTAAAGATGGAGGGTTGGGGCCAGCCAAGGGAGAGAGATTATAACATGCAAGCACAGCCTCCCAAGAATGGAGCTTTGCAGTCCTGTTGAATGTAATTTTGAAATGTAGCTCACAATCTGGTAGGGTCATGAACAGTAGAGGAGGTGCTGCATGCTCCGTGTGATGAAATTCCAATGAAATTGAACTGTAGAAATCCACATGGAAGCTCAAAGTAACATATTAATAGGGTTGCTCTAGTGTGCTATAGGTAACCATGTGCTCCCACCTGATCTCTCCATCCTTCCTTTCCCAGCAGCATTTGACTTGGAGCTGGAAGTCTGGGGTTCTAGTTCCAGCACAAATATTTGGGGTAAATAAACTGGGGTAAATATTTAGTAACTTGAAACTTGAACAGGTTATATTAATCATAAAAAGTTATTTAAAATAAGGAGATAACAATCTCTTCTCATGGGTTTTGATGAAAATCAAATAAAATAATGTATTAAAAGGCACCCTAAGAGATATAAAGGGCTATAACCACCCTTAAAATATTGCTTCTATTCATATTTTGGCTGTTTTCATTATAAAAGCTGGGATTTTGTGGCATGAGTTCTGCCTGCAGGTTCAAAGAATTTTTATACAGCTTGAATCAGCAAGTTTAAAATGTAATATACTTTTTTGTTGGTCTTGCATTTTGTCTTAAGTTCCCACATCAGACAATGATTAAATAGCTTTGGTTTTGGATTCTACAGATATTCAACTCATCTTCATTAGTGCAGAAGGAGATGTTTGTGAACTGCTATGAGGATGAGAAGTGATGCAGGAGTGTTACTGCTATTCTAAAGTGGTTAACTTAATGGAACATTTGACCCAAATTTTAGAATCTCAGCGCCAAAGAAACAGTAAAGTGGTATAATAAAGGGAGACTGGGCTAAGGGAGATATAAACGAAATTTATAATCATATATTATGGGGATGCTTGCAAAGCCAAATAATACACGTAGGGTGTGGGAAAGAGCAGAGGTGGTTTTTCTCCCAGAGAAATTGTTCTCAATTCAATAACTCATTTCCCACTGGAGAAGAAAAGCCATCATCCTACTCCACAGTGATGAATCTCACATCTCTACTAATTCTCCTTACCTGTCCTATCCTCCCTCTACCTTCCCCCATCCTGCCATCTCTCTCTGTCAAATATGAATGAGAAAACTTTCAGTCAATTAAGAAATTTCAATTCACTCTTCTAGTCTCTTCCATTTGGCAAAGCTATCTAACCATACAAGATGAACTGAGCTGGGAAAGCCTCCACCTTCCACGTCTCTGGACAAATACCTGAAAACAAGCAAGACCTACTTGTGTCCTCATGGCTAGGAGGGAACTGTAGCTTGGCCTTCTCCATGGAGAAAAGTGAGGTTGTTGGGGTAGGGAAGGTGATCTTTCCTGGAATTCTGTCTATCTGCCTGATACTGTGCTAGGCATTTAATATGGTCTGGTCCCTGTTGAACTTCAAAAATGACTTGAGGCAGATATTAGTATTTACAGTTTGCAAATGGCAAAACAGAGGCTTAGAGGCTTATTAACTTGCCTAAGTCCACATAGTTAGTGAGGATTTGATCTAGAATTTGGAAGCAGATTTGACTGTCCTATGAGACAATGTTAAGATACAGAGTAGGCAGGCATTCAATCAATAGTTGTTAAATGAATGACTGAATCTTCCCCTCAAATAATTTGCATCCATTTCCACAGAGCTCCCTCTCATGTCCCTGGCCATGTTCTCTCCTTTGTGTGGCTATAGCATTTCCTTGAAGATCTATGATCACATCCTTACCTTGTATGATAACTACCCATATGATTATATAAAGCACCAAAGGATGCTCTGATTGAGTTTGCCCTCATTTATGTAGTGGTCATTTCAGAGCTCTGATGAGCCTGAAAGTGGATTCACCTGTCTATCTCCTGGCTGGACTAGCTTCTTAATACTCCTTGCTTGGAGCAGAGCACTTTCAAGAAAACAGATCTGACTTGCTTTACTCGATCCCATTTTCCTTGTCACTGGCAGATTTCCACTGACTTGGGGCAACGGGGTTAAATATGCACTGGATTTATCCCATGTGAGTGAAATATGTCTTTTCTGCAGTGTTATCTAAGTCTAGAAACACAAAACTTTTGCCACAAAGCCTGAACTATGGATGGATGCAAAACAGTGATGTCAAATATTTCTTTTTTATTGTTCAGACATCTATGAAGCTGTAATATAACTTGGAAAATCTTTTTCAAATGTCCTAACTAGTATGGACTCACCTGTTTTCTTTCACCATTAAGCAGCCTCCATTTTTATTAAATCTTTGAACTAAGTACAAAGTATGTTTTCGTTTCTAGGCATTAGCTTTCCCCCAAATGAGAAAGGCCCTGTTTATCATTTTCCATTTAATCAGTGGCACTTGTTAGTAAGGACGAAATCTGTTTTTCCTGTGTTTCCTGACTAGGTAATTCTCTCAAAATAGCAGGTACCATGGAGTTCTTCGTTGTTGTTGTTTGTTTTAATAAAACCCAGAATTTCCCAGTGTTTTGAGAAGAGGAGATTTGGGCATGAAAGAAAAGAAATATAGACATAAAACAGGTTAAGCAAAAACCTTATAGTCCTGAATTCAAATGGAAATGGTCAATTTGAATCCCAGAGGTATTTCATCTTATACACGCATGCGTGCGCACACACACATACACATTTTCTAGCTCTGTTCACTGGACTGGCCTAGAAACAATAGAAACCAACAAGCAATAAACACTCCTATGCATGGATTGTGATACTGAAGTAATACCATTTCCCATTAAGATGAACCAGGGTTCCTTGGTGAATTGGATGTTTCTCGGTTCAGAGCAGAAATGTACATCTTGTCATACCAAATAGCAGGGAAGCTACCAAAGGCCATTAGTGCTACAGTAAAAGGACTCAGGAGGTAGTACTTGAGATTTTCATTTTCATTAAAAAAGATAATAATTGCAGTGGATTAAAACATATCAAATATGTTTTAAATCCTTACTTTATAATAGTGCTTAAAAAACTTCACTGTTGCAAGATACTTACAATCATTTAAAAAAACTAGTAAAAGGAAAGAGTTGAGCATTTATTCTGTCTTTCCAATGAAAACTATCACAAAGAACACCCTTATAAATATATACCCCTTCCCACCTAAAAAAATCCTTCATGGATCAGTGGATCCAGGCATTGATCATTAGTGGCTGCCAGCATTGCAAACAGTGAGATAACTGGACATTATGGGCCCAGCGTAGAACACACAGTCACCTACGAAATGGTCTTCCCAAAAAAGATAAGAAAATCTGAATTGGATCAGGCCCTTGATTTTAACTTTTTATAAATAAAAAGGCCAATTTTATGGAAAATAAAGAGGTAGAGTAATACACTAAACAACATATGGAAACACAATCAAAAGGTCCAGATGACAGGAAACTCTACGGGAGAAACAATTTTTTTGCATCAACAAATTAAAAAAAAAAAAAAAGAGAGGCAGGGCTAAGCAACAGAGAAACCTAGAGATTAAAACAGATTTAAGAGACTTAACCTATTGCAATGTGTGAACCTTTTTGGAATCCTAATTAAAACAAACTGTAAAATACATTATATATTTATGAGTCATTTAAAAATTTGAGCACTAACTTAAGATTTGTTATGAATTATAGTTAATTATCTCTAGGTATGATAATTGTATTATATTTATGTTTTAAAAAGAGGAGTCTTTATCTTTTAGAGATAATATTAAAAATGTATGGATGAAACAATATAATGTCTGGGATTTGCTATGAAACAATATGGGAAGTATGGTGGGGGTGGCTGGGGGTATAGATGAAACAAAATGGACCATGAGTTGATAATTGATAACACCAGGTGATGGGTATGTGGTGGTTCGTTATACCATTTGGAGAACATAACACAAAGTTGAAAAAATGGCAGAACCATGATTCCACCACAGATTGACTATTTTGATAATCTGACATAGGGGAGAGTCCTGGCTGAGTTAATTAGAAAAAAAAATCCTGCAGGCTTCCTGTTCAGGGGTAAATTTACGTGGTCAGTCTGGGCTGGATTAAGGTTCTGACATGGGGACTAAGCTAATGGATACTTTTTGTGTAGGTGTGACAGGCAGGAAAAAAGGTGATTTAGAATGGCGTATCTGCAAGCTGCAATTTAAAAGAAAAAAGGAAACACAGGGGCTTTTATATTGCTATTTTCTTCCCCCAAAGATTTACATTTTTGTCTTATTCAGAGACAATTTACTCAATGTCAGTCAGCATGAGCAGCCAAACTGAGCATCAAGGTATTATTTTTGCATTAGGGAAAAGAGAGAAAAAGTAATGTCACTCAAATTACAGCAGAAACTTATGAATGACAAGGAGCTCTGCTTCAACTCTGGATTTTAGACATCCAAATATGCCCCAAGGAAGGTAACATTAAAAACCAAGAATTTTGTCTACTCAAAATGTATTAATTTATTTTGACAGGTATAGACATTCTTAACTAAATTCCAAAGTATATTAGAAATGATACTTGAGCTTTTAAATTTTTTTTAGTATGAGTGTGACATGGAACTTTACTACTCTCTGCATTTCAATAATATTCCTAGATCTAATATTCATGGATCTTTATTGAGTGAACTGGGATGTTTCTTGGTTAGAGATATGGAAAATCACCAGTTACTGTACAAATTTTCTAAGCTGATGCTTATACACACAAAAAAACTTGTATTAACTTCATCTGGCATATATCTTTAAAAAGCACAGTTTATTTTTTTTTTTAAAAATCCTCACCTGAGGACATTTTTTCATTGCTTTAAGAGAGAGAGGAAAGGAGAGAGGAAGGGAGACAAAGAAACATTAATGAAAAAGAGAAGCATTGATCAGCTGCCTCCAATATACAGCCAGACCGGGGATCGTGTGGGCCTGGACAGGAGATTGAACCCACAACCTAGCTATGTGCCCTGACCAGGAACTGGACCTGCAACCTTTCTGTTATGAGAAAATGCTCCAATCGATTCAGCCTCACCAGCCAGGGCAAAACATACAGTTTAAAAATAATAATAATAATAATAAACTACATATTTTAGAGCATTTTGGGTTCACATGAAAACTGAGGGAAAAACACAGACTTTCCCCTACCCCACACACAGATTTATGCCCCTTACCCCCACTTACACAAAACCTCTCCCACTATTGGCATCTCACACTGCAGTGGAGAATTGGTTAAAATCCATGAATCTGTACTGACACATCATCATCACCCAAAGTCCATGGTTTAAATTAGGATTCACTCTTGGTGTCGAACATTGTACAGGTTTAGACAAATGTATAAAGACATTTATCCACCACTGTTGTATCATATATTGATAGAATAATTTCACTGCCAGAAAAATCCTCTGTACTCTGCCTTTTCATCTGTCCCTGCCCGCTAACCTCTGTCAACCACTCATCTTTCTACTGTCCCCATAGTTGCGCTCTTTGCAGAATGTCATTTGGCTGAAATCATAACAGTATGTAGCCTTTTCAGATTAGCTTTTTCACTTAGTAATGTGCATTGAGTTTCCTTCACGTCCTTTCATGGCTTGATAGCTCATTTGGTTTTTAGCACTGAATAACATTCCATTGTCTGGATATACTACAGCTTATTTATCCACTCATCTATTAAAGGATATCCTGATTGCTTATCAGTTTGGGCAATTATGAGTAAAACTTTTGTAAAAATCCATTTATGGGTTTTTGTGTGAACGTGTTTCCAATGCATTTGGATAAATAACAAGGAATGAGCCTGCTTAGTTCTGTAAGAAGCTGACAGAGAGGAAGATGGCAGTGTGGTAGGAGAGAGCAGATTCCACTTCCCCCTACACATGGGAGAAAAACCTAGCCAATCTACAGAGGAACAGAGCAAACAGCCAACAATATCACAACACACATGAAAACAGGAGATCAAAAATTGTAGTGGACATTGAAAAACCAGATGATAAGGAGAGTGCTTCAGGATAATACGGGCCCAGGGATCACCTAGGGGTCCAGGGAGGTTGTAGCCCCAGGTCTGGTGCTCTGGGATCTGCCTCAGGGCTCTTGGAAGGGAGCTGCAATGCTGGGGGAGGCCTGGTTGCTTGAAGGCACAGAGAGGGGAGTGAGGACTGAGAGGCAATCACACAGGGGCTATGAGCACCCACGCATAGCCTTGGGAAGAGTGTGCGCCCCAGCCTGTGCAACCACAGGTGGCCTGGCCAGACGGCCTGGCTGTGTGCCTACTCCCCAACCTGGAGAGAGTGTGGTTTTGTGGAAGACCCGGAGCCCACAGCTGTGAACACGGAAAAGGCATGGGCGCTCCTCCGGATCCCCGGTGCCCAGGCTGTGAACTCAGGGGAAGTGTGCGCCCCTCAGTACCCCAGAGTTCACACCCGTGAACCCGGAAAAGGTGCGGGCGCTCTGCAGGAATCCAGAGCCCGCGGTAGTGAGCTCCAGAGAGTGTGCTTAGGAGCGCCCAGATCCCACACCCAGGGCCCTTTGGAGAGGCACCAGACCGGCTCTGGGGAGAGTGTGCAGCTAGCCCTGGGGACAGTACGCCAGAGGCTGACTGCGTTCTGAACAGGAAGGGAGAAAAGTGACTCCAGTTGCCCCTCAGCCTGCTGAAGCCACCAAGACCAGAAAAACCAGTTTGGCCAGTCTGAAACCAACAAGAGGTTTTTTTTGTTTGATTGTTTGATTTTGTCTTTTTTTTAAAGTAACTTTTTATTTTTTAATTCTTATTTTTATATCTCTGAATTCCTTATGCTTCTCTTTCTTTTATTCTAGTATTGACCCTTCTCCCTTTCTTTCCAAATTTATCTTTTCTTCCTTCCATCTTCTACTTTTTTCCTTCTTTTTTTGAACCTGCAAGTAATTGCATATTTGTATTATCATTATTTCATTATTCTTACATTTTTTATTTTAATAGTATTTTGGTATTCCTCTTCTTTCTGTGTAGTCTTCTTTGCTTGGCTGGTTATATTGTATGATTTGATAGGTTTCCCCTGTTATCTCAGTCATAGTGTATTGCTAATTTACTGTCCTTCATTTGTGTTCCATTAGTACACTGCTCAAGGTTCTATACTCCCTCTTCTTGTTAACTAGATCTCATAGATTCTGTCATATGATTGTTGCTCTAATATTACTGTAAATAATAGCTATTCCATACTACTGTAAATACTACACAATACCCCTCCCAGATCTTAGCCCACTTCACAGTTTCCTGAACTCTATTACTGTAGTAGTTAACTCTATTCTCTCACACACTACACCTATTTACTACTCTTTACTCTCACCCTACCTCAGAATCTGACCTCCCACAACCTCACTGCTTTCTAGATCCAATTCACAATCCTTTCCTTCTCAATAAGAGTCTTATCTTCTTTCCATCCTTTCTAAAAAGTGGCTAGTGGGGTGGAAGATCACGGTTAACACTATACATAGCCAAAGGATCTCCTATCTCTTCTCTACTGGCTGCTACTGTAAATATCATAGAATACTATCTTGCTGTCTTAAACCATTTTGCCTTCCCCTTCCAACTGATCACAAAAAAGATTAGGTGGAAGCTGTGAACACCAGGATACACGAAAGAGACGGCACCACGGAATCTCACAGGTACTCAACCACAGAAGTTCACACCATAAACCCAGGGAGCCAGAACAGATCAGTTTAAGAAGCAGAGGCTAACAGGAAGAGTCTCATGAACAATGGGAAGACAAAGAAATAATCCCCAAATGAGGGGAAAGGAGGAAGCCTCAGAAAGAATGTTAAATGAAATAGAGGCAACTCAACTATCAGATACTGAGTTCAAAGCAATGATTATCAGGAAGCTCAATGAGCTCACAATGAGCTATCAGAAACTACAGGGAAGCTACAATGAACTCACTGCCTACTATATTAACATGAAAAAGGAAATAGAAACTATCAACAAGGGCCAAGAGGAAATGAAGAATACAGTTTCTGAACTGAAGAACACAGTAGAAGAAATCAAAAGCAGGACTGATGAAGCAGAAGATCTGATCAGGGAATTAGAGGACAAAGTAGAAAAAAGTACCCAGAAAGAGCAAGAAGAGGAAAAGAGGCTCAGAAAGAATGAAGAGGGATTAAGAAAAATGCAAGACAATATGAAATGTAACAATATCCGTATAATAGGGATACCAGAAGAAGAAGAAGAGCAAGGGATAGAAAACCTATTTGAAAAAGTTATGACGGAAAACTTCCCTAATTTGATGAGAGAAAAAGTCACACAAATCCAGGAAACACAGTGAGTCCCAATCAAGAGGAACCCAAAGAGGCCCACCTCAAGACACATCATAATTAAAATGGCAAAATTTCAAGACAAAGAGAGAATCTTAAAGGCAGCAAGGGAGAAACAGGAAATAACATAAAAGGGAGCCCCCATAAGGCTAGCAGCTGACTTCGCAATGGAAATCCTCCAAGCCAGAAGAGAATGGCAGGAAATATTCCAAGTAATGGGAACCAGAGGCCTGCAACCAAGGCTACTTTACCCAGCAAGGCTCTCAATCAAGATAGAAGGTCAAATAAGAAGCTTCCCAGACAAAAGAAGTCTAAAAGAATACACCTCCACCAAACCAGCTCTGCAAGAGATGCTAAAGGGACTGCTTTAAGGAAAGGAAGGAAAAGAGAGAGAGAGGAACACAGGTATGTAAATGGCAATGAATAAGTACCTATCAATAATAACCTTAAATGTAAATGGATTAAATGCTCCAATCAAAAGACATAGAGTAGCTGAATGGATAAGAAAGCATGACCCACACATATGCTGCCTACAAGAGACCCACCTCAGGAGCAAAGACCTACACAGACTGAAAGTGAAGGGCTGGAAACAAATTTTCCAAGCAAATGGACAGGAAAAAAAAGCCAGGGTAACAAAACTCATATCAGACAAAATAGACCTC
>CM052541.1:56301252-56400315 GCA_028533065.1 Trachops cirrhosus | reverse complement strand
ATCTGCGTTTTACCCAGCAATTCCCCTGCTGGGACTATATCCTAAGAACCCTGAAACACCAATGCAAAAGAACCTATGCACCCCAATGTTCATAGCAGCACAATTTACAATAGCTAAGTGCTGGAAGCAACCTAAGTGCCCATCAGTAAATGAATGGATCAAAAAAGTATGGTACATTTACACAATGGAATTCTATGCAGCAGAAAGAAAGAAGGAGCTCCTACCCTTTGCAACAGCATGGATAGAGCTGGAAAGCATTATGCTAAGCGAAATAAGCCATGCAGTGAAAGACAAATACCATATGATCTGGCCTTTAACAGGAACCTAAAAAACAAAACAAAGAAACAAGCAAAATATAGCCAAAGACACTGAAATAGAGAACAGGCTGATAGTGACTAGAGGGGGAGGGGAGGGAATTTCAGGGGAACTTCATGGGAGAATGGGAAGGGTTTACAGGAACAAGTATAAAGGACACATGGACAAAAACTAGGGGGTTGGAAATGGGAGGGAGGAGGGGAGGGCTGGGTGGGTGGGCTGTAATGGGAGTAAAGGACAGAAAACTGTACTTGAACAATGATTAAAATAAAATTTAAGGAAAAAAAAAAGAAGCTAATACACTGTCTTGGAAAATGGCTGCACCATTCTGCACTCCTACCAGCAATGTATGGGGTGTTCCTGTTGCTCCACATCCTCATTAGCACTTGGCATTGTCAGTGTTTGGGACTGGGTCATTCTCACAGGTGTGTAGTGACAGCTCGTTTCGATTTGCAAGTTCCTAATGACATGTGAAATTAAACATATTTTCACATGCTTACTTGCTATCTACATATCTTTTTTGTTTTAGGTCTTTTGTCCATTTTTAAAGTGGGTTCTTAATTTTCTTGCTAAGTTTTAAGAGTTTTTTGTGTATTTTGGATAACAGTCCCTTATCAGATGTGGTTTTAGCAAATTTCTCCCAGTCTGTAGCTTGTCTTCTCATTTTCTTGATACTGTTTTTCTCAGAGCAGAAGCTTTTAGTTTTAATGCAGTCCAGCTCATCAGTTATTTATTTCATGGATTGTGACTTTAGTGTTGTATCTAAAAAGTCTTTGCCATACCCAAGGTCATCTAGGTTTTTTATTGTGTTTTCCTCTGGGAGTGTTATGGCTCTGCATTTTATATTTAGGTCTATGATCCATTTTAAGTTAATTTTTGTAAGGGGTATAAGGTCTGACTGTATATAATATTCTTTTATCTTTTTAATCTCCACAGGATCTGTAGTGATGTCTCCTCTTTCATGTATTATATTTGCATCTTCTTTCTTTTTACTTAGTGAATCTGACTAGAAGCTTATCAATATCATCAATATTTTCAAAGAATCAGCATTAATAATTTTCTGGTTTCAATTTCATTGATTTAAGCTCTAATTCTTATTATTTCATTTTCTGCTTACTTTGCATTTAATTTTGCTCTATTTTTAAAATCCTCACTCAAAGACATGTATTTTTATTGATTTTTAGAGAGAAGAAAAGAGAGGAGGGGGGAGAGGGAGAGAGAGAGGGAGAGAGAGAGAGAGAGAGATTGCCTCCTGACTGGACATCAAAGTCACAACCTAGGTATGTGCCCTGCCTGGGGATCAGGGCTTTAATCCCCTTGGAACATGGTAGGATGCTTCAACCAAGCCACGAAGCCAGGGCTGATTTGCTCTTCTTTTTCTGGTTTGGTAAGGTGAAAGTTTAGATTATTGCTTTTAGATATTTCTTTTCTCATATATGCATTCAATGCTAAAAATTTCCCTTTAAACACTGCTTTCTCCACATCTCACAAATTTTTGATAAATTGTTATTTTTTATTTTCATTGAGTTTAATATATTTAAATTTTCTCTTGAGATTTCTTTTTTGACCCACATGTTATTTAGAAGTATATTGTTTAATCTCCAAGTATTTGGGTAATTTCCAGCTGTCTTTCTGTTATTGCTTTCTAGTTTAATTCCAGGATGGTTTGAGAGAAGAAAGTGTATGATTTCTACTCTTTTCAGTTTGGTAAGGTGTGTTTTATGCCCCAGAATGTGGTCTACCATGCTGAGTGTTCCATGTGAGCTTGAGAGGAAGGTGTAATCTGCTGTTGCTGGATGAAATAATCTGCAGAAGTCCATCATATCTAGTTGACTGATGGTGCTGTTGAGTTCAATTTTGTCCTTACTGATTTTCTTAGCTGCTGGTCCATTCCTGGTAAAGGAGGGTTAAAGTATTCAGCTATAATAGCATATTTATCTATTTGTGTTTGCAGTTCTATCAGTTTTCCCTCATGTATTTCGTCACTCTGTTGTGAGGTACATACACAGTAAGGATTGTTATGTCTTAGAATACTGACTCTTTTAACACAATGTAATACCCTTTTTCATTGGTGAAACTTTCCTTGTTTTGAAGTCTGTTGTGTCTGAAATCAATACAGCAATTCTTGTTTTCTTCTGATTAATGTTAGTATTTCTTCATCCCTTTCTTTTAATCTATATGTGTCTTTACATTTAAAGTGGGTTTCTTTCAGACAACATATAGTTGAGTCTTGTTTTTTGACTTAGTCTGAAAATATCTGTCTTTTAATTAGTATATTTAGCCCTTTGACTAATATTCGAAGTAAATAGTTGTTATTGTTATAATGATATTTATCTTTCCTCAGGGAAGAGCATGATGGGGCCCCAACCCATTTCCTCTAGTTACAAATTTACAGGGAACCTGCTGACTATCATCTATCGGAATAGCCCTAATTGAGAGCCATCGGCAAGAAAGGAACTAAGTCACTCAAATAGGAATTCATGCTGAAGTAACAGGGTGTTGAGTCTAGGCTGGTAACTTAAGCTTAATACAAGGGCTTAAGGCTGGTTCCACAGGGCCTGGTTTTAGCGTAGGCTGTGGCTAAAGCCCCTAGCTTCTCTGAAACTGGTTAAACTGGCACAATTTCATGCTTTGGGATCCAGAGCTGAGCACACAAGAGTGAATTAGTAGAGCTGTAACTCGAATCCTAAGATACCACAGAAGTCCACAGAGCACATGGACTAACAAGAATGTTACCTAAGTGATGGGTCAACATTCCTCAGAAAGTCACATAGCGGTGACCGCAAACTGAGTCAATGTGCCCACATGTGCCCACTTACTGTGCCCACTCACTGTGAAGTATCGGGAACTATTCTTGAATCAGTAAATCCCTGGGATTCTGGGAAAGAATTTGAGGGGGAGAAATTGTACTGCTAATAAAGGCATGTGTGGTCTTGAGCAGTAAATTGATACCTTGAACATGTCAAATGACTCACATGGATTATAAAGTGACCAGCCATATGTTACCCCCTGAGAACCTGTGGTAATCATCTAGTTGATTTACGCATTAAGAAAACATTAACGAAGCCCTGGCTGGTGTAGTTTAGTGGATTAAGCGCGGGCCTGTGAACCAAGAGATCACGGTTTGATTCCCAGTCAGGGCACATGCCTGGGTTGCAGGCCAGTTCCCAGCAGGGAATGCACAGGAAGCAACCATACATTGATATTTTTCTCCCTCTCTCCTTCCCTTCCCCTCTGAAGATAAATAAATAAAATCTTTTAAAAAAATTAAAAAAAAAGAAAACATTAAGGAAGAATCAAAGGAGGTGGACTAAGGGGTAGAAGGAACTTGGAGCAAAGAAAGTGGAAGAGAATGGTGATGTCCCAGTCCCCTCTACTCACAGGGCTGATGTGCATTCCAGTGTGTGTACCGCACGGGCTCTGACTTCTGCCCTGCTGTCTTCCAAGTGTATTCTCCTGTGTCATTTTGGTCTTGGAGAGCTATCCAAAAATAACTGTCCTTTGTTTTTACCACACTACTGATCAAACTGGTAATAAAAGCCTGTTCAAACCTTAAAAGGGGAAAAAGGAAATGTTTATAGTAAGCCTCTGGGCAATAAAAATGTCATTAAAACATAATAAGGTGCACAGAATGGTACCAAAATAAACATTTCTCAAGCATTCTTTAAAACACAGAGCAGAAAACACCCAACGACCCCAAACATTACTAATAAAAGTGAAAGGTCAGTGTGATTCCCAGAAATACATGAGTGAGGTTGAGTTTGACTCTTATAGACAGGGCTTAATTCTTTCAAAGAATAGAGTTCAGCTCTCATTTTGAAGTGTAGGTGGAAAATCCACAAAGCCAGCAATAATATATTTTTGGGCACAGCACATGCCCTATTTTGCAATCAGGCCACACAACACACACCATCCTGTAATGTGCACGAGATGGGAGCTAGATAGAGGGGAGAAGAAAGGATGTTATGCTTTTCTGAATGAGCATCTGCCAGAAGAGTTCACAAGGCACCCACCCTCCATATTTGCCTTGTGAGAACAAAACAGAGATTGAAACAGCAATTTTATGTTTCCCCAAAGAGTTTGTTCACAGGAGTCATTGACTTAACATGGAGTCGTTGACTTATTCAAACATATTCAGATGTGCAAATTCACTGGAGATAAATTTAAAACCCCAGGAATAAACCCAAGAAAGTACACCCAGTAATATTTTCTCCAAACAACTGGATGAGTTACTGTTCATTGATTGGTGGAAATTCTCCCTCCCAACACAAATGCATCAGAAGCAAAATCTAGAAAATGTGTATATGTGTTTTCACATGGCTACCTAAGCAAAAAATTATTAAAATATAACTAACACTGAAATTTTAAGCTAAATTGGAAACTATCTTGAAAAATTTATTTTCAGCACATGTAAAGTTTGGAAGAAAACACTTAAACAGTGGTAATTTTGTCCAGACCTTGCAGGGTCAGTCGGAAAGGAAAGGCCTGAAGAAATTACCCAGGAAACCTAACAAGAAAGCAAATTAGACCTTCTTAACCAATTTTGAATTTTTTCATTGTCATGCATCCTTAACATGCAAAGGAAAGCAAAAAGCAATGGGGTCATTCAAGAATAGAAGACGCTCAGTGGAAATAGGGGAGGGAAAGAGAAACTAACACAAAGGAGTAAAATTTTAAATAGCCTTATGAACATCACTAGCGACAGGTAGTGGCCTTAGGTGTCTGTGATACTCATCTCAGCAGAGGGTATGCATTTTCACCATGCTTTAGCAAATATCTTCTGCAGGTATCTCTATTAATAGTCTGACTAGCACATATGTGAAATTAGAAAAGTTTTTTATTTAACCAGATTGCAGAGACTTCTGTAAATGTACCTCAAAAGGAAGGTAGATAAAGCTAAATATTGTCTAGATACCATTGTAATTTTCCTCATATTTCCATTGGTTCACACTCTCATGACCTTCTCCCCTCTGAGGAAAGTTGCATCATTAACATGCCCAGCACCTGAAATTGCTGTGCTAGGAAGTCAGCAAGGCACTGCACCACGAAGGCTATGGCCAGGACCACCATTCACTGAGCTGGTTCTAAAAACTCAAGGGGTGTCGCTGGTTCTTCCATTACCATGTACTAAAGCACTTATCAGAAAATGGAGAGGAATAATATTGTCTGTGAAGTTGGACTCCAGTAGCATTATTCATGCAATATTTTGCTTCTGTCCTTTGTTGGTTTTAGATTTATTTAGTCCACTCTGATTTGCTCTCTTATCTCCATTTATCATTGCTTAAAATAATAGACACTTTCTGCTTTTTAATTGGCAAGTATATCTTTTAAGTAGTTGCATATAATGCTCATATATTAAATCCTAAAATGGTTAAATCAAAGCAGGACTCTAGTTTCCTTGGTCCATTTTAGAAGATGGCTTTGTTTTGTTTTGTTTTGTTTTGTTTTTTAGAGATTTTATTTATTGGGTTGGCCATTTTCATTTGCACCAAAAACTTTATTGATTTGGATATTTTGAGTATGTTGGCTATCTCCCACATGTTATAATGCTGAATATTTTTAATTAATGTCTCAATTTGATCGCTATCAACTTCAACTGGCCTACCCCACCATGGAGCGTTGTCCAGTGAGCATATCCAACATGAAGCTTTGCAAACCACTTTTGCCATGTTTGGTCAGTCACAGCACCTTCTCTACACGCTGCATAAATATTTCTCTGCATTTTAGTGGTGTTTTTACCTTTCTTGAAATAAGAAAGCATAATATCCCGAAAATGTTGTGTATTTTCTTCCATCTTCAGTATTAAAATGGCTACACAAAAATTTACCAATTTTGATAAGTTTTTTTAATGCACTCTGACATGACAGCAGTCACAATACATTCTAACAAAATTGTGTCAAATGAAGTTAAGGAGAACTAAGCATTACTAGAGCCATCTTATGAGGAAAAAACCAAACAAACTTTCTGGCCAACCCAATATTTATTTTTAGAGAGGGTAAAGGAGGGAGAAAGAGAGGGAGAGAAACATTGATGTGAGAGAGAAACATCAATTGGTTGCCTCCCATACACTGCACGGTCCAACCAGGGACCAAACCTGCCACCCAAGCATGTGCTCTGACCCGGAATCGAATTGGTGACCTTTCGCTTTACAGAACAACGCTCAACCCAGTGAGCCACACCAGTCAGGGCAAGAAGATGGCACTGTTAATAAAGAAATTCAGCAAATATATCTTTCTTCTAAACCATATATTCTAGAATATTAGCTCTGGATAATAGCATGCAATCTCTCGAGTGTCTATTTCCAACTGATAAAGAAATAAGAGAACAGTTTATATTCTTTAATACTTTATTTGGTTTCAAACACTAGAAGTGTTGATAGAGAAGATGACCTTTTAAAATCTTTTCTAGGTTTGTGTTTTAAAATTCTTCATTTGAGAATATTCTGGAGCTTTATAATATCTGGCTTTTTTGTTTGTTTTATCCGAGGTTGTTTAATTCAAATGTTATGATTTAAGGAACAAAGAAAACCATATGTACATGGCTTTGTATTATTATTATTTGAATCAGGATAAAATGTTATTTCTAAGTAATTCAGTAAGCATTTTTTGTTTTTCTTTAAAAAATGATAAAATATTTTGATTGTGTATACCTACTTATGAAATCAAATGTTGTAGGGGAGGAATTCTTAGAATCAGAAAGAAATAATTTTGCCAATCTGTTCCTTTAAGAAGTTAAGACATCAAATGTGCATTTTCAGTGTAAGCACGAAAAACATCTTGTACTTCCACCAGCTTGACAGGAAATTGTTGCTCATGGCAATAAACATTAAATTTTAATTTAAAAATGCAATCTGAAGATAGCAATGAGTATTTTTGGCATACATAGACAAATATTTTTATATCAAAATGAACATTTTGCATTTCAAAAGTGTACACTTCAAAAGAAGATATTTTATACCTAAATCTCTAATTGAACACTATATTTTTTTCATCAGTTTAGCCAGCATCATATGTAGCTGAAAAAAAAGATGTTTCTTGTCTGTGAACAACACAGTACTTAGCAGCAGCAGTACTACAATGATTGTGTTTGTATTACTTGAAAAAGTAATACATTTGGAAGTACCTTCACTAGAGAGTTATTTCAATTAAAAAACCCCAGTGGTAGTCCTTATATATAATGACCTGGTTAGGAGGGACTCAGTTTTGAATTGAGTCATTGAGCTTGGATTTCTCCCAATAACACAACTGTTAACATTTTTTATGCCAGTTTCAAATAAATGACTCTATTGCAGAACTAATATAAGATGATAAATTTCTTTCTCTTTTCTTAAAATAAAGAGTAGAAATAGGATATCAGTAGTTTTAAAATGGGAGACACACATCATGATCATTATTGCAAGACGTTTCTGGTGGCACTCCTCAAGAACTAGAAATGTTAAGTTTTTTGAACATTGTTTCTTGCAAAATGCTGGAAGAGAAATGTAGAACTAGAAAACACACACAAGGACTAAACTTGTAAGAGTAAATACCAAACTATTAATGGAAGTTACCTTTCAGGAATGAAGTGGGGTTGGTTGGGAAGGGGAACAGTGGAGGTGCACTTTCAGTTTTTAGTCTACATTCTCTGACTTGCTTAAATTTGTATCAATAAGAATATTATTATTGTATAATTTAAAAAGGGGTATAATTAAAATGTGTTTTTAGAAAAGAACGTTAACTGCACTGTACATAAAAACTGTTAGAACTAATAAGCAAATTCTCTAAAGTTGAAGGATAAAAGTCAACACAGAGAAATCAGTTGCATTTTGGTGTACTAACAATGAACAATAAAAAGGAAAGTACAAAAACAATTCCATTTATAATAGAATCAAAAGTAATAAAATACTTGGGAATATACTCACCCTAGGAGGTGGAAGACTTGCATATTGAAAACTACAAAATACAGCTGAAGGAAATTAAAGAAGACACAAATAAATGGAAAATCAATCCGTGTTGATTAATTGGAAGACTTGTTCTTAAAATGTCCATACCACTCAAAGCAATCTACAGATTGAATGTAGTCTCTATCAAGATCCCAATATTTCTTTTTGCAGAAGTAGAAAAATTCATTTTAAACTTCATATGGAATTTTAAGGGAACCCGACTAGCAAAACAAAGATGACAAACACGAACAAAGTTGTAGTCCCGTGTGTTTACTTTTGTTCGTTCCCCTTGCCTGGGGAGATAATATCTGATAAAATATTGCTACGAGCAATGTCCGTGATTTTGCTGCCTATGTTTTCTTCCGTAGTTTTTATGGTTTTGGGTCCAACATTTAAGTCTTGGATCCACTTTGAATTTATTCTTGTGTGTGGTGTAAGAAGGTGGCCTAGTTTCATTTTTCTGCATGTATCTGTCCAATTTTCCCAACACCATTTATAGAATAAACTATCTTTAGCCCATTGTATGTGCTTGTTTCCTGTCAAATTTTAATTGACTATAAATGTGTGGGTTTATTTTTGGGCTCTCTACTCTGTTCCATTGACCTATGTGTCTGTTTTTATGCCAGTACCATGCTGTTTTGATTATTATGGCTTTATAGTATAGTTTCATGTTAGGTAGCATGATTCCTCCAACTTTGTTCTTTCTCAGTATTGCTGTTGCTATGTGAGGCCTTCTGTAGTTCCATACAAATTTTTGAAATATTTGTTGTGGTTCTGTGAAATATGTCATTGGAATTTTGATAGGAAGTACATTGAATCTATAGGTTGCTTTGGGTAGTATGGACATATTAATGATGTTAATTATTCCTATCCATGAACATGGTATGCACGTCCACCTATTTGTATCTTCTTCAATTTCTTTCTTCAGTGTCTTATAATTTTCTGAGTATAGGTCTTTTACATCCTTGACTAGGTTTATTCCTAGCTACATCAAACTAAAAAGGTTTTGCATAGCAAAGGAAATCATCAACAAAATAAAAACATCCCACAGAATGGGAGAACATAGTTGCTGATATATTTGATAAGGGGTTAATATCCAAAATTTATAAAGAACTTACAAAACTCAACACCAAATAAACAAACAACCCAAGTAAAAAGTGGGGAAAGGACCTGAATAGACACTTCTCCAAAGAGGACATACAGATAGCCAAGAGACATATGAAAAGACGCTCAACATCACTAATCATCCAAGAAATGAAAATTAAAACCAAAATGAGATATCATCTCACACCTGTCAGAATGGCTATCATCAATAAACCAACCAACAAGTGCTGGCAAGGTTGTGGAGAAAGGGGAACCCTTTTGCTCTGTTGGTGGGAATGCAGATTGGTGCTGCCACTATGGAAAGCAGTCTGGAGATACCTCAAAAAATTAAAAATGGATCTCACTTTTGACCCAGTGATCCCACTTCTGGGAATACATCCGAAGGAATGCAAAACACTGATTCAAAAGAACTTAAGCATCCTTGTGTTCATTGCAGTGTTATTTACAATAGCCAAGATACGGAAGCAGCCCAAGTGTTCATCAGTAGCTAAGTGGATAAAACAACAATGGGACATTTACACAATGGAATACTACTCAGCTGTAAAAAAGAAGAAAATTTTACCCTTTGTGACAGTATGGATGGTCCTGGAGAACATTATGCTACATGAAATAAACCAGTCAGAGAAAGACAAATACCATGTGATTTCACTTATATGTGGAACCTAATGAATAAACTGAACTAACAAGCAAAACAGACAGACTCAGATGGAGAGCAGGAAGACAGCTAGTTTGGGGAGGATATCAGGTGGTAGAGGCATTGAGCAAAAAGGAAAAAGGACTCATGGACATGGACAACAGTGTGATGATTCCTGGGGGGAAGTGAAGTATGAGGGGAAGTAAATGGCAATAGAAAAATGCAATAAAGATTAAATTAAAAAAAAATTTTAAAAATCAAAACAAAGTGATGGCTCACACTTCCTTATTGCAAAACTTAATAAAAAGTCCGGTAATCAAAGTAGTGTGGTATTGGCATAAAGGAGATGTATAGATCAAGGAAGCAGAATATAGAACCCAGAGATAAACCCTCAACATATATGGTGAAGTGATTTTTGACAAGGGTGCCAAGACACTAGGGGAAAGGACAATATTTTCAGCGAGGATGCTGGGAAAACTGGATTTGTACCTGCAGAAGAATGAAGTTGGGTTCTTACTTTACACCATTTATAAAAATTAATTCAAATTGGATCAAAGACCTAAATGTAAGAAGTAAAAATATAGAAGTCTTAGAAGAAAATATAGGAAAAAATTTCATGAGAATGCATTTGGCAATGACTTTTTGAATATGACACCAAATGCAGAAGCAACAAATAGGAAATGGATAAATTGGACTTAATCAAAATTAAAAACTTTTGCACATCAATATAATGAAAGGACAACCCATGGAATAGGAAAAAATATTTGAAAATTATGTATCTGGTGAGGAATTACTATCCAGAATATTTAAGGACATCCTACATCTCAGTAGCAGAGAACAAACAATCCAATTAAGAAATGGGCCAAGGACTTGATGCCCTGGCTGGTGTAGTTCAGTTGGTTGATGTGTTATCCCATAACTGAAAGATTGAGGGTTTGATTCCTGGTCAGGGATATACATGAGTTACGGGTTCAATCCCTGGTAGGGGCGCGTATGGGAGGCAACAAATCAATGTTTCTTTCTCACAGCGATGTTTCTCTCTCTTCTCTCTTTAAAAGCAATGAAAAAAAAATGTCCTCAGGTGAGGATTAAAAAAAAATGGACCAACATTTTTGAATAGACATTTCTCTAAAGAAGGTATACAGATGCCAATAAACACATGGAAGATGCTCCATATTACTAATTATTACAAAAATGTAAATCAAAATCACAATGGGATACCACTTCACTCCCATTAAGATGTCTATTATCAAAAAGCACAAAAGAACAAGTGCTGGCCCAGATGTGAAGGAACGGGAATCCTTGTGCACAGCTGGTTGGAATGTAAAATGGTGTAGCCATTGTGAAAGGATGTGGTTGTTCCTCAAAAATTAAAAATAGATATATCATATGATCCAAAATTCAATTTCTGGGTATATTACCCAAACGAGTGCAAAACGGGGGTTCAATAGGTATTTGTACATTCATATTCATAGCAGCATTACTCACAATAGCCAAAAGGTGCAAGAATCTTATATCTATCGATGGATGAATGGATAAACAGAATGTGGTGCATACATACTATAGACTATTACTCAGTCTTAAAAGGGAAGGAAATTCTGACACATTACAAGATGGAGTAACCTGTAGGATATTAGGCTAAGTGTAATAAGCCAAGGACAAAAGGACAACTACTGTGTGATTCCACTTGTGAGGGAACTGGAGTAGTCAACCTCATAGAAACAGAAAGTAGCATCGTGGTAGCCAGAGCCTGGGGCAAGTGGGAATGGAGAATTAATGTTTAATGGGTACAGAATTTCAGTGTAGGAAAATAAAAACAGTTCTGGAGATGGGTGGTGGTTATGGTTGCACAATATGGAGTGTATTGATGTCACTGAACTGAACACTTAAAAATTGTTAAAATTATAAATTTTATGTTATGTATATTCTACCACAATAATAAAGTTAAGTGCAAATATGTTTGGGAGATATGGTGGTTGCAGAAAAATAGCAGAACTGTAACATTTGAAAATAATGCATATTTAAACCTAGGAGAAAGTGAGATATTGCAGTATTTCTCACTTGTGGCAAAATTCACAAAATTGAATGGCATTTGGATTATTTTGTACCCCCTATTCCATGACTGATTGATTCAAGATTTAGACATACATGCGTTTAGCCAATTATCCATGGTAACTTTGGAACTCAAGCTTGGCATTCATCCTCTGTCTGGAAGCAAAGTGGACAGGCATGAAAACACTTGGTAACAGTATGTAAGCAAATAAAATTCTGTTATTCAGCAGTAAGGGTCTGTGTTTCTTTCCTTTCTGTTCCACAAAGTGTTAAAAGTTCTAGACCAGGAGCAGTTACAGGATAACAAAAGAAATAAGTAATTTGTAGCAGGTGGTTCTAATTGTGCCTCTCAAACCTGCCGTTCAATTGTGCAGAAGAGTGGAAAATCAATTAGCAACTACAAGGTTGGGTGCTGGTGAGTGACAGGAGTGTCTTAACTCGAAGGGAAATCAGTAACAGAGGAAAATGATTACCAAGGCTGCTAGTGGGCACTGCTAGATCTGAGGAGACTTTCCATCTACTGCCCAACTTTCTCAGACAAAAGATGCTGTTGGAAAATATTTTAACATGTATTGTCACCCAAGAGCAGTACAGTGTAAGTCTTTATTTCTTAGCTGTTGGGGTCTGAATGAATAAATATCAGGAGTACCGGGCCCTTCCTTTCCTCAGCTTGCATGTCCCATGTTGGAGTCACTGCTTTGGATGTAGGCATGTTTGCAGGGCAGTGCACATGTGTGTTACCTGCCTGGGACAGAGGCATCCCTGGGGGTAACTTAGGGGCTTGACTGGTGACTGACAGCACGACAGCCCAAGGTCACCTGGGTGGGCATGGGAGGATGAGGCTGGGACAAAAACCAACTTACCTCTGCCGTAATTCTGCTTTAGAGTTGGACCACACATGAGTACTGACTACTGAATACACTTAATCAAAGAAATATTTTAAATATTCATAGCATACTTTTGTATCCAGTATGGGGGGAAATGAAACAGTAGTTTATTTTTCTAAACACTTTCTATCCTTTGCACTAAGTCTCCAAAGGTGTTTAGAAAATGAAGCATTTGAACTCTAACAGATTTCTGCCTTACCTGGGGTCATCTTGGCACTGTGGGTTATCTGTAATGTCACTTTGAGTTTATCCGCTTATTGTGTTATTCTACCTTCTTTACTTGTTTTATATATCTGTTTTCTGTATCTTTAGCTGCTGGCTTACAAGTAGCATCTGGACAATTCCACCATGCCTTTTATTTCTTTTGTAAAACATGCCAATATAGTGCCTTTCACAAAATAGATGTTCAGTAAAAGTTTTTCTAATAAACTCTTGACTATTGAACTTTTTTACAAAGTCAGATAACATATGAAAAGTAATTAACACAGTAACAGGTATGTGACAGGCACTCAATTAACATAAACATGCACATACACACAAACAAAAAAGAAAGGAAAGCAAATAGACATTAAAAAAGCATGAAACAGGCTTATTTTCACCAGGGAAAACATAATTAATTAAAAAATAATTAACAAAATATCATAGTTCCATTGTTCAGTCCCTTAAATAAAGTCCTATGTTGACTCACTGCCTGAAGACTTCCAACCCAAGGTTCTTGAAACCTTTTGGGTGGATTAACAAATTGAGGATACAGATTTTTCCCCTGCTGGTAGCTATTCTGGGAAGGACAAGGACAGAACTGAAGACAACACTAGCTACTTCAAAGGTAGAGCTATACTCCCAAGCAAGAGTCTCCTAAGCATAAAATGTTCACCAGGCAATTCATTTTGCCAAATGCTGTCCATTTATTCCTGGATGTGTATGTGCTCACTTACACGTATGAATTTCTGTGCATTGTTTTGAGGACAAACTGGGAAAGAGGATAAGACATCAAGAAGGTAAGGGGGAAGGAAATACTGGCGGCTTTGAATATTGAATCCCTACGTGGGGCAAGCAGAGAAAGCACACACGAGTCCCTACTGCAGGTTGGACCTACATTAAAGGGTCTCTAGATGAAACCATAGCACCATTATCCCGTTTCCTGGTATCTGTAAGTATTTTTAAAGGCAATGGCCTCAGTAAAAAAGTAAGTGATTTGCCTTGCCGATATAGTTTTCCCGTGGAACCGCTGAAGAGTTCTGTCTTGCTTTTGTCTTCAGCAGGGAGGAGTCCATTTCACAGCCCTCATTGTCCTCCTGATATGATAGTGACGCTGAGGTCACTTTGGCTGCATTTATCCTCTGTTGCACATCGGCAGCATGCTGTGACTTGTATGGCGTGGCAAGAGGACACGGGTTCTCTGTCAGCATCGAGAAGACACCTGTGCACTGAGAAGACTAGCTCTACACATAGACCTAAGAAGCAACGGGGAAGCCTCTGACCATTTGAAACCTCCACAGTTCAGCTATACTTACTTTTGTTCTAAAAAAACACAACACGACTCATACACATTAAATTTAAAATATGTAATATTACATAAAATATTCCTTTTCTATTATACAAAGATGATACAATCTAAATATAACTTAATATAGTAGTGAAGCTAGATAATAAATGTTTATGGAAAGTAAAAGTCACCTTAATTTTACTATTTGTTACTCAAAAATCAATTTAGGAATAACACTGCATAATTTAAATTCATCTCAATTTACATAATTTAATACTCCAATGTATAGCACATTTACATTTTAATGAGTTGCTGATTATGGCTAGACTTTTATCATTCCAAGAGCCCACATGTCAAAGCACAGTCATGTTTCTGAGAGAAAACTTCTATTTTACCTGTTCGTGATGGTTACAAGTGCAGGAGGGCAGTAATAGCCACTGGAGGCGTGGTCAAAGTTCCGAAGGACCATGTCAATTTTGTAACAGAACCCACCATGTCTCTCCCATCCCTTAAACAGAAGAAAGTTAAGGGCATAATCTGATTTAGTAAGATTTTTTTTGTATATTCTCATTTACCACTTACCTTTCTTCTCTGACCCACTCAAAACTTAACTTTGTCTTGATATCTTTGCATTGACTCTAACTGGTAATGCTATTAGCTATAGCCACTTCTAGATTTATTCAATTCTTAAAACCTAAAACCTTACAAGCAAATGGAAAGGAAGGGGCACTTTCTCAAGATCTCGCTCTTTCTCTTACACAGACACACACACACTGAGGGAGGAAAAGGGGGAGGGAGTTCAAACCCACAGAATTTCATACAAATGGTTCCTACAGGCTGGTAGAAATGAAGAGTGTTTCCTCTGAAGACAGACTCCATGGGTTTGCATCCTGGCTCTGCCCTTATGTGACTTTATTTACTCTCTCCATTTTTCTGTGGAGCCAGGTAGTGACAGTGTCCATGGGGCTTCCGTGAGACTCAAAGGAGAGAGTGCAGGCAGAGACCACCGAACAGAGACAGGGTCTCAGTCTGAGCAAAGAGGACACATGCACCTAGATCACAACATATATCTTCCCAACTTTCTTCCATTCTGTTTACTTCATGTTATCCCACTGGGATGCGCTGAGGTTCAGGACTTGGATAAACTCACAGACTCATAGATAAGGGGACCTGGAACCCAATTCTGGGGCAACCTAGGGTAGTCTCAGCTGGATCATAATGCATCCAAATAGAGACTGGCCAGAATATATATATTTCTGGCAAAGATTTTTCCTAAATCGATTTGCTAGCCTTTTAGAAAGGAAGAAAGCAAGCTCTGACACTCAGACGAAAATTGGAAATGTGTGGTCCGTGGCTCCTCCCTGGCAGCAATGAAGGGTGCTGTTCTTAAAAATCATATGGTACAGGAGACATACATTCATTAGTCTTCTATGTTTCGACTGAGTTATTTTCGATTTTTTTCTTTCAACATGATAAAATTGCATCAGTTATACCTGTTTTTGCATAGCCACCAGTTTTAAAATACACTTTATTTTGTGTCATGCCAATGCTTGCTGGAATTTGATGGGCTATAAAATGATTTCTGCTATAATCTTGGTTTTGTAGTAAATTAAATAAAACCTTATTTTAGAAATCAGCTATTTTAGTTCAAAACATATTGTTCAATGAGGTGTGCATTACAGGAGCCCCCAGCCAGCCAGTTAGGCTGTGCTCTGAAGTCACTCCATGAACACTGACCCCCAGCCTGGTCTGCATGAGTACCTGAGAGCTGCAGCCAGAGCCCCTCCGGGGATCACTCCAGACAGGGCCGGCCAGGGGGGTGGACTGCTTTTGTGTTTGGAAGAACAGGTGGAGGAGCCTGATGATTTGACCTTTCTGACAAAGTATTCTTTCTTCATAAGTAATTTTTAGATCACAGGCTTCTTAGAAAAAAAAATCCAAGAACTGAACAGGCTCAAAAAATTGTGGCATAGTAATAACCAGAAACACAAAGACTCTTTACTATGAGCCTTTGTACACATAATGAAAGTGGAAAGAATAATTGATTGTATCCATGAATATCCTTTGTACATGAAGTACCATTTCATTTTAAATGAAATGATGATGACAATACTGAAATAATTGTTCATATTGTGCAATCCCCAAAAAAGTAACTCCGATGGAAGAATAAATCTTTTTCTTTGCTTTGAAATGATCAAGACTTATTTTATAAATTAATTTGTATGTGCAGACTGTTTACAGATTTACATTGAAGCAATTGGCTAAAAGAAAGGAATCTTTTGAAACCATACTCATAGACTGCTGGTGCATAAAGAGATGGGAATTTTGCAATAAAGTTAGAGAACTGGGTCTGAACTCAGAATCTTTAAATGCTGGTAGTGCTGGCCAGAGAAGGGAAACTGGACAAAGTCTGAACTGGACATCAGTTCTGTTTCTGCTGTGTAAAAAGTTAATTGCCCCTTCAATTGCCTTGAAAGACAAATTGAGATAATTTTTTTCAGTATTTCTGCTTAGATAGAGATTATATTACTGATCAGTTATAACTCATTCAGGAATTATAATTATTAGATAATATGTTCAGAAAAATGTGAGCTACAGCATGTGTATTGTTCAGTGAGAGTGTGAAGATTTGTTTGTTTAAATATTGATTAGTAAATAAAATGCAGTTTCTGGAGAGATGCAGTACTGTTTAATTGGAACATAAATAATAGAATTAGAAAAGACAATAATTCAAGCAGGACTACATAGAAACCCAGTTTGGGAAAATGTTGATACTCATACAATCTAAAAATCTCCAATATTTAAACCCAAATTCATGTGTGTGTGACAGAGAGAGAGAGAAGGCATGTGTTGAAGACACTGATAGGTAGATTTTTTTGGTAATTTTACTGCAGAATATTAAATGTATTTTAAGAAATTTAAAACATAATTTTCTACCTTGTAAGTTTAAAGCTAAAGTATTTTTTACTAAAGTACTGAAATGCTTCATTATATAAAATACAATTTTTATTATCCTTTCCCCAAATAATAAATCCAAAAAAACCAAAACCAAAACCAAAAACAAAAATGGAATTATGTTCTGGAGGATGGGCCCCTTGTAGTACATGCTTCCCCTCCTAGGTGATTGTTCTAGAAACCTATCTGTATCAGTGTACTAGCTGGCATTGTTGTGAGAAGCTGTGTTTAGCTTTAGTGAATTGTTCTGAAGACTCTTTCATTGTGTTTGTCCATTCCATGGTGGGTGATTTATGAGCGCACCTGCCCACACCACACTGAGTGTTGGGCATTTTTTGACTAAAAAAGGCATGACCCCCAGGCCCCATCCTCCCTATTCACCTGATCTCATTCTGAGCAACTTTTTGTGTTTCCCTCAATGAAAAAGTCCTCAAAGGGAAACATTTTGCCCATGTGGGAGAGGTGAAACAAAAACTGACAGAAGCACTAAAAAGCACCAAAACTGATGAGTTCAAAACTGTTTTGAGCAGTGGAAAAAATGTCTCCATGGGTGTATTGCATCAAATGGAGAGTACTTTCAAGGTGACTGGAGTTTAAACTTTAAGAATAAATATACAATTTTTTACAAATAAATTCTGGTATTTTGGGATCCCCCCTCATATACTTTGAGCATGCACTTCTTTCCCTTATTGTATCTAGTCAAATATTTAAGTTTAAGGAAAGTGACCAGGAGAGCAAGAGTTTGGATGTAGAAGTTCACTTTCTGACTCAAAGGAATGCGTTCACTGTCACCCTGACATCCCACTGGATGACTATGAAAACCCCAGTAAGGGAGGGAGTTGCATGACTCTCGTCGACGTACAGACGGCATGATAGTATCATTTACATTCTTTTCAATCAAAAGAAAAGCAGTCTTGGGTTGAAGAGGATGGCAAGAAAATTCTCTCAGAGCTGTAAATTTTTCATGTGACTCTAGCTGACAATTGCTTTGTTAAATGTAGCCCACGTTCAGAAAAAAATGGAGGAGGGAAGGAAGAAAGGAATAGTGGGAAGGGGGAGCAAAGGCAGGAGAGAGAGGTTCATTTCATGTCGATGGTGAATAAATTATTGTAGTTATGAAGTCCCTGCACCTAAATCACAAAGTTAATGGCACTTACCTCTTGACAGCCTGATCCAGCATCAGAAAGGACATGTCCTACTCTTTTGCAAATGTAAGAAAGTGTTTCGTCACAATTTTTAACTTTCCAGTGTCCTTCCTGAGGGGAAAAGTATTACAAGATGAATGAATACATCCCATTATTGATGCTGATAGGCAATGCCAATTATTTGGTGTAAAAACATGCCTAATAATAAGTGTTACAGGATGGAGTAATGTGTTAGGACATTGTGCTGTCGTTGGAAAGTGTTGATTCTCTCTCGACTTGTGAGTGGGAGGTCCTGCTCTCTCTCCAGCATGTAAACAATTACAGGACATGCCATTCTGGAATGGTAGGCATGGGGGAGCAGCAGCAGGTTTTCTGATGTGTGCCAGGCTTAACACTGAGTGACTCTCATATATTATCTCATCGTTCCTCTGAGGTACGTGCTATTACTCCTACTCCAAGGAATAGGTTCAATACTTTGCATTAAGTAACAAGCAGCAGCCCTGCAGACCTTCCCCCTGGGGTCCTCAGTTACAGGACAGTGTAAGGCTCACTGTCGCTCCTTAATAACTATTGGATGGATGGATGACTGGATAGATAACCTCCCACGTTCTCATATGTAAATTTAGGCTTCAACCATGCTTAGGTAACTTTTTAATTATAATAATTATATTCATATTAAGTTCTACTTCAAGGGAATAAATGTTATTTTTCATACATCTACTGTTTAAGGAGCTATCGAGCCAACAATAAGGGGCCACTACGTATCGCACTTACAGCAGTGTTGTTCCCCCACACCTGGTGATATTGATACCTATCCTCACCCTCTTAAAAATAACTTCTCTGTCCAAATGTTGGCTCCTTCTCTGTAAGCATGTGAAGTGAAATGTCCACATTTGTCAAATAAAATGTGAGAATGTCAGTAGGAAGTGAAGGTCATCTCTGTTATATCAAAACTAATGAACCAACAAAGCATCAAATATTGTAGAATAAATCGTGGTGTCTTTCAGCAGAGTTAGACCCATGATGAACATTTAGAGAGGTCATTATTTGTTCTTCCTCAAATGTGACTCTGAGACACTGCTTTACCACTGTAATTATAACTACACATGTCTGTGACAGCCTGAAAAGACAGAACAATAAAAGACGTCATAAAAGTAAATGCTTAGAAATGTCCCATGTTTGGCTGGCACAATTACTTTGTCAAGCTGTTTAAGGAACGTGGATAAACTGCTTTTTGGAGGAACTTGATATGGTATCCTGGTGGTTTGAAAGACTGAGGACGCCCTCCAAATCCCAGTAAGTTCAGCAGATATCTGATTGAAGAGAGTAAGTCTATTCTTAACATATAAGAAACCCTTCAAATGGCTTGGGATTAAACTAATTCTGTATAATCAGATGTTTTAGATAAATGAGAGCTAAAGAATAGGGCTAAGTGTGATACTAAGGCCACTGGGACCATTACATTCATGTCAGGAAAAGAGCAAGATTTTCCACTGATTCACAATTTTCGGAGGTTGCACACACTGTTGAGTCGTTCATGCAAAGAAGATAACGGAGCTTAAAAACGATTGCTCTCCAGAGTAATCTCTCAGCTCCTCAGTTCCTCCCCTCATCTTCATCATCATAGAAAACGGCGCCACAGTTCTCCAAAATGGTGGTCGCTCAAGCTAAAAACCTACCTCTCTCTCAGCCCCACTTCTCATTTGGCAACAATTCCTGTCTTCCAGAGGGTCCTGGAATCTGTCTGCTTGTCCCCACACTTACTACACTAATTCAACCACTGGAGTAGCCTCCAAACTGGTTTGTCTGCTGCCATTTTACCCCTCTCCAATCTGTTCTCTACGTAGCAGCCACAGTGACTTCGTTTCCTTGAAGCTCCATAGTGATTCCTATACTGGACCCACAAGCCTCACATTTTTACCTTTCTCCTGCCCCACCTTCTCACCATGCACCCCTTCTCACCACAATGGTCCTCTTTTTGTCATCAAAAACAGCAAGCCTTGGCCTGCCTTTGGGCTTTTGCACTAGCTGCCTCGGTGTGGAATGTTCTTCTTACTCTTCAAGAGGTTTTTGTTGCAGTTGTTGTTCCTGAAGTCCCAGCTTAAATGTCACCTCTTCAGAGAGCCTTCCCTGTCTTATCTGAAGCAGCTGCCCCAACCCAAGTTTCTCACCCTCATGTCCACTATTTGCTCAGAACTGTCATGACAACTATAATTACCCTGATTTTTCTATGGCCACATGTTTACTGTCTAGCACGGGAGCTGGGTGAGGAGCAGTCCTGCCTTGGTCCCTGCCACAGCCCACGTCCTGGTGTCAGCGGCCCTCCGTACAAATCCAGCAAAGTGCGCACTGAACAAACAAATAAACTTACAGACTGCTCTGCCGAGACACATAAATGGCTTCTATTTGGAAAAATTTGGGGTTCGAGTGTGTGCCAATTAGTAAAGGTGACTGAGGAGCCATTAGACCATTCAAAGGAAACTGGAATTTTATTGCTGCTCAAACCAATCCATGTTTCTGATGCATTTTCTGTAAGAGATAAGTATAAATTACTTACAGGAATTTTGTTATATGCAAAGGAGATATTACACTGGGGCTATTACCAAAATATACCACTTTGCAGGTGATTTCTTCATGTGATGAAACCTGTTTAAGTCTTGGTAAAAATACCTGCTTATACCTTTCGCCCTGTACGGTGCTATCCGATCTGCTTGATGCAGGCCTTATTAAGTGAGGCAGAGTGGGACCAAAAGCCCATGCCAGGACAATGCTTAAAAGCAAGTCAGGTTGCTGGGACTCTAGTTCCTGCTACTAGAGGGAAAATAGATCTGAAAGGTCTATTTTTATTTCTGCCTAAAGAGAGAAAAAATAGGAAGGTCTATTGGATTAGGAAAAGGGCACACATACAAAATAACTTTTAATGGTAGTCTAGCTTTATGACATATTTCTTCTTCTTTCTTCCCCTTGGGAAAAAGGAGTAGAAACTGTTAAAAGTGTGCAAATAGGAACAGTGGGCTTGCCTGAAACATAAATGGAGTTAGACGGCCCGGCAGGGTGAAGAGACCGCCATCCAAGCGCCCTGTTGCCGTAGAGGCAGCCACAGGGTTCTTTGAAGCCCAAATGGGAAGGGTGAGGAGAAATGACAGCGGCAGATTTTGTTTTCATCCTAAACTAAAACCTAACTTGAAAAGGTCATCAGAGTAGAGTCTAGAGAGGGTTTTTTTTTAATTTACTCTAAGTCAGTGATTTCAATATTCTCTGGCACAGTTCTGTACTAAATATATGACACAGGTAAAGGCAGACCCGCTCCCACGAACGGGAGCTGGGTGGAGCCTACAAACCTGGATCTTCCCAGCATGTCACAAAGCTTGGAAACCATTGCACCAAATAAAGTATCTATTTTCACCGGCTAAAGTTATTTGAATCTAGTTATTTGCCTAGCCAATTCCCTTTATTGCTTAGATTACATGCTCACAGTATATTATTGCTATCTACTGGCCATATAACTAAATTACAGGTTTAGGGGTTTTTTTTCCTTTAAATTAAAAGTTTCAGAAAATGACATATGCCCCTTGAAAAATATATATAAAAGCATGTCATATATCTGGCATATGTGAGCTTTTACAAAGTTTCTGAGTGTGTATTTTGTAAAAACCCAATGAATTTGCAGTCCTGAGTATTATTTAGAAGCTTCAGATACATATGCCATAAATAATCACTTTTTAATAGCTTGATTTCTTTTCTACTCCACTAATAAAGACAATTACTACATTATATTTCATACCTCTTAAACCAAAGACATTTGGCACTCACCGTGTCCAAGGAGGGTCACAAGGAACTCCACCTCTGCTAATGAAGCTATGTCTATCAGGGCACTGTTATCGGACTGGCAAGAATGCAAAGCCTCGTTCCAGGTTTTTCCTTCTTTCTGAAGTTTATAGCAGTTATGACTGTGGGGATCCCAGCCAGGCTCACAGTGGGTAGCATAATATTTCCAAGCATCTTTTTCTTTTTAAACCAAAAACAATAACAAAAATAATATCCTTTCCCACATTTAACAAACATAACACATTACTCTTTAAAAAAAAGATTTTATTTACTTATTTTTAGTGAGAGGAGAAGGGAGGAAGAAAGAGAGGCAGAGAAACATCGATGTGAAACAGAAACACTCATCAGTTGCCTCTTGTATGTGACATGACTGGGGACTGAACCTGCCATCCAGGCATGTGTCCTGACTGGGAATTGAACTGGCAACCTTTTGCTTTGTGGAATAATGCCCCACCCACTGAGTCACACCCATCAGGACCATTACTCATTACTCTTAATATAAAAATAAATATAATCACAGAATATGATTACTTTAAATTTTTAAAAAATAGAAAACACATGAAACAGTAACATATAAATTATTGAGGGGGATGCAATCTATGATCCAGATCTAGATCTAAGATATGATAGATCTCAGTGCATCATTTTCCAAATGAAATATCTAAGGCACAAAGAGGTAAGGAGACTTGGTAAAGGTCAAATAGCCAAAGCTGAGAGTCAGGGCTAGAAATAAAATTTACAAGTTAGAGTTCTCCATTTTAAAAATCTTTTCACACTGAAAAAGGGGTATTATGGGCCACAAATTAAATGGTATCTTATGTGCAGTATGTGGGGGTAGATATTTATTCTCAGTTGAACAGAGTCTGAAACTCCGTCCAGTCCCTCAGTAGAGATGACAAAGCTTTCATCTTGAGAGTCATGCAGAGAACCTGTCGTGTCTGTCTGGATTCATATGAACTCTGGGTTAGATTTAGAAGATAATAGTATCATGATGCTTTGTCATTGGAGGGGAAGGCAATGGTATGCATGCAGTTTTGGCTTTCCTCTTCCAGGAGGTTCTCCCAACCTGGTGAGAGGATTTTTACTTTATTTGATGAACCACAACTGAGTGCCTCCCTTAAGGACTAATTTAGTTACAATTCCACTGCTATTTGGGAAATAAGACATTTCTTTTAAAATTGCTTCTATGAACTCTGACAGCAATTAGCACCACAGCTGAAGAATGTAGGACATTTAGATATCATTCACCCAAGTGGTTTTCAACCTTAAAAAATGAATCACAGAACCCTTTTAAAAACGGGACCTTAAATTTCACTAAAGGAAAAATAAAAAGACAAAGCAGGAGCCTCTCTGAATGAAGCAAAGGTAAAGTCGGGCAAAGAACCTGAGGATCCTGGAAACACAGTTTGAAAATGCTGGACTAGGTCATCTAAAAAATTTGTTGAACCTGAAGCAACATAATTGATCCAAACAAACTTAACTTAACTATCCTCATATCTCGTCTCTGACCTCAGTTAGTGGGTCTGGGGAGTAAATAAAACAGAAGAAAAGAAGAGCGGAAGGAGGGAGTGGAAGAGGGCATAAGAAAAAAAAAAACCAGACACTTCTCCAAGGAGGACATGCAGAGGGCCCAGAGAAATACGAAAGGATGCTCAGCATTACTAGCCTCAGAGAGATGCAAATTAAAACCACACTGAGATACCACTTCACACGGGTCAGAATGGCCATCATAAACAAATCAACAAACAAGTGCTGGCGAGGCTGTGGAGGAAAGGGAACCCTAGTTCACTGTTGGTGGGTATGCAAACTGGTGCAGCCACTGTGGAAAACAGTATGAAATTTCCTCAAAAAACTAAAAATGGAATTGCCTTTTGACCCAGCATTCCACTGCTGGCATTATACCCTAAGAATCCTGAAACACCAATCCAAAAGAACCTATGTGCCCCAATTGCATAGCAGCACAATTAACAACAGCCAAGTGCTGGAAGCAGTCTTCCTGCCGATCAGTAAATGAGTGGATCAATAAACTGTGGGACATTTACACAATGGAATACTACTCAGAAGAAAGAAAGAAGGAGGTCCTACCCTTCAAGACAACATTTGGATGGATCTGGAGAGCATTATACTAAGTGAAGTAAGCCAGGCAGTGAAAGACAAATACCATATGATCTCACCTATAAGTGGAACCTAATTAACAAAACAAACACATAAGCAAAATATAACCAGAGACATAGAAATAAAGAACAAACTGACAGTAATCAGAGGGGAGGGGGGAGGGAAATAATGTGGGAAAGAAGAGAAAGGGTCATAAATGAACATGTGTAAAGGACCCATGGACAAAGCCAAAGTGGGGTAGGATTAAGGATAGGAGGTGGGGGTGGGTAGGGCAGGGGAGAGTGGCAGTGGGAAAATGGAGACAATTATATTCGAACAACAATTAAAAAAAGAAAAAAAATGAAGCAGTAAGAAATAGAGAAAGGAAAAAGAGAGGAAGAGAGGGAGAGTAAGAGCAAGTACAGTAGAAGCAATTTCAGAATGTTATTGAAATAATGAAAACACCTCTATATAGAAAAATAGCAAGATGCTTCCTGTAACCCAGTTCCCATATTCTATAATACAGTACCCTTAGCTACTTAAAGGAAAATAAAAAGCTAAAGCTTGGTTTATTCCTTAGTTATAAGGAATAATATTTTAAAATAATAATTCAGCTTTATTATTTTAAATCTAGAGTTGTTTCTGATTATGCTGGTAATGATTCTTTTAACATCATGTTTTATTTCTACTTTTATTGTTAAGACATTAATTCTACAGAAACTAAAAAGAAGTAATAGATCTTAAGGACAGAAGTAATTGGGCTTCCAGGTGCTAGATTATAATTAGGTAGTATTTAAGTTACACCTAAAAGTTTTGTATGTTATTTCAGGAGGAGGATGTGTTACTACTAAGAGATATGTCATGTGATAGAAAATCAATGAAGTAAAGAATTTTCTACAACTGTTTTCTAATTTACTTTTTTTGGTATTCTTCTCCCATTACCATTCAGTCTCCTTAGACCCCCCTTACCTCCTGCAATCACCACACTGTAGTCCATGAGTCCTTTTTCCTTTTTACATTTAATTTCTAGGGCAACTACCAGTAAAACTCAAAACTAAAATAGAAAAGGAAGCATATTTTGTTTTTCTAGTGCAGAGTGACTACAAATGCCAATTTTTTATAAAAAGAGGAAGAAAATATTTTCATATGCTTAGGTTACTTTGCTTTAGTTTTTAGTAAAAACCTAAATGCATTTGTTAAGTTCATGGTGACTTATAGATATCAGTTATTATCTTGTTACACATTTTTATTCCTACAATTATGAAGCTAGCCTTAGCTAAATGTAAACTATGAGTTATTAGCAAAAACAGAGGACTTTGAATACATTGAAAGGGCAAGTAAGCAACTCCTAAGAGCAACTTAAAATGAAAACACTTACCAACTACTTCATGATCAGTGTGGTTCAGGTATTTTTTGCACACATAAGGTAAGGTGGCCTCACAGTCTCGACTTCTCCAGGCATTTGGCATAAACGAATTAAATGTTCCACAGTGATATTCAATGAATGGGTCAAAATTTATTTCTGAAATACAGTGTGAGTGTTTAATGTTAGAAACAAAATCAGTTAGTTTAATATATATTGAAATGTCGTTTTAGCATCAAGGAAACAACCTTCTCTTTGGCATATATGGTAAATCCTTTAAGATACTTTATTATACTTAAGATTTTGCAGTTGAGCGCAAGTATGACAAAAAAACGACTTCCCAAAGTAGGCGACAGCTGATTTTGTGGTTTTAAAGTAAAGAAATATTTTGCTTTTTGTGGCTTTTTTAAAACAGCTGACTAGAATCTTGGCTCTGAGCCACATCTTCCTGCAACCTTGGCTAAATACATACCTAGCTTACCTCCTTGCCTTCCATTTTCTTGTCTGGAAAAGCATTACAGGAATTAAGTCAGGATTAAAATTTTTTGTAAGCCACTTGCAAAATAATATGCTTTGTAAGTGTGTGGGCAAAGCTACTGTTCCACCCGAGGGAAGATGCCGCCTGTTGAAGGTAAACCAAACGCTGCAGGTGGGTACCTGTGTTCCAGTTCAGATAGTTGAGCGGTGTTCTGTCAGACCACTGCCAGCCCGCATGCTCATCCAGCTGATTCAGACCCATCCACACTTCCACAGCTTCCCTGCTTAAGTGCTCTGAAATGAACAGAAATATGGAGTTTCAAAAAAACCAGTGTTATGCTTCTTCCTTGTTTTTCTATTTCTGGAGCACAGAGTCATAAATTAACTCCAGTCAAAGACAGAAAAGGGTTTAAGTGCTACTAACCCCACCCTGGTGCTTCAGAGTAAAAAGCCAGCCTCTCCTCGTCTGGAGAAGCACAGCAGCCTCCTGCAGGCTCACTGATGGCAGCTCTGAAGTGTTATCTAAGCGTCTATAAATGCGGCCTCTCGATGGTTGTCAATCCATCCAAGGGTACATGGCTACGAATCAGAGACTGCCTGGTTTGTGTGCCCTTAAGGGTTCTAGAGGGTGAGGAGGAAGTGTCCGGGGCCCCTCCGTGAAGTCTTTCTTTTCCTGCTGCCTGTGACTGGTGACTTCAGCTTGAAGACTAAGGACTCCAGCTGAGGAGTCCGGATCCAAGGGACCAGGGGACCCAGAGGGATCCATAGCAGGTTGGAACGAAGGGGTCATGCACAATGCAAATGAGTCTTCCACTGTTTTCTGTCAGGCTGGCTCTGTGGCTCCTACACCTAAGCACTGCACCACAGCTCCTCCTGGTTTCATTCAACACCATTCGGGTTATAAATGCTGTATATAATCATGTGCACTGACATGCTTGTGCAGAAAAATATGGTTATCAAAACTGCAGAATGAAGAAAAATTTTTTGTGGTTTTTTACTTTTTGTGCACTGGAATTTAAGAAATTATCCTAGAATAAACATGTACTACTTGTACAATAAAATGTGGGGTTAAAAAAAAGACTGTCAGAAACTTTTCATGAAATTGACTAATTTTATGACACTTTCAAATATTGCCATTTAATCTTATTTGTTTGTTTGTTTAGGTAACATTGGTTAATACAGTATATACATTTTAGGTGTACAACCTAGTAATTTGATATCTCTATGTTATTGCAACAAGTCTAGTTGCCATTCATCATCATATATTTGACTCTCTTTACCCATTTAAACTTTTCATCTACAAAGGAGAGCATTTTTCAAAAAGTACAATTTTAAAAAAGTACAGGAAAAAAGAGGAGAGCCTTGTTCTCTCATTGTTCTTCTGCTTTGGAAGCTAATTTATTTTGTACCAGATGCAGGGGGCCTGCCTGACACGGAGACTTGGACAGATAAGAGTTATAAATAGGGTGACTGTATGTCCCAGTTTGCCTGGAAAGCTCATGGTTTATGTTGGTAGTTCCAGAATAATTATGAATTGCAGCTGCTTTTACCCTCAAAAGAGTTTCAGTTTGGATGTCCACTGTATGGTCACCCAGGTTGTAGAGGTCAGCATATTCACCAACAAGGATGCAGCTTACTCTGTGATTGCATATTTCAATATAATAGTGAACAACTGGAAGAATCTAACTCAGGAAGGAAAGAGGAAAAGGTGCTTTATAATTCCGAGCCCAGGAAACACTAAACAGAAACAGCATAACATTCATGGGCCCTGCCCTTCCAAATTCCTAAGGCATTAATTAATATAAAGTCTCTTCCTAATGTTGATTAGGTTAGTCCTTTCAATGGCTTTGATTAGATCACATCCTAATGAGAGGAGGCAGGCTGGAAAATGGACTCACAAGATGGAGGCATTTTCACATTTCATATGGGGGTAGGTACCAAGTGATAATTTCAAATAATCTACTTAAAATATTTAAATATTTGTTATTCTTATCTTAGAATTATTTTGAATACCCTCTGTGTAATTGTTTTAATAATATACATTAAAAATCATTGTGCAATTTATATCTGTGTTTAAACTTACCCAAACAGTGTATTTTACTTTTAAAATTAAATTGGCTCATAATTCTATAATAACAAACTCAAACCTAAATTCTTTTGGATATTTCTTGGCATTTGTGACAGCTTGGATAATTCCTCATGCCACAGTTAATGTTCATCAGTGATTAGCAAGAAACAGTAGCCTATTGTCATTGAAAAAGACCTTGATCAGAATGGGCTTCCCTATTTATGAACAGACTTCTGTTTTCTTAAACAACCCCCAAAGTCTAATTATAGAATTGTGGTATTTAAATGAAAAACTGTGGTATTTTTTAATTGTTATTTAAGCTTTACGAGTAAGTCCAAGCCCTCTTATTAGAAATCCTGGAGTCAAGACAGATAACAATTGTCATTCATATGTGGTGTGCAAAATTTTCTATGAAAATCATTATTGGCTAACAATGACTTTGGAAATGAGCGTTTTTCTGAAATAGACTCAAGTCAGTTTCGATGATAATATTCCACTTTTGCATGTCTGTGGGGGAAGGAGCAGGCATCACTGTTTATGCATTTGTTAAGTCTTTCTTGCAGACGTTAATGATTTTCAAAAGCTTTAAAGTGTGCCTCTGCTTCTTCCCAGTGAATCTACTTCTACAAATTTGTAGAAAAATAATTGGAATCTATGCACGAAGTTGTATACAGGGATGGCTTATGATAGCAGCAAATAAAAAAACAATAAATAATTATATCTATCTATTCATTCCTATCTATGTATATCTATATTATAGACATGGACAGATATTCATTATGTAAAGATAAATAAGTATGTTACCAAACTGTGTGTGTGGCTGTTAAATGGATAACACATGCTGAATGTTTGTTGTATGTACCAGGCACTTTTCTAAGACTTCACATGCATCATATAATATGTAATCCACACTGCCAAGGGGTAGGCATTATTATTATTCCCACTTGACAAAGGAAGGTAGTTGTGACACAGAGCAGTTAAGTCACTTACTTGGGTAGCCTTGCTAGTAAGTGGTAGCAATGGGATTCAAACCCAGGCAGCTGACTCTCAGATCCCCGCTCCTAACCACTGTGAAATCCCTGCCTCCTATTTTTATTCAGTACCATTTGTCAGAGATACTATGCATACCTGCATGCATTTGTGTTTTAGTTGAAAAACATGTTTCTATCCAGATTGTAGAATTATGGGATACTTATTTCTCTTTCTGTATATTTGAAATTTTTTAATTATTCTAGAATAAACATGTACTACATATGAATTTTGCAATAAAATTCAAAAAAGTGTCAGAAACTTTTAATGAAAGTGACTAATTTTATGACACTTCTAAATGTTTCCAAAAATTTTAAAAAGTTGTATGTACACATATACAAATACATTCAATCTTTAAAGGAGGAGTAGGAGGAGACTTTAGGTGACAGGTGAGACACGAGACCCAGCTCATCATCACAGTTCTTTTGACATCTTATATTATTCTCTTATAGTGTTAGTTACCATGTGTGCGGTTTTGCTTTCCTAACTACATTTTTAGTTCTTTGGAATCCACCAGAAGGTGACTACGTACCTGCACACAGTGAGTAATAGGAAAGACTTTACTTGATAAATGACTTTATTATTTCTTAATGGGGACCGAATGGCTAAGATCTCTAGCAGACTTTGAAACTTAGGCTGTTGTGTGTTCCAGGCACTTGCTCGAGCTGCAAACTCTGGGTCCCTTGCTGAGGCCTCAGCTGCTCTTCTCGGAGGAGGAGAAGATAAGGAACACCAGGTGCCAAACTAAATGGCCCAGGGTTCAAGTCAAAATTCTGGATATAAGTTTGGATCGCACTAATAAATGAAAAATATTTTCCAAGGAACTTTTTTTTCAGAACATACCTTTGCATGCATGGACATAATGGTTAAATCATTTTAATTGTATCAATATCAATGTCCCCCTACTTACTCCTTACGAAATTTTCTTCAGTCTCATCTGCAATACTTAGTAAAGCACCTCCTTGCATCTGGCACGATGAATGTGCCTCGCTCCAGGACAGAGAAGACAGCAGGTTGAACTGGTAGCAAATGTGTGAACTGAGATCCTTCTCCCAGACAGCATCGCAACCCACCTCTGCAGATGCTGGAAACAAAATTCATCAAAACATTAACTATAATCTTATTTTATCGAACAGCAATATGCTTCTAAGAGGAATTTGAATGGAATGATTTCAAATTGGAACCTCTTAAACTTCAGTGTTTTACTGATTCTTGATTAGGTCTCTGTGACGAAATCTGCCTTGTTATCCCATTGGTAAATGCTTTCAAGAATTAAAGGAAATTCTGGAAATTATTGATAAAGAAGTTCAGCTCCTTTCTGGGAAAATAATAGGAACCATTTTTAAGAGAATGGAATGGAAGTGAAGTATTTGTGAAAATAACATCTGAATTCTTTAAAAAGCCATCATTTAGAACTTTATACCAAAATCTGTGTGTATTTAAAGGTTTATTTGAGGTAGATGCAATGGTTGTTTCAAAGCCCCCCACCCTAGAATGTTAGGGGGAGATAAAAGGGATAGAGCTAAAATATGAGTCTATGGTGAACACAGTTTTCAATAAAAATTGAGAATAGGAAATGAACAGTTTTAAAAAGTTATTTCAGCCAAAAGGAAGAGAAGCAAAATCTATTGTAAAACATCAACAATGATTACATAGTATGTTTAAAAGTAGATTTAATAAAGAATGAAATATGGATCCAAAATCTGAAGTTCATTGAAAATGAAGACCTAATCTGAATGCTTTTGCTGAAAGTTTAAATCAAAACCCAAGGTGAACAAAGCAGTTACAATAATTACCTGAAATCAAACTCATCCAGAGAATTTCACTATGACCTATGCTACAGCATGCGTGTAAGTGATGGACGGTGATCTGCTAAAATCTAGAACTGCCTTTCCCCAGTGATCCACAGAATAATAACTTGTAGAGCTCCCCAGGAAAACCCAGGACACATGCCTGTGTAGCCTCCTCTGAGAAATTCATAAGGTACATTAGTGTCTTAAAGGTTCTGAGAAGTTCTGTAGTAAAGAAACAGCTTAATTTTAATTTAGTGTACTTCAAACTTATTTGACAATAAATTTTTTGCTTTCCTTTCCCATAATAGTTTGATGGCCTTGTGAAGGTAGAATGTTTGTTTTCATGTCTGTTTGCAACATATAAACTGAGTTAGTTAACCAGACAGTATTAAGCTGCATATAAATCCCAGGTTGTCTGTGGAGTTTCCTGACTGATACATGTATTTATAGAAGGATATAAAATTGTAAAAGGGTAGAAAACAAGGCTCTCACCAAGTAAAACTGATGAAAAGGAAGAGCAAAGAAGAAAATTTTCAGACGTCATTTCACACATCAATCCACATTTCATACTTTGCCCTGGTGGCTGAAATTTCCTGACTGAGCGCGAATCCTTAGAGACTATCTTCAGTTAAAATGCCAGGCCCTGCTGAAGGTGGACAACACACTCAGTATCATCAGACATGAGTTCATCCCGTGTGACCGCTGAGGTCATGAGGGAGGAGCAGGGGATGTTTACAATTAAAGTGTGTGTAAGAATCATTTAGCCAGCCTGTAAAAAAAAATGCAGATTCCATATTTTCAGTCTCAGAGATTCTGAATCAGGAGGACTGGAGTGGGATTCAGGAACCTGCATTAAACACACTCCTGATTTTCAGGCAGATGCTTTATGAAGCAAACCCTGGGAAACACGAGCTTAAAAGAAAAAAGTCAAAGGCCGTCCTAGGAGGAGAGGTCTGAGCAGCCTTTAGAAGGCCAGTAAGGTGTGAGAAGGGGAGTTTAGGGAGAGGATGTCAGAACTAGCATTGAGGCAGGAATAACTGCCTGTCATCTCCTGCCCTGGGGAAGGATTTGACCAGGAGTCCTAATTACAAGCCTCTAGAACACAGCCCTGTAATAAGAAAAGGTCTGGCTGAAAGACACTTCAAATGATCTTGTTCCCATTTTTGCCAAGAGTTGGTCCTGTCCTTTCAAAGGACATGGATGGAGCTACACAGACACAACCTTTTGCAGTAGGTTGGTTGAATTCTGTATCTTAAAAAGTTAAGTGAGAGGCTTGCTGGTGATTCTATCTGTACTGCAAATTACATAGCCCAGTTTTCTTCGGTTTCCCTTGGTTTTGGATTATCTGTGCCGAATATTCAGGTTATTGGAAGAAAACTTCTAATCAAATGTTTTCAACAGGTACCTGTATTCTAACAACTTCATTTTGTCATTGAAATTTGGTTTTAACTAAAATATAAGAATTTGTACTTCTGTGCAGGCAGACACAAGTCCTCTCTCTGCTTCTCTAGGTGGGCTGTGTATCAGTCACTCCATGAATCTTACTGGAGGTAACAAAAGGAGTGGAAATGCCACCCTGGACCAGGGTGCTGTGATGTGCTATCCTGATCTCCCTTCAAGACTGAAGGCCTTACTTCCCCAGATGCCAGGAGACACCTCTCGATGTTAAACTGTCTTCAAGCACCACCTTGGCTGAATTCTCTCTGCCTGGTTTCAGTTTCCCTTCCCAAAGGCAGGCAACAAACCATGACTGATCAGAGCAGGGCTACAAGGCCCCTCTCTTCCCAAAAAGAGGCAAATCCAGCTTGAGAACACCTCAGAGGGTCAGTCAGGCCCACATTCCAACCCTGCCAGTGCTGTCTACCCTTCCTTCCACACGGATCGAACCCCAGGAAGCCCCTGCAGGTTCATCAATCTCTGCCTCAGGGACTGCTCCCTAGGAATCCGCTTGGTGCAGGCTTCCGTCTTGGCCTGGGGTCTTTGCATGTATTTATTCTTAGGCTTTTTGCTTCTTCATATATAATCTCTCTTTCCAAGCCACTGAAAATGAAAGATTGAAGGCTAGTGTCTCATGTACATTTACCTTGAAAAATTCAAATATAACGGCTAGAATTATATTGTTACATTTCTTTGCAGCTTTCATTGCCTTTGTATGTATGATCCCTTCTGTTGCTAAATTATGAACTCCTTGAGGGAAGCAACTGTGTTGTATATATCTTTGAATCTCCTATTACTTGATGAAAAATTACCCAAATCTTTCACATGTTATAGATAGGTAATTTTCCCCCTCCCAAATTACACCACTTTTTAAATGAACTGAAGTATTTTTCTGTCAGCACTGATTTTATCATGGATTATGTCCGAGATGCAGCCACTCCTCCTTCTCTATTAATATTGTCTTATTTTTCTTCCCTAAGGACACAGCTTTGCCATGGTTCCGGGTGTATTGCCTTATTCCTGATCTTAGGAGGAAAGCATTCAGTCTTTTGTCATTTAAGTATGTTGGTTGTACGTTTTGTTTTGTTTTGTTTTGTTTTGTTTTGTTTTGTTTTAGATAAGTCTCTTTACCAGTTGAGGACATTACGTTTTGGTTTTTTTGAAGGAAGGAATGTGAAATTTTGTCAGTGTTTTCTGTATTGGTAGATGATCATGTGGTTTTTGTCCTTTATCCTACTTATATGGGTATTACATTAATCAATTTCAGATTTTAAACCAATCTTGCATTCTGGTGATAAATTCCACTTGGTCATAGTGTACAATTCTTTTTATATTATAGTTGCTGGGTTCTGTTTGCTAGAATTTTGTTGAAGCTTTTTGCATCTGTAGTCATGAAAATATTGATCTGTACTTCCTTTTCTTGTGATGTGTTTGTCTGGTTTTGGCATCCAGGAGCAGTGGCTTCACAGAATGATTTGGGAAGTGTTCCCTCCTTTTCCATTTTTCCACTTACTTTTTAAGCCACTCAGTCTGGCAACTAGAGGAAATCTTGTCAAGGCTGTGAGTCACTTCCATATTGCCAATTGAGTCCAGCACTTTCATACCTTGTCAAATCAGGCCCTTGAGCACCCTCCCTCTCCTTACCATAGACTTGAATTTTCTTGACTTCACATGCCTGGCCACCCACCTACCTCTACAGCCACCCCTTCTCAGCCTCCTTAGCTGGTTCTACTCAAACTAAATGTTGAGATCTTAAGATTCGGCCCTGAGTCCCCTTACTTTTTATTTATTACATGCTCTACACTATTTAACCCATTCCCATAAATGCCTTCCATATCACTTTCAAATATACAGAGAACTTTATATCTAACTGCTCAGACCACATTTTCACATGCTTGATGTATGCATACAGCATGTCCCAACCTGAATGCTTGGTTTTCTCTTCCAAATCTGTATCTGCAATTAACAATTATGCATATCAGAAAGCTGGGGTCCTAATTAACACCCCACTTTCTCCCTTGTCCTCCAAGTCTGTCCTTACCAGTGGGGAGTTCAACTCCTGGTTAAAAACCTCTATGTAATTTTTAAAGACTGACCATAAGCAATTACAAAGGCTTTATCTTGCTGGCCTCAGGTGGAAAGCTGCCCTTGCTACACCCAACTCCGCCATTCAGAGCCAAGTGTACAAACGTCAATCAGATAATTCCAGAGGTTGATATCCTAAAAATATCTTGCACTAAGTACGCATGACTCTCTAGCTGTGTATGACATACAGCCAGGAGGGACCTAGCATGGCCCAGAATTGCCTTGAAACAAACCCAGAGAGATCATCATAAACCATCCTTGTTCCTGAGGATCTATAGTGACAGATGTTTTATCTCATCCTTCACTGCTAGTGTTTTTGTGTATGTGTTTGTTAATGCTAGATTTAAATTTCGCTCACTTATAATCAACTTTTTTAAAAAGGCAGCATCATCTTACATCAAGATACTAAAAAAAAATCCCGTGTAAGAAAGATGAGATACAGAAATATAAATCTTTATTTTGTTCCACTCACTCCTGTCTGTCTTATCCACTATTGACTTCATGGAAAGAGCTATCACCTCATTCAAATTTCAGTCTCTGATACACCATTCTGAGTTATGTTGGCCAGAAATACTATGTAAAAAATCAAACTGTACACAGGAACCAAAAAAATAAAAGTAAAGAAAAACAAGAAAGTGAGAAGACTGGTACTGTAATTTAGCACTGTACAAACCAACATGCTCTCTGCTGATGTGGCAAAGGTCAGGAGAGCTGGAGTCTGGCAGGTTGTGAAGCAGAGGGAGCCTTTGAGCTGTAGGAAGCTGAACAAATAGATATTCTTGAGAGTGAGAGGCCAGAGCACCACTGAACCCAGGCTTCCACCTGGGAGACCACAATTGGCTAAAAGTGACAATGGATGCTGACAGTGCTCTTGGTAGAATTTCAAGGAGAATACTGTAGCTTTAAAAAATATCCCTAGTATTAGGATCATGTGAAATATATGTTAATCTTTTTGGTATTGATTTATTTATTTTTAATGAGGACATTTATTAGAGACAGAAATGGAAAGAGAAGATGATGCAAATATTATGACATCTAATTCAAGAATCCAAGGAGTGTAGGGATTACATGCACATACACGAACATACATGCATTCAGATTCAGATAGAGGAGGCTGATGATCTGATAGCATTTCCAGCAAAGTAATACTTCATGCTGGCTGGTGAGCTGCTGTCCTGAGCTCCTTGAGTGCCCTTTGTTGCCCTAGCCTCTTTTCTCTCTTTTCCCTACACCTCTTCCCATTCCAGTAGCTAAGAGTTTAATAGCAGTGGTAGAAGTCTTAGACACCTAACTCCTACACTAAGGTCTCCACTTGGACTGGTCAATAGCCCATGCCATATTGTTGCTTAATGTTTTAATACCACCCCTGTATATTGACATCTTTTGCATAGAATTACCTCTGTATTATGAATCGTCTGATGAAGAATGATCTGCAGCAGGATTACCTTGGCCAATTGTTAAAAATGCAAATGTGTGGGTCCCACACACTGGACCCACTGTATTTGGGGGGTGGGTTGTGCAGGGAACAGGTAATTCTAGAGCATCCTATCAAATAGAGTCTGCATTTTCTGGCACAGAGGAAATCTGTCTTTCCTGTATTCCAGCTAGATGCCAAGTTCTTTGAAGGAAGGGTCTTAAGTCCTAACACTCTTGGTATTCACCACTACACCTACCTAACTTGGTGCCATTAACAGACAATAAAGAGAAAGGATGATTGATTTAGAAGTGTATGCTGAAAAAATAAGTTAGGTTTGATTATGATGATGATGATGATAGTGATGATGTATGCTTATCACTTGTCAGGTACTATGATAAGTGCCTTAGAGGCAACATCTAATTGGTTCCTCTCAACAGCACTAACAGTACAGTTATAATCTCCATTTTATGGCAGGAAACTGAGACTAAAGATCTCATCATTGGAAGGAAGAACTCCAATATTTGTCTGATTTCAAAGCCTATACTCTTTGTTGTTGATTAAGCTATACTGGGATCTTAGATTAGAAAACAACTCTACAGATAATTTATCAGTCAAGTTCTTTGGAGTTAATATCTTCAGTTTGCTTTTGTTTCAAATTTATTTGTGTATTTTATTATATACATGGGGGGAAGGTAGGAATAGAAGATGAGGAGATTGTAAAAGCTGTACTCTCTGACTTGCAGGAACCAAGGTAAAGAAAATTGAATATAGACAATACAAGTATATATAAATATCCCCCAATACTTAGGAACCACTGTAAACATTTTGTATAAATAAAATAAAGTAGTAAAGTACTAACTGAAAAAAAGTTAGAGTTCCCTGGCCAAGATGGAGGCATAGGTAGAAACACTTTGCTTCCTCGCACAACCAAAAGAAGGATAACTGATCTGAAAACAAAACAAAACAAAACAAAAAAAACAGAACTACCAGAAAATCAAACTGCATGGAAGTCTGACAACCAAAGAGTTAAAGAAAAACCATCCTGACTGGTAGGAGGGGTGGAGACTGGAAGCCAGGGCAAAGAGGATGCTCTGCAAGGCAGTAGCTGGCAGACAGGATTTCCCACATTCATGAGCAGATAAGCTGGGAGAAACAACTGTGGGAGCGAGACAAAGTGTGCAACCCAAGGTTCCAGCACAGGGAAATACAGCCTTAAAAACTCTGGTTGTAAAAACCTGTGGGGGTTGTGACAGCAGGAGAAACCCCCCAGTCTCACAGGAGAGTGCACTGGAGAGGCCCATGGGATCCTAAAACGTACACAACCCCACCCACCTGGGAATCAGCACCCAAAAGAGCACAATCTGTTTGTGAGAAATGAGGAAGGTGACAGAAAGTGGGGCGAGAGCCAGGTAAGCGAGCAAGTGGCATTTTTTCCTTCTTGGACCCATCCCCCACATGCAGTGACACAACGCAGCAAAGAGGGTTACCACACTCTGATGAATACCTAAGGCTCTGCACCTTACAATGTAATGAACACACTGAGACAAAGAAATATGACCCAAATGAAAGGACAGATCAAAGGTTCAGGAAAAGAACTAAGTGACTAGGAGATAGACAACCTATCAGATGCAGAGTTCAAAACAATGGTAATCAGGATGCTCACAGAAATGACTGAGTTCAGTCACAAAACAAAGGAAGAAATGAAGGCTACACAAAGTGAAATAAAGGAAAATATACAGGGAACCAAGAGTGAAGGGATGGAAACCAGGACTCAAATCAATGATTTGGAACAAAAGGAAGAAATAAACATCCAACCAGAACAGAATAGAGAAGCAAGAGTTCAGAAAAATGAGAGGCTGAGGAACCTCCAGGACAACTTTAAATGTTCCAACATCCAAATAATAGGGATGCCAGAAGGAGAAGAGGAAGAGCAAGAAATTGAAAATTTATATGAACAAATAATGAAGGAAAACTTCCCGAATCTGGTGAAGAAACCAGACATGCAAGTCCAGGATGCTCAGAGAATCCCAAAGGAGTTGGATCCAATAAGAAACACACCAAGACATATCATAATTAAGTTAGCCAAGATTAAAGATGAGGAGAGAATCTTAAAAGCAGCAAGAGGAAAGGATAGAGTTATCTACAAAGGAGTTCCCACAAAACTATCAGCTGATTTCTCAAAAGAAAACTTACAGGCAAGAAGGGGCTGGAAAGAAATATTTGAAGTCATGAAAGGCAATGACCTACACCCAAGATTACTCTATTCAACAAAGCTATCATTTAGAATGGAAGGACAGATAAAGTGCTTCCCAGATAAGGTCAAGTTAAAGGAGTTCATTATTACCAAGCCCTTATTATATGAAATGTTAAAGGACTTATCTAAGAAAATGAAGATAAAAAACTTTGAACAGTAAAATGACAACAAACTCACAACTATTAACAACTGAACCTACAAAAAACAAAAACAAAAACTAAGCAAACAACTAGAACAGGAACAGAATCACAGACATGGAAATCACATGGAGGGTTATCAGTGGGGAGGGGGAGAATGCGAAAAAAAGATACAGGGAATAAGAAGCATGAAAGGTAGGCAGAAAATAGACAGCGGAGTTTAAGAATAGTATAGGAAATGGAGAAGCCAAATAACTTATATGTACAACCCATAGACATGAAATAAAGGTCGGGGGGGGTGGGGATGCTGGAGGGTGAGAGAGTGCAGGGTGGAGGGGGATAAAAAGGAGAAAACATTGGGACAATTGTAATAGCACAAACAATAAAATATACTTAAAGAAGAAAAAGAAAAAAGTTAGAATATGCAGCTGTCATTAACTTGAAATTCAAGTTAAGAAGAGGAAAAGATTTTGAAGTTATACCTAGAAATTGAATCATAAGAAAAGGGAATTGAGATGAGAACTCGTTAAGAAATAATGAGGGCAACTCATTTGAGAAAAATCGTCAAGCGGCTAGCTGATGCCTGGACTTGACAATGGCATGAAGAGCATTCTGGACTTGGAGAAATTAAGGCAGCTCATAAGAGAAAGTGGACTGAAAGGATAACTGAGCTTCATATGCATGCAGTTTGTTTTTAAGTATTTTGTTGGAAGCTGGGGTTAATGAGATCACAGAGTATTAAAATTTGATTCTGGTTAAAGCATCCTTATATACTAAGCTTAATGAAGAATGGCTAATTAACATCTTTTGAATAGAAGAAAAAATGGAATATACATCAGGATTGTCCTTTCAAGGCAAAAACAAACGCAAAATCAAGTTTGGGTAAATGGAATCAGAGTGCTTATTCAGACTTCACTATACCAATCCCAGTGCTCTTCTTTAGATACAGATAACCTTCCAATCATCCTTGATTCATTCGTGACACAGGGGAAGCGAAGATTTCATTCTTACTGGGATCGGGGCAAAATCCCCACTTCTCGTCTCTTTCATAGCGGCTTGTTGTGGCGCACCACAGTAAATTGTCTTCCCGCCCTTCCCGGGTACATTCATGGTGCCACTGGTGGTTATACTGGAAGGGGAACATGCATGGCGTCCCGTGGCTGTTCCCTTTCAGTGTATACAGATCTAGGGGAAGAAACGGACAAAGTCAAATAAATATTATGCCAGCTTGACTTTAATGACAGAAAACCTATAATGGGCGAAGCTCTTGCTGTACCACAGGGAACCCTCAGGACCTCACTGTCTAGAGAATGTTAGCGTGCAAAGCTGTGTGCTGGGTTCACAGGATGTGCTCACAGATGGCGTGTTTATATATTTATCTGTTTGTTTATTTACTATGGTGCAGTGGTACAGTAGCATACACAGATGTGAAAGGGTGAGAAGGAAAATTTAATGGAGGTTTTACTTTAAAATATCACCTATACCAGTAATCAGTACCTGAACATCAAGAGCTTCATAGGCCTTTATTAATTTATTCATCCCACAGATATTTATTGAGCATTTAATGTGGGGAGCACTGAGGATATAACAACGGACAAACTGGCAAAAGTTCCCCTTCAAAAGGAGCTTCTCTTCTAGTGAGGTGAGACAAAAATAAAACAAATGCACAAGTAAACATAATTTCAGGAAGTGATGAGTACCATGATGAAAAACAAAACAGAGTAGGAAGACAGAATGAGTGTGAGTGTGTGTGTGTGTGTGTGTGTGTGAGTGTGTGAGAGTGAAGGGGTCTTATTTTGGATCGGGTGGGTAGAGAAGGCTGCTCTGAATAAGAACTGGGTGAAGTGAGGGAGCGAGTATTTGGAAAAGGGTCGTCTGGATGAAGGAAGAGCAAATACGAAGAACTTGCAACAAGATGTGTGTGGGATGAATGAAGAAGAGCATGGGGGGAACAATGGGAAGAGGAGTCAGGGAAGTTCAGTGTCAGCTCACAGAGGCCTGCTTGCCACATTATGGACTTTGGTCTTTCTTCTGAGCATTGTGGGAAGTCACTAGTGGGTTTTGGATGAGAAATTCACATGATCACATTCCCATTTTTAAAGCCTCACGGGGGTGCAATGTGGCAAACAGGACCCACGCAGGGAGGGGGCAAAAAGGGAGGATGAGCTGGGAGGCCTCTACAGTTGTTTTAGAGAGACATGAAAGTGCCCAGGTGGCCTGCTGGCTGCTTTCTCCATTATCATTGGCCTTAAGTGGGAAATAACAAGTTTCCATGACTCAACTGGGGCTTTCTGTGGTGACAGAGATCAGGGCCACCCTCCATCGATAGGTCTTAGGGGAAAGGGCTGGCTGTGGAGACACCCACCCCTTCCGCACAATCAGCAGGGGCTAGACTGAACTCACTGGCATCACCAGCCCTAGAGGTTAAGGTTGTTTAAGAACCATTGGAATTTCAGGACACATCCTCTTGTTTCAGTTCTTGCCTTCTACTCACCTTCCCCTGCATGCATTATGAGTGTGAGTATGTAGCTAAAATGTTAATATAAAGCAAACTGTCTGTCATATTCTCCTTGAAACTGTAGGTTATTTGGAGAGCTGGTTTGCAGCACTTGCTTCATTGTAGTGAGTCCTAAGAATAGCCTGCTTTAGCTCCATCAATTTATTCATTTCTTGTAGGTACAGGATAAAGTCCTGCCTTGGATCTTAGGAATTCCTTGCTCTGCTTCCTAGGAATGGTGTAGTTCTTAGAAAGATATGTTCTAACTCTACCGAGCACCATGAAGGCAGGGACCACATCTGTCTTGCTGGCCTTTGTAAAGCAAATGCCTGGCCCTCTGCCTGAGAAACAATCAGTGCTCAATAACTGTGTACTAGATGAAGAGATGGATAAAAGAATGAAGAGCACCACCAAAAAACCCCGAGAAACAGGTCTGGGGTATCATAATTTAACTATGCTGCCTCTCTTCTTTTCTTTCTTTTTTTTTTTTTTACTGTTTACAAATGCCAAATATTACATAACTGTGAAAAATAAAAGCCTCCCCCTTACAAAAACAAACAAACAAACAAACATGCTTTTCTATTCCCTTGCACACACCAAATAACACCTGACAACAGTCTATCTTGTAATGTGACCATTGGGTGGATGCCAGCAGGGCTTTGGAGGCACCAAGGTGCCCTGCACACACTCCCTCCCCGGGGACAGAGTGTCTGCAGCCAGAGAAACAGTGGCCGGAGAGGCTCTCAAATTTGTCTTGCTACGTCGTTACTTCAAAGATCGTTTCCTTCCACCTCCATTTTCTCATTTCTTCTCCTCTTCCTATACTTTCTCCTCTTTCCATTGATTCCCAAAGTTAAGTGTTTTCTCCTCTGGTACCTCAGAACTTCTACTTCTTTAGGAGAATTCAGCAAGTCCAGTCCAAAACTCTAGTCATTCTTTTGCAATAAGTGATTAAGCAACTAAAATATACTTAGCAGAAGTTCCTTGAGGGTCCGGGTGCTGTGTACATCTTTCATATAATATATTTTACAAATCTTTTTTATGGCAAACTTTCTAAATATATCATTTCATTAGTACTTCAGTTAATTTTTTTTTTACCTTTGTGCAGATATTCACAAATGCCTCCACCGCCTGACATGTAGGAAATCCACTTATGAAGATATTTCCAGGAGGCCACCAGCACATTGTTCTTCACCTGCACCATGTACTGCAGCGGGCCGGCGATCATCTTCCTGTTACAGCGCCACCTCAAGGAAACGTGGGTGGAATCACACTCATATATGCTTAATGGCTGCTCTGGATCAGATAAATTCAGACCCAGGCAACCGCTGCCTCCAATGTTAAAGAGGCGATGGTTTGAAACCCATTTCCACATCATGTACTTATTGGGTGGTTTGCAGTTCTCCAGGGTCAGTACAGATTTGCCTGCTTGAATGCATTTCTTGATGCTCTCACTTTGGATCACAAATATTCCTTTATCTGAAACAGCAAAATAAAAGATATGGTATGGGATTTTCATACATAATTTTCTAGTGTCACGAGCATCCCAGTGTGCATGTGTTAAGTTATGATATGTCACAATCAGCAGCCATTTTGAACAGATCTGAAGTTGATGAGCAGGGTCCACCAGGAACGTTTGTTTGCTCAAAACAGAGAAGTTTCTTGGGAAGCAAAAATGGGCTCATTGAAGCTAATGGGAGACCTCTGATCTAAGACCTCCATGGCCCAGCAGTAACAAAGGCTACCTGTCAATCCACTGAGGAATTTTACTGATGGTTAAGGAGCTCTCTACAACTGGATAGAAAGCAGGCATTGGGAATAACACTCGGGGCTAGAGAAGAAAGACACTGGGTACCCAGAGGCATAATGACATTTGGCTTTCTCCAGGTAAATGCCTGAATATTAGGAACATGGCAGCTGGATCAAGAGCCACCAACACAGAAATTTCTACCATTAAATTTCTGTAGAAAACCCAAAGGATAGACATGAAGTACGCTTTGTATCTTGATACAAGATGTCATACAGATGAGAAAAAAAAATACTTCTCCACATTTGCTTTTTGTGTTAGACCCATCAGCAGTTGAAAAGTGGGGACCTTTGATATGGAAGTACCCTCTTTGTTGGAGCGGCCTTGTTGGGTGGGACCAGCAGGAGCAGACAGATGCCCAGGACCCTAGCTGAGGCCCCACACTTAGATACGTGAGAGGGGTAAGAGTGCCATGATGGCAGCAAAAACACATAGGCTACACAGACAAGTGGAAAAAGCAAGCGTTTTGTAATAGAGCCTTGAGCTTCCAACTTCCTGGAGCAGAAAAAGATATTTGGGTGAATTTCCTCTGGAAAAGCTGGCAGGGCACAGCCAGGGAATATGTGTTAATTATGTGCCTGCTACACGATTCCACCTCAAGTCACTGGCTTGGAAGACACCTATTATACAACAATCATGAACATGTTCTCTCAAAGCATGGACTGTCCTGAACTCATTGATTAAATATGCTGGCAGCAGCTGCCTAGGCCCTGGTACTGAGCCCAGAATGTCTGGTCAGGTCCAAGAGCTCGTTTGTTCTCCCGTTAGTTAGGTTTTCCTCTCATATTTTACTTCCTGTCCAATCTTCAGATCTCTGAAGGAACATTATCAGGTTCCCTTAAAATAGCTGCAGTTTAGGGAAAGTTGTGTCATATAGCAGGGGTATAGAAGGGACAGGCAAAGGCCTTCTAGAGATTTGAAACAATGCAGAATGAGCTCCTTACATATCAGTGCATGGGAATAATTTTTTTTGGGTACAAGTTCTTTTGGCTTTTCCAAAGTTACTGAGGCCAAGAGAAGCTGATTTACAATAACAAAAATCACAACGCATTGTTAAAAAAGATTGTCAATGTATAAATGAAAGTTATACTTCATTTAATAGTTGATAATCTTATTTACAAACATATACTTGAGGAATTGAATTAGTTGTTAAAAAATTGCTTAGTCACCAGACATTAGAGCAAAAGAGAAGAGTGTGTAGTGCAGTGTGGGGAGAGAATGAATGGTTTTAGGGAGATTTCATTTAGATCAGGAAATTTGTTTTCCTAATGAAACCCATGTCTGTATGTTATTAGTAATAGTCCTTTAAGACCAAATCTACCTCTCTCCAATGTGATGTGAATTCTGATAATTAACCTTCTCTGCAACTTTCCTTTTCACCTTTTCTTACCTAGCTAGAAGGCTCACCTTAATTTCTCCTGTAATCTACTAATTACTTTCTGGCTACCTCAGAGTTCTATTAATTTTTTACTAAAGAATAGTTATTTTATTACAATTGTCCTGCAACTAACTGGTTGGACTTCAGCCCTCTGGGCTTCAGTTTATGGATTATACCTAAGGTAGGTGGCTAGACCACTTTACTAGTGATTAAGAACTCTGGAAATAGGCAGACCTGCTATAGACTAGTCTTGTAACTTTAGGCAAATTTTCTTTTTTTTAAAGATTATTTATTTATTTTTTTTTAGACAGAGGGGAAGGGAGGGAGAAAGAGAGAGAGAAACATCAATGTGTGGTTGCCTCTCACGTGGCCCCCACTGGGGGCCAGGCCCGCAACCCAGGCATGTGCCCCAACTGGGAATTGAACCGGCAGCCCTTTGGTTCACAGCCTGCGCTCAATCCACTGAGCTACACCAGCCAGGACTGGGCAAATTTCTTGATCTCTGTGAGCCTCACCTTTCCTCTGTGAACTAGAAATATGTGTAATACTGGTCTAATAAAGTGTTAAGAGTATTCCATTAAAAGCTACATGCAAAAGAATAAAAATAGACTACTATTTGTCCCTATACAAAAAAATTAACTCACACTAGATCGAAGACCTAAATATAAGACCTGAAACAATATATTACATAAAAGAAAACATAGATATTAAACTTATGGACCTTGGTCTTTGAGAGGATGTTATGAATTTAACCCCAAATGCAGGGGAAGTAAAGACAAAAATAAATGAGTGGGACAATATCAAAATGAAAAGCTTCTGCACAGCAAAAGAAACTGCCAACAAAACAAAAAAGCAATCGACCAAATACAAGAAGATATTTGCAAACAACAGCTCTGACATGTAGCTAATATCCAAAATATAGAAAGAACTCATCATACAACTCAACACCAAACAATCCAATTAAAAAATGGAGAGAGGACCTAAACAGACACTTCTCCCAAGAAGATATACTGATAGCCAACAAATACATGTAAAAATGCTCAACTTCACTACTATTAAGGAAATGCAAATGAAAACTACAATGAGATACCACCTCACACCTGTTAGAGGCTATTATCAACAAGATGGGTAATAACAAGTGTAGGACAGGTTGTGGAGAAAAAGGAAGCCTCATTCCCTGCTGTTGGAAATGTAAACTGCTACAGCCACTATGGAAAACATTATGGAGGTTTCTCAAAAAAAAAATTAAGAATAAAGCTACCATATGACCCAGAAGTCCCTCTTCTGGGCATCTATCCAGAAAATTTGAAAACATTTATTCACAAAGGTATATGCACCACTATGTTTATTGTAGTATTGCTTGTGGAAGCCGAGGCATGGAAACACCAATGTGTCTTTTGATAGATGACTGGATAAAGAAGATGTGGTACATATATACAATGGAATACTACTCAGCCATAAGTAGATGATCTACTGCCACTTGCAACATTGGATGAATCTTGAGATTATTATGCTAAGCAAAGTAAGTCAGATGCAAAATGTTAAGAACCATATGATATCACTCATATGTGGGATATAAAACTGAAAGCAACAAGTGAGCTAACAAGAAAAACGAACAAAAACTCATAGACACAGACAACAGCATGGTGGTTACCAGAGGGAAGGGGGTTGGGAGATAACTAAAGGGAAAACTCGTCAAATACATGGTGATGGGAGGAGATTTGGCTTTGGATGGTGGGCACACAATGCAATATACAGGGGACGTATCATAGAGCCCTACACTTGAAACCTATATAATTTTGTTAACAATGTCATACCCAATACATTTTATTTAAAGGAAAAAGAGTATTCCATTAAATAATCCATGTGAAGCACACCACACACTACCTCGACATGGGAAGACCTCAGTAAATGCCAGTTGTTATTGTTGTTATCCCTCTGGCTTCCTGATTCTTGGTCTGTAGATCCAGCTACAGATTTGGTTGATCACTCTAGAGTGCTAATCTGAGCATCCCACAAAGAACTCTCTTCTTCCATCATCACAACGAAAGCTCAGTTTTACTTTAGCTTCTGCCGCATACAGTGTGTGCAGATTTACTAGTTTTAAACAGTCATTAAACACCATGACATCACCTTTCAGGGAGAAGACAATACTCTTCAAACAACCAGGTAACAAAATTCTTGCCTTGTCTGTTCAAATATAGGTGCAACTCTGAATTAAGATTCTTTGTTTGTTCATCTCTTACACTGTTTATAAATTCTATATTGCTGCTCTTCCATAGGAAAGAGAGAACATGATGTCAACAAGTAGTGTATGGATGGGTGTGGTCTGTGAGTAAGTGGACATGGAAATTACATATCACTAAAATTGGGAGTGAATAGTATTTTTAAACATCCAACTTATGAAGTGTTAAGAGAAAAGGAGGGATTGAATCAGAACTTCTGTAGTCACTCCAGTGATTGGAAAACTATCTTTCCAAAGCAGAAGATATTAGACAAACTTAATCCCATGCTGCACGGTTCTGCGCTGCTCTTACCCTTCCATGCCCAGCTGCCTGTAGAATGTAATTTTGGAAAAGTTCTTCAGAATGTGTCAAAACGCGTAACTCTGGCTTAACAATAACAATAAACCTGTCATTTTCAAAAGAATACTATGTCATGCCAAGCTACAAATGACCCAAGCCCACTTCCCATTAAGCTATAACAGAATCTAGTCCTAGCAGCATTACTCTCCATAAATTCACTGAAGAGAAAACAATAGTTTTCAAATGGACTATGAAGAGACCAATATAGGTATCAATACTCTGATTATTATTATATGCATGTATGGCTTGTCTGTAACAAAAAATAATGTGAAAATAAACCACCATCCTTAGTGTCTGTAGCCAGACTTCAAAAAGGATGAAAATCAAATATGGGAGGAATCAAGATTGATTACTTATGTCAAAGACATCAGTTCTGCTTGAACAGTGATTAAGTGATTAATGAAGTACTGTCAGAATTACTAAATCTCTTCTCAGTAAAATGTTATTATACTTCCCTTCATGATTATAAGTTTAGGGGGAGAAAAAGGATTAACTTACTGGAAGTGACTTATAAACTAAATTTCATCTTTTTTTTAACAAAATAAAATCTATGGAAGACAGTGGTTCTGCTTTCTACTTCTGAGATCTTTTTAGGAAGCGATCATTTTAGACTCACCTTTTGTCCCCACCGGATAAGATGTGCTTTTTTAAAGACTGGCAAGAGAATGTGTCCTTGATCAAGTGTGGGACTTAAGTTTAGGGTAGTCCTTTCATGACCACATGTAGACTATTACTTCATTTGTTCATTCATTCATTCATTCATTCATTCTTTCAACAAGCATTTATTGGGTGCTGGATATGTGGTAGGCATTGTGTAGAGTGCTAGAGATGTAGAGAAATTATTTGCCATAATATCTGTACCTTAAAACTGTATCTATTTGTATAACTGTCTAACCACTATATTGAAAATCAATTGTAACTGAAAAATAAAAATAAATAAAGCCTCAAAATTCCAATCTCTTCTCCTTTCACTAAACATCGACTACAGCTCAGGCGAATGTGCTTAAAATAAATGAAAACAGCCCTGGCTGGTGTGGCTTGGTTGGTTGAGCATTGGCCTTTAAACAGAAGGGTCGCTGGTTTGATTATTGGTCGGGGCACATGTCTGAGTTGTGGGCAGGTTCCCCCTTTGGGGATATACAAGCGGCAACCAGTAGATATTTCTCTCACACATATTGATGTTTCTCTCCGTTTTCCTTCCTCCCCTCTCTCCAAAAATAAAATACTACAAAAAATGAAAACATACAGGAAATAAAAACACTGTATCTATTCATTCTGGAATCATGGGAATGCTCCTAGTTAATGAAATAAAGGGGGCTCCATCTTTTTAAAAAATTATAATTGCACTTAAAAGAAACTCTTTAAAACAAGTGACTTAACAAAAGGAAAAGAAAATAGATTAAAACTTAAGACACCTGACTGGATTTTTAAGAGACGTCATGTGTGAGGCGGACGTGACTCCCGGGTGTCATCAGGCCCTTCCGAGTGGAGGGCGTGTGTGCACACATACTTGACTGGGGAAGACACGGCAGAACAGTGCTGGAAGGAATGTGGGGAGAAGACTAACTCTACCCATACATGCGGAACCATGAACTTCAGACCTAGATGAGTCTGTAAAGCTCATTTAATTGAATCATTCCTTTACATTTTTCCCCAAATCTGTTTTGTCTTAGAAGTCTTATATACTCGGTGAGGACCATATAGGCCTGGCCTAGCTTTAATTACATCCATTCATTAGTAACTCAGAAGAAGACAATGAATGGCTGGTGCTCATTGCAATTTAGGGTAAGAGATTGAAATTTCAAGCAAATATTTATTGAGTGCCTAGTATAGCATGTGTTAGGAACCCTGCAGATAAAAGGGTATATATGTCATAGTGTTTGCTCTCAAAGAATGTATCTTCTCCCTGGGTGTATTTCACCAAATGTACAGAAAGAACTGTAACTTAAAGGCAAAGTATATTTTGACATAAGAGGTGTAAGCACAATGAGGTAGAAGTCAGGGGTAGAAGGAATCAGTTTGACTTAGAAGTCAAAGAAATTACTCTCTCACATGCATACATACATACACATTCTCATTCAACAAACATTATTCATTAGGGAGCTAATATTTGTCACGCATTCAAGTACATTGGTGAACTAGACTACCATGGATACGTGTCCTCATCACAGAGTCCAGACGAGTGGAAGAGGTCTGTGGGTGGAGAGGTGACAAGTCAGGCAAGGGGGCATTCTGGACAGAACAAATGCCACCACAGCTCAGAGGGGATGAGAATAATTAGCTGCAGGGGTTAAGAGTCTAGCTACATATAAGACTTCGGTAGCCATAGACTACAAAATTGGAAAGAGGTGGTTTGGAGTAATTTTATAAAGAAGTTGAATTTTATGCAGAAATTTGTATGTTACTCTTCATATGAAAGGGAGCTTTTTGAAAATGAGGAGGCATGACTGGGGCTGTGGTATGAAATTCACCCCACAATCGGGCTGGTGAATCATTCAACAAAACATTTATTGAGCACCTACTATGTGCCTGACACGGTTTTAGAGAGCTGAGAATATAGACATAAGGGTAAATGTCCAAGTTCTTGCCCCAGGGGAGTTCTCATTTAGGTGAGACGAGACAGCCCATGAGAGGAAATGGAGAGCATCCTGGGGACTATTGCTATGATCCAGCACGGAAGATGGAAGGTACCGACCCAACTGGCGGTGAAAGGAAGAGAGGGAGTGACTGGATTCCAGCCACCAGACAGAGAATTCAAAGGGGGAAGAAATGACAGGATTTGGTAAAGGATGGAATGTGAGGATTCTGGAAAAGTAGCTACAATGACTTGTTTTCTGGCTTCAGGTATTCGATTGGCTGCCAGTTCCTAGGATACCCCGAGTTTGGAGTCTAAAGCCTGGGGCTGCTATTGCAGCTAAATCTATCTGTTTGAACAGTGCCCGTGGGGTCTCAGGCATGGTTTCTCTTGACACCCTCCCACTTCACTTTCAGCATCCCTCTGACACCTGCACCTGCCTTGTGGAGTCTTCTTCTGCTTTCAATAGCTTTTCTCTTAGAACTGCCTGAAAATTTCAAGTGTTAAGTAAATAAGCTATGGTTTGAAGTATTAAGCCTTGGTGAGGTTTCTGTACATTTAACAAAAAACACTTGAAACAAACAAAAGAATAATTCCTAAAGAAATACTCTTTTTTAATGGTGGATTTTAGGCAGGCAAAGGGCTTTCTAGTATTCGATAAATTACACTATGACAATGGCGATGTAACCTAATACACACAGAGAGTCAGAATCTGTGCTGCTCCAAGTTAAGGAAACTGAAAGGAAAAGTTCAAATGCACGGTTCACATCAAGTGCAATGCTTAAGACAAGCTATTAGGAAGCCACAGCTTGCCGACTGCAAATCCAGTTTCAATCTCCTAGCCCATTCCCCTGGGTTTAAACCTCTTCTACTCCATCCAGGCACACAGCTGGTGCTGGGCTCATGCACTTCCTGCCCTGTATCATGTCTCGAATCTGCCCAGTTGCTTGTTGTTCTAACAGTAGTTTGTTCAGTTTCGGAACGGAAGGGGTCCAATCTGTAACCAATCTAAAGGTGAGCAGCTTCTCTCTTGAGATGTACTGACCTTTTTCAGCCACACAAATTTGGGTTTGTGCCCTCCAGAAAACAAAGGCTTCAGATCTGATTGTGTTCCTTAGATTACTCTTAGCAGGAAGGGATGTTGTAATTGGTCAAATCAATTCCTGTTCTTGGCTGAATGATGCGGAAAATCTGGATTCTTAACATGACTTTCCAAACCAATAAGCAAGGAATTTCTGGTGCTTGCAGCATGCACATTGTACTTGAAAGAACAAAGTGAAAAGTGTGCCTGCCCTTCCTGGTCCTCTCTGGAGATTTGCATTTATCCCAGATCCTCTGAGATTTGGTGATTGTCTTTTAACAAGCTGGTGGCTCCTAACAAAGCTTGTGGGTTTCTATCAATTGCCTTCGATTAATCAACTAAAAAGTTCAGTACATTTTAAAACATCTTGACTTGCTTCAGAACTTCCATCTCTTCCCCTGCCCTACCATTGTCCTTCAGTTTGAGCCTTCTTTATTCTCCTATAGCTTCCGAACTGGATAATCATCACCTCCACAGGCCCGTGGACCCCTCTGGCTAAATCTTTTTATGTGTTCTTTTCCCTTGCTCTCTAATCTCCCCAAATTGTTGCTTCAAGTTCCACGAGGCCTATAGTACTCTGGCTCACAGGTGGGGGGAAAAGTGAAACCCAACTTAATCAGCACCGTCAGGCTCCGTTTTGTGAGGTTTCAAATTGCCTGTTACCAACCCCTGTGTGAAGTGGATTAACCCTTTCAGACTGTTCTCCCGCCCTCTCCTGTCCCTCCACCATCTCACTTAGCAGCAGTGACCCTTGCAGAAAATCTTATTATCTCTTTACAAGTTGTTGCCTCTCTGTATCTTACCAATGAATTTTAAAGTCGAGTTGAAAACTCATTTCTTCCTTTTAGCTTTTAGGTTATTTCTCCATCATTTTTGTCTTTAACTCTAAAGTGTCTAGCAGACATTGCCAGTGTAAAAATCATTGACAGAGGCTCTATGATCATCTCACAGACTGTGTTGAAAATATACCATTTCAGTCACCAGGCAGCCTCGTTACAAAAAGCAAGTTATAGCAAGATGCCGTCAGACAGAGCACTGATACACCTCCCTCACAAATGACTGTGTGTTGAAGCCCCCATGGGGTACGATTCCAGGACTTGGTCATCAAAACAAACACAGAAAAGCACTCCACCACCAACAAAACCACGCTGGGAAAGATGTGACATCATTGAAAGCAAAGTGTTTACAGGAGCTCTCCATTTTAACTGCTTTGAGAATATACCCATTAAAAAAAAGAAAAGAAAAACCTTTACTTAAATGGGAGATAGACACTGAAATGAAAACAAAACCATCTTTTTTAATGGTAAATACATTGTTAGTCCCTGTATTCATTCCCAGGGCTGCCATAACAAAGTACCACTGACTGAGTGGCTTAAACAACAGAAATGATTGGCTCCCGGCTCTGGAGGTTACAAGTCAAGAACCAAGGTGCTGGTGGGGCTGGCTCCTTCCACAGCCAGTGAGGGAAGAGGCTGTTGTTCCAGACCTCCATCCCTGGCCCATAGATGGCTGTCTTCGCCCCATATTTCCTTATATCACCTACTCTCTCTGCATATTTCTGTATCCAAATGTCCCCTTCTTATGAGAACACCAGTCTTATTAAATTTGGGACTGCCCAAACGCAGTGATTAACCTTATTGTAACTTGATTACCTCTGTAAAGACCTTATCTCCAAATAAGGCTTCATTATGAGGTATTGAGGAGTAAGGACTTCGACATACAATTTTTGAGGGGGACACAATTCGACCCATACCTCTTCCCATGCTTCTTATTCAGGCTGGCTACCTATTTTACAGGGCCCAGAGTGAAATGAAAATTCAGGGCTCTGGCTGGGGCAGAGAAGTTGAGTCAATCTCCACTTCCCACTGGCCCATGAGTGATTGTAACTTTTATGCCAGAAAGAGCTGGGAACACATTCAGTACCTGGATTGGGGGTAGGTGATATGTTCCTACTAGGTCCTCACTGCACCTACAGAGGTGCTGCCAGCCCAGCAGAGACAGTCACTGCCTTGTTCTTCTTTTAGATGCCACTGGTCAGCCACTCCAAGACCCTGGGCCTCCGGTCCCCAACTCCAATGCAACCAGGTTGCCTCGTGGGTGGAGGATAAGAGTATGAAGCGGGAGGCTGAAAACTCAACCAAGAGGAACTGGGGAGGTGTTAAGAGGTGGGACTGAGCTTGAGGTGTGGCTTTAACCCCTGGCTCTTACTCCATTATCCCATGGGACTTCATGCCCAGTGCACAAATTCAAAGACAAAAACGTTTAAGAAGTCCAAGACCCCAAACCAACAGAGCGTTAAATCCCAAGTTCAAGGCCCTGTTCAGCATGGGTCCCTATGAGACTGCTGGGGTCACGTGCTGTGCCTATAAAGCCTGCCCTGTCCTTATTTGTACAAGGCTAACACAATAGGAAAGAGACTGTAGAAAATTGCTTTTAGGGTAGAGCTGCTTGAAGGTAAAGAGTAAGTGCCTTGGTTTCCTCATCTGCACAATGGGTTTAAAATTAGTGCTGGCCTTATCAGATCCTGATAATGATTACCTCAGTCCATAGGGCCACTTTATAAATGTTAATAAGAGAAGAGCAAATCGTTACTTTGAACATAGATAGATGCAAAATAGCCACAAAATAAGACAATGGTTGTAGTAAGATAATCACTTAGAATTTCCTGTTTATACTTTCATAATTGAAAAGGAAAGTTCTCAGACTTGTAGTTACAAAGATAGAACTGATGTTTGTTGCCAAAGGGGTGGGAACATGAGGGATAAGTGAAAAAGGTGAAGGGATTAAGAAGTACAAATTGGTAGTTACAGAGTAGTCACGGGGATGTAAAGTACTGCAAAGGGAATATAGTCAGTAATATTGTAATAACTCAGTACAGCACTAAGTGGGCACTTGAAATATCAGGAGGACCACTTTGTAAATTATATGCTCATCTAACCACTATGCTGTACACCTGAAACTAATACAAAATACAATTTAAAAAAGAAAAGGAAAGTTCTCAAGAGCAGAATGCCAAAAACCTGAAACAGTAAAAAAAATTATTAACATATTTCTTTGGAACTGTAGTAGTCTGGAAAGTATCATAAATTGAAAAGTCATGTGGATGCACATGAATGCAGAAACCTCTCGCTGTTTTGTTTAGCTGTTTCATTAGAACCCAACCTATAGAAATTGTATCACTATTCCTTTTTTTGAGTGGCTTTATAAAACATTCTTCTCTAAGTGACTTAATATAGTATTCATAAGGTGTTGTTTTGTTTGTCTTATGAACTGTAATATTTTTCACTTTGATCAATTAAAAATATAATTAATATTCCTAGGTTTCTATCAGAAAATCTCAAAGCCCTTTAAGGATCATTTCTAAAAGAAAATGGTGGCAAAGTCTACAGATATCTCAACTATATTATTTTGATGGTTCATATGAGGATTCATCACATAGAAATGAGTTCAAAAGAAGCAAAACAAAGGAATCATTTTTTCAGAAAACCTGATCTAAATAAGCAAATTAGGTCAGGGAAGGGGAGCTGAGGGGATAACTGAGCTGTATGTGTGGCTCAGCCCTTCTGGTCACTGGCTTGCAATCCCCACTGTGTGGTATCAGTTACTGCGACAACCAACAATAGGAAAAGAGGTTATGAGCTTAATGAGAAAGAGTGAAAGGAACCAGAAAAACTGGAAGCCCATCCTGACTCTCAGAAGCTCAGAGGAAAGGAGCTATTCAAAGAAGCTGAGATGACAACTGTAAGAAGTGGAAGAGATTCTGAGAAATGACCAACAGAGATGGGAGAAATAGCGTCAGATGGCTGGAGTGATTTGCTGCCAGGAAGGGCAGTTAAACCAGTATCTGATATGCTTTTACTTAAATCCCAAATCTCCAGAGTTTACGAATGACCGAGAAAAAATTTAAAAGCCACAAATAGCTTTGTACATTTCTGCTTATTAAATATTCACTCCTACATGTGGGAAGTACTGGTTTCGAAAAGGAGAAGTTGCAGAAAGAGGCTTACCTCCTGTTCCTCTTCCCACAAAATTAAATTACCGGCTCCCATCAAACAGCAGGATACAGAATGAACTATAAATGAACTATTTAATGGAGTCACAAGGCTATTCAGGGGTTCAAATCCCCACCCTCAAGTTCCTGTAGGCTCAAGTTACTTAACCCTCCTTGATTTAGATATTAATATAGTACCTACCTGATTTGGTGAGGACTCAGTGTGTTAATGTGTGTAAAGAGGCACAGAGTAACCACCCCCCAAACATTAGATACTATTGGGAACAGTTGAGACCCCTCTCAACTGTAGCTTTTTACCTTTGTATTACGAATGGAACCTATGAGGAAGATGTCAAGATCATGACTTCTCCCCACTGCTGCTCCTAGTGGTGGCTCCATCACCCTCCTTCAGAAACCTCTCTCAGGTGGCACCTTGTTTTTCCTTCTTCGACACCGGGGCACACCACCCTGAACCCCTTCCTCACATTCACTATGGGATACCAGCAAATTCTCCATTGTCCTCCCCACTCCAAACAAAGCCTTTAACTTGCAACACAGATGACCCAACACTCTGACCCGGTGTTTTCTCCACTGCACGTTGTGGCCAATTTAATGGGTCATGAGGTCAATCTAATGACAAGCATTACAAAACAAAGTAGAATGTAACAGAGTAGAAAAGTAGCAGCACACCATATTAAGCAAGGATTATTTTTTGATGAAACTTTGTTCAGACATGCATGTCTGCACTGTCCTGCATGCCAGGTTCCTCAGCCTCCTCTGCTCCAAGGACCCTCCTTCACCTGTTCTCCACTTTGGTGACCACTCTGACAGCCACACCTTGGCTGTGGTCGCTGCTGAGCACGGATCCCCCCAAAGTTCATTTCTATTGCATTCAATATAATCTAACCCACCCCTCCAATTCTGCCATCCCTCCCATCTACTTTCACTAAATCTATTATTTTTTATTTTCTTCCTCTTTACCTCTTATTTCTGAACCCAAACTTTCTGCTCCTCAGTATTTCTACTAGGACTGACTTTTTTGTCATCAGCATCTGTCTTCATGCACAAGAACTTTAACCTTCTAGATGGTCTCTTTGCTGCCCTTCAGAATTACCCTTTTCAAGTCCCAAACTGACCATGGCATTCCTAAACATAAAAGTGTGATCTGGTTTCCCTTTGGTCAAGCTCACAAGACCCTTCTCAGCAGTACCCAATTCACCCAATCAGATTTTGTTTCCCCTATGAGTATAGTGCCTCTACCCAAAGTGTTCATTCCTCATGTTCCACATGATTCCAAATACAGACATGTCACAGAGTCTTGTCCTGCCATGACCCTATTCTGGGGGTCTGTTCGTCCACAGGACCTGATGGGGCAGCATCTCTGTGTGCATCTTACACCCCTAAAGTCCCTGATTCCAGCACAGAGCACAGGGACTAGCCAGACTGCTGTGACTTGTGTGGCCAGATTCCTCTCCTAGAAAATTAAGGAACTCTTCCAAGGATGCTGTGAGAGCAACACATGAAAGACCCTGCGAGTTGAAGCAGAAGAAACCAGTCCACAAAAAGACACCCAAACAGGGACCACCAAGCAGCCCCTGAGAGAGAGAAAGTAATTGCTTCATTCCAGTGGCTTGCTCTTGCTTCCTGGGAGGCCTAGATGCACAGGAGAATCTGTCTTTGGGTCCCTTGAGATCCTGGTACCCTTATATCTAGCCCCACAGTTGCCTGAGTGACCTTCAGGGCCCACATTCTTCCATCCAAAACAGTCCAGACTAGAACTTTCAGCCCATTGAACTACTGTTGCCCAACACGTGATTCTGTACCTTTGCACATACTCTCTGCTTTCCTGGGAATGTTCTAGGTCCCTTTTCCCATGTGGCAACTACCTACTTACCCCTCAGGAAAACAAATGCCCTATTGTTAGTCCTCAGCCCCTCAGGCCTGTCCCTCCTCTGCATCCCTTTCCCCAGTCCCTCAGGCCAGTTTCTCCTCCACATCTCTTCATTCCTTATTATCATAACACCTACTGTATTGTTTTGAAATTGTTTGTGTTTCAGAATCTGGGTCTAGATGCTCAGCTTCTTGGGAACAGTACCCTATTCTGCTCATAGGTTTGTCTCCCCAGTCTGCAGGTGAGTAGATGATTCTTCTGGTTCCCTACCCTTATCACCAATCCTGGAGGTCCCTCACCTGGTACAGTTCTCATTCACTCTCGCTGACTTTCTGTGTCTCCTGGCCTGACAGAGCTCAGTGCAGTCTAGTGCCCCAGGAGGGGCCCTCCATCAATGACGGGGATAGAGGGTGGATGGGGGGATGAATGTCTGTGCTTCCTGCCCCTCAGTGGGTCCCTCAGAAGGACCTCTGTGAAATAGAACCCCAGTTGCCTGTATGGCTTTCTTCTATCTCTTCCCTGTCTCATTTCCTCATTCCTTTATCATGCCTTCTAGAATCACCTCCCAAATAAATTACACATCTAAAAAAATACACATCTCAGAAACTGCTTTTGGGTGAACCTAAACCAAGATGGAGAAGAAGCACATAAAGCCTGGCAGACAGTGAATGAACAACTGAGGCCTCCAGCCCCTTGTCACTCTTCCCATTAGCACAGAATGTCAAGAGACACCCCTACCCTCTCCACCCAGGTCACTCTCTTCTCTCCAGATAGGACCCCACGGTCAAGCACTTGGACCTCAAGCTCATCAGCCCTTCACTTTCCTGGGTCACTGGTCATCCAGAAGAACCCACCCTGACCATCCCCAACAACTGACATAGCCATGCGCTCCCTCCGCTCTGGCCTCCAGGAAGCTGAATGCTACAGAGGGAACTCTCCTCTGTAGGATGGGGCCATTTCACGTATGTAATTTTCAGCCCTCTATGTAGCATCAAAATCCTTGCCCCCTCCCCCAATTCATTTCCTTTACAACCTCCACAGAGACTATGCCTGCTTTTCCCCAGAATGCCTACTTCCTTCTTCATTGTCTCACTGCCCTCCCAGTATCTGGGGTACTTGAGTAACTGAAGTTATCCAGTTTTAGCCCTTGTTAGAAGAAAGGATCTGACCCCAGAACCATAGTGAGGACCCTTGGTATAGCCAATTAGGGATAGGAAGGCCGACTGCAGACCTGTGTAGGCTGCTGTGCTCAGGGCAGCAAACAATTTTTACAAGCTGTCAACCTGTCAAAACGGTCTGGACTGGCTAGAGAAAGAGGGCACTATGGTGATACTGAAACAAAAGAACAACATGTAAGTATTGTTATTAGGTTCATTTTTATATATGAGGAAACTGAGAGGTTCAGTAACTTGCCCAAGGTCACACAGCTGGTAAACAGTAGAGCCAGGATTTGAATCCAGGCAGTCTGGCTCCCAGAGCCCATGAAGTTTACTACTATATGACAGAGCCTCTACTGATTTTTGAATACAAAATAATTGGTAAATGATTGAAAAGTCAGCGCAATACCATCAATTATCTGTCTCCCAAGGCTGGAATGTTTGTAATACATATCAGAACAATCAATAATACCTATCAAACAATTCAGATAAAAATACTACGCATACAGTCTGCCTTGCATTATTACATATCATGTACTAGTGGATATGAAACTGAAATAGGTGCATATTTTTTCTGGGTTACTCTGTGGCTGCCAGTCACGGCTAAAAGCAAGTCAGTGTGGTTCACTGAACACAGTGGTAAACTGAGGCACCCCAAAAACACAGCTGGACCTCAGCTTCCACAGCTGAAGTGTGGACGGCTAGAGTAGGCATGTGTCAGGTCCCTTCGGCTGCTCAGATTTTGTTTTTCCATCTTTATGTAGACAGGAAAAACTTGATTTCAAACCTGTCTAGATTGTACTTGAAATTCACTGATGTGGGTGATTGGGGTGAAGGAAGGGAGACTTTTTGAGGACTGGTACATTCAATGCCACATAACCTCTGTGCTCTCTAGAACCTCAGGAGCAGCATTTTCATATCTGAAGAACCTCTGTGCCAACTATGTCAAATGTTTCAAATATGCAAACTGTCACCTGGAGCTTACAGGAGGTAGCAGATGGTTCTGGATTTGGAGTGCCCTTGAGTACCACAGAGAAAGCACTGATTAGAACTACTTCGGGCCAGGATTTGGGTCTGCTACAATTGGAAGGGATTAGCCTGTCAGCGTTCACCAGCGCATGCTCTCTGTGTGGCTCGGTTCCAGCTTCTGTCCTGTGGGCGGATGCTGCCGGGTTCTAGATATGCAGTGCTCAGGCAAAGTCCGCGTTGTAAAAGGGGAAGGAATAAGCAATGCACAGTAAACTCTTAGTGGAGACAAATCACACCGTGGGGTCAGATGTGCATTCACAGGAACATTTGTTACTGAACTGACCACGGAGGGAAGAGGCTCTGATCTTTGGCCACTTATGAGAATTGCTCAATCTGTCCCCGATAAAGCCTCCTGGGAGTGCTAGGGAATACAGTCTAGAAAAAACACCTCAAAATCATATACATAAGATGTTGAGAGGGGGAACATGAACATAGACATTGATGACACCTTGTTTTACCCCCTCTCCAAACTTATCCCCAAAGGCAGAGAGGATGGAGGCTGCAGGAGGCTCCTCCCGTTGGTCGAACTCCCCCCGGCCTCCCTTCACACAGGAGCTTCCACTTGGGGTTCTTGTCTTCTCTGCTTCAGAAGCAGCGGCGCGCAGTTATTCATTACCGCGGGCCCCTGCAGGACAACCTCTTATGTCTGTTTACAAATCTATGTGTAGAAGTAGGTGCTCAACAAATGTTTGAATTTGTTGCCCGTGTGAGCACATACATGTTGCAAGGGCAGGGGGTTACTTTGAAAAAACTCTCGCCCACTGGGGTGCCACACACCTTACAAAAGGTCTCACTTCATCCTCAGAGGTTTAATGGGTACCACAGACCCCATTTATCTTACCGAGAGAAACTGAGAAGCAAACAGGGTAACTTGTTCCAGTTCACACAACTTATCACAGTCACAGCAGTGCCTCTCCCCCATCTCCTCTGTGAGGCGTTAATACAGATTAAGTTTTCCTTCCCGAAAGGGGCGGAGAGCAGAGGCCCGCTTGGGGACACTCCACAGGTGGTGGCGCACACCCAGAGCACTTGCTTTGGAAGAGGACGAAATATAACATCCTTTTTGCCACCATTTAGCCAAGAGATGTTGCCCCCAAATAAACAATTCTCGGGAGCTGACGTTTTGAAAGGTCTCCTAAACGCCTATGCCTGGTTAGTGCACAGCCAGAGTTGAGTTGAGTTGCCTGCAGACCCAGGCCCCGCCCCTCCTCGCTCCGCTGCAGAAGCCTGGAGGACGCAGAGCTGAGGGACGGGGTGCAGGGTTTTCTCAGGACGGCAGAGGTGTGGCCACCATCTAAATTCGGCCGCTCTAGCTGCTATCGTTCGTCCTCCAGCCTGCCCCGTTCTCCACTCCCTTGACCACCCCAGTCCCGATGGGCCGACCTGGTTTCTCCGGCCGGGGGACACTCACCCTGCCACTCGGTGACCGGCTCGGAAGGAAGAGCTGCCGCCTCGCCCTCCGCACAGGCCCTCGGCCCCCCCAGAAGCAGCAGCAGCAGCGACGACCACAGCAGCAGCAGCATCGCTAACCACTGGGCTCACGGGTGCCTAGCACGGGAGTCGGAAACTTAGCGCGCTCAGCGCTCCACCTCTCCCAAGGGTCTTACTACCCCTGCGCCCCAGAGGCTCAATCCGTAGCCCTTGTCGCCACGGTTGGCAGACACTCTAGGCTCCCTGCTGGGAGACTGGAAAGCCACGGAGGTTTTCCCCGCCCTACCCCCTCAGGCTTGGAGCAGGAGGAGGCGGGGTGGAGGGGGGTGGACCATCTGCCCATCCCAGAAATTCCTGCCTCTGAAGTGGAGAGAGGGGAGGGGTGAGGCTGCCCAGTGTACGCTCCTCCTGTTTGCACTCTTGGGAGGTGAATGAGTTGAGAATCTCTGGGACAGGAAGTCTGACATCTGGGTTTGCAAACCACCCGGATTCTGATAAATTGTGAGTCTGGCAGCAGCCAGCTTGGAGTGCTCTGTGAACCTAGCCCTTTTTAACATCCCCTCCTCTGGAATGTGGACAAGTGGAGATCCCTGGGGAGCAGCGACCCGGGTCTCCGCCCTCCTCACTGCAGAGTACCCCAAGGTTCTTCCCTTCTTGAGTTCCTTTCCTTTTTAAAAATAAACTCCCCTTTCCATCTCCTTGGCTCCCTAAACCCAGCAAAATAGCTGGATTATCCTACTTTACAGCCGTTATCATATTATTCCATTTTATAGCTGAGAAAATCCATTCAGAAAGGCAAAGTGATTTGCTCTATGTTACTCGGTAATCTAGCAAAAGTTGCTCCTTAAACTGGTCAGTAGGAAGATCCTGACTAGCATGCAGTCCTTCTAACTGTAGTCTTTCAAATAACCAGCGGAACACTAAAAACATTTGTTATTCATGAGACCTTTCCTAGCAGGACCTTGACATTAGTGATTAAAACATAAGAAGAAGAAAGAAAGCAAAAGCAAGCTTTAAAAGATAAGGGAAGATGGTGGGATCTTGGAGAACCTTGCCTTTAACAGCTGCCTATTGGCCAAGACCAAACCAATATTTCTGAGTTACACCATCTGCTACGGACTGAATTATGCACCCCTTCCCCTAATTCATATGTTGAAACTTTAACCCCCAGTGTGATTGTATTTGTAGATCAGGCTTTTAGGACTCAATTAATTGAGGTTAAATACGGTTGCAAGGGTGGGGTCCTACACTGGACTGGTGGCCTTATAAGAAGAGCAAGAGCAATATTCCCATCTACATGCACCAAGAAAAGATCATATGAGGACACAGATGCCCACAGAAGGTGGGGATCTGCAACCCAGCAAGAGGGCCCTTGTCAAAAACCTTCATCTTGGACTTTCTAGTCTCCAGAACTGTAAGAAATAAATTTCTGTTTAAACCACCCACTCTATGATATTTTGTTGTGGCAGCCCTAGCAGACTAATAAACTGCCTTAGCCTGGTTCCCTGGAAAGCAGAGTCTGGGGTGAGATCCCTAGGAAGGTGTGGGACTGAAGATCAGTGTGAAATAGAGAAGAAGGGAAAGTCTCTGCTGTTGCCACTACAATAGCAACATGTGCTCAGACCTGCAATAACCTCAGAAGGCCTCAACACTGTCTGCCCTGGAAATGAAAGAGAAAAACAGTCATCTGTAGGCTCACTGTCCCTTGCTGGTTAAGAGAATCTTAGGTTTATTAATTGCTCTGCACATTTTCACAGCAATGAAAAGCTTCAAGCATGGTTCCATGCCTTGGCATTTGAGAAGCCCAGGAACAGCAACAGGTGCATGGGATGGCCAGAGGTGAAGCGCTGTCAGGTTGCTCCAGAGGGAACCTGGGGGAAGCCTGTGCAGGGCTGGTTGCCACAGAGGTGGCTGGACTAAGGGGGGGGTGATGGGAGGTGGGCTGAGAGGATGTGCAAGATTCCAGTGTGTGTCTATAGTCAACAGCATTTCATTATATGTAGAAGTCAGCATCCCTGTCTGAAAACATGTAGAAAAGGGATGCATTTGGTGTACAAAACTATATGTGCTTCAATCACGAAACATTTATCAATCTCCCCTACAGCTTCAGAACTACATTGTGTGCTATGGGAATATCCCCAAAGTAGATAATTTAGCTTTGTCTGAGTGGGCTGGCATCGACTGCAGCACCCAGGGGCAATCCACATGGCATATTCAGGTAATAAATCGCAAGACAGATGTTCATCTTTGCTGAGGTGCAGTGCAGTGAGAGTCAAAAGGAGAGAGTCAGGAGGAGCTAGAACTATTGCTCAGAGGTTAGTTGTGCTCAGATAGGGTGGAGGACCGTCCAGGAAAAAGTTGAAGGAAAAAATACAAGGGTTGGGGTGAGAAATGCTTGCAGGGGAGACAGCGAGTAGGCGGGCCTGGCTGGAGGGAAGGGCAGCTATTGGAGCACCCTGATGAATGACGGCAGCCATGGGGCCCTGGGCTACCTCCCACTGGCTGTGGGATTCTGAGGAGATAGTCACCTGTTGTAGGCTTCAGTTTTACCCTCTAAGCAATGAAAAAAAGAAAAAGCCTTCCCTGATCCACAGAGGATAATATTCCAAAGTAGCAGTGCTAAGAATATGAGCATGATAAAAAAGAGAAACAAGCCATATTTTATCTCCAGAGCAATTAGTGTAATGAACAAAGGTGATGATAGCTTCCTGGCCTACTCCTATTACATTTCCTATTCAAGGATGAGAAGACTCAGGAAAGAGCTAATCTCCATGCCTTCCTGAAGTATTGCAGCTCTGAGGGGGAAATTGTGGCAGAGAGCCTTTCAGCCTTCAGGAAAACGATCCTTCCTCATAACCCAGCCTTGTGCATGTTTCTGAGTTATGAAGCAGGAGAACATCATGGTTAAAAGAGGCTCTCTGCCACCTACCAGCTGGTGGCTTAGCCTCCCTGAGCCTCGGTTTCCTTCTCTGAAAAATGCAGAAGGTGGTCTTCTCTTCAAACTGTTGCTGTATTAAACGAGATAAGTAAGCGCGGTGCTTGGCACAGCATCTGGTGTATTGTCAGTGTTCATTCGTGGGAGCTGCGAGTGTGGGGGAGAGCGGGGCAGCAAAGAGAAGAGCAACAGGGAGCCCAGAACCACGTCCTACAGAGCACTGTCCTGTGGTCAAGTGTCCTGACCGCAGCCAGCAACAGGCCACTAGAGCTCTGTGCCTGCAGGCCTTGGCGCACCTTGCTATCACTCAGTGTGTCCTTTTGAATTGGAGTTTGTTATTTAATTATACCTCTCACGTGAATGTGAGTTCCTGGAGAAACCAAATATATTTTCCTTCTCTTTGAATCCTCCCCAGGGAAGCACAGTTCCTGGCACTTAGTAAGTTCTCAAAATGCCCCTGCTGATTAAATAAATGAATGAAGAAAGGAAAGAAAGGGTTTGAAAGGAATACAGTATTTGTAGTCATTTGAAACTCAAGAAAAATATTAGAAACCTAAATTTTGTTGAATAAAAACGTTGAAGAAATTTCAGGGATTTAAAATGCACTTAATGTAAGGGTTATGGTGAGGGTCAAATCAACAGATACAATCATACCTCAGTACTTGTCAGCTTCAGGAATGATCAAACCCTGTACTGGTCACATTTTGATAAGAAAAAAAATGTTCCAGCACTCAGCGCTTGCTCGGGACTCATTGGTGTGAGCACTCGTCAGGAGTTCTGGAACGAATCAATGACGGATGAGTGCTGAGGCGCCACTGTATTTTTTGTGTGTGCGTGTAGGAATCGGGGTCTCAGCAACAAAGGGTGAGACCCTGATTTATCGTGAAGGTTTAATGAAAAAAAAAACTGTTTACAAAGGTACAGGCAAAGTGAAGAGAACCAAGACAAGAAGGTGAAGACCTAGTTTCTAGCAAGTGCAGGAAACTGTCATTACTAAACGTGGGTCTAGGGGAGCAAGGGCAGGGACAGTCAAAGCAGCCTCCTGACAGCCGTGCCTATGGGACAAGGAACATCTATCGAACAGGACAAGAGAACAGTAACTACTACCAAACTGAAGACTGTCAGGGAGGAAACAGAGAATAAATATGCCCTGAATTCTCCTGCCCTCTCATCTCTTCCCATAGCTGACGCCAGCCTGGGGTCAGAGTGCAAGGAGTCCAGAGAAGTCAGCTCCCAGAGCACAGAGTAGGGTGTGAACTACAGAACGTGAGTCTGGAGAGACATGCAGAGCATATCCAGCCTTCTGTCAGTCTTCATACTTGTGTGGAGGATACAACAAAGAACAGGGCACAATGCGTCCTTGCCCACGGTCACAGAATCTAGAGTCTAGGCAGGGGCGTCCAACCCACGGCCCGAGGGTCACATGCGGCTCAGGATGGTTGTTAATGCAGCCCAACACAAAATTATAAATTTACTTGAAACATTATGAGATTTTTTTGTGTGTGTTATTATGTATTGCAATGTATTTAATGTGTGGCTCAAGACAGCTCTTCTTCCAGTGTGGCCCAGAGACGCCAAAAGGTTGGACAGCCCTGGTCTAGGGGAAGAAATGAAAAGGTAGTCAGATAATTGTACTAGACTACAGTGCAGGTCATGAGATGAGGGTGCATCTGAAACAAGACAAGCACTTGGAAGGGCCACTTATCAAGTCCCGAGGCTCCGACAAGGCAACCAAGAAAAAGTGGCATCTTAACTGACATCTCGAACACTTAGCTGACTTCAAAAGACACGGTTAAGAGAATGAAAAGAAAAACCACCAACTGCAACAAAGCATTTGCAAGTCATATATCTGATAAAGAACTTGCATCTAGAACATACAAAGATCTCTTAGACTCAATAATAAGAAAACCAACAACCCAAATAACAAATGGGAGAAAGATTTGAACAGATACTTTACTAAAAAAGATATACATATGGCAATTAAACACATGAAATGATTTTAAGACCAGTAGGCATTAGGGAAATGTAGGTTTAAACCACAATGACATACATTCTACTATACACTTATTATAGTGGTTGAAATGAAAAAAGTGGTTGAAATGAAAAAGGTGTACTAAATGTCAGCAAGGATGAAGGTTGAGGAGAAGCTGGAACACTGCTGATGGGAGCATGAAATAGAGCCACCATTTTGGAAAACAGTTTGGCAGTCTTTGAAAAGGTTAAAAAATACAAATACAATTACTCCATTTCCTAGAGCTACTATAATGAAGCACCACAACTGTGTAGCTTAAAACAACAGAAATTTATTCTCTCACAGTTCTGTAGGCTAGAAGTCCAAAATCAAGGGGTGAGCAGGACTGGTTCCTTCTTGAGGCTCTGAGGGAGAGTCTGTTCCATGGTTCTCTCCTAGTTTCTGGTGGTTGCTGGCAATCTTTACCTGACTCAGCTCACAGTTACATCACTGCAATCTCTGTCTCCATTGTCATATTGTCACAGATGGGCACAGGTAACCAGGTTCTTGGTGATCGGGACAAAGAATTGAACTGAACACCGAGAGTTTATAGCAGAGAACATGGGAGCAGGCCAACTCCAAGCACAGATTGACTTCATGGGCTGGAGGGATTCTACTCTTATAGGGGTGGATCCTTCCTGGCTAGTTTTGGCAGGCTTTTACTGCACAAGTAGTTGTATTACTTTAAAGCTACTGCACATGTGGTCTCCCATGATTTTCCCTGATTGGCCACTGGAGAAGGGGTCACAGAATGTTATCGAATAGACCCCTGCTTCTCCTTGGGTCCCCTGTACTTGGTTCTCCTTGCCCACCACCAGGGAATTATAGCTTTCCATGTCAGAGATTCGTGAAAAGGAAAGAATTTATTCAAGTTATACAGACTTAAGAGTAATGACTTAATGTCTTCATTAAAATCCCAAAATCCCTTAAAACACCCACAAACACACATAGTCCTTCCTTCTCCACTTGCTCCGTCCATTGTACCACATCAGGAAAAGAAATAGAAGTCCGTGGCACAGGTAGCCCCTGGTTCTTCCCAGTAATCTGTACTCAGTTGGCAGGCCTCTCTTGGTTCCCATCAGCTGTGTAGCCACCTCGATCTCCAGTTCTTATTCCAAAACCACATGGTACCTTCTCATGGCCCACCAGCAAGAGTCCTTTCACCGTTTTCCTTCCTGCAGCGCCTCTCTTGTAGTCTTCCAAACTGCTAAGAAAGAGCTCTGCATCGCTGCTACATCTTGCTTTCTGGCTTCCTAAGCTGCGTGGCAAAGAGAGACCCAAAGGTGTGTGGTTGTCCCCTGCTAAAGCTGTGTGGTGATTCTCTGCCAAAGGCGCGTGGTTCTTCCTGTCATGGCCACCATGCCTGGGTTTAAATCCCAGCACCAATCTTCCTCTGCAGCCCCATTTCCGACTCCTCCCACAAATGGCTACACTTGCCAGCATTCCTGTATTTTTCCAACTTTTCTGGGCTGCCATAGTGAATCCAGGCAGGCATGGCCCTGGGTGTGGAGCCAATCATCTCCAAGCTCTTATGCAGGCTCTGCCACCAGGGGGAGTTGCCTCACAGTTACATCCTAGGTGGAAGTCACTCCCATCTCCCTGGCTCAATGCATGGCCACAGCTATTTAACATATCTATGAAACCAGTTAAAGGTTATAGATATGTTAAGTGACTGTTCTAGAGGTTAGCTGCAAAACTTGCTATGCAAAACAACTCAGTGGCCCTGCTCCATGTGTCCCATCCCCCAATTCAGACTTGTGGGGGTGAGGACATCCCATATTTTTAATATTTCCTGGACACTCTGAGGTCTGGACCCTGTTACAAATCCTTCTTTTGAGGGCCCCTGGCTGCACCCTCTTACAATATGGCTTTCTTCCCTGTATATCTCTCTGTGCCTCCACATGGCCTTGTTATAAGGACATCAGTCATTGGATTTAGGACCTCCCCTAACACAGTATGACCTCGTTGTAACCAATTAGATCTGAAAAGAACCTATTTACAAATAAATCACATTCTGAGGTTCCTGGTAAATATGAATTTGTAGGGACACTATTCAATCCAGTACAATGACCATTATGATCCAGACATTCCACTTGTAGGTATTTACTCAAGAAAAATGCAAGCATAGTCCACACAAGATTTGTACATGAATATTCATAACAGCTTTATTTGTTATAGCCCAAACTGAAAACAACTCAGATGCCTGTCAAGGGATTTAGGTGCATCCATACAGTGGAGTACCGCTCAGTAGGAAACAGCAATGCACCATTATTGCATGCTTGCAACAACACGGCTGCATCTTGAAATAATGCTGAGTGAAAAAAGTCAGACAAAAAAAAGAGTATATATTTTATGATTAACTTGTATAACATTCTGGAAAACATAAACTAATCTGTGGTGACAAAAAGCAGATTAGTGCTTGCCTTTAACAGGAATGAAAATGGGGATAGTAGGAGGAGGGAGGCTTGGCTTAGCTAAAAGGTAATGGACATAGGTTCCAGATAGAGGAAGTAAGGCAATATTGAACGTAGGTACTTGAGAGACTCTTGTAGCAGAAAGATTGAGGTAGGAAATTTTGGGACACTGAAGGTAAATGGAAACCTGGGGATAAGTCCAAAATCATATTAAAAACATTTGTGCTGAAGCCAACAGAGAGCCAGTAAGGGCTGTCATTGTGGCCAGATTTACAGGTTAAATTTTTGATAGAACATTCCTGCTATAGGATGGAGAACGGGTTGGAGGGGAACAATGCATAATGGTTAGGAGGCAGCTGCAGGAATCTCGATAAAGGAATGGACCTTATATCTGGACTAGAAAGGACACAGTGGGAGACTGGGAGACACGAATACACATTAAAAGGAAGGATCGTCAGGACATAGTGTCTGACTGAGTGTGTTGGGGAGAAAGAGAGGAGTTGTGAAGAATGATGTCCCATTTCTGATGCAGCCAATCTAGCAGCTCCATCTAATGAGGAAGGAGTTTGGGGGAGGGGTAGGATTTCAGTTTGCCATATGTGTAGAGGCCTATAAGGCATCAGGTGGGAATGTCCAGGGGGCTGTTGCATCTATGCTAACAGCAGTAGGAACAGGATGTCAGTACAGATTTTGAGCTTATGTGTGGTTAATAATTAAAGACTTGGGAGTAGGTCTGATTGTTGTGGTTGAGAGAGGAGTGAAGAGGTCTGAAAGGAATTAAGTGGACAAGTAGGGGTATACAGAGAGGAATCCGAGGCCAGATTGGCAGTTTCAGATCCTGGCTCTGTCATTCACTTGGGTGCGACTTGGGTGCGTTGTATGATCTCCATGTACCTTAAGTGCCTCATCTGCATAAATATTATAATAACAGTGAAATTTCATTGATTATTATGGAGATAAAATGAGTTCATAGCTGAAAAGTGTTTAGAATAGTGACTGACACAGTAAATATTCAGCAAAGTTAGTTTTTATTATTAATTGTTATTGATTAAGACAAATAAAGATATTTTCAGGTTAAGAGGGTTGGACTGCCTAGGTGGGAATCTGCTCTGGACTACGCCAAGTCCTTGTATCTCACCCAGCCTTAGTCTTCTTTCTGTAAAATGGAGTAATGAGTGTCCACCTCACCCTGCAGCATTATTTACAATAGCTAAGATAAGGAAGCAACCCAAGTGCTCATCAATAGACCAGTGGATTAGAAAGTTGTGGTACATTTACACAATGGAATATTACTTGGACGTTAAAAAGAATGAAATCTGCCCTGGCTGGTATAGCACAGTGGATTGAGCAAGAGCCTGCAAACCAAAGGGTCGCCCATTCAATTCCTAGTCAGGGCACATGCCTGGGTTGTGGGCCAGGTCCTCAGTGGGGTGGGGGGTGCTAAAGAGGCAACCACATATTGATGTTTCTCTCCCTCTCTCCTTCCCTTTCCTTCTCTCTAAAATAAATAAATAAAATCTTTTAAAAAAAAGAATGAAATCTTACCATTTGGGGCAATGTGGATGGACCTAGAGGGTATTATGCTAAGTGAAATAAGTCAGTCAGAGAAAGACAAATACCATATGATTTCTCTTATATGCAGAATCTAAAGAACAAAGTAAACAAACAAACATAATTGAAACAGACTCATAGACACAGAGAACAGACGTATGGTTGCCAGGATGGTGGAGGATTGGGGGACTGGGTTCAAAAGGTGAAGGCATTAAGAAGTACAAACTGATAAAAAATTATCATGGGAACATAAAGTACAGTGTAGGGAATATTGTCAATAATATTATAATAACTATGTGTGGTGCCAGGTGGGTACTGGAAATATTGGGGGGAATATTTTGTAAAGTATATGACTATCTAATGACTGTGTTGTATACCTGAAACTAATACAAAATAATATTAAATATAAACAGTAATTGAAAAAATAAAATATAAAAAAGATTATTCATATTACACTTGGAAAGCACCCATAATCAGGCAAATAACGAATGCTCATGAAATATAACTATGATTATTAGATAGTACTCACAACAGTTACTCTACAAGGTAGGAATTTACAGTCATTTTATTGCAATGAGGACACTGAGTTTAAGTGACTTATTGTTAAAGCCCTACCCTGACTACAAATGAACTTCTTGTAACAGGCTATCTCATTAAGAGAAAACTGTACCACAGATAAAGGATAATATAGGTTTGTACAAGACATGAGTTTTCTAACCTATTTAATATGTATTTTTAGCAGCTGTCCCCAGCCATTAATTAAACAGTTCTGGTTGTGTTCAAAATACTGCTTTATGTCATGATTTACAATGGTATTTTAACTAATAAAACCCACCGTGGCTGGCGTACTTAGGGGTGAAAACAAGTGAAAACTTATTGGGTCAAGGGCCAATTTCAGTAGTGAGTTAATGAACTAGTTTTTCACCTTAGTCCAGGCAGCAATTTATATCTATTTAATTTAATTAATGGCTTTCCCAGTGTGGTATTTAGCCAGAAATAAAGTTCCACTCCCTTGGAAGTTTCAGTTGAGTCCCTGTCTTGATTGGGCTGCCAGGGCATCTTAAGTCTGCCTGTCAGTGCGTAGCCTGATCTCAGCACACTCATGCTCTGCCGTTGCTTCCTGTGGGCAGCCTTGCTGAGGCTGTGCAGAGGAGGCAGGCAAAGGGGCGTGCCTCCACAAAAGGAAGAGGAGAACCCTCTGCAGAGAATGTCTACCAGCAGCACATGTTCTCTGAAATGTAGCTGGCCTGGTAACGCTTAAGCCTCATTGTGGTCAGGGCCCCCTCAAGAACTTTTCAAAAAGCAAAACCGGGGCTCCCATCCCCAGAGGTTCTGATACAGGTGGTCTGGGGTGGGACTCCATCACTATTTTTTTTAAAGTTCCCAAGTTTATTGTAATGTGTAGTTAAGGTACAGAAATTCTGGATCTGTGCTCAGAACCCATGTTAGGTGCTGAATAGTTGAGGGTAGGTGGTGATGTTTGGGATGCAAAAAGAAAGTGAAATCTACAATAAAACTCCCATTTGGGAGAGAGGAGGCTAATTTTAAGAGTAAAAGCTCCAATTGGCTGTGTTGTAAAATTACATAAGGAAGGAGAAGCAAGCGGTGGGAAGCCATAACAGACATGGTGTGGCTGTCATGGGGGAAAGTTACTGCCTGACCCTCTAGGAGCCCCCGTTGGGAGCCAGAGAATTGCCTCCTCAGGCCTTGATTCTCTGGAAACTTACTTGGAAAGATTGGAGAGTGATCAATACTTATTTAACACCTATTAGTCATTTTCTAGCAATTTAGATATTTTATTCCATTTAATATTCAAAAATTATACAAGATAGTTTTTGTAGTCGTCAACGTTCCTTTTAAATAGAAACAAAACAAACTGAGGGGTGGCTGCACCTTCTGATTTTCATCAAAAACATGAATCCAGGCAGAGTCTGGAGGTGTGCTCACCTCTCAAAGGGGTGGGAACACAGGACGTGGAGAAGGGGAGGAAGAGAGAGGGTAGAGTAGAGCTGATGGGTTAAAAATCTTTCTCCCTTGATTTCTTAGCTGTGTTACTTTGGTCACATTACACAGTCTTGTTGTTTTCTCTCTGCACGTGAGACAATAAAAACCTACCTGCAGGCTCATGGTAAGATGAGAAATCATGTGAGTCAAATGCCAGCCACAAGCCAGGTCTCCAGAAGTATAGCCACAGCCACTCTCTGGGAGGGAAGTGATCTTAAGGATCAGGCACAATGAGCCTCTGGTGTGTTCGTACTTGTCTTATCATGCAACTTTTATTTTTAAGCCAATTCAAAATTCTGAAGCTCAGGGTGGAAGAGATAATAGGGATTAGACAAGGGATAGTCATGCGGCTACAAAAAGAAATTTGTAGATAAAGGTTTTCACCTACACTTTTTAGGTTGAAATGGTTAAATATTAGAGTTCAGTGTAGCTTTCTGAGGTCTGCAAAGCTCACCGAGTAGAACACTAAAAACACTGGCAAACCTGTTTCATGTTGTTGGTTTTTCTAGGAATCATCCAAGGCATGCTGTCGAGCTTTTCCATAACTTGGCTTTTTTCCTAGGTTAAATCAGAAATCATGGTGTTATCAGATGTCTATAATTTGTAAAAGGAGAAGCTATGGATGGCTAAATGACCGGGAGTCCATGAGTATAACTTAATTTTTTCTGCATTATATTTATATATCAATATATAGTTTTATTCTTTGGTAATGGCTTTATTTATATTTTGTTATTAAAAAAAGCAGTTTATTAACATAAGGCCAGAAACCTCAGCCTTTTAAACTCAGACCAATCAATTAAATAACATTTTTAATATATTCTTAGTGAATATAGTAAATCATAAAACTATAAAAGGCCTCTGTTGTAGCATTATTGAGATAAAATGACAAACAAGCAATTGCACAAATTTAAAATGAACAACTTGAAAATTTTTGACATATCTATACATCTACAGAACCATTATTATAATCAAGATAATGAAAATATCTATCATCTCTACAAATTTCACAGTGTTTCTTAGTAGCCCTCTCTCCTATCCCTCCCAGTCCAGACCCCAGTCAACTACTGATCTGCTTTCTGTCGCTATAGATTAGTTTGCAATTCCCAGAATTTTGTATAAATGAAACCATAAAGTATACACTCTTTTTTTTTATCTGGCTTCATTCACTCAGAATAATTACTTTGAAGTACAGCCATGTTGTCGCATGTATTAAAAGTTCATTTTTTTCTATTGCTGGGTAATATCTCATTATAAGGCTATGTCATAATTTGTTTACGTATTTACCTGTTGAGGGTTATTTGAGCCATTACCAGTTTTATGCTATTACCAATAAAGTTGCTGTGAATATTTATGTACCAATCCTTGTGTGACTGTATCTTTTAATTTTTCTTGGGTAAATACCTATGAGTGAGTAACTGGGTGATCTTATAGTTCTGTGTTTAACTTTTTAAGGAGCTACCAAAGTGTTTTCCAAAGTGTCTATACCATTTTACATTCCCACTGGTAGCAAGTGAGAGTTCTAGCTCCACCATATCCTGTTAAGTTCTTGAAGTCTTAGCCCCCAGTACTTGCGAATGTGACTTTATTGGGAAACAAGATCTTTCCAAATGACAAATTAGGATAATGTCATCATGACTGGTGTCTTTATGAAAAGTAGACACTTGGACACAGGGTCAGACTTGCGCACAGGGCAGAGCACCACGTGAAGATGAAGGCAGAGACTGGGGAGAGGAATCTGCAAGCCAAGGAGTGCCAGAGACGCCCAGCCAATGCCCAGAGGCCAAGGGAGGGGCATGGAACAGTGCTTTCCCTCATAGCCCTTAGAAGGAACCAACCCTCTGACACTGATTTTGACACTTCTAGCCTCCAAAACTGAATCAATAAATTTCTGTTGTCGAAGTCAGCCAGTTTGCAGTACTTTGTGGTGGGAAACCTAGGAAGCTAATATACCTGCCAATACTTGGTATGATCAGGTTTTTAAATTTTAGCCATTCTAATAGATCACGGTAGTATTTCATTGTGTTTTAAATTTGCACTTCTCATACAGCATGGTGACTATAGTTAATAAGTATATATTGTACACTCAAAACTTTCTAAGAGAGTAGATCTTAAATGTTCTCACCAAACAAAGGAAGTAACAGTGTGAGGTGATATGTTAATTAACTTTATTGTGGTAATCATTTACAGTGTGCATATGTATAAACCACCATGTTTTACATCTTAAATAGATAGTTTTATTAATCAATTTCACTTAAATAAAGAAAAACAACTTGCCATTTTGTAATGACTAATGATGTTGAAAATCTTTTCATGTGCTGATTTGATATCTATATATCTTTTTTGATGGAGTATCTGTTTAAATCTTTTGTCCATTTTAAAAATTATGATTATTTTCTTATTTACTGAGTTTTGAGGTCTTTATACATTCTATTTTTTTATCATTTTTTTACTGTTGTTCAAATACACTTGTCTCCATTTTCGCACCACCATTTTCCCTCACCCCCGCCTCCCACCTTTATCCATTCTACTGATTTCTAATAAAATTCCATTATGGTCCAAGAACATAATTTGTATGACTTGAGTTATTTTAAATGTACTGAGATTTTCTTTTTGGTGTGGCTTGGAATATTGTCTATTTTGCTAAATATTTCATGTGTCCTTAAAAAGAGCATGTCTTCTGCTGTTGGTGGGTAGCGGTTTAAAAATGTCAGTAGGTAAGCTGGGACTACTGTAGGGTTCACGTTTCTCCTGTCTCTCAGGGGTCACCGTCCTTCGCTGCCCGATGTCCAGCACCTTGACAACCACTGTTTCATGCATTTTGTTTGTCTGCTTCTGTTGGTGTGACAAGTGGGAAGGTAAATCTAGTCCCTGGTACTCCATCTTTTTTGGAGGCAGAAGTCTCATTTTTTTTAAGAGATTTTTTTAAATATCTGCATTCAACCTGCAAACTGGCTTTAGAGGAAGAAGAGCAGGAGGCAGAAAATTAAGACTAGCATAAGGAACTCTATCTGTGCATTTTTAAAAAATGCCTAATGACTGCTTGGTTTTTTCCAAGGAGTGGGGTGTATGTGTGTGTGTGTGTGTGTGTGGTGTTAATATCTGAATACATTTCACACTCATCTATAACACATTTCAGAACCAATAAGTAAATTTAAAAAAACACAAAATCTGAGCAGCTAAACTACATAATAAATCTTAGAAGCATGTTACTGAAATCTCTGGACTAAAATATCTCTGCTTTATTAAGGAAAATACTTTAGACCCTCTTGTATAGACCCTCTTATAACACTTGTATTATGAATGATTCTAAGAATGAAATATCAGGTGTTAATCCAATGTCTCCAAAATGGTATCTGAAGGACAAGGAGCTGCTCTAGGCATTCACGCTAAGAAGCCCGCTGAATGGTCCCTGTACTCCAGCAGCCACCCCTTTCCAGGCCAGGCCATGCTTGTGTCCTAAGCTTCCTGTCATCTTAGGCAGTGGAGGCAAAACACTGACAGTGTGGGAAAAACAGACCAGGTCTTCCCTTTCGTTTCTTTTTCTAGGCTCCATGAAGACTGCTGCCTTCCATTAGCACTGTCTTTCCTCAGACCAGATAGTACAAAATACCACAATCATCTTGTGGTTTTCTTTCTTTTTAAATTATATTTTATTGCTTCTGCTATTACAATTGTCCCATTTTATCACTGTTTGTTCCCCTCCAAGCACCGCACCCCACTCCCTCAGGCAATTCCCCACGATTTTTCATGTTCATGCATAAGTTTTTTGGCTACTCGAATCCCTATACTATATTTTACAACCCCAATGGCTATTCTAGTAACTACCAATTTGTACTTCTTAATTCTCTCACCTCTTCACCCATTCCCCCACCCTCCTCCCATCTGGCAACCAAAAAAAGGTTTCCATAACCGGTGTTCTGTCTCTAGTCTTCTTGTTTGGTTAGTTGTTTTTTTTTAGATTTTATTGTTGATAGATATGTATTTATTGCCATTTTATTATTCATAGTTTTGATCTTATTATTAAATAAGTTCCTTTAACATTTCATATAATAATGGTTTCGTGATGATAAACTCCTTTAGTTTTTTCTTGTCTGGGAAGCTCTTTATCTGCCCTTCAATTCTAAATGATAGCTTTGCTAGGTAGAGCAGTCTTGGCTGTAGGTTCTGTTCTTCATGACTTTGAATACTTCTTGCCAGCCCATTCTAGCCGGCAAAGTTTCTTTTGAGAAATTAATTGACAGTCTTATGGGAACTCCCCTGTAGGTAACTGATTTTCTTTTGCTGCTTTTAAGAATCTCTCTTTATCATTTAACTATGATACCTTTAGCATTTTAATTATGATGTGTCTTAGAATGGGCCTCTTTGCATCCATGCTGCTTGGGGCTCTTTGTGCTTCCTGGACTTGTATGTCTATTTAGTTCACCAAATTAGGGAATGTTTCTTTCATTACTTTTTCCAATAGATTTCCAATTTTCTGCTCTTTCTCTTCTCCTTCTGGCACCCGTATGAAGTGAATAGTGGATCACTTGAAGTTGTCCCAGAAGCTGCTTATACTATCCTCATTTTGGAGGATTCTTTTTTCTTCTTGCTATTCTGATTGGTTGTTCTTTGCTTCCTTAAGTTCCAAACCATTGATTTGATTCTCAGCTTCATTCACTCTACTATTGTTTCCCTGTAAACTGTCCTTAATTTCAATTAGTGCATCCTTCATTGCTGACTAGATCTTTTTTATGCTGCTGAGGTCGTTACTAAGTTCCTTGAACATCCTAATAACCAGTGTTTTGAACTCTGCATCAGATAGATTGCTTATCTCCATTTTGTTAGTTCTTGCTCTAGAATTTTGATCCATTCTTTCATTTGGTTCACATTTCTTTGTCTCCTCACTTTGGCGGTCTCTCTGTGTTTGTTTCTATGTATTGGGTAGAGCTGCTATGACTCCATGTCTTGGTAGGGTGGCCTAATGTAGTACGTATCCTACAGGGTCCAGTGGCATAGTCTCCCCTATCATCCAAGCTGGGGTACTTGAAGTGTGCCCTTTTGTGTTCAGTATACCTTCTTGTTGTAGTTGAAATTTGGTTGCTGTTGGCAGGTCAATAGGAGGGATTTACCTAGGCCAGTCAGCTGCAAAAACTGGCTCTGACCACTGACCACCAACCTCTGCCCTCCATGGAGCATCAGCTGTGCAGGGGCAGTGTAGTGGTGCTCCAATATGATCTGAAGCTGTCTACTGGGTATGCAGGTGAGGGGGACTTCAGCCAGCAAGGTCCCCCAGGGCTGCTGCAGATGGAAATAAAGAGTCATCCCAGATGCAATCTTGTTGCTCTCATGGGAAAAGGGGTGGCAATTCCCTCTAGTGGAGAATGCCCCCAACCCTTCTCTGACATGGCTTTTGTTAGGGATGGGAAGTGCAGGGGGATACAGCACACATGCATAGCTTACCAATTAATGTCCAACAGGCTATAGTCATAAAAACTAACACTATCTACAGATAACAATGAAAGAAACACAGAAATCTTTTCTGGTTGGGGTCTGCAAGACATGCAGGTGCCAGATGGCTGTAAAGGCGTATATCAGGGAGTAGAGAGTTTCACTCCTTATGCCTTTAACTCCAAAATCTGGGTTATACAAACAGGGTATATCACTGAGCAGAGCTGGGTTCAGAGAATGAAAATGTACATTTCAGGCTTGATTCCCACAGGACCCTCTGTGTTAGAATTGAGTCATGCCTGCCACCTGTGTTATGACCTCATTCTCCAGGGAGACTTACTAGCCCCTTTCAAAGCTTGCTCTCTCAGGGCTACAATCTCCAAAACCACACAGAGTGGTCCCCAGTATGCAGGCTCTGGGGTTTCCCAGGTTTTGCAGGCCAATATCAGCCCCCACCTATGTTTCTCTTGGGGCTATCCTACCTAAGCTGTAAAGCAATCTGAGATGGCTGCTACTTGTGCTGGGCGTGGAGAGTCCCAGGTGAAGTCAAGCTGTGATTCTAGGCTGGTTGCTGCTAGTGCTGGGCCTGGGGCCCCTTAGCAAGAGTTATGGGGGGCTGAAGGCTCACTGAGGCTAGCTCCAGCTTGTTTGAGAGGATTTAGGAAGTTATAAACCATGAGTCAACACCAATATTTATATGGAAAAGCAACTTGGGTGGTCCCATAAGTTGGGTGGGATGGAGTCTCTGGGGATTTCCATAGCAGTGCCAATGGTGTTAGCCAGGTTGATGGAGTCTCAGATATGGCAGAAACCTTTTGGCTCTGTGGCTCTGTGTGGGGAGAGTTCAGAAAAGGGACAATGGCTTCTGCCTGCCTTTCTGTCTGGGAGAAAGCTCTCCACCAGCTCTCACCTTGATGCCAGACACTTCAGTTCCTCCCTGTAGGCCACTGGTGCTTTTCAAGCTGCTACCCTGGGGCTGGAGTCAGAGGGAGTGAGTCTGATTAAGTCTGTAGTGTGGGAACTTTAAGAAGAACTGCTTGGGACTCTAGAAATTTCTTCCACCAACTCAATCCCTGCTGGTTTTTGCAAACAGAAGTTATGGTAGCTTTTCTTCCTGACACTGGAACCCTGGGCTTGGGGGCCTGCTATGGGGCTGGGACTCCTTGCTCCCGAGATATCTCTCTCAAATTTTTATCCACCACACATGGATGTAGAACTAGGCTGTTCTGCATCTCTGCCTCTCCTACCAGTCTAGATGGATGTGGTTTCTTTAATTCCAGAGTTATCAAACATCCATTGAACTCAATTTCTGATAGTTCTGAGTGGTAGCTGTTCTATATTTTACTTGTAATTTTGATGTGTTTGTGTGAGGAGGTGAGCCATGTTTACCTATGTGTCATCTTGTCTTGTGTTTTTCTTAAAGAAGTCACATTCCAGTCCCATTCTAGGTGCTTTACTTCTATTTTTGGATATCCAAATCTTCCTGAACCATTATTCCAAGATGGTCTCTTGGTTTACTTTTATAAGGGTTTAGTCATTTCCAGTCATGCTGATTTTTACTAGTTTCGTTTCTAGAGTAATTTAATTTCCTGGTCATGTAGATGGCACACTCCCCCTCTATGGGCTGTGCTTAAACCAAACCAGGCAGGTAGGACAGCTGTACTTTCTGTGCCATTCCAACCCCTTCAGTGTGTGAGATACTCTGTCTTCTGGAATTCTGTCTGTCTTTTGCCTTCAATTGCATTCCCTGAGGGGGTTATATGACTCACTCATGTGAACTAGGGAAAATCTGTGCATCTCTTGGGTGGATCTTTCTGTTTTGACTTCTACTTTTTATTCAGGCAAATTTCTGTTTGTTACTAATAGCAATTCTTTTCTAGAAAGGCTAACCACAAATCTGAACTGGTTTAGGCTTGTTAGCTTAAGTTTCTTAAAAAATGAAATCTGAAATCTGTCACTTGTGTTTGGTATTTGTCATAAATAACTGTGGTCTTGATATTTCCACCAGTAACCTTAATTTTGCCTGTAGGTCCTCATGACCTACATTATTCCTCCACTCCTCGTCCTCAATTTCCCCACTACCTCCCTATTTCTCAGAAAAGCTGTTGATTTGTTTTATGGGCTGTCCCTCTGGGGGGACCAGCTAGGAAAATGACTGAGTTAGATATATTTTTGTGAAATTATTCTTAGAACTGAGCAATGACCTTTATAGGGCCACAAATGTTAATTTAGGAAATGTTGTTTTAAATTGTTTTTACTCTGTCTATATCCATATCAAACATTTATCCTTCAAGTCCCAAACTTTTCTAAGTGTCAGTACCCAGTGGGTATGAATAAAGTCTAAAAAATTCAGACCTTAATTTTGTCATCTATATTCCTCACCATGGTACCTGGAAGACTACGAGATCCCTTCTGAGGTTCACACTCACCTCTAGTTTCTGGGAATCCTCATGACGCACCTCACATGCCCTTCAGCAATTTCTGGGTGCCCTTTGAGGCAGCTGCCTCCACAGCATCATGCCCCAGGCCCAGAAGCTGCTTCACATTCCACTGCCTGAGCTGAGCACCTGCCTTCAGGTCTCACCTGAGTCTCTTGTCACTCAATTTGTTCCTGTTTTCAGGCTTCTGTTGAACCTGCAGCCCTGACAGGTACCTTCCCTACTGCTGCCACTCATCTCCACTCTTCAGAATGAAGCTCTGCCTTCTGAACCAACAGAGCCCATCTTTCCTTGGCCATTGGGAAGCAGCTCTTCTCTTCTGTGTTCTGCTCTTTTCAAAGGGGCCCCACACTAGAACTGCATGTGCCCCAAGAATTTAATAGGTCAGGCTTCAGTTCATATAGAATTCTTTTAAGGATTGGTTTAAGAAACTGTCACCACCTTTACCCAGAACCAGCATTCTCCCCTTTCAATTTGATACATGCTCTGAGATATCTGACTCATGGTATCAGACACCTTTTAATGTTATTCTTTTTCATACACTTCATGCTTTTTTTAAAAAACTGTTTTCTGATTAATCTCCCCACTTCCCCAGTTCTCCAATCATACCTACAACCCAATGTTGGACACACTGCTCTTTTTCCAAGAGGGCCATCATTCGAGGCACTCAGGTAAATGAAAATAGTTACCATTCCTTGAACATTTACTGAGCATATATGTTCAATATAGTGAAATAGCACAGAATCAGTTTGAGAACAGAAGTATCTGTCAGATTGTTCTCTTCCCCATGAAATTCTCATATGTGAACTTAAGGCACAATTAAATATTCATATGTAGTTACTGCCAGAATCTAACCCTGGGATACTGAATGGTAACTTTGTGTGCTGAGAAAGTTGTTCTGCAAAGATAGCATAAAAGTAATAATGTGTGCTTTCCTGTGTTGATCTGGAACTGAAGCAGTTTTCCAGTTTTTAAATGAACGATAGAATTTTATTAAAGCATGGGTTGGTTATCTCTTCATTTTAAGAGATAAAATGAATAACAGGAAGGGATCCAAGATGGCAGCGGAGTAAGTGGATGTTGTACTAACCTTCTCCAAGGACCAATCTGAAATTATAACTAAACTGTAGAAGAATCATCCTGAATAACCAACTGAACACTAGCTGGAGAGAAGCCTTATAACCATGGACAGACAGAAGAAACCACTTCCCCATAACATGACTGATATGGAGTGCGGAGGAGAGGGCAGGCTGCGCTCCCACGGGTGGCAGCTGATGTGCCAGAAGGATATTTCAGTGGCCTTGGGGTTTCCCCTGAAAAGTGTGGTGCCTAAACACCAAACTGGGCTCTCCCCTACAGCTCCAGAGCTGGAAAGGAACCCAGATAATATCCAGCTGTGAAAAGCAGCAGAATTTCTGCCTGCCAGGGAGAGATAGCTGGAGATACAGGGAGCCTTTTAAAGGGCCAAAGCACAAGATTTGTTTGCAGCCACTTACCCTGGGTGCTGGCAAAGGGAGGGCAGAGTGCGCTAGGGATGCTTAAGGAAAGTGAGGGGTTGGTGGCTTTTGGGAGAAAAATGAAGGAAGAGCCACTAGGTTCCCTATGCTGAGTCATTCCCCATATTGCAGGAACCATTACTCTCAGGCAGAGCACTCTTCTCTGAATGGCATCAGCCTGAGGTGAAGCAATACCCCTCACCTGCCGAAATTACTCTGCTTTGCCCTGTGGCGCTTAAGCCAGGCTACTGATCACAGATTGATTAGATCAACAACTGATTAGCTTAACATCTGATTAGTTTAACAACTAAGGCAGAAAATACAAAGCAACCAAAATGGGAAAACAAAGAAACACACCCCAAATGAAAGAACATGTGCATTTTTCAGAAGAACAGATGAAATAGAGGCAAGGAATTTATCTGATAGAGAGTTTAGAGTAATGATTATAAGGATAATCAACAGCATGAAAAAAGACATAGAAACCATAAAAAAGGACCAGTCAGAAATAAAGAATGCAATATCTGAATTAAATAATACACTGGAAGGACTAAAGAGTAGCTCAGATGAAGCTGTATATAGAATCAGTGTTTTGGAAGATGAGGTAGAAATAAAGCATCCAGGCAGAGCAGAAAAATGAAAAGAATATTTTAAACAATGAGGAGTAAAAGTAAAGGGTTGGAAAAAGATATTTCACACAAATGGAAAAGGAAAAAAAATGCTGGGTAGCAGTACTTATATCCAACAAAATAGACTTTAAAACCTAGGCTGTAGTAAGAGACAAAGAAGGACACTACATAATGATAAAGGGAACAATACAACAAGAGGATATTACCCTAGTAAACATTTACGCACCCAACACAGGAGCACCTAAATATGTAAAGCAAATCTTGATTGATATAAAGGGAGAAGTTGACAGGAATACAGTTCATAGTTGGGGATTTTAACACCCTGTTGACTTCAATGGATAGATTTTTCAGGCAGAAAATCAACAAGGACACAGCAGCCGTTAAAGAAAGACTAGATCAAATGGACTTAATCAATATCTTCAGGGCATTTCACCCCAAAGCAGCAGAGCATACATACTTTTCAAGTGCACATGGAGTGTTTTCTAGGATAGACCATGTACTAAGACACAAAACAAGTCTCAATAAATTTAAGAAGATTGAAATCATATCAAGCATCTTCTCTGATCACAGTGTTATGAAACTAGAAATCAATCACAAGAAGACCACTGAAAAACACACAAAGACATGGAAGCTAAATAGCATGTTATTAAACAATGAATGGGTTACCAATGAGATCAAAGAAGGTATCAAAAGACACCTTGAAAGAACCAAAAGTGAGGCCACAATCCCAAATCTGTGGGACACTGGAAAAGCAATACTAAGAGGGAAATTCATAGCATTACAGGCCTATCTAAAAACAAACAACAACAAAAAAAACCCAAGAAAATGCTCAAATAAATTATCTAACATCACACTTAAATGAACTTGAAAAAGAACAACAAAACAAAGCCCAAACTAAATAGAAGGAAAGAAATAATAAAGACCAGAGCAGAAATAAACAAAATAGAGTCTAAAAAATTATACAAAAGATCAATGAATCCAAGAGCTCATTCTTTGAAAAGATAAACAAGATTGCCAAAGCTTTAATCACACTCATCAAGGAAAAAGGGAAAGGACCCAAATAAATAAAATCAGAAATGAACAAGGAGAAATAAAACTGACACCAAAGAAATACAAAGGATTGTAAGAAAATATAATGAACAATTGTATGCCAACAAACTGGACAACCTGGATGAAATAAATAAATTCCTAGAAACATACAATCTTCCAAACAAAATCAGGAACAATCAGAGAATCTGAACAGACAGATTATACCTAGTGAAAATGGGAGTTTTTTGATTACTGCTTCAACCAATAAAAGTTCTGAACCAGATGGCTTCACAGGTGAATTTTACCAAACATTCTGAGAAGAACTAATACCTCTCTTTCTAAAACTATTTCAAAAAATTTAAGAGGATGGAATGCTGGGAGCCTCTTCAATTTTAAGAGAATAGAAGTCTCTCAGCATTATTTTAATTCCAAAACCAGGTGAAGACACTGCAAAAAAAGAAAATTATAGGCCAATATCCCTGATGAACACAGATGCAAAAATCCTTAACAAAATATTAGTAAACCGAATACAGTGATGCATCTAAAAGATAATATACCATGATTAGGTGGGATTTATTCTGGGAATGCAAGGTTGGTACAACATTCACAAGTAAATAAATGTGATTCACCACATAAACAAAATGAAGGATAAAAACCACTTGGTAATATCAATAGATGCAGCTTTTGATAAAATCCAGCACCCATTTGTGACCAAAACTCTCAGCAAAGTGAGAATAGAGGGAGCATATGTAAACATAATAAAGGCCATATATGACAAATGCACTGCCAGCATTATACAGGCAATAACTACAAGCCTTCCCTTAAGGTCAAGAACAAGACAGGGATGTCCACTTTAATCTCTCTTATTCATCATAGTGCTGAAAGTCCTAGCCACAGCAATCAGACAAGAAGAAGAAATAAAAGTCATCCAAATTGGAAAGAAAGATGTAAAACTGTCTTTATTTGCAGATAGCCATCTGTATGCATTGATACTGTGTATAGTATAGTATACTGTATAGTGTATATGTGTGTATATATATGTATATATACACCTGTATAGTATATATCAATATATACATCTGTAGAGTATACATCGATACTGTGTATAGAAAACCCCAAAGATTCCACCAAGAAACTACAAGAACTGATCAATGAATTCATCAAAGTAGCAGGATACAAAATTAATATCTAGAAATCAGTGGCATTTTTATACACCAAAAACAAACTAACAGAAAGTGCAATTAAGAAAACAATTCCTTTCACAATTTCTTCAAAAAGAATAAAATACCTAGGAATAAACCTAACCAAGGATGTAAAAGACCTGTAGAATTCAGAAAATTATAATACACTGAAGAAAGAAATTGAAAAAGATACAAATATGTGGAAGCTCATACCACGTTCATAGATAGGAAGAATTAACAGCATTAAAATGTCCATACTACCCAAAGCAATCTATAGATTCAATACAATTCCTATCACTATTCCAATGATGTATTTCACAGAACTATAACAAATATTTCAAAAATTTACATGGAACCACAAAATGATCCTGAGAAAAAAGAACAAAGTTGAAGGACTCACAGTACTTAATATCAAACTCTACTACAAGGTCGTAGTAATCAAAACAGCATGGTACTGGCATAAAAGCAGACATATGGATCAGTGGAACAGAATAGAGAGCCCCAAAAATAAACCCACACCTTTATAATCAATTAATATTTGACAGAGAAAGCAAGCACACACAATGGGCTAAAGATAGTTTATTCAATAAATAGTGTTGGGAAATGGACAGATACATACCGAAAAATGAAACTAGACCACCTTCTTATGCCACACAAAAATAAAAACAAAATGGATCAAAGACTTAAAAGTTAGACCAGAAACCATAAAAATCCTAGAAGAAAACATAGGGAGGAAAATCTTGGACATTGCTCATAGCAAAATTTTATCGGATATATCTCCCCAGGCAAGAGAAACAAAAGAAAAAATAAACAAATGGGACTACATCAAACAAAAAAGTTTTTGCACAGCAAATAAAATCATCAAGAAAATAAAAAGACAACACACAGAATGGGAGAACATATTTGTTGATAAGAGGTTAATATCCAAAATTTATAAAGCCACGCATGCCCCATGCTGATGCTTGGGCTCACTAACTTGGTTGGTTAGAGTCCAGTGCCCTGGAAGGGCCTTTATTTTATAGCTAGATGTCATCATAACCCTGCAGTAACCCTGTGGTTAAGCCTTCATAGCTCAGTGTTAATCCATTACTACATCTGAGAAAGAAACTTCTAGACAAGTCCTACCAGAGATAAGCAGTGCCACCTTCCTTTGCATACAGAGGAAAGAAAGAGCACAGCAGAAGTTCAACCCAGTCAGGGACATTCAATATAGCACAGTGGTTAAGATTGAGGGCTTTGGAAGGAGAGAGGCTCATCGTAGACACTCAACAAATGGTGGCTTTTATCATTGTTATGTCTTTAGGGTTTATGAGACAGTGTGGGATAATGGTTAGGAACAATGGATTTTAGATCCAGGTTGCTTGGGTTCAAATCCTGGCTTCAAATGTTGCTAGGTGTGTGATCAAGGCAAGTTATGTAACATCTCTGTGCCTTAGTTTTCTCATCTGTAAAATAGGAGATAATAATCCCATTCCATTGGATGGTTGTGAGCTCTGAATGAGTTAGATTATATAAAGTACTTGGAACACTAGGTATTACCTATTTTTACTACAAACGTAAGCTATTTGGTGCCAGTAAACCAAGTACGTGTATATGGAAAGATACATTTATTTCATAGTAATAGATATAGATAAATAACAAGTAACAGATGGAAATAAATCTAGTAAGATACACATGTTAAAATAGGAAATATGAGTGTGTGCATGTGGATGTTCACACATACCTGTACCAAGTGTAACAAAGCCAATTAGATGAAAAAAATGAATATAGTGACTTTTGACCCAGTGAGTTATTGACAAACAATAAAGTATCATGATATACCATCTTTATTTTTTTAATTTTTAAAAATCATAAAATCTTTTTTTAAAGATTTTATGTATTTACTTTTAGACAGAGGAGAAGGGAGGGAGACAAAGTGAGAAATATAAATTGGTTGCCTCTCTTACTCACCCCTCATCCCCAACTGGGGACTGGCCTACAACCCAGGCATGTGCCCTGACCAAGAATCAAACTGGTGACCTTTTGGTTTGGACTGTTGCACAATCCACTGAGTGACACCAGCCAGGGTGTGTTGCACTATCTTTAGATGTTGACTTGGAGCAGGATCGGCTGCTATGCAAGGACCATGAATATAAATACATTGCTGGCTGAAAGAAGGAATATTATTTGAGCAATAACTTTCCTCACAAAACATGTACCAAGGAATTACAAAGGTCAAATTGAAATTTCAAACTGAGCTAGAACCACTTGTAAAGTCTGGAAGTTGTTAATGACACTAGGTGATGTGTGTGGGTAGAGTCTATGCTTTCCAGTGTCCAATTTCTCTAGACCCTGGCTCCAGGACAAGCTTATGATGAAAAACTTCTGGGGTATCCATGCCACTCTCTGTTGGTTGTGCAGCCGAGCGGGAGAGAACAGATCGCATGTTCTACCTTTGCTCAGCCTACGGTGGTTCACTTTTAGAGGTCTCCAAAGCACCGAGAAGCAGCATTTAACACCCCAGGGTCCAAAGCCCAAAGAATTAATGTCTTGGCCCAAGTCGTGTGCCCACCCCCCCTGGGTGCAGAAGCCTCACCTAGTGCGAGAGCACTAGTCTGAAGTCCAAACTCCAAGATCCTGACCTCCTTAAAAGAGCTATTGAGCATTAAGGTGTTTTTTTGTTGTTAGGTTTTGGTTTGTTGGCTTTGTTTTTGCTTTTTAGCTGTGTTGAGTTGAGTCTGTTGCACTATGATGAAATTTAACAGAAGGGAGAATTTTTACTTATCATATTTCATTCAATCTCTGTTTCTCATTCCCTTTGAATAAGGATTTTTTCCCCATTTATATTCCCGTAAGATGAGGAGGATATAAAACCATAATGAATCATGAACATTTAAATAAATTTGCTCTTTTGGGAGGTCAGCTTTCTCTTGTAGTTAAAAAATATTATTGGTGAGATTGCTTCTCAAGTATCATGTCCCTTCAAGAAGTATTAGAAGGAATGGGTGTGGAGAGGTGAAGGAGAGAGCAAATTGGAGAACTCTGAGTTGCTTTGGGAGGATTTGGGGTCTGCCATTTGGGTGGTTTCACGGGAGTATTTCAGGGCACAGTTATTTTTGGTGTTGACGAATCTTAAAGGGGAATCCAGATCAAGTTAAATTTAACACACGGACTCTCAGATGAAACCCCCCTGGAGCTTGGCCTTCTCACTCCCGCTTTGAGGGCCTCAGGCTGCAGGCACGAATGAGAACATTTGAATGATTAGCCAACCACCCCCACCCCATATAGCTCATTCTCAGTAACACCCATACATAACTAGTACCCCAAAGACTTTCTGTTTAGATTTTATTTATTTATTTTTAGAGAGAGGAGAAGGGAGGGGGAGGAGAAAGAGAGGGAGAGAAACATCTATCAGTTGCTTTTCCCATGGCACCCACCCTGGCACAACCCAAGTACAGGTCCTGACTGGGAATCAAAGTGGCAACCTTCCAGTCTGCAGAGACACATTGATTGGTTGCCTCTCACGTGCCCTGCCCTGAAACCAGGGACCTGACTTGCAACCCAGGCATGTGCCTTGACTGGAACCAAACCAGCAACATTTTGGTTCATAGGTCAGTGCACAGTCCATTGAGCCACACAAGCCAGGGCTAATATTTCTATGTCTTTATAACCCAGATCCAGCTGCCATCTTGGACTTGGGCACAGGACTTGCTGTGGCCACCCAAACCCTGCGGAGTTAGGTGGAAGTGGGGGCTTTCTTACCAAGGGGACTGTGTGGCTCCGTGCTGGGGTGACTCCTAGCTTAGACCTGGGTGGGGTCAGGTGGACCTGGGATGTGAATAAACTGGACCCTGTACCCTGGCATTATACATATAATTGTTCATTGTCTTCTCCCCGACTTGGGAGTACAGGAGCTGCTTATTTTGTTCATTGTTGTGTCTGTCATCCTAGGAACAGAGTCTTGACATATATTAGATACTTAAAAATACTGAGTGAATGAGTTTATCGAGCCCCCGATGTATGTCAGGGATTGTTATAGGTACTAAAAGAGATAAGCTTTGACACCATCTCACAGATGAAAAACATTGAAGAGAAAAGTGACTTCCTTGGTATTATTCAAAATGAGAGCAATTTCGGATTCCCAGATGTCTGGCCTTTGTTTGTTTCAGCACAAAATTACTCTTGACTTGACTTTCTCTTTCCTTTTGTAAGGGATGGCTTTTCTAAGGTACAACTTTTAAAAAAAATTTTTTCTGGTATTTTTTCCATTACCATTTACTGCCCCCCCATACCCTCTTCCACCCCTACCCACCCCCACAACTTTTTCTGCATTGACTCCTTGTTTAGTATTTGGTCTCTGTTGTTTTGTTTCCCCCTGATTTGGAAAATGAGCATGGCACCATGGAATCTGCCAAATGGATACCCAGAAATATAGCACTGTCTAACTACTGTAGTCCGTTTGGGCTGCTATGCAAAGTAAAACAGACTGTGTGGCTTAAACAACAGAAATTTAGTTTCTTACAATTCCGGACACCGGAAATCTCAGATCAATGCATTGGCTGGGTTGGCGTCTGCTGAGGCCTCTTCCCTTGGCTTGTTGATGGCTGTCTTCTCGCTGTGTCTCTACATGGCCTTCCCTCTCTGCATGTTTGTGTTCTAATCTCTTCCTATAAGGGTACCAATCATAATGGATTAGGGACCAATCTAATGACCTCATTTTAACTTAATTACCTCTTTAAATACCTTATCTCCAAATGCAGCCACATCCTGAGGTACTGGGGGTTAGGACTTCAGTACATGAATTTTAGGGTGGGAACCACAATTCAACCCAAAACACTGTTTTCACAAAATATGGGCTAATGTCCAGGTCTGTTTTAAAAGGCTTCATAATGTGGGTATTATAACCATACAGCAAATTACAGCTCATTTTCTGCTGTTTCTTGCATTCCGAGGCTGCCTCTTTCTGCTCTTCTCCTTGGCCCCAGACTGAGAGCAGCAAGTTGGTCAGAGCAGGTCACACAGGGACCCAGAAATCCAAGAAGAGGGTTTTGTATTAAGTAAATAAAAGAAATTATCACCCATCTAAGGCTCAGTGTTTAAATTATCATGTTTATTTATGTCAACACAAAATACAATAAAACAACTTACAAAACCCATTTTATCTTCATGTAACATAACTCTTCAGTGAACAGAAGTACTACTGTTAATGTTTTGGCCTTTTCAAGGTCCAGCCTTGGGTCAAAACCGTATTCAGACAAATAGCAAATTCTTCTCTATATATACACAAGAGGAAAACTTATGTTTTCTAAAATCCCATTCCAGTAATAATACAAAATATCACATGTCAAGGTGAATACTACTGTCATGTCATCAGAATTGCAACTTCCTTGTTGCTCTTGATTTTCCCCAGAACTCTGGCTTCAGTCAGGAAGTAGAGGGTTCATCAGCCCCTCAGGTTTCCAAGGTGATTGCTTAGTAATTCTTTTAATATCACTGTGTACTCCACAAGTGTTTGATTTACCTGAGTTATTTAGAAACCAGAAAAAAAAGGTCTCCAAGTGATTAAGGTCTGTAAGACTGATGAAACGTATCATAGATTACTCTGTGCCAATTCAGTGGATAAACACGAAGCCTCTATCACAGAGTCAACCCCTCACCTAGTAAAGGACATTACATTACAATGTACTCAAAGGTAATAATCATGGCACAAAAGTATAAGATTTTGCCTGTATTCCAGTAGTCTAAATGTTATATGTTCAGTCAAGCAAATGATCGTTACTGCTTAACTCACAAAATCTTCATACCATTTCACTAACAAAGGAGTCAGCCTTGTGCTGTGGGAAGACAGTGTGATTTGGAGCTAGATGGTCTAGATTCCGGACCACTTCTGCTTACACTCTGAACCCTTGTTTCCTTACGAGCATCAAAGGAGAAGAAAGTGCTTTGTAAAGTAGTATTTACTTTAAGAAATATTATTCTACAGAGTTCATCTCTTCAGTCTATGGATTCCTAATTATCCACATGTATTTTGCAAGTAAAATCTTACTTTTTAAAATTAATATATGACACATATTTACCATATGCAGCTGAAATGTCAAGTTAGATTATACACATGGAAAAAGAATATAGGTCAACAAGCCTATTATTCATGAGGGACTTTTGTACTCTTGATGTGCTTGATTTAAAACCACTTAAAAATTTTGTTCCTTTTTGTAATATTGGAGCTCTTGTTAAATAAACTAACCATTTAAAGTGATTCTTTAACAAGAAATTAAAACATTCATTAAAAATGAAATTAAAAATGGGAAGGGTTTACAGGAACAAATATAAAGGACATATGGACAAAAACTAGGGGGGTTGGAAAGGGGAGGGAGGAGGGGAGGAATGGGTGGGTTAGCTGGAATGGGAGTAAAGGATAGAAACTGTACTTGAATAACGATTAAAAAATAAATATAAAAAAATTTTAAAAAATTAAACTTTCACATGACAATTATAGGGGCTAGACTGTGAAACTAAGTAAAATGGATTGAGAAATATGGGAGGAGCTATAGTTTGAAAATTCAGAATCAGGAGAGAAACGGAGTACAGAAGCATATTTTTGGGTAATTGAAAATAATCTAAATGATAGGCTTGTTATTTTTATTTTTTACTGGTGACTTCCTACTTTATAAATTACTTCTTCCTCATCTGTAAAACAAGCTATACTTGTTTGTGTGCCTGACTTTTAGGTTCAGACAAATCCATAGAAATTAACACTTCATTTTTATTCTTACATTTCGAACATCTTTAGAAGAATCGCATTCTTTCAGCTGGAGTAAAATCAGAACCTCACTTTCCATAAACTAAAAAAAATCATCCTTTAATTTACTAGAAGTTTGGAATAAATCGGCAAGTGTGAGCATTTAACGTGAGCATATGGACCCATGACTTTGCTGAGACAAAGACTTCGGGTGTTCCAGCAACAAATGGGAGTGTAATTTCAAACATTTTTCAAATGCAGATCAGGCCCCCACAAATAATTTTGATGATTATTTTGAGGCATTAATGCAACAGAGTTAGTGTACCTCAAATAATCCCCAAAGTCACCCCGTTGCTGAGGATATTTCTCTTCTTGATTATTTTGAACCTGCCAATATAGTTTCTAACCTTCCTAAAGAGAATGACTGATCTCCAAATGACCTATTATTATCTTAAACCAACCTCATTTTGAAGCAACAAAGAAAGAAAAATTAAATAGTGCATTAACATTTCATATCAGTGAAACAGACTTTTTTCCATGCATAAAGTAGTTCTATCCATCTGCGAAAAGGTCCACCTTTTGTTTTTCTCTGTGTTTGTAGGTTACATTTTTAAAGGTGCTGGTGGAGCCTCTGTACAGTGGATTGGTTCCCTAAAAAATAAAAAAAAGAGGTTCAAATGAAAGTATGTACATTTAGTTATTACACTGTTTGAAAATATCTAAATAATTTCATGGTACATTACCAATTGGAAGAAGAGAGTCAGTCTTGAAAGCCATTTGAATAACTTTGATTAATGTGATGTCATACTGTTAGTATTTTAAAATTTATACATCCTCATTTTATTTTTTTAATAATGCGGAACTAGTCCTGTATGTTAACCCTTTTGGAAATGCACTAATTTATTGACAGAAAACAAGACTAGCTTTTTTATTCACAGCTATTTTACCAGCACTCAAAACAGTACTTAGCCCATAGTAGGCACTTAGTTATTTATTGGATGAATAGAATGAACCAATAGGTAATTCAAAAGTGAAATGTAAAATAAAAGAGTAAAAAATAGGAAAAGTGAACTAGTAGTTCACTCATACAAAGTGAACTCATACAAAGATGAATGACATAGTAGTACGTGCCTTTAAGAAACATGTTTCTGTTGGGAGGCATCAAACAGGGGCACAAATAATCTTGCTAAAAATGAGATCAAAATTCAGAAAAAGGAGCAAATAGCTGCTTGGGAGAAGCAGGGAAAGTGAACATTTGCTCTGGCTGGTAAGAGAACTTGGCGGCTTTCGCTTACTGGTGTGTGAATTGGAGAGTCACAAGAGTCTGGTGCTTGGTACACTGGGCTCATGAAGGAGCACAGGTCCCAAGGCAGGTCAGGCAAGACGGCTTTGCCCTTGGGGTGGTCCGGAGCTTGTGCGCTAACGTCTGGGTAATTCCGCTGTGTGCTCGGGCTGTAGATGTGTTTGCAGGGGCTGTTCCCAGGACCAGAAGGACCAAGGCTCTCTAGGTATTTGGAGAAGTGCCAAGCTTGATCCTTCTATTTCTCTCTTTTGGTTTAACTGTTCCAGGCAGGCACAAAACATCTGGGTAAGACATAGATTCTTTTCCTTTTCTCAAGGTTGACCACACAGGCTTTGGTGTTAGACACGCAGCAGCACTATGCTACTTGACTTAAGTAACTCCAACCCTCGATGTCTTCATCTATAAGAGGGACCACCAATGTGCCCACCTTCTCTACAAGGTAATGTACTTCAGCACAGTGCCTGGCACCTAGTCAGTTTTTAATACTGCCTCCTCTTATTGGCTCTGACTTATAGTTCGTCTTCATATTTGGAACTTCCTTTTCTTTTATGTCCTGGAGAGTATAATAAAGATATTTACCTCCAGCTTTTGTACTCTTAACATTTCCAAGTCCATTTCTGAGTATGTATGGAGTCTATGTAATACCTCAGACCCTCCAAAGTACTAAATCTTGTACTTCAGTCTCCTTCTTCCATGAATTGTAGAGATAGTGGCAATACTAGGCATAGGTCTGAAAAAACACGATCATTTTGGCTTTCGCAGCACATTTCTCTCAGCTCTCAGGAGACCTGAACAAAATTAAAACCATTCCCTGGCCTCTCCCACCTGTTGCCCTTGGATTCACCACAGTATCTTCGCTTTGGGGAGAAATGACATTTGCACCTGTTTCTATGTTGCCTGGAGCCAGAGGCCTGACCTCAGACTGAGTGAGTAACAGGATATCTTAGTTCACACGCCCTCAAAGAGAGATGCTATCTCAGTCTGAGGGCACATAGAAAAGAGGCTCCTCAGTGGTGGATACCGAGTGAAGGCCAAGTCACTGTGTTGCCTCTGCTCCTGGGGTCAGCCTGGAGAATCCTGAGAGCCCTTCAGTCCTTATCTAGTCCTGCTGCCATGAGCACTTGGGGTTTGGAGGGTGAAGGGCATACTGAGGGGGTGGTAGGGGCAGGTAGAGTATTATTTGCAAATAAAAATCACATATGGAATTATATTAAGTTTAAGAGACTCTATGCTATTAAATTTAAGTTGGTTATAGAAGAACAAGGCACTCAGTTGGAGAGGATAGATGGAAAAAATAAGAAGTGCAGGGTGAGGATAATGAGTAGGCCCACTGTCCTGGAGAAAGAGGGTGGCTTAGGGAACAGACAAGACACCCTGAAATTCAGCGTAAATGGCTGTGAGGAGCGCCAGCTTACCTCTGCATAGGACCAGGAACTCTTTTGTGATCCTCACCCCATTTCACATTAAACATATTAAAATCCACCTCCATCTTACTCTAAATATCACTTACATGCACTATAAAAAAGGTGACTTAAGTTACAGTCGACTGATTGAGTGTACAATGTTATTTTGTAGACATTTAGTTGAGTGTTTAATTTTGATTATTGTGGTTTTCATCCTGTATTTCAAAGCAACTTCATTTATTTAGGCCTATAATATTTTGGGGTGTCTTGCAAAGCTAGGTATAGGGCCTGGGCATGCTGATAGAGGGTGATGGATAAAGCAGACCACACTGTACTAGGAGGGTAAGTATATACTGGGGAGTGGCAGAAGTATTTCCTGCCCTCAATGGATGATCAGAGCTCAGGAGAACAAGCTCGAACTGGGTTTTGTTGACAGTAGAAAGTGTCACAATGTCTGATACTGTCTCCACTGTGCCATGCAGATGGCAGCCTCCCACAGAGGATTTCCCGCTGAGACACTGGCTTGTGTCCCACTACATGTCAGGTGAGTCTACACTCCTCCACTATTTAGACAAGGTTGGGTTTTCCCCAAACATCTGGGGTGACCAAGCTAATTCCCCCAGGGGCCTGGGGGTACCAATGTAGGCTGAGGATTCTGCAAATGCAATGGCACATTTTTAGAGCTTGAAAAAGTGGTAATAAGAAAGCTCTCTGTCCTGACCTGCAGCTCACTTAATGATTGCCTAACTGCCAAATGCAGACCTGATTTGCTTAGCACAGTACAAAATCAATCCATGACTGTTAGAAATGTCAGACTGAACATTTTTGCCTCTACTTAATGACTTGTCACCCTAGAAAAAATGTCTAATCAAAAATGAATTTAAATATCTTCCCTTTCTGTTTTCATAAAGAATGTGGATGGGGAGATTATTTTTAAAAGTCATAAAAGGTAACCTTTCTTTATGGCTATGATGAAATGTTTCAGGAGGCAAGAACTCTTTCATCCTCAGCTCTGTCACCTTTGGAGTCCAACAGGAATCTGTGGGTCGGGAGACCCTTCTACCTCTACTGTCTGTGGACGTCCCTTGGGTTTTAAAGTCCAGTCAAATTTGGTTCTTCAAGAAGAAATATATTTTAGATAAAAACAGAATCAAATTGAAGACCTCACAATGGATACACTAAGCAGCATTTTAAAATAAGATATATTAGGGAAATTTGAATTCAATTATTTGAATTAAACCTCTTTTGCTTCCAAGTGAATAGTTATTACCCAGTCATTATCTAGTCAAGAACATCAAACATTTGTTATTCAAAGAGACTCAGTTAAACAAGGGAATAACATTTTTCATTCATGCTTTTATCTGTTTAATGCATATTTTTGTTCCATTTTAGATGTAGAAACAGCAAAAATTTAGTATTTGAATTTCAGTCATGTTTGACATCCTGAGGGAAACAATTCATGTTTTAGAGAAATTAACTGTTAATTAAAATGTTATTTTAAAGATATTAATCACTAGTCAGTAATCATGCTTTTGTATGAGAACATTAAAATGTGCTGGTTGGTAGATACGCATCACATAATTGCCCGAGTGCTTGTTTGTGGAACACCTGCTCATTATTTCTAGGAGGATCAAGGCTGTGCTTGGAAGAAGAGGCTGCAGTTGGGATTGCAGCTCTGCCATGGATCAACAGGGTGAGAAATCTCGTAACTTCTCAGAGCCTCAGTTTCCTTACATTCAAATTGTGACTACCAAGATGACTTCAGAGGGCTGGTGGTTGTTCAATCAACTTCTGCTATTGGGTTTTTTTGTGCCAACTTAACCATATTCTTATGCCTGGTTGCCCTTCTGACCACGGCCAGGCATTTGCTTGACAGTTGGTGAGAGCTGCAACAGCTATGGCCGGGGGTCAGGTGAGGCTAACTGCCTCAGCACTTTGGCCTCGTGGCACTGTGTTCTAAGTCACCAGACTAACCTGTCATGTCACATTCGACCTTGTTAGGGATGAATAAATTATATACTCAATGCAAATCCACAGCTGACTTTCCTAAAGGGTTGTTTTTTAATTATGAAAAATCCATACGTACATAAAAGAAGAGAAAAGCTGTCTAATGAACCTCTGGACTATCACCCAGATTCAATAATTAGTACGACTTTGCCACACTTACTTTATCTATTGCTGTCTCTCTTTTGGCTGAATGATTTCAAAGGAAACCCAGCCTTAGTTCTCTTTCACCCCAAAATCTGGATTATTTTTAACAAAGCCATCATGCCATTATATACCTAATTAAATTAACCACAATACATTGCCATCATTTAAATCCCAGTCTACATTAACCATTTTCCAGTTGTCAAAAAAATGTACTTTTTTGACTCTTCAAATCAGGATCAACAGAAGATCCATACACTGCATCTGGTTATTGTGTCTAAAGGCATCTTTAATGGGAAGACAAAGTAGATAAAACTTTTTATTGTCCTTTGTCCTGTACCATATATATGATTATTTCAAAAGAACTATATAAGACATAAGTGTCCCTTGTTGAGGTAAATTTATCCAAAACAGAAAATTCAATTTGCTTTAGGAATTGAAGATATCACTAAAGACAGAGAAAAAAGTATTATCACCAATATATTTGGGCAGAAAACCCCAAAGGAACATTGTGCTTCCTTGTATTTTCTCCTATGATATTACTTGTTTTAGAATCAGCAATGTAGGATAATTGCTATGAGCTAGCTGGACGCATGATTAGAGATAGAGAAATGAAATTAAAACCATGAAATTGTTTCTATGGGCCTCTAGAAATGTAATTATCTGTCCTGTGGAAAAGAGACACAGAAAACTGGAGCCCTGTTTTGTGTTTGCTTACTGAAAAGGGGAGACACATAAATTATATTTATTGAGTACATATATTTAAAGGTTGATACCTTTGGGGTTTTTTTTTAGGTAGCTGTTTGAAATTTATGCTATTCAGAAAAACTGGATGGCATTTTAAAACTCTTCTCAACTTTGCTTTGTAACCTATTATGAGTAACATGTATTTCCATGGTAATCGGCATGAACTGTCTAGTATTCACAAACCTTATTCCATTAGCTATAACATAAACATTTATGGTTTATCAAGAGGGCCTGAGGGGTCCTCCTGGTGGTGAGAAATAAAATACATGCCCTTGATGTCCCTAAGTAGCTAACCAAGAAGTTTCATGAGACTCCAGAGTGGGAGAACCCCCTCCATGTGCTGCGAGACAAATGTGAGCTGTGAGGGCCACCCGGGACCCAAGGAACAGACAAAAGCAGAACAGAGATCACAGCTGTCGGGGACCTGGTGAGAGGAGCAGAGTAAGAACATGACATTCTAACTCGTTTTAGAGCAGAAGAAAGCTGACTTCCTGCTTCTTCTACAAGCCACTTTTTCCTCTAGACACAGAGTTACCCCTAAGAGTTCACTTGGGGTGAATACCGTTTGCCACTTGGCTTTTGACCTTTCTGCTTCGAATTTGGCAACTTCCTTACGATCATGAAATGACACGAGCAGCTTCCAGATGCACAGTAGGACAACCCCGATGAGCAGAATAGCCAGCGAGACCCCCAGCATGATCATGGGGATGTTTGGAGGTTTTGGACACTCTGGAAGCAAAGAAAGTTGTATTAAAAAGACAGTACAATTAACATTTTAATGAGCATTTCTCATTAAATTTTCCAACTATGTTTTTTCTCCAGTAGAGAGAAAATAGTAACATCTTTTGTTTTGCTTATTTTTAAAAAATGAGTTACTTGTTGTAGGATATCCCTATTCTTTCAAAGTAGAACAGAAGATAAAGTAAGAGTTTGATTATTTAAAGCAAATGGATATACCCTTGGATGGCTGACTCAAAAAGGTTTAGAATGCAAAAGAGTGAAAATTAATGCACATGGAATATCTAAAGGACCATAAATAAGACTGCAGTTTAGTCACTAAAGATGGTCTTTTCTGGGCATACGATGAAGTAGAAACAGATGAGTGTGCACATGCACACTTTTTAATGGATTGTTTTGAAACTATGAGATTATATTATAAATTATATAAAACCTGCCCCCTGGAAAGGTTACTTAAATAAATAAACTGCTGGTTATTTATTTGTTTGTTTATTATTTTTTAATAGACAGAAGAGAATCATGGTTTTCAGTTTTATTTTACCTCTAATGCTTGAGGTCCTGGAACTAGAGTCAGGAAAGGTGGGTTCCATTTCCACCTGATGTACAGCAACTGTCTAAACCCATCAAGTCCTCCGATCTCTCTAAGACCCAGGCCCCTCATCCGTAAAACAAAGTTGTGGGGCTTCAGCGTTCCCTTAACTTTCTGACAATAAGATTAAGCCAGGAGCTAATGCTTATGCAACCCACAGCTTCCCAGATCTTTCCCCCAAGAGTCTGATTCAGTGGGTCTCGGATGCAGCCACCGATTTTTTATTACTTAAAGTATCCCAAGGGATTGTTATCTTCAGGGAAGTTTGGGAAATTAGATGTTTTGTATAGTCTTTTTAACTTCAACATTCTATGAAATGTTATTTTGACTATTGATGATATTAATGTAATTTTGCAATTATAGACAAGAGCATGATTAAAAATCCTTGTAATATGTCTGGGAGATGATACATTTCTTAATGAAACATTATAATTAAGCTCTTCCCTTGTTTTCCTGGGGAAAATTCCATATAAAAATTATCATTAAATATCTGCTTCCCTCTGCAAGAAGTAACACAAATCTGTGGTATCTGGGGAGAAAATAAATCATGCTTACTTTACTTTAACTCTTAGTGCTTTTGGATATTTAACAAGGAGAATTATAGACCCAGGACTATTCAGGCTACTTTCAAGGTAAGAATCTATTGCTGATCTGAATTTGAGCAGGACTAATGATCTCCTAACAGTGTGATGCCTGGTCTCACACACCTTTGTGACTTGGCAAAAATACCATGTAAGGAGATTATGCAGAAAGAAGTAAAGTAGCTAATGAAATAGCAACTACAGTATGAAGATCTAAAGACTGTTTCTAGAATAGCAAATGAACCATAGCTGCTTCTAATAGGTTACCAACACTACTGCAAGAAAGCAGCAGGTTCCTGTCAATGAGGATATATACTGGCTACATCTTTGACTACAAACTGTCTAGGGTAGGGCATAGCATGCTCTTGCTTAAAGCAAGATGAATTAGGGCCATGAGCCAGAATGTGAATTAGGCTCTCCACTAGGGAATAAAAAAGGAGGAGCAGGCATGGCTTGGCAGAGATAATTATTTTAAGAATTTAGAGTCATTGGGAATTATACATTTCTCAAGATAAGATCTTGGCCCAAGTACCAAACCAGGTGTTACACAATAGAAAATCCTGGTAAGTGCTCACTTAATTCTAAGGTCCTGAGTTTCTAATGCTGCCAGTCTGGTATCTGCCACATGTGGCTATTGAACACTAGAAATGTGACTTTTCTGAACTGTATTGTATGACAAATGCAAAATACACACTAATTTTAAAGACTTGGTATGAAAAAACATAAACTCTCTTATTAATAAGTTTTTATATTGATTATACATTGAAATGACAATATTTTGGATATAGTAGATTAAATGAATCATTATTAAAATTCATCTATTTAACATTTTTATGCAGTTACTTGAAAATTTAAATTATATATATGGTTTGTATTAACATTTCAATTGGACAGTGCTGATCTAACATACTGATCTAACATGCTGATATAAGATGCTGATAGTGACTTCCGGCCAAGATGGAGGCATAGGTAGATGCACTGTGCCTCCTCGCACAACCAAGATAGGGACAACAATGATATAGAAACAAAATAACAACCAGAACTGACAGAAAATTGAAGTGTATGGAAGTCGGACAACCAAGGATTTAAAAATAGACACTTTCATCCAGACTGGTAGGAGGGGCGGAGTCCGGCCGGGTGAGGGACTCGGAGCAGAGAGCTGAGCACCCGGGGCGGCGCGCAAGTCCGCAGCAGGCAGACCCTGGGCGCACAAGCAGCGGTGGCTGGTGGGCCCGAGCCAGGGGGTGGCGACCGGCAGACCCAGCGAGGCAGCCATTGTGAAGCAGGGCACTGCACGCAACTCAAGAGTCCCAGAACGGAGAAATGGAGCTTTCGGTCACTGACTGAAAAGGAAGGTCCCACGGGGTGCACAGGCCCACCCACACCGGAATTGGTGCCAGAGGGGCCTGGTTGGCTTGCGGAAAGTGGCGGAAGGGTCTGGGGTCCTACAGAAAGCAGAGCAAGCGCCATTGTTCCTTCTCGGACCTCACCCCCACATACAACATCACAACCCTGCGACTGGGGTGCCCCGCCCAGGTGAACTCCTGAGGCCCCGCCCCTCACTACAGGAGCTCGACAAGACCAAAACACAAAACAAAACAAAACAAAAAACAGCAAAAAGATGGCTCAAACAGAAGAAGAATGGAAAGCCCCAGAACCCATCTTTTTAAGCGACCAAGAGATAGCCAACCTATCAGATGCACAGTTCAAAGCACTGGTTATCAAGATACTCACAGAATTGGCTGATTTTGGTCACAAACTTGCTGAAAAAATGCAGGCTACAGTAAATTTAATGAAGAAAGATGCACAGGGAACCAATGG
>CM052541.1:56169125-56300752 GCA_028533065.1 Trachops cirrhosus | reverse complement strand
ATGGACTGAAGTAAAGGGGGGGAATGTGGGTGGGAGAGGGTGTTCAGGGTGGAGGGGAATGAAGGGGGGATAATAGGACAACTGTAATAGCATAATCAATAAAATATATTTAAAAAAAAAGATGCTGATAGTATTTTGGGGATTCAAATATTTATGATTATACAGCCAGTAGGAGGCAGTATAGCCCAGTAGTTAAGAACATGGACTCAAAGTAGCTCTCTAGTTCCATATCCAGCGCTGGGACATAATTGCTGCATTAAACCTAGCAAATTATTTAAATTCTCTGTGCCTCAATTTCATTACCTGTAAAATGGAAATAACAATACCTTCTTTATGTGGCTGTTGAGGACATTAAATGAATTAATACATGCAAAGCAACTAAAATAATATCTGATATATGGAATTAATAAGGATTTAAGCGAGCTGCTATTATTATTACTACTGCTACTACTACAAATTTACTCTTTCCCCTTTTCTAACCTCTAGACCTCAAGGGCTTGGAACCTCCAAGCTGGAAGTAATGGGTGTAGCATCCACACACACATCCCTGCCAGGAAGGCTCCCAACTTTCATTCTTTGTTTTAAAGATTTTATTTATTTATTTTTAGAGAGGGAAAGGGAGGGAGAAAGAAAAGGAGAGAAATATCAATGTGTGGTTGTCTCTCACATGCCCCCCACCAGGGACCTGGGTGCAACCCAGGCATGCACCCTAGACTGGGAGTCAAACCAGCAACCCTTTGGATTGCAGGTCAGCAGTCAATCCACTGAGTTACACCAGCCAGGGCCCGACTTTCATTCTTGACTGGTCTCTTATGATTGTGGCCCTTACCCTCCAAAAGTTTTCCCAAATGTAAGAAAAAAAGATAAGCAAATCTCTCCCTATCCCTGATGATCCTCCACTTTTTCAATTGTTTGGAGGACCCTGGGAATTCTCAAGCTCCACCTCCTCCTTTTCCATTTTGCCTCTTTTCTAGCCAGTCCTCCCACCAGTGACCCTGGGAGTCTCTGGTCTTAAAGCTGTGAGAGGGGGCTATGGATTCCTGGGGATGGGTTCTGCCCTCAGGCCCTGGGAGCTCCTGCCTGTGTAGGAATAGCAACACTTGCCAGAAAGGCAGCCTCCTTGGAGCTGTCAGGTGACTCCTGTTAAGCCTCAAGGAGGTAACTTGTTCCTCACTTTTCCCTACTACAAAAAAAATAGCATAGGTAGAATAAAAATTCTTAATAAAAAAACATTAGGGCATCTGAGTGCTCTTGGAAAGATGGCATTTTGATATGTCACTTGTGTTGTGTGGAAGAATAAAAGAAAAAACCCGACAGTTCAGTATTGAAGAGGCATTTAACAGCCAAAGAGGTGTTTCTCTCTCTCTCTCTCTTTCTCTCTCTCTCTCTCTCTCTCTCTCACACACACACACACACACACACACAGAAATAAATAAATAAAATAACATAAAAATTAAACCAGCTATATACAAACACCCCAAATTAAAAACAGACCCTATTCTGGAAATTTGGTTTTTGGAACTTGTTTTTCTAATGCAATTAGTATTATAAGGAATAGCTTTGATTTCAGAAAAATTTGCCAAAGCCACTGCCATGGTCACAAACAGAGGGTGAGGGTATAGCTGAAGAATTTGACTTTATAAAAAGACAATGAGAAAGCAGGATTTTTTTGTGCTATAAAGTAATTATTCCTTGAAAGCAGGGTTTGCCTTAAGTTTTCTTAACTAATAGCCTCGATGATGCATTTTATACATTCACTTGAAAGAAGCTGATTTAAATGAGATTCTCAAGAACAATTCTCCAGGTATGCTCTGCTCACCTTCAAGGTCATGGCCTTGCATTTCGCATTGTGACCCCGTCTACCTCTCTCTGACCCTTAGCCCTGCAATGTGATATTTTTCTAATAATGCTTTCTTGGTTGGTTTACAATGTCTTAAAATTACTTTTTGGTTACTTTGGGATGCTTTGGCTTTAATATTGTGAAGTGATGGCAGTTTGATACTCTTGGTTTTGAATTCAGGACAACATTTTCTCAGCACACTGATGAGCAGGCACACACAACAAAACACCAGCCTGCCCTTGCTGCTATTGTCTGGGACCAGAACTTAGGCTCCGAGCTGTATGGGGGAGGGGAGGAGGTTGATGACAAGGTCTGGAAAGGCGTAACTTAATGCAGCTATCATTTCTGCTGGGAAGGGTTAGGACACATTCTTAATTGAAGATAGAAAAGGCGAGGCACCTGTGAGTAACAAACAATGAGGCCGGGGCTGTTAGGGTACAGTTGCTCGAAGGAGGTCTTGAAGCCATTGGTGTCAGAGTTGCTTGGGTCATACATTAGGCCTGCTGATTCAGGATGCAGGTGATTGCCAACCTCCCAGGTGAGTCTCATTCTCACTAAGGTTTAAGACCTTTTCAACAAAAGTACCTTTCCCACTATTCTCTTTTCTCTATGTAAACTTCTAATATAAACTTCTCTCTCCTCCTCACTGAAGAGGTGACTTTTACTTGACGGCTTGCTGAGTCCCAAGTCGACTCCGTGAGCTGGTGTAGATGAAAAGCTGCAGAAGCAATGGCCTCAGATCACTTCCTTCTTCATTTTCTGCTTCATGTCTTCTTTGATTCAGCAATATCCTTTAATGACCCATGACTCTAAGTTATGAACTGGTACATGTTTTATATGCATATTCCATTTAACCCTTGAGTCAATCCTTAAAAGCAAGTATTATTCTTTTTCCCACTTTACAGATGAGGAAATAGAGGCCCAGAGAGGCACGTATCTTCCAGAACAGCAAGCAGCTATTCAGTGGTAGAGTAAGATTTGAGCCAAATTTTGCCTGATTCAAAACTCATTCTCGTAGACTGTTATGCTCCTTCATGTTAGTCTTTTCTAAATACATACGTTTTGCTTACATTGAATTTAACATTTCTGTAATTCACCAGCAAGCTTTCTGGGAGAGGATGATTGGTACAAATACATCCATGTTGTTATCTGGCCGTAATAAAAGATACTGGAGGTAACAAACTCCTTCAGCTTTTTCTTGTCTGGGAAGCTCATTATTTCTCCTTTAGTTTTAAATGATAGCCTTACTGGGTAAAGTAGTCTTAGTTATAGGTCCTTGATTTGCATCTCTTTGAATATTTCACTCCAATGCCCTGAAATGTTTCTGTTGAGAAATCAGCTGACAGCCTTATAGGAGCTCCCTTGTAGGTAACTGTCTTTCTCTTGTGGCTTTTAAGATTCTCTGTCTTTAAACTTTGCCATTTTAATTATGATATGTCTTGGTGTGGGCCTCTTTGTGTTCATCTTGTTTGGGACTCTGAACTTCCCAGAATTGGGTATCTTTTTCCTTTACCAGGTTAGGGAAGTTTTCAGTCATTATTTTTCTTTATTTAATCTTTATTGGAATTTTTTTTCATTACCATTTAGTCTCCTCATATCCCACCCCCAGCAATCACCACACTGTCATCCATGTCCATGAGTACTTTTTGGCTTTTGCTTAACCCCTCCACCTCCCTAATATCCCCTTTCACCTAGGTGTCATACTGCTCTTTAGTCATTATTTCTTCAAATAGGTTATTGATTCCTTGCCCTCTCTCTTCTCCTTCTGGTACTTCTATAACGCAGATGATATTATGCTCCATGTTGCCCCAAAGGTCCCTTGAACAATTCTCATGTTTTAAATTCTTTTTTCTATTTGCTACTCTGATTGGGTGTTTTCTGCTACCTTGTCTTTCAAATTGGTGATTCAATCCTCTGCTTCATACAACCTACTGTTTATTCCTTCCAGTGTATTCTTCATGTCAGATAATGTATTCTTCATTTCTGATTGGTCCTCTTTTATGGCTTCCATATCCTTTTACATGCTGTTGAGCATGCTTACAACCATTACTTTGCACTCTATATCTGATAAATTGCTTGTTTCCATTTTATTTAGCTCTTCTTCACAGATTTCTCCTGTTGTTTTTTTTCTCATTTGGGGCTATATTTTTGTCTCCCCATTTTGGCTGACTCTTTGTGTTTGTTTCTAAGTATTAGATAGATATGCTACAACTCCCAGTCTTCATGGAGTGGACTTATATATTAATTATCATGTGGGTTGCAGTGGTGCAGTCTCCTTGATCATCTGAGCTGGGTGCTCTAAGAATGTTCCTTGTGTGGGTTATGTGGGCCTTCCTGTTGTAACTGAGTCTTGATTACTATTGGCCCATTCACGCCTGGGGTCAACCCTCAGGCTGGGTGACTGTTAGGCTCAATCCAAACCATGGTGTGTGAGCTGCCATGTAAGTGTGGCCCACATGAAGAGGAATTTGCCTTAGGAAGGTCTGGTGCCTGCCACAATCTTCCTTTGGCTATGCCACTTGTGCACTTGCTTTAAAATTTAGAATTAGTGTTCTAAATTTTATAAACACTTATTGGGTCCTACTCTGATGTTGTCTAAAGCTGACCACTGGGTGTATTGGTTCTGGGCCTCTTGGGAAGGACTATGGTGCAAGATGATGTAAATGTTGCCTGTGACTGGTTCTCAGCAACCTGTTTGGAGCTACAAGCAATCCACAGTTTGTGGCTGCCTCTCCTGGGCCTTGGTGTGCAGGGGAAGGACCAAACTGTGCATCAAAGTTGACTTTTACCGACCCCAGGACCAGGGACAGGTCAGCAAAAGTCCCAAGGCACAGCATGGTACTGGCATAAAAAAGACATATAGATCAGAACAGACATATGGAACAGAATAGAGAACCCAGAAATAAATCCACACCTTTATAGTCAATTAATATTTGACAGAGGAGGCAAGAATATACAATGGGGTAAAGATAATCTATTTAATAGATGGTGTTGGGAAGACTGGACAGATACATGCAAAAAAATAAAAAAGAAGCTTGACCACCTTCTTATACCATACACAAGAAGAAATTCAAAATGGATTAAAGACTTAAATGTTCAACCTGAAACCATAAAATCCTAGAAGAAAACTTAGAAAGTAAAATTTCAGACATTGCTCATAGCAATATTCTTTCTGACAATTACCTCTGGCTAAGGAAGCAAAAGAAAAAATAAACAAATGGGACTATATCAAACTAAAAAAGTTTTACACAGCAAAGGAAACCATCAACAAAATGAAATGACAACCCACAGAATGGGAGAGCATATTTGTCCATACATCTGGTAAGGGGTTAATATCTAAAATTTAAGAAGATCTTATAAAACTCAATACCAATAAAACAAACACTCCAATTAAAAAATGGGCAAAGGATCTGAATAGACAGATATCCAGCAAGGACATACAGATGGCCAATATACATATGAAAAGATGCTCAATGTCACTAATCATCAGAGAAATGCAAGTTAAAACCACAATGTGATATCACCTCACTCCTGTCAGTATGGCTAGTGTCAATGAATTAACAAAAAACAAGTGCTGGAAAGGATGTGGAGAAAGGGGAACCCCTTTGCACTGTTGGTGAGAATGCAGATTGGTGCAGCCACTGTGGAAAACAGTATGGAATTACCTCAAAAAACTAAAAATGGAACTGTCTTATGACCCAGCAATTCCTCTCTTGGAAATATATGCAAAGAACCCTAAAACAGTAATTCTAAAGAACATAAGCACCTCTATGTTCAGCAGAGTTATTTACAATAGCCAAGACTTAGAAGCAGCCCAAGTGTCCATCAGTACATGAGTGCATAAAAAAGCTGTGGTACAGTGGAATATTACTCAACCCTGGCCAGGTGGCTAAGTTGGTTAGAGTATCATCCCCAATACACAAAGGTTGCAGTTTTGATCCCTGGTCAGGGCAGATATAAGAAACAACCAATGAATGCATAAGTAAGTGGAACAACAACTCATTGTTTCTCTCTCTATCTCTTTAAAATCAATCAATAAAATTTTTTTAAAGTTGTAAAATGTTGACAAGTACCCCCCACCGCCAAAAAGAAAGAAATATTACCCTTTGCAACAGCATAGAAGGACCTGGAGAGCATTTTGCTGAGTGAAATAAGCCAGTCAGAGCAAGACAAATAATATATGATTGATTTCACTCATATGTGGAATCTAATGAACAAAATGAACTAACAAGAAAACAGAGACAGACTCATTGATAGCAGGCTGACAACTGTGGGTGGGGGCATTTGGGAGCTAGTTGGGGTTTGGAAGGAGTGAGCATCAAGGAATAAAAGAGATAAAATGCTCATGGACACAGACAATAGTGTAGTGATTGCTGGAGAGAGAGGGGTGGGCAGAGATGGGGGAGTGTATAGTGGGGATAAATGGTGATGGAAGGAGACTCGACTTGGGGTGGTGAACACACAACACAGTGTACAAATGATGTATTGTGAAATAGTGCAACTGAGACCTGTATAATTTTGTTAACCAGTGTCACCGCAAAAAAATTTAATTAAAAAAAAGAGAGATTGGAACATATCAAAACTTTCAGTCATTGGGAAAGTAGAGGCACTCATCATAAATTTGGAAATGTCTTTCCTGGCAAGCCTCCAAAGTGTCTTTCTGGTTGTTTTCTCCTCTTTCATGTAGTATCACTTACCGTCGACAATGGAAGGCATGCCACTCACCTTTCTCGTTAATGCTGTGAATGATGGTTTTTCCTTCGTTATCTGTGGTTATTAGGAATGTAATAAGACATTCATTTTCTCCTTGCAGAGAACAGGAAACAGAACTATCCTTTGAGAAATCTATGGATAAAGGAATCATTCATTAGGTTAAATGAGTTTTCAAAAGAGACTATTTTTGAAGCAAAGTAGTACTGAGTTTTAATATGCAAATAGGAAATTTCAACATTGCAGAATAAGAACAGAAAAGACACAGGATTTTTTCCCCACAAATTGAGGTTTTAGTTTCTACTCACATTCCAGAAAAACAGTTCCAGGTGTGGTCAATCAGGACTGACCATCAAATGCACCCGTCAAACTAATGGGGGCAGGATTTCAATAGAGTGAAATACTTCAAGGCAGGTATGCCTAGCTGTCTTGGGAATAGAGTGGTCCTGACTATGGTAATGAGGAGGCTATATGTTCTTCTTGGCTGCAAGCATCTGGGAGGAAGCCTAGATTACATTTCAGAAAGAGACTACACAGTACAAACAGATACTGATACTTCTATGGGGGCCTTTCCCACAACGGCATAGCCAAGATTGCTGGTCATGTAAGTCACAACGGTAACTATAAATTAATATTAGGGAATGAAGACTGAAGAATTGTGTAGCTCAGGGACCAGCAGGTAAAGGTCAACCTCAGATAAAAGAAACCTGGGATGACAGTTGCTTAACCATTCAGCATAGCTTCTTTCTTAATTAAAAAAATAATAACAATCCAGTTTTTCTTAAATCTTTTCCAAATAGAAATTATTTTCTTGCTGAGCTTATTCAAGAGGCAGAAAATGAATGTCATATCAGAAATTAAAAAGATAGTAAAATGGTCAATCTAAGATATTAACATTATTTATCAAAGATTCTAGTGGTTTGGTACCGATGCCAAAATTAGGTAGCATTTTCCCAGTTTAAAAACAACTTACTTAAAGTTCTCCTATCTTAGAAGTTGGAGGCTTTTCATGATACAGTTACATACATTTTACTGAAACCTATAAATACAACAACATTTGTTATTAACCTAAAATTTAAAACACATCCAATCTAAGCGTACTGTGACACAGTGGGTCAGAATATTAAAACTGGGGTTGTCCCAGATGATCTTGGACATACTCTTGCTAAACTTCAAAGTTTTCTCATTAGCTTCAATGTAAAAAAGATTTAATAAAAGAGAATCTATATGTGTTGCTCTGATTCTAACCAAAAAAAGTAGGCTGTTTTTTGGTTCAAGAATGTCATAGCCATAGAAAGATAGAAATATTAAGTAGGTTTGCCTTTAATGTCCAAGATAAAAACTTCATGTCAGGGTTTGTGAGAAATATGCCTGTATTATCTATGAAAACAGGGACTAGTAAAATATTTAGTATTATTATTAAAATTTCAGATGATTGGTTTAAGTGTTTATGAATCTATTAGAAGCACCTGTGTACATAGGACTATTGAGCAATCAAATTACAAATCATTCTAATTTGGTCATTCTCCAATGTTTACGCAGAGCAAAGGAAATCATCCACAAAATAAAAAGACAACTCACAGAATGGGAGAACATATTCACTGATATATCTGATAAGTGGTTAATATCCAACATTTATGAAGAACTTATAAAACTCAACACCAGAAAAAAAGCCAAAAAACCCCTACATAACCCAATTTTAAAAAGGGCAAAGGCCTTGAATAGACACTTATCCAAAGAGTACATACAGATGGCCGATAAACATATGAAAAAATGCTCAATATCACTAATCATCAGAGAAATGCAAATTAAAACCACAATGAGATATCACCTCACACCTGTGAGAATGGCTACCATCAATAAATCAATGAACAGGTGCTGGTGAGGATGTGGAGAAAGGGGACCCTTTTGCTCTGTTGGTGGGAATGCAGACTGGTGCAGCCACTGTGAACAGCAGTATGGACATACCTCAAAATATTAAAAATGAATCTGCCTTTTGACCCAGTGATTCCACTTCTGAGAATATCTCCCAAGGAACTTAAAACACTAATTAGAAAGAACACAAGCACTCCTATGTTCATTGCAGTGTTATTCACAATTGCCAAGATATGGAAGCAGCCCTGGTGTCCGTCAGTAGGTGAGTGGATAAAACAACTATGGGACATTTACACAATGAATACTACCTGGCCATAAAAAAAGAAGAGAATTTTACCCTTTGCTATGGTATGGATGGGCCTGGAGAACATTATGCTACATGAAATAAGCTTGTAGGAGAAAGACAAATACTTTATAATTTCACTCATATGTGGAATCTAATGAACAAACTGAAATAACAAGGAAAATGGGAACAGACTCATAGATGGAGGGTAGATGACAGCTAGTGGGGGAGTTGAGGCTTGGAGGGATTGAGCAGAAAGGAAAAAGGACTCATGGACATGGACAATAGCGTGGTGACTGCTCGGTGAAGGTGACTGCTGGATAAAAAATTGCCCCCCTCCAAAAAAAAAGAAATCTAATTACAAATGATTCTCATTTGGCCATTCCCAAATGTTTATGATTATCTAAATCACCTGGGAGTTCTGAAAATATAGATTGTAGAGATCCGCCCCTGGGCATTCTATTTGGGAGATCGGTGGTATGCACAGGTGTTTGTATTATAGTGAGTTGTTTAATAGTATTTTTAATAATGTGGTTCTGATAAAGAGGTTTGGGAACCTCCGGGCAATAGTTGATTAATGAAATTTGTGTTATTTCACATGTTTGATAGCAACAGACCTGCATATATATAATTCATACTTTAGTCATTTCTTAGACGGCCTTCAACACATGTTCTCCTGCCAAGGCACTCCAATGAACTAAGATTCATCAAGTCTTGGGGTATATGTCTTTTCCCGTTCGGCTTGTTTTTTCCTTCCCTCCTTCTCTCCACCATGACAGTGTACACCCACTCTGTTCCTCTCGAACTTACTTGATGGAACATTTTATTCTCAGGTAGAAAATATGTGGAGAGCTTATAGCACTCGTTTCAGTAATATTAATCCTGCTTTTCTATTTTGTTTTAAGTAGCTACACTGAAGCACAGGGAGGCTTAGTTTACTTGGCCAGGATTATTTAAGTTTTAATGGAACTGCTAATATGACCTTTAAGTCACAACTCCCTTCTTACTTTAATTAATTCACCACTCCTTCTCATGATGCTTAGGACTCTAGACTTGGCCTGTTTTACAGTGTTTGGGTATTAAAATGGTATTATTGAATGTGTAATGAAAGGGTCCAGCTTGGGCTGGAGATTTGCATAATTAGCAGCTAAGGTTTTCTTTTGTTGTTCCTAAGAAATGAAACTTTCTTTTTTACCCACCTTTATGAGTGCCAGCAGTGCCGTTCTAGAATAATACAATGAAAATAAGATCTCAGGCAGTTCAGGGAATCATACTTAGATAGAAAGGAAGAAATTTGAGAATGCGGGTGAGGAGGCCCCAGGTCTAGCAAGGTCCGGGGAAAATATAAACTGTCTGTACCACTGAACCAAGCTAACTATGTGTTTAAGACCTCTGCTCCAGGGCCAAGTCAGTAGTTTTCAGAGAAAACAGTTCCCCAAGGAGGAAAAAAAAAGGTTCTGTGGTCAGGTAAGATTGAGTACTTAGAAAACTGTGTGTTTATCATAGCAACTTCCCTTTGCCTCTCCTGAAAATTTGCAATGCACCTGTAAATTACTGTGCATAAGAACTCACAGGAGTCCTTCAAGAAAACAAAGGGCTTAGCTTCCTATCTCCAAAATGTATATGACCATGGAGATTTATTTTGTTTGTTTACCACTTTTAGAATTAGCGTCTGATGGAACACACGGAGGAACACACCGTGAGCAACAATGCTCTGAGTACATGGATGTTGGGGTAAATTAATGATGCTCTTGCAGTAAAATGAATTGAATAAAGTTAAACCACACGTCCTTAGAAATGCTCTCACAAGTCATCACTGAGCAGTTTGGGAATAATTTATTCGGATTATAAAGTTATACTCATTTTACTCTCCGTGTCTTTGTTGGGGAGGGTGAGCTGATAAAAGACTGCATGGAAGAGCAAATATGTCGTGATAATTTCAAAGAGATCTGATCAATAGCATAACTGGGCAAGGAAGTTGAAATAGGACTTATAAACAGGCTCATTACGAAAGTGACTTTCCAATTCACAGGCTGACAATTATATATCTTTCCCAAATTCGTCAAGATTAGTGCTTTTAAATGGTATTAGTAATCCAATTATTATTTTTAACTTCTGAGTTAGAAATAGTTGCATTCTCCTTTCTTGAAGACAATTTAGTCAATTACACAAAAAATAATGCAAATATTTTAAATGCCACTTGAGACCTAGTCTTCATCTCAAATCCAAGCATTTATGATAATGTACTGAGAAAACTATGTATTTAAATACAGTAAATCCATGTTCATGATTTACATGTTTCCAAGGTTCACTCCCTTTTTTCCCTCACATGTTAGATCTCCCATGCTGCTACTGAATTGAGTTCTAGTGATCTGCAGGGCATTTGCTACAATTTTTAGTCATTTCTTGGACACACCTGGTAAACATCCCAGATGTTTGCTGTGAAATGAAGCCAGAAGGATATGCCGAGACCTTGTACGAGTTACTAATGTGGACAGCCAATGAATGGCACTTTACTCAGTGCTGTGGGGCATCTTACCTTTGTTATTAGTATAAGGTACACACCATTGTGTCCAATTTACAGCTATTTGACATATTTTTCTTTAGTCAACAGAAAAAACACAGACGAGGGGTTTTTTGAGCACTAATTGTGCCCCTCCATGTGGGGTTACTCAACTGTGCACAGTCAGAAATCTCAATTTTGAACAATGTAGGTAATTTTCAAAACAATATAAATGTCACTAACTTATTTCTCCTTGAAAATGGATTAATTTTGGTATTCTAATTCCATCTATCCCAGACACATGTCCTAGAGGGTCGTGAATTAGTGTCTTGATTATGCCACTCCACCAGAGATACATCTTGGTGGCCCTCTGAAGCGTGCAGAGCAGCTGTTCCCCCGAGCAGTGTGATGACGCCGAGGGTTTGTAGTGATGGAAAAACCAGCTCCCCCAGATTGTCCCTTTAGGAGGAGTCAGTCATCTTCTTGGCTTTAATGTTCACAAATTATCTTTTAAATGGCCTTCCCAGCTAAAATACAACCCATTTAAATATTTGAGATGTCAATTTGCCAGTAGGAAAAATCTGCTTTTAAGTAATTACATTTAAAAATGACAGGCAAAAAGCAAGAGCAGGGATTGCTAAGCAGTTAAAGGTAACAGGCTCTTCTCGTATTTGGGGGTGAGACAATGGGGAGTTAAGGATGGCCATGCAATGCTCATGTCTGGAAAGTTGGGAGTGAAAGCATTCAGAGGGGAGGGGAAGAAAAATGGTCCCTAACCAGCAACTGCCTGGTGTCTGAGGACTTATCAGGAAACTCATGTTACACCCTGCACTGTCCTATTTTGAAATAAGGCATGTATCAGATGATAGAGGACGATTTCAGGCTTGGGGGGTTAACATTTAGACATTTCTTCAATGTTCTTTCTAATTCGAACAGTATAGCTTTCTGGAATTCTCTACAATTGCATTTGTTAAGCAGAGGTGAACTTGCAAACTGAGCTGATGTCAAATGAAATAGCCTTGAATTTAAAATTCTTGTATCCCCAACCATCAAGATTTAGCCTTATGGAATACATTTCCCTTTAATAACTAGAATGAGTGAACTAACGCTGTGGTACAAATGCAGTCAAGCTACCAAAAACCCTAGCACAGAGTTTCTGCCTCTCAGGAACTGTGTAAGAAAAGGAGAACAATTTAAGATGAGGAGAACCTTCTTCTTCATTGACGGTCACGCCTGCTAGTTTGCATTTGTCGGCACATTCTTCTCGGGCCTGGGCATCTTCAGACAGGTGGCATTCAACGCAGCTCCTGTGAACATTATTCAACAGAGTTTATCAGTTCGTGCCGGCAGCTGGGATGTTGCTTTAATGCTGTAGCAGCAATTCATGCTATAGGAGTGTCTCATACCGGACGGTGCCTTTTGTTACTTTCTGAAGGTAGTTGGGTGACGTCCAAGAGGAAGCTGCTTTATTCTGATTTCCACTCAGTAGTCAATGTTCCCTGAGCCAGCCTTGATAATAATTATTAACCTCATTTATCTCTAATGATTGCTTAAGTTTTAAAAAAAAGTCAATTAAAAAGCCTCCTAATTATTTTGGTATTTGATTTAGCTGTGTTTTCTTTTTTGATTTTCCTGGGAAGGGTTTATGCTGCTAAAATGTAATTATAGATTAGACAAAGTTTGAATTTCTTAACAGAAGTGGTCCATATTTTAACAAGAATTCATACATGTCATTAATGACTATTTAAAAAAAAGATTCACTTTTCTGTAACTCTTTAAAGTTAATCCAAACAGTGATAGGGATATTTTCAAAAGCTGAGGATTACAGCCTGGATCCTCATTAATGCAGGCTTTTAAATAAAAGATTGCTACTTACAGAAAAGTATATTTCTAAGAACATAGCCCAGAAATTAAGTTATTGTAATGATGTCTATATAACAAAGTAAAACTTTGTATTAACCTTATGCTGAAAGTCACTTCACAAACAGATTGTGTGTGGAGTAAGCCAACACAGCAAAAGTTTTCTTACTGTGGACATACATCATGGTGCCTCTCTCTTCTGCTGGCCATGGAAACGTATACTCTTCTCAGCGTACGTTCCCCACCCTCACCCATGCCTTGTCACATCTCAGCTGAAACCTCACTTCCTGGAAAGGCAAGTCTTCCAAGACTCTTACCAGTTAGTTCCCTTACAGTGGACGCCTCTGAGTTCCTCTGAAGGAAGGGCTTGAGAGCAGCAATCTATGTGGGAGTGGGGATAGAAGTCTTGTCTGAAAGTTTCCTTGCATTGTATGCATACTGCACTTGTCTAAGTTCTATATTTATTTGGGGTGACTTTGCAGGGTATTGCTGCAGATGGTGGAAGCCCTGAGACCCTCTGCCCCTTTGTGCGTCTCACTGATGGCTGTCCAGGCCAGGCTGGCAGGTCCGTCTCCTGCCGTACATGGAGTTTCTGCCTCAAAGCACCTTATGCATCTCCTATTGTAACTGTCAGCCTAGGTATCATCATAATTACTTTTGTTTTTTAAATTGTATTGTTCAATTACAGTTCATATACAATATTATTTTGTATTAGTTTCAGATATATAGCATAGTGGTTAGACAATCACATACTTTCACGAAGTGTTCCCCCTGATATTTTCAGTACCCTAATCATGATTACTTTTAAAAATATGTGCTTTTCCCACTAGAATCTCAGCACCAGTGATGGTGGGAGCTATAACAGTTTTAGAAATCACTCCATGCCCATGGTTCCTAGCACACTACTGTGCACCTCCTTGGTAAATGAATGCATGAATGAATAAATGGAAACATGGACTCATTTCAAAACTAACATAAATGCCACAGAGATCACTGTGATCAACCTGATTCCTCAAATTTAAACTACTTTGACTATTAATTTCTTATCTTATAATGCAAATGACACCACTGTGGGTACCAGAGTTAATGAAAATATGAGCTGTCTAAACATCTTGGCTGCACAATGCATCATACACTAATGTCATAACACAGCCAGTTTGGAGACTTGTTTCGCTTAACCTACAAGTATTGCCCCACTTCCATTAAGAAGTTAGCTGCCAACCAAAGAAACAGTTTCTTTTGTGGAGAATAAGAAAGTATGTTTCGTTTTTGTTGTTGTTGTTCTATGGTATAAAAGGAAATATAATCCCCAATAGTTGTACAGAATGACAACCAAAGGTAGGTGCGAAAGAGCATGAGTGGTAAAGAAGAGGGAAGAAACTGAAAGCCAAGATTGTCTTTCTGCCTCTTTGCTTCCATGGGTCTGTAGATAAGAATGAATCAGTACGGCCAGGCTTACAAACTTGTAGATAAGAAAGAAGCTTATCTGTTTCCCCTGAAGAAGTACTGAATGGAGGTGTCCTCCGTCTACCCCCAGGATATTCCTTATGTGTGAATGGCTTTGTAACTGAGAGGCTATCTGATGTTATCAGTGCAGGACATCAGCTCAGCTTCCCTTACTGGTCTCTAGCAGGAATGTGACATTGTGGTCCTGGGTAATCAGGACAGAGAAAGAGGGAAGCGAAGGGCTGGCGGTCCAGGCTGACGATCACAGGGGCCTTATGGGCTTATGTATTTTGATGGATGCTTGGAGACCAAACCCAGCAAAAGCAATCTGACATCTGAGTTTATCAAATGTTACTATGACTTTGATCATCATGAAATATATGGACAAAGGGACTGAAGAAAGTAGAGACATTACCGTTTAGAGTTACAGAGATCACCACAGGTAGGACAACGTTCACAGGTCAGCCCTGAGGCTCCGGGGTGCGTGCAAACACATCTGCCACAAATGCAGTCCCCGCGCCCACTGCAGAGCACCCCGTCTTCAGAGGTGCACGAGTCCATACTGGTCGTGCAGTTACAGTACTCGCCGGTCCAGCCAGCCCTGCATACGCATTCGCCACAGTCACAGTCGCCATTATCTGTAAAACAAAATGCCCTGTGTTTCTTAGGGTCAAAACGTCGTTCAGATTTTTGGGACCATCTTTTCTTTTTGCCTTTAAACATTGTCAAAATGACTGAAGAAAAAAAAATGAGTGCATATGGGAAGAAAAAGGCAGTGAGAACAGATATGTTATGGAATATATTCTACTAACTGTGTATGCTTATTGACCTGGCCTCTTAACTGAAGACCAACTTGATTACCTGATGTTATATCAAAGAGAATTCATAGCCAGATGAAAGGAGATTATTGCTTTCACAATATTTTGTTTTAAGTTAAGGTGCCATAGGATAGAGATGCAAGACAGACTTGGATAATACCCCATCTCTGCAACACTCAAGCTCAATAATCATGAAAACCTCATCTATAAAACAGGAAGAGTAAGATCTGCTTCCAATGGTTGCGGTCAGATGAGACAATGTGTCAATCTCGTAGCTCTACACTCACTCATTAGATGTTCTACAGACATCTAGTGGGTTCTCAACAAATTCGTTTATTTAACAAACTTTAATTGAGCATATATCATGTGACAAAGATTGTATTAGGCATAAAGACACAAAATTAAATAAGATAAGGTCACTGAGCTTATAGTCTAGTGTTAGGAGACAGACAAATAAATACTGCTATTAATAAATACAATACAATGCAATAACTATTATGCTCACAGGGGAAGAGTTTCCAAATTAGACTAGAGATTTGGGGAAGTTTCCAGAGGAAGTGATGCTTGAGCTGAGTTTGGAAGATAAAGATAGAAGATAGAAGAGGATTACATGCATTTGAAGCAGAGAAATAAAAGCATAGGTTTACATCAGAAGTTTGTCATTGTGTGATCTGCTTAATACCCATGGTAGTTTCAGGTGGATAGGGCCAAGGTGGGGCAGGAGGGGAAGAGTGGAGGAGAGAGAGTCTGCAAAAAGTCAGAAATCACATCATGTAAAGCTTTATGGACTAAAGTAAGAACTTTTGTCCTGAAAATTATGGAATTTTAAGCAGGGGAGAGACATGAACAGATAGATATGTGTCTAGAAATATCCTGGCATCAGTAGAGTGGGTCACACTAGAGACAGGAAAACCAGTTAGGAAGATTTAAAACCCTGGGGCTTCGGGAATGGAGAAGAAAGGGTATGCAATCAGGCGATTGGTGCTGGGTAGAGGGGGAGAGGAAGAGATAGAGGGATAGAACCCTCCCCAGGTGACCAGACGGGGCTGCTAAATGGGTGGTGCAGGGTTTCACTGACCTAGAATGAAAGTTATCTCACACTCTGCCTTATCCTCAGTGCCTGGCATAGAGTAGGGCTTAATTATTGAATGAATAGACCGTTCAGAAGCAGAGGAGGAAGAGAAGCTTTGAGTGGGAACAAAACGAGGTCACTTCTGGTTCTGTTGAGTTTGAGGGACCTGCGGGACATCCTAGTAGGCAGTTAAATACAGTTAAACTTTGAACAGCATAGGGGTTAGGGATGCTGACCATGCCCTTCCCCCCAAATAGGTGAAAATCTGTGTATAATTTTTGACTTCCATAAAACTTAAGTACTAATAGCCTACTGTTGACTAGAAAGAACCTTATTGATAGCATAAGTAGGTAATCAAGACATGTTGTGTATGTGTATTCACACAATAAAGTATGCTAGAAAATATAAAATATTAAGAAAGTTATATGGAAGAGAAAATACATTTACAGTATTTATTGAAAAAAATCTGCATATAAGTGAACCCACATGTTTCAAGCATGTGTTGTTTAAGGGTCAACTGTATATACAGGGTGGGGCAAAAGTAGGTTTATAGTTGTGATTATACAAATCACAGAGTTTATTCTTGTATTATTATTTATTAATTATTGTATTATTTTCCATACAAACAACTTTTCCCCCATCCTGTATATGGATCTGAAGCTTGCAGTTTGGGATCTACTAAAGATAGATGGCAGTTGAAATTGCTGTGGATCAGGTCGTAGGGGATGCAGGTCGTGTGACAAAATCCCTGTAGAGCACTTAAAATGTGATCAGAGAAAGGGATCCTTGAAGAAGGGGCTGGGAGGTAAGAGAGGAAGTGGGGATGTTGCAGAAGCCTAGGACAGAGGCGTCTTGAAGAAGGAGGAACATGGAGACTTGCTACAGGCAAGTATCTCATCCGGTCTTGAAAAACTCCTTGTGGATCTGGCCACATAATACTGTAAGGAATACTATGAAATGATAAATAAATGGTTTAATATAGTAGGCATGTGTGTTCTTTTCATAATATTTTTGGGCATTCTTACCCTGCCCAAGATACTAAAATAGGCATTTAACTGTTCCAAACAAATAATATTTAGTTACAAATCTTATAACTGGTACTTTTCTTCAAGGAAAAAAAATGTATACCAGGCATTGCCTCATAGCTTTTGCTCTTCTAGCAACTTTCCAAAGGTACATAAGAGTGGTGGTGGTAGGTGAGTGCACAGATCTAGAGCCAGATAGCCAGAATCCTGGCCCAAGTACTTCTGGCTAAGTGAACTTGGGGAGATTACTTGACCTTTCTGTGCCTTAGTTTCCATCATCAATAAGGAGGAATTATTAATATCTACTCGATAGGATTATTATTAAGGTTACATAAGATAAGTTTCAGGAAAAATAAAACTAAGTGATGAAAAGATAGCCAGTCTACCAGGTGCAAAGTTCAAAACACTAGTAATCAGGATGCTCACAGAACTGGTTGAGTATGGTCACAAATTATGAGAAAAAGTGAAGGCTATGAAAAGTGAAATAAAGGAAAATGCACAGGGAACCAACAGTGAAGGGAAGGAAACCAAGACTCAAATCAACGGTTTGGACCAGAAGGAAGAAATAAACATTCAACCAGAACAGAGTGAAGAAACAAGAATTCAAAAAAATGAGGAGAGACTTAGGAATTTCCAGGACAATTTTAAACATTCCAGCATGCAAATCATAAGAGTGCCAGAAGGAGAAGAGAAAGACCAAGAAATTGAAAACTTATTTGAAAACATAATGAGAACTTCCCCAATCTGGCAAAGGAAATAGACTTCCAGGAAGCCCAGGAAGCTCAGAGTCCCAAAGAAGTTGGACCCAAGGAAGCACACACCAAGGCACATCATAACTACGTTACCCAAGATTAAAGATAAGGAGAGAATCTTAAAAGCAGCAAGAGAAAAGGAGACAGTTACCTACAAAGGAGTTCCCATTAAGCTATCATCTGATTTCTCAAAAGAAAACTTGCAGGCAAGAAGGGACTGGAAAGAAGTATTCAAAGTCATGAAAAGCAAGGACCTACATCCAAGATTACTCTACCCAGCAAAGCTATCATTTAGAATAGAAGGGCAGATAAAGTGCTTCCAGATAAGGTCAAGTTAAAAAAGTTCATCATTACCAAACCTTTATTATATGAAGTGTTAAAGGGACTTGTCTAAGAAAAAGAAGATCAAAACTCTGAACAGTAAAATGACAACAAACTCATAGCTATCAACAACTGAACCTAAAAAAACAAAAATGTACTAAGCAAACAACTAGAACAGGAACAGAATCATAGAAATGGAGATCATCACATGGAGGGTCATCAGGGAGGTAGAGGAGGGAGAATAGGGGAAAAGAGACAGGAAATAAGAAGCATAAATGGCAGGCACAAAATAGATAGGCACAGAATAGTATAGGAAATGTAGAAGCCAAAGAACTTATATGTATGACTCATGGACATGAACTAACAGGGGGAATGCTGGTAGGGTGTGAGATGCAGAGTGGAGAATAAAGGGGGAAAAATGGGACAACTGTAATAGCACAATCAATAAAATATGTTTAAAAGAAAAAATCCATATACACACTAAAGGCATATATCTTTGTTATGAAAGGTAAGAGTTCAAATTTATATGTAATAATATGAGCATAAATATATATTTACACACACTAAAAAGAAATATGGTATGCTAATGAAAGATAAGAGTTGAAATTTATCTGGATCCATAACATTAAGACATATTCTGACTGCATTTTGTAACCTATTTAATTCATAATTGAACTAATTAATTCAAAGCTAAGAATAGTTAGGTGATTTAGGCCAAACCATTATTATACATAAGTTATCCTCTAAACTACAATTGCTTTTTGTTCTTCCTCAGCAAAAGAGGTAATTTACTTACATGATAGGGAGAGATTGCTATAGTGAAGTTTATCCTTAAAAATAAATAACATTTATGAATATTGTCAGGTGAAATGTGCATCTCCAGATGCTTTGGGAATGCTGAAGTGTATCATTGCATAAGAATTAGTTGGCAGAAATCTAGAACATCTTTCAAGAGCTTTGTTCAGAATTAAGAAACCTTTTTCTTTGTTTCTTTGTTTGTTTGCTTGTTTCTTCTTTTTTTCTTAACAATTTTTATTTTAGTTCCTTAATTTAAATATTTAGTTTATGCTATTATAGTCCCAATTTTCCCCCTTTGCCCTCCTCCACCCTACCTGTCCTTCACTCCCACAGTCAATCCCCACACTGTGGTCCATGTCCATGGGTCATTCATATATATTCTTTGACTAATCCTGTGGACTTGTTGAAAGAAGGTTGAAGAAACACTCCTATCTGTGGGCCTTCTAGAACTATCAACCTAGTCATAAAAGTTGTTAATTGATATCTACAAGCAAGTAATTATCTTAAATACCTGTTCATAACACCACCACATCAAAACCTTTATAATGGCTTCATGTAGAAGCAAGATGAAAACTGAAAATCATGAAAAAAGCATCAGGCTCTTTCAGAGGAATGGATCTTTCTGCAGTGCCACTGACTGATAACTGTAAGTGCACATTGGCAGGAAGATTTTATTTGCCTATTAGAGTTTCTAGCCTCTTACAATCAAAATATAAAAGGCTAATGGAATTTGGGCAAGAAATAAAAGGAGTGGAGTCCTGTATCTGTGAGTGCGTAAGGATGGAGAGGAGCACTGTGGTAACAGCCCTTTGGAGAAGCAGCACATCGTTGTGAAGTAAGCGAGGTCTACACAAGAACTGAAGCTGTGGCATACTCAGGGCTCCACTGTGAATGACAGAGTGTCCATTCACAAGGCCAGGCACATAGTAGGTACTCCATAACTATTTGTTGAGTCTGGATAATTGTACTTAATTTTATCATACCTTCTAATAAGGGACATTACTAATAGTAGAGTAACATCCTGTGCAATGTTACCAAAAGAACAAAATAGCTTTGAGAAACAGTAATGATTGGGTATCGTAAATTACCCCAAAGAATGAAGGCAATTGGTGCTGGTGAAGTTTTGAGTCCGACTGAAGTAATCATTGTATTTTCTAAATAGAATTTCTTTAGCAATCACTACATCTGATACAAAATGGTAGTACTGTCAGACTTTGTGAACTACAATGCACAGATCAAGTCCCAGTTTTTTTAGTTTATTTCTATTTGCATGCATGGTATAAAACAAAATGAAAGACCATCAAGAAATTGGAAGAACTGTATTGCTGAACACAATTCAGCAATTTGTAGTGCCCTAGATCTCTTTCATCTAAGATTTAAAGGGTGAAATATAGGTGGGGTTAGTATTGCTATTATATTGTATTAGATTACTCGTAGGATTTTTTGAAAGGTAATTTCAAATGTTTTTAGCACATATATTATCAAAATATTTTTATTAGAAATGCAATCTGGGTTCTGCTGAAAATATGCTTTCCAAGACATGGCAGTAGTCTTTGGCTTTAGATTTGTCCTGTGTACATACTGTGAAAAGAAGACCGATGTGGATTTGGAAACACACCCATTAAATAAAGAAATACACCTTGCAGTGAAAAGGGAGAAAAATGTGTCTCATTCTGGACAGACCCTAGATTTTTCACTCTCTGGGGAAAGAGAGAAGGCAGACTCAGAGGGACATATTCCTAGCAAAAGCAGCAGCAGAGAAATGAAAGGTAGGTACCCTTCTAAGGGTATCCTAGGGTTTTCAAAGAGTGTCGAATACTTTGTGGTTTCTTTTCTTGGGCCCCCTTTCCTGAAAATCAGTCTCTTTCATATGTTCCCGACACTGTGGTTTGGAAAACACAACTTGCTTAGTTTTCTCTGAAGATAATGGCTTTCTGTTTTGAAAAGCTGCCTGTTCACACAATGTGAAAAGGGAAGACATGAGAGCTTAAATTCAGCACTTACTATTTCGACTGTAATCATTTTAGAGTATATGAACACATTTGTAAATCTTGTCTTAACAGATAATCTTTAAATATATACACATGTATCTGAATGGTGATATAGCAGTCACATTATATATATTATATTCTTTAAAGTGGTTTTACATCTACAAAGAATATTAGAACATGAGTATTTCTATTTAAAAATTTTCCCAATTTCAAAAAATTCCACAATTTTCATTTTTACCCTATCAAAACCATCTTTATTATACCCAGTTTCTAACTTAGTACCTGTCACATAATGGATGTTAAAAAACATTTGTGAAAATAAAGGCTCTGAAAATCCCTTAAGGCTTTTTGTATCCTTTGTTCTTGACATTATGCCCCTTAAACAGCTTGTTTTTAATGTTTTCCAAAGTAATAGGCATTTAAGAGTTGGGTCTGATACCCAGCAGACTGATCCAGAAAATTCTGAAACATAATGAAGTTCAAATTACATGAAGTTTTGCGAAGTCTGCGTAATAACCAAAGGGAAGGCACTTCCATCTTTTACCTGTTTACTATTTGGGAAATAATAATAGAGATGCAAAAATTGAATTGGCAGTGATCTCACTCCAAATGAATGCAAGAACTGAAAAAAAAATATAAGAAAAGATCAGTTACCTTAGGTCTAAAGATCAACCCATCTCATCTGATCAACAAATATTTATTGAGCATCTACTATGCCCAAGCAATTGTGTAAGTTTCAAAAGATAAAGAGCCCCTTCTTGACACTTGCCTAGCAGCAGAATAAGGTGGATTTAAATGTAGCCTACCTCCGCAGAGCAGCCCTTTGTGTCTCACGCAGGAGAAATTGTCACACTGGCAGTAGGGCCCATAAATGTTTCCATAGGGAGACAAGTGGCAGATGCACTGCCCACAGTAGCAATCGCCTCTTCCACTGCATGAGGGGTAATCCGGGGCCTCCTTACAGGCATTTGTGCTCATGATGTCCTCCCCACACTCGCAGTGAGGACCCACGTGGCCGGGGTTGCAGGCACACACACCACACTGGAAGGAGCCGTTCCCATTGTGGCATTTGGAGCTGTTCACTTCCACTTCTTTCTGACAGTCACAGATGCATTCTGGAGTGACAAGTATTTCTAGGGCATCCCCGAGTCCTACAGGCTTTATGATAATGTGCCTGCTTCTTTTCTCACAGTTTGGTATACTCACAGTCACGTTGAATGAAGCCTGGAAAAGAAAATGCTAATTATCTTCTATCCACCAAAATGCATGGGAGGAAACCAAGCCGCATGGGGATCTGCTTTGCCAAAAGCATTTACGTGTTAGGAAATCTTTATTAGGAAATTCTTAAAGGGAAAAAGTTCAGCTTCAGTGTAGTAAGGTAACTCCTGACTTATCCTAATATTTTTTCAGACCATCTATGGGCCATCTACTTACCGTGTCTCCCACCTTCATGTGAGAGCATTTCTTTTGGTGTGGGAAGAAGGTGCTGTTGTTACAGATCGCCGTGAATGACAGGTTAAGTCCTTCTGTGTCTCCTAATACTTCCAGCTCCACCTCAGACCGTAGTTCCTTTCATTAAGACATAAAGAGTTAAATGGGGTCACAACCGGAAAACACAGCCAGAAGAAGAATCTGCGAATCACATTTATTGAACTACAGAAGAATAAAATTATACTGTGCATAAAGGAAATTCACTATATCAGTCAAGCAAGCAAGATACACACATACAACCACATTTTATCAAATCTAAGATGCTAGCAGTTGAAAGATTCACCATTCTTTTATAACAAACTGTGACAAAATACCTCAAAGTCATTCTGTACAACATATGAATCAATGTCATAAGTCTATCGTTGCTTTGAAAATTATTTTACCTATTCTGAGAGATCTGGAAAATTCTATGGCCCTGAGTAGCATTGTTTGGCATATAAGAGGCAATTCTTTCACTTGTACTGAGCAACAAAGTGTAACATCTTTTTCTTGTAAGTGCCCTAATTTTTCAGTTCCCATAAAGCAGCTGGTTGTTGCTTTGCAAAGAATACAGAACTGCAGCCATTCCTGCAATAGTGAATACTGTATTTGCTTCCCTGATATCAAATGTATACCCTGCAGCTCTGTTTTGGCACATTTCTGCATATATAATAACTTTTCATTTTAATATCAAATCAAAGTGTATACTTTTAAAGATATTTTACAATGACAATTATTCTCAACATTTATAGTACAAAGAATACTCTTAAAAAATTGGAGTAACAATATATATAGTTATGCCCAAGTGCACATATACATGTACAGGAAATGAAAACTACAGCATGACTTCCTCCCATTGCCAGCATTTGTGAGACACCATTAATTATATAACATGTATCTCAGTTTTAGAGATGTTAGGATGTGGGAGAAACTGTGCCTTGAATTCACTGAGTACCTATTTTATATTTAGTGTCGAATCAGGCCTGGGAGAATGAGTCTAAGTCCAGATTTCTTCAAGTACATCTGCCTTCAAGATGATCATCATCTTACTCAAAAAAAAAAAAAACAACAAGATGGGTAGAATGTCAATCAATGTGTCATTAAATTGAAAAACATTATATAATACAGATGAGAGTTTAAGACAGTCTAGAACAGTGAAGGCTGAAGTATTAGAAGACTAGTCCCTAACAGCTGTTGGATTTAGATGTGTGGAGGGGACGACAATGGTATCTCAGGGGAGGAGATCAGAAGAGAGAAAGATCAGTGCCAGGAGTGGTACAGAATGAAGACAAGGGGGTTCAGACCAAGCAAACACTCCAACTGTCCTGGGAGACACCAGACAACAAAGAGGCCTGCGGTTTAGAGAGATGAGTTTACCCATGGTAAACATCATTGACAGCTTTTAAGCAGGGGCTTGATCCACTGAAGATACAGTGAGAAGGCAGTGTTCCAGAAGGTGTGCAGAACAGACTAGTGGAGAGGATTGGAAGACTTGAGTCAAGAAAGCTGAGATACTGTTGCATTCACCCTGGCCTGAGGCATGAGGATCAGGGACTGAGGCTGCTTGGTATGGATGATATACATCGAAAGGGGAAGACTAAATATGAGGCATATATGTTATAGCAAAGGGGGAGATAAAGGCAAGGTTTTTCAGGAGAAAGAACATCAAAGAAGGCAGAGGAGGAGCTCATTTTGCAGGGGTAAAGTTAGTGTTACTGTTCAGACTTTTTCTGTTCCTCTTTCTTTTAAAAATAAGTCTGTTGACATTGCTCTTAGTAATATTTTTTTGATATATTTACTTGGGCAAGGGAAACAAAGAAAAAATAAACAAATTGGTCTACTCTACATCAAATTAAAAAGTTTTTGCACAGCAAAGAAGCCATCAACAAAATGAAAGGTAGCCTTCCAAATGGAAGAACATATTTACTAATGATATATCTAATAAGGTGTTAATATCCAAAATATAATATATCAAGAACTCATACAATTTAACACCAAAAAACCCCAACAATACTATTAAAAATGGGCAGAGGATCTGAATAGACATTTCTCTAAAGAGGATGCACAGATGGTTAATAGACATATAAACAGATGCTCAACATCACTGATATTTATAGAAATGCAAATCAAAACCATGAGATATCACTTCATACCTATTGGAATAGCCATCATCAATAAATCAACAAACAATAAGTGCTGGTGAGGATGTAGAGAAAAGGGACCCTTGTGTACTGTAGGTAGGGTTGCAAATTGGTACAGTTGCTGTGGAAAGCAGTATGGAGTTTCCTCAAATAATTAAAAATAGAACTATCTATGACCCAGGAATTCCACTTCTGGTATTTATCTGAAGAAATCTAAAATACTAATTTGAAAAGATACACACATCCTCATGTTCCCTGCAACATTATTTACAGTAGTCGAGATATGGAAGCAACCTAAGCATCTGTCAATAGATGAATGGGTAAAGAAGTCATGCATAGATACAATGAAATATTACTCAGTTATAAAAAGAATGAAATATTACCATTTGTGACAACATAAGTGGACCTAGATGGTATTATGCTCAGTGAAATAAGTTGGACAGAGAAAGACAAATACAAATGATTTCACTTATATGTGGAATCTGAAAAGACAAAATAAATGAACAAACAAAACACAAGGAGATTCAGATACAGAGAACTAACTGATGGTCCCCAGATGGAAGGAGGCTTGTGGGGTTGGGTGAAAAAGATGAAGGTAACAAGAAGTACAAATTGGTAGTTACAAAATAGTCCTGGGAATGTGAAATACAGCATAGGGAGCATAACCGATAATATTGCAATAATGTGTGGAGTCAGTTGGGTAGTGGACTTATTGGGGGAATCACTTTAAGTTACATGTCTGACCACTATGCTGTGTACCTGAAATTAATATAATGTCAACTGTAGCTGAAGTTTTTTTAATTAAAAAATAAATAAAAGTCTGTACTTGAAGGGACAAAGCCCAATTATTAAAAATAAAAATAAAGCAATATAAATTATGAAATATTATGAATCATTGTACTTGAGTTCATCTAAAAAGATTTGAATTCTTATACTTTCTTCACTTCTGGGATTTTGAAAGCATATTCAGCTTCAAATTTTCCTTAAGTATAATTTTGCCACCAGCATAGTAAGATTACCTTCCACCAAATTCTTAGGTGCTGACTAAGTTGCTCCTCTTCCCTCCCTGTTTATTTTCCCATATTGTCGCTCCTTCAGCAGATGGACATAGGCTAACTTTTCAGAATATGCACAGAGATTGAAGTGTCATTTCTCAGTCCTAAAGATTAGTTCTATATGTCTTAAGTTTTAAATTCTACTAATGTAGTAATAAAATTTACTCTTTGAATCTGTTTCATTTCAATTAATTACAGTTTAAGTTTATCCATTCAGAAAATATTTATTGAGTGCCTGCTGTGTACCAGACACTGATTTAGGTTCTTAGAAAACACAACCACTAAAATCGCTGACCTTTTGTAGTTTATATGCCAGAGTGGGAAGACAGGAAAGAAGAAAAGCATAATAAATAAGAAAATTATATAGCGTGCTAGCAGGTGATAAATGCTATAGAAAAAGAGAGGGAGAATGAAGAATAGGAAAGTGTGTGCAGGGGTGGTAGGCTGTGATTTTTAAAAACTGGCCAGGAGAAGATTCATTAAGAAGCTGGCATTTGAGGGAAGTGAGGAGAAATTAGCCATTCAGATACTGTAAAAAGAGTGTTCCAGGAACAGGGTACAAACAATGCAAGACCCTAAGACATGAGTATGTCTGGTTTGCTCTGGGAACAGTGCAGCAAGGAGACTTGGGCCACTACACTGGAGCAGAGAGTTAGAGGGGGGTACTAGGAGGTGAAGTCAGAGAGGCAACGGGGTGCAGGGGAACAGATCTGGTGGGGTCCTAGTGTGTTGTAATGAAGAATTCAGTTATTATTCAACATGAAATGAGAAAAACAGTTAGGGTTATGTACAGAAGAGTGATATGATAGACTTTGTATTTTTAAAAGAGAACTCTAGCTGTTTTGTGAAAACAGAATATGGGAAACCGAAGGTGGAAGTGGGAAGTCGTCTTTAGGGGATTTTACAATAATCACGGTGAGTGACGGGTAGGTCTGACTGGTGTGAGAGCAGTGGAGGCAGGGACTGGATCAATGCTAAATGATTCTGAAGACAGAGCCAATAAGATTTTCTGATGAGTGAAATTTGTGGTGTAAGAGAAAGAGAGGGTCAGGGCTGATTTCAAGCTTTTTGGTCCAAGCAAGAAGAAGGATGGAATTACTCTCAATTTAGGAGTAAACTATTAGTGAAGTATGTTTGGGAGAGTTCAGGTTACTCTCCTGATTGTCAGCTCACATATTAACTGACTCCTAGACATCTCTGCTTGGGTATACACTATAGACATATAGCCTGGTTGCCGGGACCTGCTTGAGGTCCATCCATGAACATAATTTAAAGTGAGACTCGTTAGCATGACTGTATGGTTTTTCCATTCCCATTCAGCTGTGCAGAGTGAGTGGACAGTTGGATTTAACCAGCACCATGTTTAAATGAACTTCAAAAGAGCCATAAGGGGCAAGGGAGTTGAAGGTGGGTCTAAGGAATGAACATAATGATTGAATCTAAGCTGGGGTTCCTGGCAAAAGAAACACAAAGGGGATGAGGAAATATAAAGGGTGGGGGGATCAATTAATTGGAGATCCCGATGGGTTGAAAGAAATATTAGGAGTGAGTTGAAAAGATAGGAAGTGGTGATCAGGAATAGGTTGCATGCAATTGAGATTATGAGTTTATTGGCAATAAGAAGGGATAGGGTAGGACAAAACACTACAGATATGAGAAGGTAATTAAGTGGTAAGTGGACAAGATCGTTGTTGGAACAGAGTTCAAGAAACTGAGAGGGCAAGTATAGGAAAGATTTCACACACACACACATACACACACAGACTGAAATTGTTGAGACAGGAGTAGTGCCAAAGACAGTAAGTAGCACAGTGAGTCAGGAGCTAAATGAGAAATGATGGATATGTTCTGAAAGTCTGTAGATGATAGAAATCAGGAGTAGGGGGTGACATAATCTGACCAAAATGAAGTTCTTAGCACTGTACAATTGAAATATCATATTGCAAATTTCACCAGGAATATTTTCATGTGAATTTCCCAAAGAAAGGACATAAATGTTTATTTGTATATATCACCATATTCTTCATTCATTTATTGGACATCTACCATGAACCAGGCAAAACAAAACAAACCAAGACATTTCCTTTCTGGAGCTTAAGTACCAGCAGAGAAACTTAGCCTTGGGAGCATTAATATTTCAGTAGCTTTTATAATGTGCTTAGGGAAGGAAGGAAATTGGCGAATGATCGTCAGATGAATGCACATCTGCTATTTAAGGTTTTTTATGTCGATACAGCACTGTAAAATATTGAGCTGAAGCTTGTCATCACTGGTTATAAAAATTCTCTGCCTCTGCCCCACTAGAAATCAGTCAGAAGCATTTCCTGTTTTCTCTCAATATAGTCTCATTCCTTTTCTTTTATAGACTGGAAAGAAATTCATTCAGTCTATGGATCTCATACTTTAATGTCTTTTTAGAATACATTTAAAAACAACAGAATGGAAAAATAATTTGAACTGGTGCCAAGATCTGTTGCATACTTGATCCAGTGAATCATGAAGTTTCCGTTATAACACCAGAGCAAGATTGAGACAGTAAAATAAGGACAGAAGTTTCCCTTCAAACATGTGATGCCCTGATTTCAGTAGGCCTGTAAGTTATATAAGTGACTTGTAACCACAGAGTGAGACATGTCTCTGACCGAGCAAGCAGGGACATGGACCAGGCTAGTCAGACAGGAGAGGGAGATATTTTTGACAATTCACTGTTTTCTAATTTGCTTAATGTCTTTGAAGATCTTAGTGGCCAGCACTTTTGAGAGAGCTGGGTTAAAGAAAATTGTGTGTTCTAATTCAATGAAGGATTGCTATGTGATTTTCTTTTATTCCACATGTTAAAACTTCTAATTACTGATAAAGGCAGGGAAGGCTTTTAGTATGTTGTTGACAAGCTTTCCTGTCTGGAAGAATTTCAAGCATGAGCTAATGTAGTGATTAATTTTTGATGTGAACTAAGAAAACTGAAGTTACTGAGAATATGAGTGAAAAAAACCCATATTATAATTTTGATGGACATATCTATATTTTATTCTCTGAGGAAATGTATTTGAGCAGGAATACTTTGCTTTTCCCACTTAAGGTAAGTTTCAAAATTGGTGAGGCAATATCAAAATTATTGGGGAATTCTTGCAAAATATGTTGTTCTTCTTCCCTTAAAGTTCTGAGACATCTGTGAGAGGAATCTGGACACGCCTGTTTTTACAAAGCTTCCCGGATGATTCTGAAACATCATGTAGTTAGGAAAAACTGGTCAGGATATGCTAAGTATTGGGATAGGGTGGATATGAGAGTTAAATATAATTTTAAAACATCAAAAATTAGAATTTTATTCATTAGGTATTATGTGACTGTTTCTAGAGCAAATATTAGAACTTAGTGCTTTATAAAAATTTACTTTTTTCATTCTTGTCCTAATTTAGACCTATCTCACTGTCTTCGTGTGTGTATGTGTGTATATTTTTATTTTGAAAGTAAACACGAGAAAGAAGGATAATATTTAGTAACCAAAATTACAAAGAATCGGGAATTGGCCATCCGCTGCTGATGAATTGAGTTATGAAGCGGGGACAAAGACAGAAAACAGCAACTCTGTAGGAACGTACATCATTTTAAGGGAGGAATTCCGTCCTCAGGTACTAATGAACAAAGTTAAGGCCAAAAAATATATGTGTGTGTATATATAATAAAACCATACATATATTATATATATAAATAATAATATCTATATAATGGAAAATTTTCCTGGTTCCCAAAGCAGAGACTCGACAAAGTATACAAAGTGACATTGCTCCTGGTGTGCTTCGTGTGTGGGTTTTTTTGTTTATTGTTTTTTTTTTTTGAGTTATGATGTAGTCTCATTAAACTTGTGGAGCTGGCAATTTAAACTTGTTTTTTTCCTTTTCTTTTTTCAGGCAAGGAAGGGGGAGCTTAATTGTCTGAGTCATGGATCCTTTTCAGTAGACTTAAAACTTGGCTGTTGGTTATTGTTATAAAAACATCCTCAACTTTATGATCAAGTGTATGATTTTTCTACCTTTGGCCCCACCTTTCAGGAACACTATCTGCAAATAAAAGGAACAAAATTCATAGCTCGGCTGAATTAATGCAGAGATTTTTCTCTGGAAAAGCACCCCCTCCACCTACAAACTAAAACGTAGCTAACTGCCTAAAACACACCTCAGTTTTTTGAATATCAAAAAATACAAAAAACAGAAGCCAACTGTAAAACATCATACTTCATAAGCAGAGATGATCAGCTGCAGAATGTTTCCAGAGTCTTTCTGAAGTAGCCCTACTGTAGCTCCAGGAATGAGTTTTGCATAATTCTGTAAACAGAAAAGAATAAGTCAATCTTTGCTCACTGTAATTGAGAAATGTCAAGTGTGGGGTTCCGCCTGCTGGTTGAGAGCGCCTTTATTTAACTGGCTGGGGGCAACAGGCTCATTAAGGGAAAACAGGCCTTACTCTGCGACTGCTGCCCTGCCTCCCTCATGCTGCCGTGGCACTCAGGTGGGAGATGGACCGGCCAGGGTGCCTCTGGGGAAATCGAGTGTCAGTGATCGCCTTAGTCTAGGGACATGATTTATTTCACGACAGGAGACAAGTCTCAAATAATAGTAATACTTATGTCCTTTGTCCAGAAAATACTGGGCATACTACCAGAAACTATCTTCCCTTTGTCTGAAAGGTTGCAAAAACTAAGATTTGGTACACATGGGCCCCTCACCGCCATCGGGTCGCTTTGTAAGTCATTTAGTCCACGGGTGTTAATTGTCCATCACTTGGCGGAGAAGAAAAGTGAATTATTGGCTGTTTGGTGTAAATTCCCCCCTTCCTAGCGGTAATGGGCGCTCTTTTGGGATGTCAGTAGGCTGCTGTGGTTCCGCACTCATCACCATTGAGTGAGAGAGCAGCTCTAAAGCGGCTGCATTCTCCGCCTACACCGCTTCCCCTGAGATGTGGTTCCCACCTGAGAAGAGCTCACAGTACGAGTTCTTCAACGCTCCAGGTATTGAGCTTGGCCAGGGAATGAGGCATTGCAAAGAAGGGAATTTTCCAAATAGCTGAAAATTGCCCCTCCCTTAAGTTTTATGTTTAAAACTATTTTCAGACAGAAAGGTTTCTAAAGTATACTGTATATACCTTATCTCCTTAAATAAAGACTTCAAAGCATACTTTGACTTTTTTCTTGAAGAAATAAGAGTCACACTTCTCATACTGACTATAGCTCTATAATCATCAAAGACTTCTAAAATCCATGACAGATGACTCCCATACTGAGGGGGTCCCGACTGCTATGTCTTTGCTTCTTTAGAACACTTTCTATGTATGTTCTTGTTATGCTGTAAGGTACCACTTGCCTACCAATTTCCTCTTTTACTATTGTACCAACATCTATTAAGTAGGCTTAATACGCTGTGTGACATCAAGAAGAGACAATCACTCTTTTTGTCAGCTGAGGTCTTCTAAGTTGCTGTGTGTTGTGAAATCAGATAGCTGAATTGATTAAATTGTACACAGAAAATAGAAATAAGCTTTGAGTGAAGGATTTAGGGTAACTCCTGTATAAGTACAATATCCAATCTTATTCCACAGAAGATTTAAGTAGCTTAGGAAATACACAAAACTAATTTAGAATTAATAATTATCCTTAGTTATAATTGTGATACTAAGTGAATAAATCGGGACAAGGGGAACCAAGGAGAGGAACCAATACAGCCAGGGTGATGTTAGAACAGGTCCTGTGCACTTGCTAGAGGTGGTCGCCTGGGTCCAAAAGTCCAAAACTTTCTACATCTCTTGTATTTAAAAAGGAGGCTTTTGTTTTAAATCATGTTTTTTGTAATGTTCCTCTTATTTCATTGTTCATGATTGGATTTCAGTTTGAGTTTGATGGAAATCTGAACCCTTGAAACTGTTAGCTCTTACTGTGCCTTGATGCTGTGTTTTATTATTGAAGGGGCAGTGGGCAGTAATCCAGGTAACATTCTTCCCATTACCCTGTGCCCCATATTGCTGCCTGTTGAAGGTGGGCCCCACTCTGTTTCCCTGAGTCAGGTAGAACTTGTCAAATACGAGGAAGGCCCTGTTTGATCAACTTACCTTGTCGAATAAACACATGTCAAAAGGTCCATGAAGCATGAGGCTTGTGGTTAACAGCAAATACCTAAATAGGAACTTGAGTTTCACTCAAGTGGAGCTGGAATGTGTATAAATTAGACTAGTTCCAGAAGAGAAAGCAGAGGGAATCTTCAGAGCTTGACAAGGAAATGTTTAGATCCTTTTGAAAAAGAATGTCAAGGCTCTTAGCTTTGCATAAAACTGCTATCCTTGAAAAATCCTGCTACCCCGAGGCTGAGGTGTGATGGGTATTTTCCATAAGCACTAATTCAAGTGGCCTCCAGATTTTGGGTTAATTCTTGGTTAACAAAGCCAAATCCACCTCCTTCCTAAAGCATAATTATGATCCTGCATGTGGTATGACACTGGGCATTAGGCTATTAGGACAAGTACTTTAGCACTAATTGTATTTGCTGATTGCCACTAGAGCCAGGGCAGAAAGGAGTTGGCAGCCAGCAGCAGTGCATGGTGATAACACTGACAACTGTGTAGACGAAAACTGTTAATTAATTTCTGGATCCTTATCCCCATCCCCCAAGCATTGCAAATAACTAACTGGAAACATGGACAATTTGGCTTCCTGATCTAACACTGTAAAAAATTATACTTTAAATCTTGTAGTGTTATGATTACTGTAAATATCATGTGTCGGATGCCTTTCTTTCATTAAATCCCTAAAGTGCTATTATAAATTGTCCTGATTAAACATGTTTAATGTTAGAAAAAGGGTGCTTTTGCATGCCTGGATGTGGTAAATTATAGCACCGTAACTATAAAAGATGATTGTTGGATATTAAAACTGGTGTACTCTGAAAACACGATGTTACATGAGCTGATGAGAAATGCAGACTCCTATGCTTGGGCTTGAATTTCTTGGGTTTGAATCCCCTGTTATCTGTCCAAGGCTTATGCTAATTATGGATTTTCTCCCCTCCTCCCCGCCATGCCACCCAGGAGTTCTGAGGTTGCTTTTCTCATCCATGTTTGCAAGGTTGTTTTTTTTTTTCTGATTGCCTTAGTCTTTTTAACTTCCTTTGTCAAACCCTATTTATTTTTCACTCTGCCTTCATCTCGAAAAAGATTTTTTTTGTCCAAAAGTCTGCATTTGCTCCCTGGAAATCTTCGGTCAAGGCTAGATGTTAAGAAATAGGGGGTCATTGAGCGGGCAGGCATCCAAGGATAGATACTTAAGGAAGTGCCTGAATTCACACTCCACGTTCCTCTCAGATGCTGTCTCCAGGTTTAGTTCCTCTCAGTGTCTGACTGCCAGAACCAGCTGTCAGGCTTGTACACCTGCTCAGCTGGGATCAGAGAACCAGCTAGCCATGGACAGGCTGTTGGTTGGCTTTTTCTTAAAAACAAATGAATAAACAAACAAACAAACTTCAGGCTGAAGACCTTGGCAACCCCTTGGCTGCTTTTGGTGCTCACTTGGCATTCTCGCCTATAGAAGGGATGGCTCCTGACAGTGAACTTCCTTCCTGCTTTGACTGCACTTCCTGTTGGGTTAGCTCTCATCTTCAGGTTCAGAGCCTGGCTGTGTTCTGGGATATGGTTTAGTATCAACTGTATCCTTGCCTAGCATTGTGATTTGGTTTCTGCCTTGGATGGTGACTCTGCTGGACCTCTTCATCCTACTCTTGTGATCTTTCTTCTATCATCTCAAAGACTCCTCACCACCTCAGACTCATTAGTCACCATTTTATACAGACCTCACTATGAATGCTCCTCATTAGAGGGCAGGAAACAGAACTGGACTTCCCATATATCTGCTAGCAAATTCCTAATAAAGAATTTGTAAAACCAAATATTTAGAGCAATCTGCTCCTTCTCCTTAGGCTGCTTGCTTAACTCTTTCAGTGAAGCCTCACTAATATCAAGGGATTTTATGCTCAGCTCTGTTTATTTTCAATGTTACATTATTAACGAACATCAGTGCTCCAGTCTTAAACTATATTTACTAAGTGTATTTTGCAAAATACATTTACTAAAAAGTTGGCTTGTCGAGACTCAGAATCTATGATACTAAATAATCTGTTTACAAATATTGCTCTAATCTCTCAAAGTACTTCTTTTTTGTCATCATGTACTTCTTTAGTGACTCCTGTTTGTGCATTCTTGTTCTCTCTCGCTATTTTAAAAGTAGTATATAACACATGCACAGTGTTATAAATAATAAGTATACAGTCCAATGAATACTTAAAAAGAAAACAAGCACATTTAACTCACCAAGATTAAGAAATAGCACATAATTAGCGCCCTGGAACCCTCCCTTCCTTCCAGGGTCCTTGCCTCCCCATCATTATCACTTCCCTAAAACCCCTAACCACTGTTTTGACATTTATCACGATAGAAGTGTGGTGGGGGAAGTATCTTTGTTGCCTGAGGGGAGACAAAAATGGGTTAAGTAGGACACCAAAAGCACTACCTATAAAGGAAAAGATTGATAAATAGGACATAAAATTAAGAATTCCTGTTCTGAAAAGATGCCTTTAAGAGAGTGAAAAAAGAGCCATTAAGTGGTAGAAAATACCTGTAATACTTGCATTTGATTTGATACCAGAATAAACAACTTCTGTGAGGGCCCAGAGACATATGAAAGGATGCTCAGCATCACTAGCCATCAGAGAGATGCAAATTAAAACCACAATGTGATACCATTCACACTGGTCACAATGGCCATCATAAACACATCAACAAACAACAAGTGCTGGTGAGTTTGTGGAGAAAAGGGAACCCTAGTGCAGTGTTGGTGGGAATGCAGAATGGTGCAGCCACTGTGAGAAATAGCATGGAATTTCCTTAAAAAACTAAAAGTGGAACTGCCTTTTGACCCAGCAATTCCACTGCTTGTATTATGTCCTAAGATCCTTGAAACACCAATCCAAAAGAACCTATGCACCCCAATGTTCATAGCAGCACAATTTATAATAGCCAAGTGCTGGAAGCAGCCTAAGTGCCCATCAGTAAATGAGTGGATCAAAAAACTGTGGTACATTTACACAATGGAATACTGCATATGCAGAAGAAAGAAAGAAGGAACTCCTCCCTTTCATGACAGCATGGATGGAACTGGAAAGCATTATGCTAAGTGAAATAAGCCAGGCAGTGAAAGACAAATACCATATGATCTCACCTTTAAGTGGAACCTAATCGACAAAATAAACAAGCAAGCAAAATATAACCAGAGACATTGAAATAAAGAACAAACTGACAGCAACCAGAGGGAATGGGGGAGGGAGATAATGGGGGAAGGAGGGAGAGGGTCATCAAGGAATATGTATAAAGGACCCATGGACAAAGCCAAAGAGGGGTAGGACTAGGGGTGGGAGGTGGTAGTAGGTGGAGAGAGGAAAGTGGTGATGGGCAAATGGAGACAACTGTATTCAAACAACAATAAAAAAATGATTAAAAAAAGAAAACAACTTCTACATATCAACAAGGAAAAGCCATCTTGATAAAAGTAGACATGCAAGTGGCAAAAGAATATGTGAAAATGAGGCCTGCCAGCTAGGAAAATTCCTGGCAAATGGAGTAGGGGAACTGACACATGTGGCCAGAGCAATTTACAGCCACAGACAAAATGTCACCTCCCTAGAAATAACATCTAGGCCTCAGTTGTATTTCAACTCCAGGCTCAAAAAAGCAGAAAACCAGGTGGGGAAGCCAGAACCAGCTACAGTGACTGAACTGCCCTGTCACTAACCAATCAGTGGAGACCATGACCCTGAAAGAGCATACCTGAAAACTGATATTCTGCTGAAACCTTCCCCTGAGACCAGCCCAAAGATTCCCACCTGCAAGAGAGATAAAAGCCTCAAGACAAAGGACCCAGTGCTCACGCTCTCCCTCTGGGGAGAAGCCCCTGCCATTCCCTTTCCCTTCTGCTTCCTCCACTTTCTTCACAGGCATGCATCTCCTAAACTCTGCCCTAAACTCTAAGACAATGGGCAGCTGGCAGCTTGTCCCAGGATAATCCCCTGAACCTGTCCCCAAAGCCCCCTTTTCTCTGACTTCCCAGTGAGCTAAGGCAGCCCCACCCAGGCTCTCCTTTTGCTTCTTCTATGCTAAGCCCTTCCTTGTTTCACTATCCCCAGCTTTAATAAATGTATCCTCATAGTCATCTTACTCATGTAAAATCTTTCCTACATGACGTCAAGAACCCATACACTACAACTGGCCCTAGGCAGACCCTCCCAGGGCCAGGTCCCTGTCTGGTAAGACCAGAACCAAGTCCCCATGAGCAGGTGCCACAGTTACTAATTTAGAGGGTGTTAAAGCAGGATGCAGAGGTCCTCACAAGCCTCCTGACACCCCTGAGCATCTCCTGCCTTTGGACACATCCTCAGAAGCCTAAGTTCCCAGAGGATATGTTGTCATGGGGACTCAGGCCCAGCCTTGGGGAAGTAGCAGGAATGCCTGGGAAAGAGACCACGCTGTACTTTATCTCCTCGGTTCCACATAGCTTGCTGCTCTGGTGCAGTGAGAGCACGCTGCCGGTAGGGCTAAAGGTGCCCAAAACTCTCCTCTTACCAGCAGCTGGGAAAGAATAACGTGCAATTAGCAGCGTCATCTCTTTTATTCTTCAAAGAAGAATATTATATAGTTATCGTTATATCTTTGTTTTACTGCCAAGATACTGAGGCCCAGAGAATTTTGTTAACTAGCCCGTGGTCATCCAGCCAGGAAGTAGCAGAGCTGGACCCACCTGTCAGGCCCTAGAGCCAGATCTCTTAACCAGGCCACTGACAGGAGATACCTAATATGGGCAACAGGTGTCATGGTCTGGTGATGTCACAGGTGAGCCTGAGAGAGGTTAACGAGTAAGCCTAAGTTAACTGGATGTATTTGTTTCTGACAGCTGCTGTAACTAAGTATCACAAACTGGGAGGCTTAAAACAACAGAAATGATTATCTCATAGTTCAGAAGCCCAGAAGTCTGAGATTCAGGTGTTAGGAGGGCCATGCTCCCTCTGTAACCTGAAGAGAGAATCTGCCCTTGCTTCTTCCTAACTTCTTGGCCTGACTACACATCACTCTCATCTCTGCCTCCATAGTCACATGGTGTTCTTCCCCCTGTGTCTGTCTCTGTGCCTCTCTTCTAGGTACACCAGTCATATTGGAGTAAGGGCCTATCCTGCCCAACTATGACCTCATCTTAACTAATTACATCCAAAAGGCCCTATTTCTGAGTAAGGTCACATTCTGAGGTGCTAGGTGTTAAGAATTTAACATACCTTTTGAGGGGGACACAATTCAACCCCTAACATTCTGCTTGAGTTCTTTGGACATTTTAACCTGTAAACCCGTAGTGTGAGCTGGAGAAGTGAGTACCTGGCACCGTCTCAGAGCTAATAAGTGGCAGAAACAGTGCTCACCCTGCTCCACCAGACCCTGCCAGAACCTGGTGCAAATGCCAACAGCCGTCGAGGGTGAGTCTCATTAAAAGTCACAATAATAATGCCTTGCGTTTGTACGTAGGGGCTTAGAGATTATAGAATACCTTCATACCCAAAGCAAAAAGAAAAGAAGAAAAAATGTGGCCATAATCACTTTCAAAATGAAAGGTTACCTTTGGAAAGAAATGTGGGAAAGAATGAAATCATAAAGGTAAAAAAAAATTTTTTTCCTGGGGAACTAACTGTATTGTGCTGTTTACCTGGTCAAAGGAAAATAGCTCTTTGCTGGTGAAACCTTGCTTTTGTCAAGCAGTGTGCTTCTTCCAGACCTAGGGCTGGGCTGGGTTGGCTGAAATAAGTCCTTCTTCTGAAAGCAATCAGAAGGCTTTCTTCCCGTGAGGTCTTTCATTCTTGTGAGGTTTTATTTGGTTGGTTCTCACGTTCATTGTTGGTAAATGGGGGGCCCCCAGTATTATGCAAAAGTTTACCCCCAGGCTCAGCTGTGTTACTAGGACACTCAAGATTCCAAAAAGAATATGTAATTGTTTCTGGCATGAGGTAGCGGGAATATCTGTCTCTAGGTTGCCTGATATTTGCTTTGCCTTCAGGCTTTCAATTGTCAGCATTCCGCAGTCAGGCAGGCAGTGATGGGAGTGTGCTAATTAGATCAGGTGCTTGATCTTGAAGTCTGCACCGGCAATGACTAGTAGTCGGCTTCAGCTTTGGAACTTTTGAGCACTACCTGTTTTTTCTCCCAGTCTGCCAGGGAATGTAATTATCTTGTCAGCCAAGAAGCTGTAGTACAGAGCTGAACGAGTGCTCAAGCGCTCGGCTGCAGTAACAAAGTGATAAGAAAAGACAAATGGACCCACCGAGTGTGACTGTTCTGAGACAAACAAGTGCAGAGAGGCGATGGAGAACAGGGACTTAGAGAACAAAGAGGCTGCATGGAATATTTGCTACTGAGGATTCCGCAGATCATCTCTTAATAAGATTTCTGGCCTTCTAGAGGAATTGTAGACCTTTGTTGGTGAAGGCAAATCCCAAACCTTTAGGAAGCTTTTTTAAAATGGAAGCCATGTTGAGTTCATTAGCATGCTTTCTTACTTTGCAGACCAAATGGCAGGTAATAAAACTTTGAAAGATGACTACTAGGAACACAATGAAGCGGGGTGGGGGGCAGAAAAGAGAAAATAGGTGCGTGTACAAGGACTGCTAATGAGGTACTGGCCCTCCTACTTAAAATGTGGTGGGTGGACTAGCAGCATCAGCATCATCAGGGGGCTTGTGAGAAATGCAGAATCTCAGGCCCTAGCCCAGACCTGAATCAGTCTGCATTTTAACAAGCTTTACAGGTGACTGGATACACCAGGGGACATTTTGAAAAACCTGATGCCTGGGTCATCACACCTAGAGATGCCGATTTAATTGAATCAGGGTGTGGCCTGGCCATTGGGTTTTTTAGAAAGCTTCACAGGCAATTCTAAAGAGCACCAAAGTTTAAGAATTGCTAGTATAGTATGGCCTCTCCAGGAAGGGCCAAGGCAATTTGAAAAATAAAGGTGTTATGTTTGTAAACCTGTATATCCGTAATTCAGAATGTGTTCTCAATTATAATATAGTTCAATATTTTATTAACACCTAAGACATCTATTTTCTGTTCACCAACAAAAGTGGTGTTTTTGAATGTCTGTTGCCCACAGAATAGCACCATACTTACTACCCTTGGTCTTCAAGACTGATGGTCTGGTTTTAGCCTGCCTCTCCCACTTCCTCTTGTTTTACCCCGGCTCACATCAACTAACTAGCCTTTTTTTAGTTTCTCAAACACATTAAACATTGAGTCCTTTACTGCTTCAGGGCCTTTGCATATACCTTCTCCTACTGAAAACTCCTCAACCTTCAGGTTGCAGCTTTATAATTGTAACAGTAATAGGCTTGCTTTCTCTGCCTCTATCTTAATTCTAGCCTGAATTTCTTTCATGGCTGCCAGCCTAACAGGTCCTGATACAGATTTGCTAATTAACTAGAGTAATTCTGCTTGAGGCTTAAGTTTTTGGAAGAATTGCCCCTTGCCAAAAGTTGCCCTTTCTAAAGAATTAGGGAAATATGTACAAAATAATGACTGTTTATCAAAGACAGGAGCCTCCAGACTGAGCTTTAAGGTGAACTATAAATGTCCTTGCATTAGGATAAGGAGAAATTAGTTATAGGACAAAATAAACTAAAGATAACTGTGGCTTTTATAACTTTTTGTTGAAAAATACTACTAATTTTTAATCAGTTGTTTTTCAGACATAAGAAAACTTTCTGTTTCTTAAAGCAATTTGGTAAAGTATACTTTCATAATCAATATTAAGTACTGAGGCATTTATATTCTTCTCCCTACATGATCCCTCTGGAATTTGAAGTTCTTAACAAGTATTATTCTTTCCATAGCAATATGTTTGTTTGCATAAGTCCAATAGAAATCTGATTTCTTTATAACAGGATGCATAAAGCCAATTGCCAAACATGATTTTATCAACAAAGTCTTTGTCTGTTATGTCATATGAGATCACAGAAGTCTTGCCTCAACTCTGGATGTCATAGGAAAGCTGTAAGGAATTAGATTGACTTTAAAGCCAATAAAAGCTGCTTGGAGAAATGGCCTGGTACCTTGCTTGGTCATGTGGCTCATGAAAGTCTTTCCAGGTAAGGAACAAAGGTTACTTCCTTGGAAGATGGCATGGTAAAAACCTCAAGACATTCTGGGGACCTCCAGAACTTGAAAAACTCACCCAAACCTGCAGATACTGTAGGCAAAGGCTGACAGCAGCTGTGTGGCTTGGCTTCCCAGTCCTGAGGGGCTAATTAAAGCTCAATCTAGGAATTCCTTATAACATTCCAGCAAAGTAAATTTAAGAAAGCCTATATGATCAATTGCTATTCCTGTTGTGTTTATACAAATAACCAGGCCAAACTGAAACTGGACTTAATACAGTGAATGAATTGGTCTGGATTTGGCTCTTTGATAAAAATGAGGGTGATTTTAGGGGAAAATTATGTTTTGATAAAATCTATTATACATAATTATGGAAAGTACACTCTAATTCAGTGAATCTGTAAAATTTTATTTCTCACTTACAAATTAGACTAGATCCTGAATTTCTCCAGTTTTCTTTCAAACTAGTGTTTCATTTTTCCTTCATCCTTTGGTTTTGAATTATTGAGAAATACTGATGAAGTATCAACTATACAGAATTTACCTGAGTACCTAATGATATCATCAGAGACATTTACACTACAAATAAAGAGGATATATCAGATTGTCTTAATTTCATTTCATCAAAAGCCTGCATTTGGAATTCTTCTCATCTGATACTCTTGCAGACTCAGAAACTGGGTTATGGTTTGCTGTGTTCATTAACCTTTGTGTTCTTTCTGTTTTCATAGAATGTATACTATGACCTTGTTTACTTGGTTTATTTGCCAAATTCTTGGGGATTGTCTGGTTGGATTCTATAGAGGCAACACCTTCTACAATGGATAGGAATGCTGGCTGCTGAGAACAACTGCTCAGACTCTTGGGTCTGTAAAGAGTTCCTGACCACGGCCTCTGCCAACCTGTTATGGTGGATCCACCCTATGAGCCAGACATGCTGGGACTAGCTGCAAATCTTGAACATTTCTGACCCCCTCTTCAAACAGACGCATGAGAAGGTGTTTTACCTCATGAGAGAGAAGGCTAACCACACCAAGTCATAGCTCACATACGCAGTTTGGGATGGTGTGGGGTGGCTGTCAGCATTACCGGTAGAAGTATGATAGCCCATACCCATCTGTATTGAATGCAGAAACGAGACTGAAAATGCAACTGCAACTCATGGGGTGGATGCCAGCAACCCTTCACAAGAACATTATGGTACTGACTGCTGCAGACTGTTGGTGGCATTCCTTCCTCTTGGGTCTCTTTGGCTTCTGTATTGCGCTTTTAGTCTTAGGGTGTAGACTTTATCTGTGGTATGTGGATGCAATGTGCCAGCATGCTTACCACACAGGTCCCCTATCAGAAGAATTAACATGAAGAATATGAGGTAGAAGAGGAATGTTAGGGTGGGGTGTGGGGTCAATGGACATGGCCCTTCCTCCTCCTGTGACTGAGGGCTGATCAGGGGGCCCCTGACCAGAAGGAATATGCATTATTTTGGAAATGGACTATAATTGTCTTCTGATCCCCTTTTGGGAGTGGCTTCCTATCCTGTGACTGCTTCTTGACCTTTTTCTTCTGCGCATACACACTGATAAAATGTAGCTCTGGACCACCCATAGGTTTGTGCAACCCGTACCCATGCTGCCTTTGTCTGGGACCCCTTATAGCGAGCCTCAGACTGGAGGAGGTGTGGTCTCTCTTGCACTGACCTGCCACCACCACCAGTGCGCTCTCCTGTTATGTGAGTAATGGCATGTCCACATCTGCTAGCCCTCTGGGTGGTGTTTTTAAGGGATATCACAAACACTTAAGCAACTTGCTAGTTTGGAGCTTCTACATTACACACACAAACCCTGAATGGCAACATAATCATTTCTTGAAAGGAGTCTTCCCTGAAGGTCCTGTTGAAGTAAGATATCTGTCTCTCCCTTTTCATTATTCTTCATCCCTACCCACTATTTTTTCCCAGTTTTCTGTAAATTTTCCAAGTTTTTAGTGTAAGTATGCCTCAAATATTGCATGGGACATACTTATACTAAATAATTATTTGTTGCTTATTTGAAATTCAAATTTAACTGGGCATCCTGTAGTTTTTGGTGCTAAATTGGCAATCCTATAGAGAAAAATATGGCATGAATTAGTGAATGAGGTGTGCCCAAATTGTTCAAGCTCAACAATATTTTCTTTTTCTAAAATTTTCTCTTTACTTTTTGAACATTGAATATACAGGGACAACAGAATATTGAGCAATTAAGTAATTAATTAATTAATGCTAGCCCCTTTGTAGCATAATTCAGGCTCTTTCAGATACTTAGGCACAAAATTAAAATATATAATACTCCCAAACTCTTATTTCTGGGGGCTATCGCTTTAACTCGTCTGTCATGCCTTGATGCCATATACAACTGTTTAATAGGTTCTGTCCTATGGAGAATGCTTGCTTGCAGTTAGACTTCTGCAGGGCAATCTCAGCCAGAGTGAGCTTCCTTTAAGCATAGCTGTAATTTGGGGTGGCCAGAGTGGCCGATTGCAACCTCAGGAAAGCCTTCAGAGAGCATGTGAGTAACTGAATTAAACAGGAATGTCTGCGTCCTGCGGGGCTCTGAGACAGCATAAAGAAGGGAAACTACACAGCTTTGAGCCCTTTGCAGTACAGAGTGGAGCCTTTGGAGACACTGAGTTTATTCACAGGTGTTGGAGTCCTCACAAAGGGGGATATGAAAACATATACCAAAAATAATCTTTTGGTCCTATAAAAGTTGTCACATAAAGGTGTAAAAAGTAATCAAGTATCATGGGAATATGTAAAAAAGTAACCTGGTAAGTAAAAATATAGTAATTGTGATGTTCTGGAGCTGCTGGTAGGAGGAGAGCAAGTTTGCTTTTGTTTTAAAGCAGCCACCCTGTACGTACAGCAAACACAATTCCGAATTTGGTGGAATGACCTTGGTTTCATTCAAAGTTATTCTTGTCAATAAAAGAAATTGTTTGACATGTAATTAAATGCAATTTTTATGCCTTTGTAAGAATGTAAATATATAAACTCATTCAAAAAATGTGAAAATACTTAATATGTACAGTATGATGCCAATTATGTTAAAATGTGTAAATGCATGCAAAGAAAAATGAGAAGACTTATTCTGAAATGTCAGGAATGGTTAGCTATGTCTGAGTGGTGGGTTTTGAGTGATCTTTATTTTCCTCTTTGTGCTTTTCTGTATCCCTGCTCTTTTCTTTCCCTCAAATAATGTGTTAGTTTTGCTGTCAGAAAAAGTAATTTAAAGTGTGTGGTGAGTTTTGGGGGGCTGTCACAATCTCACCTTGTCAGTAGGAAAGTAACTGATACAACCACTGAGGGGAGCCACTTGGACATACCCAGGAGACTTGAGGATGCCATTCTCTGTGACTTGGGGACTCACTTCTACAAATGGATCCTGGGTAGAGAACACGTGTGTAAGGATGTGCATGGCTGCACATTTGTGATGTTGCACAGTGGAAGAGGTCAGATGCCCTCAGATGCAGAATGAACACATGCAGCAAATAAACTTAACGGAACATGCACAGCCATGGGAGAGTAAATGGGAGCTACGCGTCTCTCCATGGATAAGCCTCCAAAACATAACACTGAGTACAACAATGTGCATGTACTTACTGTCACATAAACATTGTTAAAATGGTCGATTTTGTTTGCATATTTTACCATAATTAAAAAAACATAATATCAAACTGTACAGATAATATGAAATTAAACTTGTAAGAGTTAAAGGCAGAAAACTGTACTTGAACAACAATTAAAATAAAAAATATACAAAGAAAAAAAAGAAATTAAACTTGTAAGCCAAAATGATGTAATTATTTATGGACATACATATAATTTGGTAGTACAAGAAGTAAACATGGGAATAGTAAACACTTGAGTTTAGGAACATGGAACTCATTTCTATGGAAAGAAAGAGGGGGTGGGGTCAGACAGAGCTGGACACGTTATACAGCAGAGAAGTGCATCTGAAACGTTTTATTTCTTTAAAAAATCTGAAGCAAATACGGAAGCAAAATGTTAAGATTTGAGAAATCTGGGTAGTAGACATATGGATGTATATGGCATTACTCTATTTTTCTCTGTGTTTGAACCTGTAGCCTTTGTCAGGGCATGTGTCTCCTTTTCCCCCTTTGGTTGCAACTCTAGATAGTGATTACCATGGACAGTAGCTGTTTTAGATGGTTGACCAATGACATCATGCTTCCTAGCCTGTTCTTACGAACCAGAGCTTAAATAATCCACAAGACAGAATCCAAATGTTTCTCTTTTTTCCACACATTTAAAAATTTCTGTATTTGTCTAAATCAACAGCAACATCAGAGGACCCTAGTGTTTCCTGGCCTTGAAGGACTCCACCATTTATAAGAAGTTCACCTTTCTCTTCTCCTGTCAGACAGCTCTGCTCTACCCTTAGGCCCTGGGCTTTCCCTGCTCAGTGACTTTCAAAGTCAGTTACTTTATTTAAAAGGTTACTTTATATAAAAGTCTAGTGGCTGTAAACTACCATGTGTTTTCACTACAGCAGTTCAGGTTCAATTGCTCCTTAAAGCTCAGTGGTTGAACCTGTGGACTCAAACTGCCTAGGTTCAAATTCTGACTCTCCCATGTAACTTGCTTTGTTATTTTGGGTTCTACAGCCACCAAATGGAGATTAAATGATAAAAAGAGTTAAAATACCCCCAGGCTGCCACATAATGAGCCCTCAGCAAACCTTCCCTATTATTCTTATAATCATAGTTGCATATCATCTCTGGCCCTCGGTTTCCACCGCTGCAAAGTGAAGGAGCGCTTAGTGCAACACTATGTGACTATTAGCATCAAAGGTAGTTTTATGATTACCACTTAATTTGCTGCCCCGTTTAACAAATAGAAAATAGTAAAAATAGAGGCAGATATGAAAACTCTAGCCCCTTGGCAAAATTCTGCCTTGGGTCTCTTTTCAGAATGCAATTTCTAAAATGCCCTTATCCTGTTTATTGGTCTATGAGTCTGTTAATGTTCTATGAGACTTACTGGGGGAGGCATTGTGTCTTATGCTTCTCTGTAGTCAGAAACCCTGGGAGGAGATCATGAAATGTTGACTGAATGGATGAATAAACGAATGGATGCAATCAACAGTGTCTTGGTTCCAATCATATGCTAGACATTCTGGGTGTTTTGTAAATTTTGAAATATGTAGGTCTTGTATTGCTGAAATGCCATGTTGTATTTCTACATGGGTTGGCTTAATAGGGCATCAATCAGGGTTTTTTTTCTGTGTTTCCTGTCTGGATTACGAGCCTTCACATTCTTTAGAAGAAAAGTACTACATGGAATCTAAGGGGTAGCTACCAATGAATTTCATGATTGCAATTTATTAATAAGACTGGAAAATACTTCTAAGAACTTTGCCTTGGTAATCTGAAGACATGAGTCTTATGTCAAATCGTCCCTCCCTGAGAGAGGTTTTTATTAATAAGGAAAAGTGTAGGCAACTGGTTCGCCTCAGTCTTTGTTCCCAGATACCTCAATTAAAGAGAGATCAAAATCCTTCTCCATTATACCTGAATTAAGAGCAATTTATTAACTCCATGGATATTTCTCATAATCCACAAATTTTCTTTATATTCTTAGATGATTTTGTTTTTTCTAAAAGCATAAATTTGGAATACTCCGTTATAGGATGGAGTTGATAGGATAAAACATAGTAACTCTCTACACCATGCCCTAAAATGAGCTGCATCAGAGTCAACTCTATGCTATCCGTGTGAAGTTCACTGGAATTCGTTGTGATGTTCCCCTCCAGACCAAGTCACTGACCACTAAAGTTGGAAGTCATTCTGTGTGTGGGGGGGTGGGTAAAAACTGGGGCCAGAGATGAAGGGATTTTCATCTGATCAAAACTGTTTTGATCTCTTCCAACAGTGAACATTATAAAACAAAATAATAACAAAACAGCAAACAAATAGCAAAAAGACTCCATTTTTGTGTTATCTTCCTCCCTAATTTCTCTGCCTCCTTTCAACTCTCTTGCTTCAGTGAAAAGCTCAAAAGATGAGAAAAAAAAAAAAAAGGAAAGAAGGGGTGAAATAAAAACTGGGTTATTGATTCCTGAAAAATTGAAATTCGTATATGGTTGATACTTTTCACAAGCTACAACAGAGCATCAGGCTCAGAGTATATTGTGGCTACTCTCTATGCTTGTTTTTAGATATAATGACTGTCAAGAGGGTAGAGCTACTCAGGGGTTTTCCTTTCAAGGCCTAGTAAGGAGACTCTGGAGCTTTTCTAACCAGTTGGTCCTAAGGTTGATGGCAGAGTATTTGTTTCCTCTCTGGTGCCACTTGTGTCAAAGTTGAAGGGAAGGGAAGGCCTGGGACAGCCAGGGCTGCAGGGGTGGTAGTAGCATTGGGTCAGGCATCCCCACCTGTTCTTGCACATGGGCTCCCTCAACCCTGACACGTGTTTGTCACCCAAAACCCCAAGTCCCTATTTAGAAACTTTCATTCAATTTGAGAAAGATGAGGTACTTACATTATAATTTTTAAAGAATTTATTCAACAAATACTTACTGTGCATCTACTGTATATGGAGAATTGGCCTAAACAGAAAGATGAGCAAGACTCACCATTCTCCTCAAAGAGTGATAATTGAGGGCTTTTTACCTCCACAGAGAGGGGTCCTGCCTGTGGTAAGATAAAAACCTGCTTGGGTCCCTTGTCCCCATGCTTTAGACACATGACTCTGTCCTAATAATCATAGGGACATCATATAGTGGTCATAGATGTTAGTGACTAAATAGGATGTGTGTATTACCAATATATCTTATTTACTTTCTAAGTGCTGTGTGTCAACATTACATCATAAATACAAGGTCATATAATAATTATTGTTATTAATTTCACAAAACTCATTTTTTCCAGGTAGTTGTAGACATTTTGAAATATATAGGATATTTTAAAGTCTTGCAAATAATCCCAGGTGATTAATATATGATTTGACAATGTAGCAAAGAACACTGATTTAATTGCTTTTTATCTCAGTATCTCACTAAGAAGGAAAGACTAGTCAGATCAGATACTTGGGGTTTACTAGCCTGATACTATCTTAATGTAAATTAACAATAAACATTTGAAAACAACAGAAGAGATTAAAAAAAAATTCTAAACTTGGATAATTGAATCCTGAATCAAAATGGTATTTAGCACTAGAATATAATAAATATACTATCTACTGCTCAGTGTATTATCTATCATTATCTTTTGAACCCTGTAATTGAACAAACAGGAAAGTATTCATAATAATAAGTTTGTTCAAAATCATCTGTTTGCTGGAGTCTGGTCAGATTGAACTGAAGGCGAAACTCCTTACGTCATCCTTTTGATTGTTTACTCATCTCTTGTTACCACAAAGTACAGCAATGCCACACACCTGGGCAGTCCAAAGCCTCTTACCAAAGTCACTGAAAAAACAGTCATTTCCCCTGCATTCTGTGAATGGGCGACATAAATCTTATTTGCTTTGCAAGAGGAGGGGTGCCACTGAACTTGATTCATTCCCTGCCTGAGGGATATGCACCTAACTATGCTTAACACAGAACTGGTGCAAGCAATTTGCCCTCTGAAATTTCCATTACAGTCAACCACTTAGTTGCTTTATTAATCCTAATGCTGGTTTTATTTTTCAGTGATTCTTTGGTAGTTATGTTCTTCTATCACAGCTATCCAGACATCAGGTTGCACAGAGTTCCTGCACACATAGGGATCCTTCTAAAAGATTTAAGTGGAAAAGCAACACAAGTCATTATTGGTCTATTTTCAGTTTTCATTATCAATAAGGCAAGAGATCAGCATTTTCATGCTGTGTGAAGCCTTCAGGGAAGTGCCATGTCGCTGTCATTATCTTTAGACCTGGCTGCCTCCTGCCCCCACAAATGCAAATGGAATGGACAGTCCAACAAAATAAAAATAAAACAATGAAAGAAGGGCAGCCAGAGTGGGCTGCTGACCTGGTCCCAATCCGAGGGACCTGCAAAAGGCCCTTTGAATTTAGCGGAGCCTGGATGCTGAAGACCACAGATCATGACAGAACATAAATTTGCCTTGTAATGAGATTAGCAGGCAGGCAAAATAAATGTCCTGCTGTTACTTCAGAGGCAGGCTGTAAGCTGTGTTTTCCATGGAAATGATCATTTTCTTTGCAAAATGGGAACTGTGGATGCAACAAGCTTAAATCTGACAGGTTCTGTTTCACCATGTAGTTATTTTTCACCTTCCTCTGTCTTTTTAGTAGCAGTTTTGAGGGGGTGTATAAATGAGTTGTGAGTCTTAAAGACTATTACCAATGTGAGTTATAGTTGTCTATGTTCACGATCATCAGTTGTGCTTCTCTGACTCTCCTTTTAAGAAAAGTTCTGTGCAACCCCTCCTCCCACTTCTAAACTGGAGCCCTGGTGAGAGGAGGTGTTGAGACCCCCAGGGTCCTCTCAAGCTAGCCTTAAGGATCAAAGGCAGAATAGACTCACTATTGTATTTGCAGTATATTGCAGCTCTACTACTTAAAACCACTGGAAACAAGTATCACATACTAAAGAGCCTTAAGAAAATGCCCAGATCAGGTGAACCCACATGGTCTCGGAGTAGAACAAAGGGTTCGAGTATGCAGCTTTATTTCAAGGGACTTCCTTGGTTTTCAGCAGACGGCAATCTCACCTGGAGTACAATACCCTCCTCTCATTAAAAATGCAAGATAGGATCTCCTCCTGAATCCTTTCTACAGAACCTGATGCAAGTTCATGGGCCGCACCGTCTTTAGCAGTGAGTGGCATTTAATCAAAGCCTCTGTGAAATAATGTCAGAGTTTCCTGAGCCCTGTAAATTCACCAAGCTTGTTAAGAGGTCCTTTCAAAATGAATGGGAGATCAGACTGAATTTAGACGTATTTGAAGTTTCTGTGTGGAAGTCAAAGACTTTAATATACACCTATTTTCTCTACATTTTCTAGGGCCCAGGCTAGAGACTCCTTACTTCTCTGTGACATTGCCCATTAGGAATAGACCATTTGCTAGCAACTAATCTCATGGCATTTTGACATATTGTTTTTCTTAGGCTCAAAAGAAACCTCAGAAATCTTTTGTGTACGCACGGGTATCTTACAGTTTAGGCATTGGTTATCCGATGTTATTTCATCTAACGAAACAGTTCTCTTTCTGCAGTTGGTGCTTCCATCCCAAAACTTGAACTGAAAATCCAGCTGCTTTATGGGGAAAATTATTTTTTGGCCCAATTTAACAAGTTTTTCTTTCAGCTTTTCACTTCTCAATAGCTGCTTGAATTGTGTCTCTATTAGTATATTCTTTATGTATCTAATTTGCAAATGTCTGGGAATTTAAAGTCAATTCTCCCTCCATCCTCATAATCTTCCCTGCTTTCTGTTGGCTCCTTCCTCATCAGATGAAATAGTTCAAGGAAAGATGGGCTACATTTCCATTAGGCAGGTGGTCCTACGTTTATTGGTAGTCTCTTTCAACTCACCTTTTCATTTCCATAACTCCTTCTTCCTGGTCCCACCATATTTGTCCCTCACCTCCATGTTTATAATTTAAATTGTAAACAGTAACTGAGTCCACTTTGCCAAGTGTCCAGTATATTTGGCATGTGTTAATGATTTTCTAATGGTTTTCTCATGTATTAAACTCACAGAGTTAATGTTCAAGTTTCATGTTGAATAATCTCCCTAAAGTAATTTCCTGAATGATGTTTGCTTACCTCATACAAATGAACTTGCTCTTTGGTTACGGCAAAGATCAGTAGCACATTATTTTGCACCAGCTTATCAATGAGTTGTCCAATTGTGGGATATTCCTAAAATTAACAGATAGATTTTAAGTATCATCTTAACAAAAATATGCAAAATAAAGAAAAGAACGTTTCTTTCAAAGATATCTTAATTAGTTTGGCATTTCAAGGCTCATAGGCTTTATTGTATCTATTACTCTAAGTAAACAAATACACAATTAGCATTATTTACTTAATTAGTTTAGTAATTGTTTCCTCAATTTTGTAAATCCCCTTAATTCCTGAGTCAGTGCCTATCAATATGGTGTATTTATGCTCTGTTCTTCTAAGGAGATCACTTGAAGTTTATTTAATGACTGGCAGTGTGTCATATTTTCATATTTCCTCTTCTAAGCGCCATTTACCAGCAGGCTCAAGTTAGAGGGAATGTCAGAGTGGAGGAAGGACTGTGATGCAGTCTAACTGGGTGGCTCTTGTAGCTCTGAAACTGGTTCTGGAATTGAATGAGGTGGCATGAGGGCTGAGGAAGGGCCAGTCTGCTGATGAATGACACACTACAGTTCCTATCTGATTTGAGACCTTCCTGCACCAGTTCTTGGGTTTGGTCTAATTGCTTCTTTGAGGTCACTAATCAGTTTTATGGGATCCTGCAATAGTTTTACAGGACAGTTGAAACACATTGTACTGCTGTCCCATGGACACGTCATTCCCAAGTGATATGAATACTTTGAAAAATAAAGAAGTCATTTATTATCAAATCTGAAGATGGCCTTTATTTTCCAAGGCTGAAAATCATGTAGCACCTTTGCCTTGTACATGAATCCAAATGTGGATAATGTGCAAACAGGAAACTCAAATGAAAGATTAGCCTGCAAACAACTGAACTAAGAAATTGTTGATGATGTCTGAAATCGGCCCAAGTGGAGGGACACTGTACACTAATGTGGCATGCTCACATATTCTCAGCACTTCAGGCAAAGGACCCAACTGCGAGTCTGGCTGTGTAATACATGCTTTCCAGGCCATTTGGAATTTTATTAGTAGGTACTGGTAAAATCCAGATAATATAAATCTTCCTCAGTCTGACATTTTCAATCTCCTTTGCTGTTCAAGTGCCCAAACACTAAGCATTCTTCATCCTTAAGCATGAATTCCTCCAGTGTTGACCCCTCCTTATCTCCACATGTTCTCAAACCTTTCAATGCTGTGCATATATAGCCAGAATCATACCATGTATCCCTTCATAGTGGGCAAAAGTAATTTTCTATTTGATCCACATCCATTGGTTTAGTTCCCACAATAATCTCATAAATTCCTCAAGGTCCACAGGAACCATGTCTTATTATTTTGTGGTCCCAGGAACCTGGCACAGTGTTGAGTGCATAGAAAGTGCTCAGAGGACCAGGGGGCTGTGTTACAGGCAGGCATGGAAACAGCTCATGGCTTCTGTGCATGTGTAGAAACTCAGCAAGGATGAATTAAATATTTATTAGATGAGATGGTCATATTAAGCAATAGTTAGTGTTTGCTTCTATGGTCCTATTTTTCTGAGATATCTATTAAGGAGCATTTGAATAATTGCAAAAAAGAGGAGGGTCATTTCTCACAATTCCTTGTTTGCTAAAAGACAATATGTGGCTATCCTCATTGATCTTATAATATGGAAAGACAATTTATATAATTAAATAAATTTGGGAAATACTATTAATCAAAAGTCATAGGAAAACATTCATGTTCGAGTTTAGAAATTTAGGCAAGGGATGGTAGCAGATAATTTATGAACCATTAGATTTTTAAAAACTAATTGGCAGCACTGTATTACCTCACTGAATTCTTTTTTTAGAGAATAGTTTTTTTCCAATCTGATATTAGAACTCTTTCTCTTTTTCTTTTTCTCATTGTCTTTCTCTTTCTCCTCTCTCTTTTCCTTCCTTTCTTCTCCTACATACACTTTTACAGCATTGCCATTTTAAAAAGTCACTTAAAATCTCTGTATCATATTTTTCCAGATATTAAATGGGGATAATATAACCTTCCCATGTCGCTACTTCATAATTCAACCCTATTTCACTAGGTAGCCAGTGCCCACTGTGTTCCAGGGACTCCTGGCCCTGAGGAACACACAGTAGAGAAATAGAGACAGGCATGAGCAAAGGCATTTCCACACAGCGATGGGCAAGGAGACATGAATGTATGAGAGCGAGGGGAGAGGTGATCACTATCTGGCCCAGCAGAGATCCAAAAGGGCCGCTGGGAGCAGTCATGATTGAGCTGAGTTTTGAAGAATAATTAAGAGTTTCTCAGCAATCTAGGAGGGGAGGGCATTCCAGACAGAGGGAATAACACATGCCCAAACATGGCAGCCTTACAGTCTGTTTAAAGAGAGCAATTACATACACAATATTCTGGTGAGAATTGAATGAAATAATGTACATAGAAAGAGCTCTGAAAATTTTACCTTGTTTAAAAAAGTCAAGTGTTTTTTCCTTGCAGGTTACCAGCATTTTTTGAATGACAAAAAATACACCAAATATTAACAAGCACCAACCAAGCAGTACTTGACGCATTGTTTCCTGCACAGCCCAACTGTCCATGAAAACATGGCATTATTTAGGCAGAATGCTTTGGGACCATCATTCACAGCAACTCCTAGGTGATTGTGGTTTTGCTCTGAGCCCCCCATTCTGGGGCTGTGGTCAAGAACAGAACAAACAAACTGTTCCACTTTTTGCTGGCCTCTGGCACTTTGAAAAATTGGGATTTCTGGGATCCTCTGTGCTGCAGCAGATCCAGACTTCTCACATAGCCCCACCACCCACCTGTACTCCTGTGGGAACCTCTAAGGGTGATGAGAATTGAGACACGGCAACTTGTTAACCTCAAATCAAACCATGTACACTGTTTTCCCCAAGTGTAGATTATTCTGCTGTGTACTACAGCAATCATTGCTTCCTTTGTCTTCTTATAGCCCTGAAAACAGTGTAGAGTGCAGATTACACACCAAGACAGTTGACATGGAGTATTCATTCTTGCTATCCAAGTGGCAAAGCCCATCGTTAGGAATGACGATGCCTGCCAGTTTGCTGTCCATTCCAAAATGAGAATCAGCATCGCTCACAAAGACCAGGAGATGGAGGGAGTCATTCCGCCAGCCAATTTTTTCCTACAGTGAGAAAGAAACATTTGGGTTGTATTGAATAGAGGCAGGCATTTATTGAGAGTGAATCAATTATGATTGGACACATTCAGAATTTAAAATTATATTGCTGGTCTATTTTAGCCTTTTTTGTCTATTGGGAGTTAATAATATTAATGTAGTAAATGCACAAAATTCTTATTTATTTATTTATTTTTATTTTTACTGTTGTTCAAGTACAGTTGTCTCGATTTTCCCACCACCACTTTCTCTCACCCCACCCACCACCACTTCCTACCCTCAATCCTATTCCCCTTTGGCTTTGTCCATAGGTCTTTTACAGATGTTCCTTGAGTAGATCCTTCCCCTTTCCCCTGTTATCCTCCTTCCTCCTCCCCTCTAGTTAGTGTCAATTTTTTATTTCAATGTCTTTGGTTATATTTTGCTTGCTTGTTTCTTTTGTTGATTAGGTTCCACTTATAGGTGAGATCATATGGCATTTGTCTTTCACTGCCTGGCTTATTTCACTTAGCATAATGCTCTGCAGTTCAATCTGTGCTGTCTCGAAGGGTAGAAGCTCCTTCTTTCTTACTGAACAATAGTATTCCATTGTGTAAATATACCATAGATTTTTAAAGTATATTTTATTGATTATGCTATTACAGTCATCCCATTTTTTCCTCCTTTTTATTCCCCTCCACCCTGCACCCTCTCTCCCACCATCATTCCACCCCTTAGTTCATGTCCATGGGTCGTTCATATAAGTTCTTTGGCTTCTACATTTCCTATACTATTCTTAACCTTCCTCTGTCAATTTTGTACCTAACAATTATGCTTCTTATTCCCTGTACATTTTACCCTAATTATCCCTCCTTCCCCTCCCCAAGATAACCCTCCATGTGATCTCCATTTCTGTGATTCTGTTCCTGTGCTAATTGTTTGCTTAGTTATGGTTTTTGTGTGTTTTTTTTAGGTTCAGTTGTTAATAGTTGTGAGTTTGTGGTCATTTTACTGTTCAGAGTTTTGATTATCTTCTTTTTCTTAGATAAATCCCTTTAAGATTTCATATAATAAGGGCTCGGTGATGATGTACTCCTTTAACTTGACCTTATCTGGGAGGCACTTTATCTGCCCTTCCATTCTAAATGATAGCTTTGCTGGATAAAGTAATCTCAGATGTAGGTACTTGCCTTTCCTGACTTCGAATACTTCTTTCCAGACCCTTCTTGCCTGCAAGGTTTCTTTTGAGAAATCAACTGACAGTCTGATGGGAACTCCTTTGTAGGTAACAGTCTCCTTTCCTCTTGCTTCTTTTAAGATTCTCTCCTTATCTTTAATCTTGGCTAACTTAATTATGATATGTCTTGGTGTGTTTCTTGCTGCTTGCTTGGCTCTTGACTGGTTTCCAGTCACTTCCTCCACTACCCAAAAGTGAATTGGGCCCTTCTGGTGCTGATTCCTGGCGGGGTGCACTTGTGTACATTCAAGGATCCTGTGGGCCTCTCCAACAGACTCTCTTATGAGGCTGGGAGTTTCTCCTGCTACTGCAACTCCCAAGAGGTTTTTACAGTCAGAGGTTTTGAGGTTTATTTCACTGGAACTCTGGGTTGCTCACTCTGTCTTGTTTCCCAGTTATTCCTCTCAGTTTATCTGCACACAAATGTGGGACCACCAGCCACCACATTGCCACACATCCTATCCAGTCAGGTTTCCCATCTCAGCCCCTCCTACTAGTTTGGATGAATGTTTCTTCTTTAACTCCTTAGTTGTCGGCCTCCCATACAGTTCCATTTCTGGCAGTTCTGGTTGCTTTTAAATTTGTTGTTGTCCTTTTGGTTGTGTGAGGAGGCAAAGTGTATCTACCTATGCCTCCATATTGGCCAGAAGTTCATGAATCTGTACCAGAGTTTTTTGATCCACTCATTTATTGATGTGCACTTAGGTTGCTTCCAGCACTTGGCTATTGTAAATTGTGCTGCTATGAACATTGGGGTGCATAGGTTCTTTTGGATTGATGTTTCAGGATTCTGAGTGTATAATCCCAGCAGTGGAATTGCCGGATCAAAAGGCAGTTCCATTTTTAGTTTTTTGAGGAAATTCCATATTGTTTTCCATAGCGGCTGCACCAGTCTGCATTCCCAACAGTGCACTAGGGTTCCCTTTTCTCCACAACCTTGCCAGCACTTGTTTATTTGTTTATCATGGCCTTTCTGACAAGTGTGAAGTTGTATTTCACTGCAGTTTTAATTTGCATCTCTCTGATGATTAGTGATGTTGAGCACCCTCCATATGTCTCTGGACGCTCTGTATGTCCTCCTTGGAGAAGTGTCTGTTTAGGTTCTTTGCCCATTTTTTAATTGGATTGTTCATCTTCCTGGGGTGGAGTCTTGTGACTTCTTTATATATTTGGGAGATAAAATCCTTGTCCAAGGTATCATTTACAAATATATTTTCCTATATGGTTGGTTCCCCTTTCATTGTGCTAATGTTTTCTTTAGCCATGCCAAAGCTTCTTAGTGTGATGAAGTCCCATTTGTTTTTTGTTTCCTTTATGTCTCTTGCTCTAGGGGACATATCAGTGAAAATATTGCTGCATGGGATATCTGTGATTTTCTTGCCTATGTTCTCCTCTAGGACTTTTATGGTGTATTGATCTATATTTAAGTGTTTTATTCATCTAGAGTTTATCTTTGTGTATTATATAAATTGATGGTCGAGTTTCATTATTTTGCATGTAGCTGTCCTGATCTCCCAACATCATTTGTTGGAGAGGCTATTTTTAGTCTATTTTATATTTTCCCCCCTTTGTCAAATATTAACTGACTGTAGAGACATGGGTTTATTTCTGGGCTCTGTATTCTGTTCGGTTGATCTATATGTCTGTTCTTATGCCAGTACCAGACTATTTTGATTACAGTGGCCTTTTAATATAGTTTGATGTTAGGTATGTGATCCCTCCTACTTTGTTCTTCTTTCTCAAAATTGCTGATACTATTAGGAGTTGTTTATGGTTCCATATAAATTTTTGAAATATTCGTTCTATATCTGTGAAATGTCACTGGTATTTTAATAGGGATTGCACTGAATCTACAAATTGCTTTGGGTAATATGGATATTCTGATGATGTTAATTCTTCTAATCCATGAACATGGTATATGCTTCCATTTACTTGTGTCTTTCTTAATTTCTTCAGTAAACACACAAAATTCTGTGATGTTTGCTTTTTCCTAGATAACATTTTTAGATGATTAATGCTTCAGGCAAAATAGTTTCACTACAATCAACATCCACTTGATCCCAACTTTTACATAGCTAGTTTTACTGTCCAGTTTCAATTTACCAGAAAAATGAAGGGAGGGATGTCATAGACTATCCTAAATCCAAGCTGAGGCAAAACTAGTCAGAATGCAGCACAAAATGGACTCTGAGTAAGCCTGTTTTATTAAACTGTCACCTAACACTTAGGCACATATTTATCTTTTTACTGTACCATTCAAAATTTATAAATGTAATAAAAGAAAAAGACTTGCTTATCAAAGTATTACCCCACACTATTGCTAATTAAGGCAGTCTGTTGGCTGTTCCTTAGCAGAGCTCTCCCATTTAATTAATATTAGTCCAGAATTAATTGGGCAAAAGCTCATCCTGGTTGTACCACCCCACCATATCCTTTTCCTTCCTTCCCTTATTCCTTGGCCCTCCCACCTTCTAGAAGCTTCAGCCTTGCCTATTTCTTGGTATTTTCCATGAAGAGCTGTCATCTGAGGACAAGAATCATTCCTGTGGATGGATAAGTGTGGGATTATCAAGGAGGAAGTGTGTTCCTGCATTGCTGCACGGACAGTGTGGCTTCGGATGCTTATTTTTGTTGGTTCCTAATAATGGATATCTAATCATATATAGAAATTTATACTGATTCAGGGCATTTTTACTTTTTAAATTATTCCTGCCTTTGATATTGTTTATCATGATTAAATAAAAACCTGATTAATCTGATTTAATTTTTTAAAAATTAATCACACATGGCTTGTAGTAAAATTCCCCAATACTTCTACAATTTTATTAAGATATTCAAATATTAAGAATAAAACTGTCCCATTATAATATGATTCAATTAAAAATTTTAAAGAAATTCTGTTTTAAGAAAAATACCAATGTAGAAATATGACAATTAAAGAAAAGATAAAGTTAGCCAAGACTTTCAAAGTAGATGTGATAATTGGAGATGAAATTTGTGTTATCAGAGTAAAACACTCTTCCCCTCAGCATACCTTACACACAGCAGCTTGCATAATTGCATCAAATCCACCTTCAGGTGTGTCGATATTAGCAGAAATTTTCTGATTCTTCACAATTTCATTGAATCTTTCAGCATCATTTGTCAATGGCAAAATGTGCTTGAATCCAAATGTAGGTAAGCAGAAATATGGAATACTACTGCAGAGGTGAAATATGGAAAGATTCTTGATGAAATATTAATAGGTCTAATAGTCTGGCAACATTTTCTTAAATGAAAATAAATTTTTCTGAAGTGCCTGACTCTGTGACCTGGTTATGAGTCTCACTGCTAAGGTTGTTGTTATCATCTCCTATGCACCCCTTCCAAATTAACTATATTAGTTAACACTTAGAGCTCATGGTGTCTTACACTGACTCAAGCTCAGGTAACAGGTAATCAGGTGAGCAGAATCCCCATTCCTCTGTGCATGTGTGTGTGTGTGTGTGTAATCACTACCTCTTATTGCCTCTCAACCAAAATCCACCATTAAGTTTACATGATGACAACAATTTCTTTGTATTCTGATATCCTAAGCTGTCATCAAGTATGAGTCACCGTGTAACAAAACTAAGAGCGAAACCTGTCTTTTTCCTCCTCTACTCCCTCCTGCACTCCCAGTGCTGCGTGCCAAGGACCCAAAAACCAGAGCAGGGCTCTTGGTTCTAGATCCCTGCTCTACTGTGACTGAACAGACCTGTTGTGGACCAGCCTAGGAATAAAACAACCACTTAAAACAGTTTACATATGGGGAAAATGTCATGTTAGAATATTTACCCTCCAAATATTGCAGTAGAACAGAAAGAGCTGATCATCAATTCAGCCACATCTTATTCTGAAAGCCAGATAGTAACTGTGCATAAGACTTGGCACAAGTTACTCAATCCACTGAGTTTCGTAGAATGGAGACAATAGTATAGAGCAGAGGTTCTCAAAGTGCAGTCCCTGGACCAGTAGCATGATCATCCCTTGCTGTAAATGCACTATCTGGGGCACTACTCCAGGCCTACTGAGTTAGAAATGTTAGGACTGGGCTCAGCAATCTGTGTTGTTCTAAAGCTTGAGAAACACTGGTGTAGAAATAGGGACAAACAGTCCCCTAGTTCCAAGTGAGGTTGTGATGTGCCGCCTGGCGAGAGCTGATTGACTCTTCTAAGAGCAGCTTTGTTGGGTCAGAAGCCTGTCTTGTCAACACAGAAAGAAAACAGTACATCTTTCAGGGTCAGGCTCCTGTTCAACAAGTTTATCTGCTTGAGGTATACAGTCAATCTTCATTATTCATGATTCCACATTTGCAAGCTCACCTTCTTGCTAAAATTGCTTGGTAACCCCAAAATCAATACTCTCAATACTTTCTTGGTCATTTATATAAATGCACAGTGTAGCAAAAAAAAAATGTCACTTGATACACATATTCCCAGTTGAGGTGAAACAAGGCTTTGCCTTCTTGCTTTAGCTTATGTGCTGTAAACAGGTGTCCTTTTCATGGTCTTTTGGTGCCATGTTTTTTGCATCCTTGTGTTTTTTGTTGGTGGTTGTGCTGTTTAAAATGTCCCTCAAGTGTGGTATTGAAGGGCTGTCTAGTGTTCCTAAGTGCAAGCAGGCAGTGACGTGCCTATGGAAAACATAATTGTATTCGATATGCTTTGTCCTGGTGTGAGTTATAGTGGCTGTCATCTATGAGTTCAATGTTAATGAATTAGCAATGTATATTAAATAAGATGTTTTTAAACAGAATTATATATTAATCAGCTGGTGAAAACATGACCAGCAGCTCACAGGAAACTAACCCTGTGTTTCCCCTAGGAGCAATGGTTCAGCATTTGCTAATGCAGTGTTCAAGGAGACAGTACAGTGAGACTCTTGTGAATAATGAGAATCAATTGTATGTACAAATTAGAATGACTATAGATTCACTCACACAGAATAATAGAGCTCTACTGGGACCAGAATGCTACTGTCTGCCAGGGTAACCATTTTCATACTATCAGTAGACTTTCACAGAAAGTAGGTCATAATCTGATGTGTCCGTGGGGTTCAGAACAAAGGGAATTGGAGGACCCCAGCACTGACTGGTACAGTTTGAGATGTCCCTACATGGCCATCTCCAGAATGGATGCTGTTGGTCACACCTGGCTCTACCCCAATCTGTAGTCGGCTAACAAAAGTTTGGGAAATTATGAAATTTCATGAGATTAGAAACTGTAAGTGTCTTGGCTGAGGCCCTTGGATGAATGTGACCCATACTTGCATCTGTACCCCTTGTTTCTCCACACTCCTCTAACCTCCCAGGCCCATTCATTCTTTTTTTTTTTAATTTTTATTTATTTATTTTTTTATAGAGAAGGGAAGGAAAGGCAAGAGGGAGAGAAACATCAATGTGTGGTTGTGTCTCTCACACATCCCCTACTGGGGACCAGGCCCACAACCTGGGCATGTGCCCTGACTGAGAATCGAACCAGCAACCCTTTGGTTTGCAGGCCTGCGCTCAATCCACTGAGCTACACCAGCCAGGGCCCTGTTCGTTCTTTTAGTTCCAACAGGTTACCTGGTCTGGTGGGCCCAGGAGCCTGCCTGTCACTTCCAGAGAACTTTTCATATTTCTTTTCTGATTTGTATGTTTAACTTTAGCTCTCAGAAGGCAATCTTATTCCCTCATTTTTAATATCTTATATGGGCTTTCATTGGAACTCTGAAGAGTTGACCACAGATAACATCTACCTAGCAGCAGAATAGTGGAGAGTCTTAAATGAGATAAAATGTGCAAAACACACAGCACAAATGAGCTTTTCTGGGTATGTGCTTGCTAAACATTGGTGTCACTTCTTACATAAATCACTTCACACAGAATCTAGAGTTAACCTAAGGGCAGATCATAGATTTGGCTAATGATATTTCTAGATTCAGATGGTTTTCTCCTGATTAAAATAATAATGTCTGTTAACTGAAGAAAATTTGGGTTTTATATAAAAGTATGAATAAGGAAATTAAAATATAAATTTTAATGGTTATAAGATGTATCATAGTTTGAAAATCTATTACTGAAAATTTATTTCAGAAATTTTTCTGTAATTAAATAGTGTAGTGATCCTTCTACACACATCTTTGCAAACTCCAAAGCACATTACAGATTAAATTAAAACAGGTTTTACAAGTGTAGTGCACAGACCCATAGAGGTCCATCCCTAAGACCTTTTCAGAGTCCTTAAGGTCAAACTTTTTTCACAATAATAAAAGACCTTATGTGACTTTTTCTTTTTTTTACTGTGTTGACATTTGCACTGATGATGCAAAAACCATAGTGAGCAAAACTGCTAGTGCCTTAGCATGGATCAAAGCACAAAACTGTACAGTTGTCCTTACATTTTTTTTTTACCAGCAAGCATTTACCATAATAATTTTTAAAATGTAAGTCTTATTGATTGTCCTCGATGGAGCAGTAAAGGTTATTAATTTTATTAAGTATACACCCTTGAAAACATGTTTTTAAGAAATATTTCTGTGTGACTGCATTGGAAATACGCATACAACATTTCTGCTGTACAGCAAAGTACAATGCTTATAGCAGGAAAGCACTTTCTGATTGAGCTGAACTGGCCCTTTTTTCATCGAGTACCATTTTCACCTGAAAGAAGGCTGGACAGTTAAGCTGTTATTCTAACTTAGGTATTTGACAGACATGTTCTTCAAAATGAGTAAAGTGAGCCCTGACTGGTGTGGCTCAGTTGGCTGGGCATAATCCTACTAAGTGAAAGGTTGCCAGTTTGATTTCTGGTCAAGGTACATGTCTTGGTTGTGGGTTTGGTTTCTGGATGGGATCCATACAAGAGGCAGCCAATCAATGTTTCTTTCTCTTTCTCCTCCCCTTTCCCTCTCTCTAAAAATAAATAAATAACATCTTTACAAAAAAATAAGGAAAGTGAGCCTGTCACTTCAACGAAAACAATGCTCTGTATTTGTTACCAAAGATAAAATTTGAGGATCTAAAAAATTAGGGTTTTGGAAAACTTTCATCTACCACCTATGAGATTAATAGCTGCCCAATACATCAACAATTATCTGATGATATCGATGGTGATATTAACAAATATCATGTTTATGATAATGCATTATGAAATTTGGGAGATCTGTATAACTCAGTGAAACAGTGTTTTCCAAAGGGCCAAAGTGTTATATTACAAAATCATGCACATTAGTAAAAGTCATTCAAAGAGCAAGACAGACCAATGGCTTTTGACGTAACAAAATATGAAGAGTTCGTTGATACTGTTTAAGATTCCACACTGAAGCTAAATTTTACTTCTTGTATAGTTTGAATGTAGTGTCAAAGAAGAACATCCACAGCCATGAGGAAAAACTGTTAATGCATCTCCCTTTTCTAACTATGTATGTGAGGTTTGACTTTGCTCATGGAATTCACACAAACAAAATATTGCAGCAGATTACATACTGAAGCAAGTGTAAAAATCTAGTCATCTTCTATTAAGCCAGATGTTAGGAGATTTGCAAACATGTTAAAACAGTTATTCTTTTAGCTGATTTTTGTTTTGGAAGATATGGTTATTTTTTATAAAGATGTGTTTAGTAATGTACAGTGCATTTCTAATTGTAATTATTAAATAATCAATAACCAATGACTTTTAAATTTTCTGTTTTATTTTTAATATGATGAATATTGATAAATGTAACCCACACAGATTAAAGCTCTTGGGAGGAGCTTTTAATTTTTAAGAGTATAAGAGAGTTCTGATATCTACAAGTTTGAGAACCACTAGATTAAAATAATTAAAGATAATAAGTGTTGATGAGAGGAAGAAAATTAATACTTATTTTGAATGTTTGTTATGTTCTGAGCTCATTCAATTCTCATGAATGCCCTAAAAGGTAGATATTATTATCTCCATTTATAGGTGGAGAGAGTGAGTTCAAAGAGAGTCAGTTTTTGTCCAAGGTTATAATTTAAACCCAGGTCTGAAAAACTCCATGCTCTTTCCTCTTAGTCTTATTGCCTTTCTACTAAATAACATTTTTATTCCATAATTAGAAGGTTTAGATTGATCAAAGGATTGACTTTTGTGTTCAGTGTTTGAGTTCTTGGTATGTATTTGTGTGGGGGGAGGTATCTGGACAAAGAAACCAGGAGAATTAAGGATGTAATAGGAAGTGAAAAAATATAATGTTGCAGTAAAAAATAACTTTATATGTAAGTTTAACTAATGGTAATTTGGCAAATAAGAATAAAAGAAACGCTTTAGAAAATAAGAAAATATTGACCTTTTTAAGAGATCAAATATATAATCTTTTGGGTCCCCATTCACTGTACTCTTGTTAATACTAGCTACCATTTATTTAGAGCTTCAAGTTCAAGCCCAGTACCAAATGCTTCGATTCATCACCTCACCCAAACCTTACACCCACTCTGTGTGATCAATACTGTTATTCCAAACTGAAGCTTTGAGAGGTGAAATGACTCACCTCAGGTGACAGTGGGAGTGAGTCGGTGGACCAGGACTTATTCAAGGGCTGACTCAGAAGCTCATGATCTGTCTGCTACACCATGAGCCTGCTCCCCAAAGAGTTTTACCTCCTTGAGGACTGGGCCCAGATCTTTTTCTTCCAGAGATCCCGTGCCTAACACAATACTTGGAGCTCAGTAAGTTTTTATTGAATGGATGAATGAGTAAATGAATGCTATAAAAAGCCAGACTGCTTTCCTTTTCTGGAAGCTGATTAAGGACAGGGTCATATTGTTAATTCAAGATACTGGGATGCCCACTTAGCTGAGCCACTCAAGTTTGTTAATTTTACTTTTTTTCTGTTAACATTTTATACTTATTGTTTCCCATGGTCATTTTTGTACTTTATCTTACTATATCTTATCTGGCCTGTGATAAAAGGAATGATTTTAAGCAAACCCACTGGGTGGCTTGCACTTTGTAATGCTAGGTAGAATTGCTCTACTAAACTCTCTACTGAAGCTTGTTGCAGGAGAAAGACACATAATACATACAAATTTCAGACTGGTACAATATTCTCTGATTTTTAAAAGAAAGGCCAGAAGCATTAGAAATGCTTTTATATTAAACAGTTAGGAGGCTGTTTAGACCAAGCTTATTTCCCTTTACAAGCAAATCAAACAATTGATAACAATAATCACAACTTACTATTATATATTATTTTTGAAGGTACAAGTCATTAAATTTCTATAGAAATCTGTTTGGTGTTGCAAGAATTGATAGATGTTACTCAGTACTCATTATTTTTTTTCTTCTCTACTGAGAGAATTCTGATTTTATTTGAGGTAGCAATGTGCTTGCTTCCTTTGCAGCTAGCTGTGGCCATGTTACTAAGACCTGGCCAATGAGACACTAATATAAGGGATAGTGTAAATTTTGGAGCAAAACTCTTTAAATTGAGGTAATAAAATTCAACATCCATTTATAATTTTTTAAAGAAATCTTACCAAACAAGGAATAGAAGGAAATGATCTTGATATGATAAAAAAAATCCAAAAAACTAATAGCTAACAACATAGTTAATGGTGAAATGTTGAAACTTTCTTCATAAGATCATAAGCAAGATAAAGTTCCAGCTCTATCCACTTCTATTTAAAACTGTGCTAGATGTCCTAGCCAGCATGATAATGTAAGAAAAAAAAAGAAGAGGAACAAATATTGGAGAGAAAGAAGTTGTTATTCACAGATGACATGATTATGTATATGGAAAATCCTAAGGAATCTACAAAAAAAAATCAGACTAGAACTAATAAGAAAATTTCTCAGGTTTGCAGGATACAAAGTAAATATGCAAAATCAATTGCATTTCTATGTGTTATCAACAACAATTAGAAAATGAAATAAAAAAATAACATTAACAACAGCATTCAAAAGTCCATTGAAAGACAAATACCATATGATCTCACCTTTAACAGGAACCTAAACAACAAAACAAAGAAACAAGCAAAATATAACCAGAGACACTGAAATAGAGGGCAGACTGACAGTGAACAGAGGGGAGAGGGGAGGGAATTTCAGGGGAATTTCAGGGGAGCATGGGAAGGGTTTATAGGAACAAATATAAAGGACATATGGACAAAAACTAGAGGGGCTGGAAATGGAAGGGAGGAGGGGAGGGATAGGTGGGTTGGCTGGAATGGGAGTAAAGGATAGAAACTGTACTTGAATAATGATTAAAATAAAAATAAAAAAAATAAAAATAAAGTAAAAAAAAGTCCATTACAATAAATTGAACAAAAGATGCATAGGATCTCTACACTGAAAATGATAAAACATTGCCAACAGAAATGAGACTATCTAAATGAGTAGAAATATATGTCGTGTGTAATAATTGGAATATTCAATATTTTTAAGATGTCCATTTTGCCCAAACTGATCTGTGGTTTCAATGAAATGCTAATCAAAATCTCAGGATATTTTTGAAGAAATTGACAAGTTGATTCTAAAGTTACTATGGAAATGCAAAGGATCTAGGATAGCCAAAATAAAAGAACAACAAAGTTGGCCTTACACTCCAGATTTCAAGATTTTTTATAAAATTATGATAATAAAGATTAAAGGCATTATGGTTATGTGACTATATTGGAAGGAACAGAATAGAGTGCCAGATTAGACTCCCACATACTCAATCTATTGCTCTTTTTCAAAGGCATCAAAAGAATTCAATGGGGAAGGGAAAATATTGCTTAACCAGTAGTGCTGGATATTTTCATGGAAACCAAAGTTGAACCTAGGTCTTTTCCCTCATTCAAATACAAAAAAGTATTTTGAGGCCATAGTCATTACTGTAAGAGCTTCAACCACAAAGCTTCTTAAAAAATATATAGCAAGAAGCTTTGTGATGACAGGGTATGCAAGGATGTTTTAGGACAAAAAATGAACTAACCATGACATAAAAAATTGATAAATTGAATTTTATCCAAACTAAAAACTTTTGTTTGATCAAAGTCATTGTTAGAAAAATGAAAATGATCAATCCACAGACTGAGTGAAAATATTTGAAAAATATATTTGTTAAAGAATGTCCAGAATATGTAAAGAATACTAGAATGTTAAGAAGACAAACAATCCAATTTTTGAAAGTAGACAACATATTTGAAAAGATAGTTCACAAAATAAGATATAAGAATTACAAAGAAATACATGAAAAGATACTTAACATTATTTGTCATTAAGGAAATGCAAATTAAAGCTATAATGAGAGACATATGTATTAGAATGGCTAAAACTAAGGAGACTGACAATACCGAGTGTTAGCAAGAATATTGAATAACTAAAACCCTTACACATTGCTGATAGAAATGCAAAATGGGGGCTTACAGCCAAGATGGAGGAATAGGTAGTTACACTTTGCCTCCTCACACAACCAAAAAAGGACAACAACAAATTTAAAAACAGAACAACCAGAACTACCAGAAAATCGAACTGTATGGAAGTCCAACAACCAAGGAGTTAAAAGAAGAAACATTCATTCAGAACAGTAGGAGGGGTAGAGATGGGCAACTGGGGTGGAAAGGACTCACGGCAAGCCTGCCTGAAGAACCCGGTGAGGCAGCAGCTGGTGGAGTGGGCAGTCCCACATTTGCATTCAAACAAAATGGGAGGAACAACTGGGGAGCAAGACAGACCACGCAACCCAGGGTTTCAGCCCAGGGAAATAAAGCCTCAAAACCTCTGACCGAAAAAACCTGGGGGGTTAAGGCAGCAGGAGAAACTCTTAGCCTCACAGGAGAGTTCACTGGAGAGACCCATAGGATCCTAAAACATACACAAACCCACCCACCTGGGAATCAGCTCCAGAAGGACCCAATTGGCCTGTGGGTAGTGGCGGAAGTGACTGAAAGCTGGCAGAGAGCTGAGCAAGCTCCATTGTTCACTCTTGGACCGCTCTACCACATACAGTGCCACTAGCAGTGACCTGGGTTGCCCCTCCCTGGTGAACAGCTAAAGCTCCACCCCTTGCTACATAACAGGCTTGCTGAGACAAAGAAAAAAAAATGGCTCAAATGAAAAAACAGATCAAATCTCCAGGAAAAATACAACTAAGTGATAAAGAGATAGCCAATCTATCAGATGCAAAATTCAAAACACTGGTAATCAAGATGTTCACAGAATTGATAGATTATGGTCACAAAATAGAGGAAAAAGTGAAGGCTATGAAAAGTGAAATAAAGGAAAATGCACAGGGAACCAACAGTGAAGGGAAGGAAACCAAATCAACGGTTTGGACCAGAAGGAAGAAATAAACATTCAACCAGAACAGAGTGAAGAAACAAGAATTCAAAAAAATGAAGAAAGGCTTAGGAATTTCCAGGACAACTTTAAACATTCCAACATGCAAATCATAAGGGTACCAGAAGGAGAAGAGGAAGAGCAAGAAATTGAAAACTTATTTGAAAACATAATGAGAACTTCCCCAATCTGGCAAAGGAAATAGACTTCCAGGAATTCCAGGAAGCTCAGAGAGTCCCAAAGAAGTTGGACCCAAGGAAGCACACACCAAGGCACATCATAACTATGTTACCCAAGATTAAAGATGAGAGAATCTTAAAAGCCACAAAAAGACACGGTTACCTACAAAAGAGTTCTCATAAGACTATCAGCTGATTTCTTAAAAAGAAACCTTGCAGGCAAGAAGGGACTGTAAAGAAGTATTCACAGTCATGAAACGCAAGGACCTATATCCAAGATTGCTCTATCCAGCAAAGCTATCATTTAGAATAGAAGGGCAGATAAAGTGCCTCGAAGATAATGAGTTCATCATCACCAAGCCCTTATTATATGAAACGTTAAAGGGACTTATCTAAGAAAAAGAAGATCAAAAATACAAACAGTAAAATGACAACAAACTCACAACTATCAACAACTGAACCTAAAAACAAAAACAAACTAAGCAAACAACAATAGGAGCAGATTCACAGAAATGGAGATCACATAGAGGGTTATCAGTGGGCATAGGGAACAGGGAGAATGAGAGAAAAGGTACAAGAAATAAGAAGCATAAATGGTAGGTAGAAAATAGACAGGGGGAGGGTAAGAATAGTATAGGAAATGTAAAAGCCAAAGAACTTATATGTATGACCCATGGCCATGAACTAAGGTGGGAGAATGATGGTAGGGGGTGGTACAGGTCAGACGGGAATAAAGGGAGAAAATGGAACAACTGTAATAGCATAATCAATAAAATATATTTAAAAAATTTTAAAGAAATGCAAAATGGTACTTCCTCTTCAGAAAATAATTTGATAGTTTCTTAAAAAATTAAAACTATATATATACAATTCAACAATTCCAGTTCTAGGTATCTGTTCAATAGAAATACAAAATCCATTCATCCACACAAAGATTTATATGCAAGTGATCATAACAGAATTTTTCATGGTAGCCAAAAAAATATGGAACAACCCAAATGTCCATCAATGGAAGAATGAATAAACAAAGTGTAGTAAATCCATATAATGGACTATTACTTAAAAGAAAAAGGAACAAATTGCAGATAAACACAAAGTCATAGATGAATCTCAAAAACATTATTTTGAGCAAAAGAAGGCAGACACAGAAGGTATATACTATATTATTCCATTTATTTGAAATCTGAAAATAAGCAAAACCTATCTAAATTACAGAAATAAAAAAAGTGTCTATCTGTGAAGTAGAACTGATAGTAATGAGGCCTAAGGGAAATTTTTTGAAGTGATCAAAACATTCTATATCATGTTTTAGGTGGTAATTACATTGGTATATTCAATTGTCAAAACTCATCAAAATGAACATTTCTGATGAGTGCATTGTAGTACATGTCAATTACACCTCAAGAAGGCAGTGGGGAGACAGACACTATCTCTGATACTTGAACGCAAACACAGTTCCTAAGAGTTATAATGAGCGATGAGTTCAGTTCCTTTTGTAGCCAAAGTATTTTGGTTACATCAGATTCTAGTTGTAAACCACACTGAAATGTCTTAAAATGATATTATAAAACTTGTTTGTCTAAACATAGGTTGATGCCTTGGGTGTATATAAGTATTAAAGGTCCATGGAGGTTTGGAAAGTCATTTTATATATACTAGATTTATAGTAGTAAAAGGCTTGGTTTTGGACCAACCCAGATCTTAGTACGGATCACTAATTAGTTATGTGGCTGTGGGCAAATTCCTAACCTCTCAGAGCCTCTATTACTTCCCTTGAACGTAGAAATAACATAATCTGCTTTGACTTGCTGTTATTATAAAGACTGAATGAAGTAATGTATATAAAACCTTCAGCATAAAGCCTGGCACTAAGTAAATGATAGCTCTTTTTCATTAGAAGGATATTAAATAATTTTATTTAGGACATGTCATTGACCATACAGTTAAACCATCACAATGCAGCTTGCCTTCAACCATCATTACCTGAATGATACATGATTTTAATAGCTGATTACAGCATATTATAATGGAGTTACTGTCTAATTTCTTACTGAATTAGGTAGAAGTGAAGGCTACAAAGGCCTTCTCCAAGCAGTAGGAGGAATCCCCATTTCCCAAAGTATGTCAGAGGAAGCTTCAAAACATGTTATTTTGGCAGAAGTCTTTGTAGTGGAGAAAGACATTTTGAGAAAGGGTGGGTTACTGTCAAACTGCCACAGAAAGTGCTGGTCATTTAGAATAGATGGTCTCAAAGGGACTGGGGATGGGCACAGGTCAGTGGAACCTATAGTGAAAGACTAGGTCCCCTTGTCTGCAGAACACAGAACCAAGTTTGTCATATCTCGACCTACACAGGGCGACAGGTGCTGCAAGAACCCAATGCTAGAACCATGTATTAAGATGACTTCCCCTTGGTTCTGAACAACCCAGGCAACTGAGAAAGCCGCTGAGATCCAACCAGGCAGGAGGGAAATGCCAGGGAGTGAGCTAGGTCCTGCCAAGTGCAGCTCAGAGAGGGGCTATCTCTACAGAAAATCAGTGTTCAAAGATGCCAGAGAATCATTTACTTACCTGCAAGGGTTGGCGATTTCTTCTGGCGTTGTTTTTATAAAAGGGGAGACAGGTTTTTCCACAAAAGAGCCAAAGCCCAGTCTAAAGTTGCTCGTTAATTTAGACATCTCCTTGGAAAGCAGGGAACCCAGCTCTTTGATTGTGTTGAGGTCATCATCCATGGAGGCCGAGAGGTCCATGAGGTAATACAAGTCCACAGGATAGTCCTCCGTCTGGCGGACTTGCACTTGCAGAGTCTGTTCACCACCTGCAAACACCCCACGAGAAAAGCAAATCCGTAAATATGCACTGAGACTTGTTTGTGCCTGGGCTAGCTGGCTAGTTCATTTCAGTAAGAATTTACTGAAGACACTAATGATTTCATAAACTATGTGGCAAGGTTTATGAATGAATGAGCCCATGAAAATCTTTCAGCAGTGTGTTTAGAGCTACTGAAAGGGGTGAGAGTTAGGATATTTTATATCTTCTTGGGAGAGCTGGCATCCATTTAGATGGGAGATAAGCTGAATTTTTTGAATGTGGTTTTAGAAAAGGAGAGCAGAATAAAAAGGAGTTTAAAGCTACATTAAACTCTTGAAAAAATGTGAGGTAAACCTTAATAACATTGGAGCGATTCAAATGGTTACTACTAGATAAGGCTTTTTTAGTAACACATTTGGAGTGCAAGTAACTAATACGAATAAAGAAAAGCAATTCTTTATTTCCTAAAGAATGAGAAATTTGAGTGATTATAATCAATGATATTGTAATATATTAGCAGAACAGTGATATTACCACGTGACATTAGAATTATTTACATGATCCAGTACTCTTGTAAATGGTAACGTACCTGGTCTCAATTTAAGAATCAAGCTTTGAGGTGCAATCTGAACAATGTCAGAACTATTTTTCTGTCTGCCTACACTAAGAGGCTTATTTGTAAGTATTTCTACTTGAGAGACAGGGTTTTCGATGAAGTTGAGTTGACATCCTTTTGCGAGAAGATTTGCTGGGGTATCACATCTTTCACCAACTCCAGAGGGCTGGGTAAAATTCTGAAAAAGAAAAACAATAAAGAGAAAAAGAAGACAAATCTTTATTTCTTCATAAGGTAAAATTTTATTCTGCTTGCTTTTCTAGTTAGGCAGCTTGTCATACTCAGAATATCATATCCCCCAACAAAAGTTTTTTAAAAGAATATCATATCCCTGACAGCAGAATAACCAGAAAAGTCTACATTAAAATTCTGAGAAAAATTGCATTCTTCTTTTAATGATATTCAGTTGAATTTACCTAACAGTTTTGCAGTTTTTAAAAAAATTCTAGGACTGTCCAAGTTCTCAGTTTGTCTATTACCAAGTTCAGCCTTTTCTGTGAATTTCTACATCGCCTTATCTAGCTCTCTATCCGGGTTTAATTCATGGATGTGTCATCCTTAAGTTACAGCATAACTACATTGATGTTCACCTTTTGGAGGCTTTAAACTCAGTGTCTTAAAGCGTTCAGTTTAAGGTCTTTTAGGACTTTCTCCAAGATCTGGAAGTGGGAAATGAAATGAAAGAAAATATGGTGTAGGGGGCTGCTTTTCGGTGTAAGACTTGGGAGTTGCCAGTCCCCCTCTGATTCATGTGGGTAGAATGAGGCAGGGAGGTGAGTGTTTCCAAGGCAGAAATGTGGCCATTCCAACCTTGCAGCTCCCTGGGACGAGGGAGGTGCAGTGGAGAGAGAAGTACTTATCTTGCCTCATATCAAAAGCTGCTCTAGGGTTTGTGAACAGGCTCTAACTAAGCAAAGTCAAACGAGGCCCATTGACTCTCATGCTTGGAAAGAGGCAAACCAATGCTTATATTGTTTTTCTTATTCCTTAGGATTCTAAGCCCCTGTTGCTATTTCCACCAACTAGGAAAGTTATATTTCTTCTGAAATTGATTTTTGAGACTATAATTTATTATGTATCAGTCAGCCCTGTGCATATTTGAGACACCAAGCTAGGCATAGCAAACTAACTTTCATGATGTGTCCAAGGTAAACAGTGGTTGGACAAGGCCTCAGAATCCTTCTCAACGTGTCACTGCTACCACCACCGCTAATTACCATCTTTGCCAAAAGATGACAGTCGGTGTTACTCACAGAAGCTGTTTTTCTATCTGCTCAAAGTGGAAGACTAATTTGTTTTTACTTCAACTGCCTCAATTGATATAACTACTACCACTGGAGTGACCTTTTAGAATAATCTGGGTTTAAAATTTGACATTAACTGACTACCAAGTATCATCCACAAGTAGAGCTATCAGTAGTAACTTAAGAAGCTCTCTTAAATGAGTGCTAAAAGATGCACTAAAATAAAAATTCTAGAGGTGAACATTTTGTTAGACTTACTTTTTGTTTTATGTTTCTGACATGAAACTAATATTATCTTTTTTAGGGAGTCAATGTAAAAAAATGTGGGTTTTTCTCTCATTGTATATTCTCAAAACTACTTTGGATACATATGCTTGGAAAAGCATAATTGTCCAGGGGCTGAGTGAAAAAAGTGAAGGGATTAAGAAAAGAAAAAGAGCCTCACAGATAGGCAACAGTATGGCGATGACCAGAAGGAAGGGGGTGGGGGAGGTAGAAGAGGGCAAAGGGAGGATAAATGGTGATGGAAGGAGACTTGACTTGGGGTGGTGGACACACAATACAATATACAGATGATGTGTTATAGAACTGTGCACCTGAGACCTATATAATTTTATTAACCAAAGTCATTCCAATAAATTAAATTAAAAAAGAATAAAAAAAGCATAATTCCCTTGTACTGCACTTTTGTTTGTGCCTCATCAGGCAAAGCCGCTGGGGAGTGAGCTGGGTTTTCGTTCTGTGCGGTCCTCCTCCACAGATACACATTCAACGTGGGAGGCAGGTTTTAACAGTTCTAACCCGGTGAGCTGGGCATCCAGGTCTGTTCCCCTCGAGCACGCTACCAGTCTTTGCTGAACTTGGAAATAGCATGTTTTGATTTGTGTTTAGGTTCTATTTATGAGATTCTGTAGAGAAGTATTCTAAATCCATATAAAGCTAAGCAGCTTTTTCTTACCAAGAATCATTTGCAGGTTGCTCTCTAGTATCCCAGGGGGCAGTGACTCAGGCTGGTTTGTAATACATTCCCCAGTCCCTGTTACACGACGTGCTTGCCCCTTTGATGATGTAAGGAAGGTCTATTTTGGGCTATGTCATTGTGGTACAGTCACCAAGCTCATGAAAATGCAATATGTAACAGAACTGGATAATGTGTGACCAGTAAAGTTTACCCCAAACTTACAATTTTTCTCTTAGAACATAGCAGTGATTCCGAATGGATCCTGGTTCCCAGGCTGAATACAACTATAGCACCGAAATCAAATATATGTTTAACTTTAGAAAATACCATCTCCATAACCTCTGATGGCATTTGACATGTAAGCAGCTAGAAAGAGCTTTAATGTAAGAGGAGGAATCAGCTTAAATAAAGGATCCTGAGTTAAATATTTTTTCAGAACAATTTGACATTCACTGCCTTCTCAAATCGCCTTGGAAAATAATCCTGTCAGGGACTACTTTGATCTACTAATGCAAACATTTTTCCTTCTAGATTTGTTTCACTTCTATAACCCCATAGTAAACAGGATACTATCAGAACAGTCACCGATGATATCAGCATATAGGTAACTGCAGTTTTTAAAAACATGTTGAGGTCATTTGTTTTACCTCCTGAGAACACCAGGCACACTGAGGTCCCATGAGTAAGCAGTCTTCACAGGTTTCTGCACCTCCCATGGCACAGCCACCTGTATGTAAACCCAGCAAGATACAAGGGATTCAGCACACTCTCAGTCACTCCATTTTTGAGACTTATGGCTCTTAAAATACTTGAGTGAAGCAATATCGAAGTTTATTTTTGTCTTCAAAGATCAGTCCTCAAAATGCTAGCAATTCATAAAGTTTACATTTGATGTCAAAGTTTATATTTGAAAATATATGTCTTATTAGCCAAAAATGATCATTCTCTTTGTTCTTAAAATATGAAAATATTTCAATGTTCACAAATATAGGATCATCATATTTATTGTCCTCATTCATCTTCATCTGCTTTAATTTTTAAAACTTATCTACACCCATTTAAAAATACTTCTCTCTTAAATGTACTATGATTTTATTTTTAAAATAAATCCCTGTGCCCTCTCAAGGTTATTATTCTTGTACAAAAAAAAGTTAGTAAAGTTAACAAAATGATTGCCACAATTGTATTAAGAAGTTCTATTGTGTAGTAACACTGTTTAATTCTCCTCATTAAAATGCACATGCAACCTTTGTATTTATTTACCTTAAGCCTAGCGCATTTGCTGTGGGAACAGTCCTGTGTCTGCCTGTAATTTGTTAAAGGGTTCACTCAATGGCAAGAAAACAATCAAACAGATCAAATAAAAAATGACTTCAGATCTAGTTTCTGAACTGAATGACAGGTTTGTCAAGCATACCATGAAAGCAATATGTTGCCGAGCTCAGGTCTTACCTTGTACGTGATCATTCCTTCCTAGAAATAGAAAGAACAGGCAAAGCAGTTCAATCCCCATTCGTTTCAGTTCTCGCTGTGCCGACAGATTAAAAAATGAATTAGCTTCAGCAGTACAAGACCAAAGCTGAACATCGTTAAAAGTCTTTCTTTCTCGAAGTGTAAAATTTTAAATACTACTTACACTGCTTTGAAAAGAAACTTGAGATGTAAATAAAAAAGTTGAGACTGAAATGAAAACAGAGGCTACCTGGACAGGTAAAAAAGAAAAGCTGTGTTTAAAAGCAACTTCAATATGATTTACTTCCTTGTTCTCCTTATAAGGAAGGCAGGTGTACAATCGCCAAGAAGGTGGGGAAATTCATTCAGTAGAAGTTTTTATGTAAATTCTACTAGTCTCTCTGCATCCTAGACAGAGTCAATACCTTTAGTAAAATACTGATCAGTGAAATGTCAAAAGAGGATTGAAGTGATTTTAAGTTGTTTCTAAAATAATTTTAATTAAGTAAAAACTGTGAAAATGATAAATAAAACACAAATATGTAAGTTATAGGTAAGGAGAATTTTAAAAAATGAACTAAAGAAAAATACCTGAGAATTTTGCATTCCATTTTAAATCCTTTGCAGAGAATTGAAATGAACTCTGAAAAACATGAACCATTATTTTATAGTCAATTTAGAAGGCAGGCTAAGGAAAGCAAAACATTATGTTCCCTTGTTTTTCAAATTGAATGAAAGATATTTTTCTGTAAGTATAGAATTCTTATTTTTAAAGTAATAATGGAAATAAATATAATATATTAAGATTGAATAATGATGCCCAAGATTCTGAGTCCCTCTTCATAGGGACCAAGTGCCCTTTTTTAGTGTACTGTCCGCTCCTAGCTCACCACTTGGAACATAGAAGGTACTTATTTGTTGAGCAGAAGAGTGACAAATTTAAAAGCTATACAATCTATGGCTAAATTCATGAGGGTGATTACATATATTTTCCTAATGTATTCAAGAAGATGTTTTGGGATTTATGAAGACTACAAACAGGTAAGAATAAAATATTCACTTTGCTACTCTCCAAACTGAAGTTAGGCAGACTTCTCTGTGTCTGGGCTTACATCCTGGGAGATTATCTTTTAAACATGTATTTCTAAGCAAGCATATGAAACCTGTGAAAAAAAGGAAAACTAATTATAAGTTCTTCTCAGAAGGCTATGTTCAATTTTGAACTCTATCATACACAAGAACCTGGAAGAAAGAACATGGCAAGAATCCTGTAGAGAGAAGGCAGAATTATTAAAGAGTTGGAAGTATGCCTTTTGGGAGAAAAATACAGTTATATCAAATAAATTGATTTAGTTTGAAGAAGAAAGATTGATGCACAAGTTATCTGTGTCCCTGATGTCACCTCCATTTTTGTATCCGGTATTAGCTTTCATTCATTATTCATCCAACAAATCTTTATGGAACAGCTACTTTGTGTCAAGTATTGTTCTAGAAGAAGAGACTATGTCAGTGAACAAACCCAAGCTCTTGACGTGTGAAACACTCATATATTGTAGGCTAGAGAGAAGTAGTAGGGAGGCAGGTCCTTAAAATAAGGCAGTGATAAGGGCTATGAAAAATTATAAAGCTGGGTAAAAGGAAGAGAGAGAGGGATGCTGTGTTATTTTATTTAGGACAGTCAGGGAGGACTTCTCTGCTGACGGACATCTAACAGAGCCCCAGATAACTTGGGCAACAAAGTGCAAAGGCCCTCAGACAACTTCATGCTGAACATTTTCAAGGACAGTAGAGGGCAAGACAGGAGACAGAATGTGGTGAAAAATGAGGTCAGATTGAGAGGAAGAAGTTAGATTGTATGCAGTCTTGACCTTGAATTTTATTTTAAATGTGTTGGAATGATATTATTTAATTTACATTTTAAACGAATCATTCTGGCTGCCACTGAGGTTAAGATTGGAGGGAATTTATGGCTCTTCTCTAGGACAACAAGGTAGTTAGGTAGTTACTACAAGGTAGTTAGGACTAGGATGTTGGTAATGCAGAAAGGCAGGGGTGGTCAGATAAGATATAATTTGAAAACAGGAAGTGCTTGTGGAAGAAAGAGAGATTTTTGACCTGAGTAACTGAGTGTATGATACTTTTTCTTGAAAGAAGTTACTCTGGGGAATGATCGGTTTTCCTGTGGAGGATGGGCCTCAAGAACACGTTAATTCTGAGATGTCTAGAAGATAACCAAGTGAAGATGTCTTATGGGCAGTTTGATATCGAGTCTACAAATGGCGTGATATAGGTGTCAACTGCAAATTTAGGGTCATCAGCATGGTTTCAAAGACATGACGCTGATGGCATCTAAATATATAAGGCTCAAAGAGATCCTTAGGGAAGGGAGGGGCCAGAACCCTGAGGCTGCCCAGTATCTAGAGGTCAGGAGGAGAAAGATCAAATAAAGAAAACTGCTATCTAAAGAACACTCCTACTTGCTAAAAAGGGGTCTACGTTTGTTGGAAGATGATTCTCCGAGTATCTCTCACATTTCTGCCCATCTTGTAAGCAAAGGCATTGACTGCCTTTTTTCTGGGTTATCTTTTGAAGCATGTTTGTAAAGTGAACAGCTTTTGAAGGTAGAGATGATGTCTGTCTTCGGATTAAGGAACAGATTGGCTTACACCTTGGGAAGACAGAGTGTCACCCTCCAGAACCAGAAGCAGCACATTCAGTGCCTATTATAAAAGATTCAGCTTCCCTAGGCTTGGGGTTTCAAGTTTCTCTCTTGTAACACAACCCACCACATGTGCAGGTGTCACCTCTTCCCATTTGGATCACCCTGTGGGAATTGGCCTTGGGAAACTGGTGAAAGAAAATGCTGCCCCTCGGGCCACTGATATTGCTATGAATCCTTCATATCTGACCCAGGAATCTCATATCTCTGCTAGCATCTATGAATCTGTGATTATCTAACTTGTCAGCTAAGCAAGTAAAACCTCAAGCCCTTCACAGTTCTTGACAATCTCCTACTTAAAATTGCCCTTTTTCTATAAACTAAACATGCAATTTTCCAATCTCATTTTGGAAGACAAGAAGTTGCACCTCCTAAGACTGCCTGAAGTGCCTTGGCATCAACAGCAGTGTCCTGGGCTCCAGAGGTTTCCTCAGGTCCTGGGTTGGCTGGCTTCCCACCACCCTCTCTAGCAGCTGCTGTCAGACAGTTTGGATGAGCTGGGACCAGGGAGGTCTGCATAACTCTCCATCTGTCCACTCCCTAGAACCTTCTCTGAGGTTCCTGCTGCCATCAAAATCTCTTCCTCCTGCTAATATGGTTACACTATCTCTTCCAACCTGTCTTGCAGTTAAGAGGACCTCAGTGACTTAACTCTTGCCAATGGAATATGAGTGGGAGTGACATATACCACTGTCAGACCATCTCCATGCCCCTCTGCCAACTGGAGGCAGGCAGCAACAACAATGTGTCACTCAATGTGACCTTGAGTTTAAATAGGGACCTTGTATTGTCCCAAGTGCAGAATTCCATCCAGTTCCTAAAATCATAATTGCACTGCTTTATTTGCTCTCCCTCCCCAGCTTCAGCCCCTCCCTTACTTCTAAGCTTTTATACCCATTTGTGTGCCTAGAGGCCCTTGCCTCCTTCTTATTCCTCTCACTTGGCTACTCACTCTCTCGGTCTCAGTGTAGACATCACTGGAACTTTTCATATGAAGACCTTTATGGTCTCTCCAGGCTTCTCTTCTGAGACTTCTCCCAGGTAGCCCCTTTCCCTTTCTTTGTAATTGCCTAATCCTTCCCTCTCTCGTCCACTAGGACTAACTGAATTCTTTCTAGGTATCAGGCAAAGACTGTCTTAGCTGTCATTATACATATGTCTTTTAATATTTTAAAGAGGGTAAGGGATGGAAAAAGAGAGGGAGAGAAACATCAACCTGAGAGAGAGACACTGAGGAGCTGCCTCTCACATGCCCCCAGTGGGGGACCTGGCCCACAGCCCTGACTGAGAATCGAACTGGTGACCTTTTGGTTCACAGGCCAGCACTCAATCCACTGAGCCACACCTCCTATATTCCCAGCAAGCAGCATAATGCTTGGTACTTTGTATTTCAGTATTCAATTGATATTTACCAAGTAAATGGATGAATTTTGTCTTCATTGTGTAGTATTTTACCTGTTACAAAACAAGTACTCCATCAATATTTAGTATATAAATGGTTAAATGAACAAATGGTTTTAGAAGGTACATACTGCATTTAGGAGAGGGAAAAGGTGTTCCTCCCTTGGGTTGTGATGAAAGCTGAAAAAAGTCTTAAAATGCAGTGTGGAGAAAGGCAGCTGAATTCAAGAGAAAATACAAAGTAGAACATCACTACAATTAAACATCCACCCACTCCGTTTTCCCCTTGGCACCATGCTGGATAATTTGCATCAGACTAAATGGCAGAGGGAAAACATTCTGATTTCCTGAAGATGTGGTGCCTGGTGCCCTCTCCTGGAAAGTACCTGTCCATGCCTCTTTTGTTCCATGAGCTGGTCAGCACCAGATAAAGCACCTGAATAAAAACTGTATCCCCTTATCCAAGCCAACCAGATTAATTACCTCTGTGTGTGTGTGTGTGTGTGTACACATATATTAAACCAGAAAATACAGATCAAAATCAGGGTTTTGGTCATGGGGTCTGAAACTGGCTGAAAGAGGACATGAGCTTAGAGGGAACGTGATGGTTCGCAAGTGAGCCTGTGTTAGGAGGAAGCTGTAGCTACGAGGATTCAGAAGCCCAGGCACAGGGAAGCTATGAAGAGTAGATGAGGTGGTGGATGGAAAGTACCTACAGCAAAAGCAGCAGAGAAAGAAGGGGCCCTGAGCCACTTGAACTGAGGAATGCTAGAGTCAGACCCACAAACTCATTCCATTGAGGGGATAGAACATGGCCCAGGCTGAGAGCTGCCTTGGACCCTCAAATGCCCTTCCAGATCAGATCTCCCTGAGGCCTGGCTCTTCCTGAGTTTCCCCAGCATCCTGTCTCTTTTAGAGCAATGTGTATTCTTGCAACAAATTGCCATCATTTGTGGATCATTGAAGGGGTCTCTATATTCCTTAAAACCAAGAGAGCCTAAGTCATACCATCTATATTTTTAGATAAGCTGCTGAGGCCCATAGGATAGAATGCTGCCCTCTCTATGAGGGTCTGACTCTTCTCAGAGAGTCTGACTTTTTTCAAAGGGCCTGACCTGGGAGCAGGTGGACTCACAGAGTACCTCACAGCTGGGAAAGCAGCACCTCCTGTGCTCTGCCTTTCAACTGGCCTTCACTTTTGAGATGTAGAAATGTAAAATGACAAGAAGCTCACAACTATCAACAACCAAACCTAAAATCAAAAATGAATTAAGCAAACAACTAGAATTGGAACAGAATCACAGAAATGGAGATCGCATGGTGGGTTATCAGTGGGGATGGGGATGGGGGATGGGGGAAAAGGTACAGGAATAAGTAGCATAATTGGTAGGTACAAAATAGACAGGGGGAGGTTAAGAATAGTATAAGAAATGGAGAAGCCAGAGAACTTACATGTATGACCCATGGACATGAACTAAACAGGTGGAGGTGGGGAATGCAGGTGGGAGGGGGTGTGCAGGGTAGAGGGGAGTAAAGGGGGGAAAATGAGACAAATGTAATAGCATAATCAATAAAATATATTTTAAAAAACAGCAAAAAAGAAAAACAAGAAGAAAGAAATGGGCTTTCCTCAGTGGAGCCCTGACTTCAGGAAGCCGTGTGAACCCATCTGACTCACTGTGTTTGACTTGGTCTTTCCAGGACCCAGCCACTCATCCACATCAGAGAATGACAACTGGGATCCAGCTGAGCCAGCCCCAGGGCACCCAGAACACACCTAGGAGAGTAAATACTGAGTCAACCTCAAACCCTGGGGACTTTACTAATGACTGCCAGTTCTTGGGACGGCCTTGCTTTGTTTACCTGCTTTATTTCAAGTCATGGTGACAAGTCTATCTCCTGTTATCTTTCCATGAAAATGTCTCAGAATGAGTAGCTAAAAAAAGATAGTGGTGATGGGTGCTTCGTGTTTGGGTTTGGCCCTGATGTAACTGAGTATGTGACGCGCTGCACAGCGGGCTGTTTGCAGATGCTATGGCTGACTTGCCGGTGTCGCCAGGGAAGCATGGAACCTAGAAGTGATACCTTTGTTTCACATTTCACCACCTTCAGAAAAATTCTTTTCAAGAAGGATGTACAACATTTTCCTGTCATCTTGCTGTACAATGCCCACAATGTGCTGAATGCTGGAGAAATTTTTTGTGGCTAAAGTCTCACATTCTAGCCTGGAGTTTACTTTTTTTTTATTGTGGTAAAACATACATAATAAAATTTATTATTGTAACCATTTTAAGTTGTAGTTTATTGGCATTAAGTACATTCACACAGCTATGCAATTTTCACCACTATCTCCCTTGAGAACTTTTCTTCATCTCAAAATGAACCTTTGTAACCATGAAACAATAACTTCCCATTTCCCTGACCACTGGCAACCACTATTCATTCTGCGTTCTAGCTCTACAAATTTGACTATTCTAGGTAACTCAAATAAGTAGAATCACACAATAAACCCTTTTGTGTCTGGCTTATTTCACTAACTATAATGTTTTCAAGGTTTATCCAAGTTGTATCATCTATCAGAATTTCATTCTTTTTTAAGGCTGAATAATATTCTATGTGTGAATATACCACATTTTGTTTATCTTTCATTCACTGATGGTCATTTGGGTTGTTTCTACCTTTTGGCTATTGTGTGTGGCATGAAATATTCAAGGTGATGAAAAGTGAGGACCTACAACCAAAATTACTCTACCTAGGAAGGTTATCATTTAAAAGGACATACAGAATTTCCAAGAGAAAAAAAAAGCTAAAGGAGTTTATCATGACCAAGTCAGTATTACAAGAAATGTTAAAAGTGCCAGAGATGATCAAGGCTTGGACAAGGAAGAGAGTGAAAAGTGGTTGGATCCTGGATATCCTTCAAATATAGACAGAGTTTACGGTTGGATTGCTTATAGGGAAAGAGAAATGGAGGGCTCAGAAATGACTCCAAGAGTAATGGAGACTCCTACTTGGGATAGCCCCACCATCACTCACAGGTTTCTCCAGACACATTAGAGAGACATTGTACAATTTCTGTCCATCGTGAACATGACAGTGAGATCTAAGCAACTCTGATGACTGGAGGAATTTGGTGGAGTCGTAAGTATAAAAGATATTCTGTGGCAGAACAGGAAACATTGAAACTCTGCAGGCAACTGCTCTGTGATAAGACTATCCACACACTATGTTGTTAACATTCCTCCAGTCCAATAAAAGACCAGTTAGCTGATATCTCTTTTCTGGGATTTCCCATGACTTGGCATTTGGAGAGAAAAGGAAGACATGGAAAATCCCCATGGTCCTATGGTTTTCTCTAGATGTGCTGAGTCACTTTCAACAGCAAAGGGTCTCCCCTAAGAGAGTTTTTGAAAAATGTATTCCTCATCAGGCCACTTGTAAGAAAGTACAAGAAATGGGTATATTTTATTTTTTAAAAATCCTTGCAAAGTGGAAGGATTTCAGATTTTTTTTTTTTACCTTAGAGATATAACAGTAGGGAAGGTTGTTATTCTTTAAAAAGCTGGGGAAAATGGTAGTCAATAATTATGCCTGAGGGATACCTTTGAGGAACTACGTAGAGAATTTATTACTCTCAACTGCCATTTTGTGGACTTTTCCTATTGCTGCTGATGGCCACTCACTGCATCCTATCAGTCAGTTTACACAAAATGAAAAAGGGGAAGGGACTGAGTGTGATGCAAACACTTTAATTGTTAGAAAGGCTAAACAATAAATTATTCTAACAAGCTCTTGAAATGTCATTGACCTGGTGATATCTCAAGAACTGGAAGAAGAGAAAGCAGAGACGCCTTTAAAAACAAATTTAGATGTTGTCTAATTAAAGATGATATGTTGGATTTTTATACAATAGAAGTAATGAATCTGTATATAATTGGGCATAATTTCTGTTACATGAAAAGTAGCTCAAATGAGCTGTGGGATGTGAGAGGCTTGTTTGAGGGAGTATGAAAACCACCACCTCTCTTGCAACCTGTTGTCTCAGAACTACTTTGGGTGAAGCTGTGCTTGTAGATGGTCCCTTCCTGGCCCCAGGTAGCGGTGGAGAGTGTAACAGGGCTTCTTCACCCATTGCACAGTGCCTCTAATGGCTCAATAGGAGTTTCAACATTTACTAAAGTAGTAATTTTCTTCATATCAAGGGGTTCAAAGTTTTAAAATTCCAACCAAATATATATTCAATTAAACATATATAATTAAATTTTGGCCAGAAAAAAATGCTGTTACATTGGTGAAACTATGATACCCTGGGCATCAATAGAGTAATGCCCAATAGCATGGAAAATGCAGTTGCCAACCCTGGTCTCACTCCAGAACTTGGTGGATTATTGGACATTGTTGCCTAGTGTAAATTAATTTTAAAATAGTTTAGAGCCTAAACTTTAGGCAATCAGGAGTAGGCAGACAGAACTGAAATATTGTCTCTACCAATGGAATGATACATTTTCATGAATGTCATTGGGGGAAGAGCACTGAATAAAATATGGGCTTCAGATAATCATAATGTATTAGAACTATTTCACAAACTGCATTCTGAAGAAAGCTGTTAATCCTTGCCCTGGTAATGACATGATCCTATGGTGTTATAGGGAACGTATCCAAATGGCATGGCGAATGTAGCCCAGCCCCTGGTTCAGAAAACTGGCGGGGAGCGAGTCAGCACACAGGACCCAAGTCCACAGATTGGTTTTCTCGGTGGGGAATCAGGACTGCATTGTACCTAGGCTGCTTTGAGACTTGCTTTTTGCTAAAACTCCCTCACTCTGAATTGAGGCAGCAAATGTTTGCTGCATGTCTTTTAAAGTAACTCCCTAAAATCTATGTTAAACCTCACAAGGATGGAGTGTAACCAGTTCAATCACTTTTTCCTTTGCATTTGCAAATATCCTTTTTCTTTGTAGTAATTAGCAACTTCTTCTCCTTCATTATCTGTAAAAGGTAACCACCTACAGTGAACCTGTGCATAGTAAATGAGGACCATCCTTGATGTAATGGCCCAGAAAAGCAATAAAAGCCTGTCCAGGCAAGGATCGCTCTCTCACTCAGAGAGTGGCCATGCCATCCGTCTTTCTCCACAGGACTTTCGTAGTCCATGTGAATTTGTTTGTTGCAGCCACAACACATGGACCCTGCTGGCTGGAGTCCACATCTTGGTGTAGTGAACATAGACTATTAATCTCTCCCATCTGAAATTCATGATGCACATTAACCTATTAAACACTTTAGGAAGCTTCATAGAGAGTAAAATTTGTGTACCTTTGTTTAAGAATTAAATAAGCAAATATTTACTTAGGGAAAGCCTTTTTTTTTTTTCATGTACTTTTTAGCATCCCTGAATCCATTTCCATCTAACATAGTTTCAGAAGTGCTATAGGACAGGTCTAACAAAGGTTTAATATCCAGAATACATAAAGAACTCACACAACTGAACTCCAAACCAACAATCCAATTAAAAAATGAGCAGAGGACCTCTCCCAAGAAGGCATACAAATGACAAGCAGATATATGAAAAGATGTTCAACCTCACTAGCTATTAAGGAAATGCAAATAAAAACTATAATGAGATACCATCATCATACCCCTTAGAATGGCTGTTATCAACAAGACAAATAATAACAAGTGTTGGAAAGGTTGTGGAGAAAGATGAACCCCCATTCACTGCTGGTAGGAATGTAGACTGGTACAGCCACTATGGAAAACAGTCTGGTGGTTCCCCAAAAAATTAAAAATAGAGTTACCATAATACCTAGCAATCCCTCTCCTGGGTATCTACCAGAAAAACTTGAAAACATGTATTAGCAAAGATATGTATACCCTTATGTTTATTGCAGCATTATTCCCAGTGGACAAGGTAGGGAGACAATCAAAATGTCCTTCAATAGAGGATTGGATAAAGATGTGGCATATATATACAATGGAATACTATGCAGCCATAAGAAGAGACAAAATACTGCCATTTGCAACAACATGGATGGACCTTGAGAATATTATGCTAAGTGAAATAAGTCAGTCAGAAAAAGCTAAGAACCATATGATTTCACTCATATATGGGATATAAAACTGAAACTCATGGACACAAACAGCAATGTGGTTGTTACCAGAGGGAAAGGGGTTGGGGGGTGGGGTGACAGAAAATGGTTCGACTGTAGGTGGTCGGCACACAGTGCAATATACCTATCTAGTGTCATAGAAATGTATGCTTGAAACTTATATGAGCCTATTAAGTAATGCCACAACAATAAATTTAATTTAAAAAAATTTTAAAAAATGAAGTGCTACAAGAGAGAATAGATATACAGTAAAACCTCAGGTCTCACACTTAATTCATTCCAGAAGGCTGTGTGAGAATCACATTGTGTAAGATGGGAGACGTTTGAGAACTGAGGTCTGACTGCACTGAAAGCTTTATGAACTTTAACCTAGCCTGCTATCAAAGAGACCAAGAATCAAATTTAAAATTGTAAACAGATTTTTAAAAAAAATCCCAGTGTGAATTCATTTGTTTCCTGATGCATTTTGAAGTCATTGACCAAAGTATTTTCCTAGAGAAAATACTCTTTCTAAGGGAAGTCAAGAGGGCAGCTCTGTTTAGATAATAGTTCAGATAAAGCACTTGGGGGAACAGATGACTCATTATAAATCTCTAAACTCGGACCCACCTCTTGACCTTGGTCACTTAAAAAGCCCAGATATTACAGTCTTAGTACTGAATGACCCAGGCTGCTTTGCTTTGTGAAACGGATTCCAGGCACAGCTGTACATTACTCTGACATACTCTTCTCTGGGCAGAGGACCTGGTTGCTGCTTCAGTCTGCCTTTTCCTTGTTCCTTATTATTACAACAGCCCATCCTGAAGCTCTCATTTATTTATCAAACACCTGTTTTGCCTCCTGGAGGTCTAGAGCAGTCCCCTTATGACAGCAGCATTCTCTTCTTTGGGTAAGAAGCATCTCTTCAGGTGAGGAAATGTGCAACATTTTGCTCCAAACTTGTCTTTTTATGCCCCTGCTTTCTCAAGTCTTTAGAAAGCACAATTCAGGCAAGGATGGAATAATCTGCTTAAATCTAGATCTCCCCTTTTATAAAACCTCACCTCTTACAATGAACAGTTTTGTGTCATTCTCTAGCAATACACGTGTTACTTTTTCATTGGGATGAGAATCTAAGGACCATATGAAATAGGTCATTTGTCTACCTTGTGAAATGGCAAAATAGCAAAGAAGGAGTCATGTAACTCATTTACTTGATTTCCAAGGAAAGAGTAAAATATGATACAGGCATTTTTTAAAAAATTAAATCCAGTAGCAAATAAAAAAGAGGAAGCTATGTTTCATAGCTACATTTACAAGTTTTTTCCATGTTTGAACTGTATGCAAGTAGTGGAATGGATCAGAAATCACATTTGAAAAAGTCCATAAAATGGTAGTTGAAAGAAATAAATTCTCCACAGAGGTATTCCTCTGACCTAATTATTAGCCACCATTTTCCCCAGGTTACATTCAATATTATTTAGTATTAGTTTCAGGTGTGCAAGATGGTAGTTAGGCAATCATATAGTTTATAAATCATATAGTTTATATATATATATAGTTCCCTTGATATTTCCAGCACCACACATAGTAATTGCACTATTATTGACTATATTTCCTATGCTGTAACCCTTTGACTTTTTTGTAACTACCAATCTGTACTTCTCAATCCCTTCACCTTTTTCACCCACTTCCCTAAACCTCCTCTCCTCTGCTAATCTTCAGTCTGTTCCCTGTATCTATGAGTCTATTTCTATTTTGTTTGTTCATTTATATTGTTCTCGAGATTCTACATATATATGAAATCTATGATATTTGTCTTTCTCTGATTGACTTATTTCACTTAGCATAATACCCTTTAGGTCCATCCATGCTGTTTTAAATGGTAAGATTGTATTCTTTTTTAATGGCCATTTATTATTCATACTTTTAATCTTTTTCTTGTTCTTTTTAAGAAGATCCCTTACCATTTCTTATAATATTGGTTTAGTGGTAATAAACTTCTTTAGCTTTTTCCTGTCTGGGAAGTTGTTTGTCTGTCCTTCAGTTATAAATGATAGCTTGTTGGGTAGAGTAATCTTGGTTGTAGGTCTTTGCTTTCCATCACTTTGAATATTTCATGCCAATTCCTTCTGGTCTGCAAAGTTTCTGTTGAGAAATCATCTGATAGACTTATGGGAGCCCCCTTATAGGTAACTAACTGCTTTTCTCTTGGTGCTTTTAAGATTCTTTCTTTGTCTTTAAGCCTTCTTGTTTTAATTATGATGTGTCTTGGTGTGGGCTTCTTTGGGATGATCTTGTTTGGGATTCTTTTGCATTTCCTGGACTGGTACATCTATTTCCTTCACTAGGTTAGGTAAGGTTTCCATCATTATGTTTTAAAAATAGGTTTTCGATTTTTCATTCTGTCTCTTTTCCTTCAGGCACACCTATGCTGTGAATATTGGTAAACTTGAAGTAGTCCCAGAAGCTATTTACACTGTCCTTATTTTTTTAGGTTCTTTTTTCTTTTTGCTGTTCTGATTGGGTGTTTTTTTGCTTCTTTATATTCCAAATCACTGATTTGATTCTTGGCTTCATCTACTCTACTGTTGATTACCTGTGAATTATTGTTCATTTCAGTTACTGTATTCTTCATTTCTGACTGGTTGCTCTTTATGGTTTCCATTTCCAGTCCTTTTTTATACTGTTGAAGTTCTCACTAAGTTCATTGAGCATCCTTATAACTAGTGTTTTGAACTCTGCATCTACTAGATTTCTTGTCTCCATTTTGTTTAGTTATTTTTTCCTGGAGTTTTGTTCTGCTCTTTCATTTGGGACATGTTTCTCATTTTGGCAGCCTCCCGAGTTTTTTCTATGTATTACATCTCCCAGGCTTGGTAGAGTGGCCTAATAGAGTAGGTATCTTATAGGGTCCAGTGGCACAGCCTCCCTATTCACCTAAGTTGGGCGCTCCCATGCCCTCTTTCATTGTGTGGGCTGTATACATCCTCCTGTTGTAGTTGAGCTTTGATTGCTGTTGGCACATCAGTGGGAGGGATTTACCCCAAGGCCAATCAGCTGTAAGGACTGGCTGTGACCACCATGAAGGATCAGCTTTGCAGGGGCCTACTCCACAGAGCAGGACTTACTTCAGTAAGGCTCTGGTACCTGCTGCATCTACCCCTTTACTGTGTCCAATGTGGAGGAGCTTGGGTGGTGCTTTGATGTGATCTAAAGCTGTCCATCAGGGTTAATGGCTCTGGAGCCTACAGGGAGGTGCAGATCAAGGTCAGCTGCTGCCTGGGGCCACCTAGCATTAGCCACAAAGTGATCTAATGGCTGCTACCTGTGCTAGGCTTGTGGTGCCCAGGAAAGGCCAAGCTGCAAACAAAGGCTGGCTGCCATTAGTTCCAGGCTTGGGGCCATTTATCAAGAAGTATGGAGCATATTGAGGCCAAATGTTTCTTCAGAGATTTTAGGAAAGTATGAAGCATGAGCCAAGATATGCTATTCAAATGGAAAAACCACTAGAAACAGGTTGGATGGGCTTGCAAATCAGTAAGGAGGGGTCTTATGGAATCACAATGGTGGGGCAAATTGTGTGAGTCAGGTTGATGGACACTTAGATATGGCCTCTGCCTACTTGCTCTGTGGGGGAAGAGCTCAGAAAAGGAAAAATGGCCTCTGACAGCAGTTCTGTTGGGGATAAAGCTGCCCCTCCAGCTCTTGCCCTGATGCCAGACACTTCAGTTCCTCCCCATATGTCTCTGATGCCTTTCCAGCAGTTTCCCCAGTACTGGAACTCAGAGCAAGTGAGTCCAAGTAAGTCCATGCACAGGCCCTTTAAAAGGAAATGTCTGGGACTCCAGCAGCCATCTGTCTCATTCAGTCACAATCCCCTTTGGATTTTATAACCATAAATTATGGGGACTTCTTTTTTCCAACACTGGAACCCTGGACTAAGGATGTGGAATGGGGCTGGAACTCTTACTCCTCAGGGGGGACCGCTACAGCCAAAATATTCCTCCTAATTTTTATCTGCCACAATGAAACCAACCAATTCTATGATTCTGCACCTCTTACAAGTCCTGATATGTCTTTTTTTTTCTACCCTTAGTGGTAGGGCTTTTGTTCAACTAGATTTGAGGCAGTTCTGAATGATGGTTGTTCTGTAGGTTAGTTGTGTTTTTGATGTGGTTGTGGGAGGATTTGAGCACCGCATTTATTTACACCACCTTTTTGTTCAAGCATCCCATCTAGGAAACCACATTACATTTGTTGTTACATCTTGAGTTCCTCTTGAATTCTCCCCAGTATACAAAAGAAAAAAAAATGTGGCACAGAGAGAGGTAAATAACTTGCCTATGGTCTCACAGTTACTATGTGGAAAAGTTGGCGTCAAGTCCATGCAGTCTGACTCCAGGTGTGTGGTTAACTCTTGTACTAAATTATTGTTATACTAATAATATTATTTTAAGTTGAATTACTTATTTGTCAGTTCAGGCAGCAGAGTAACAGAATAATAAGCATACCTTACCCAGGTTCCTGCTACTCCATTCCCTAGTCAGTGACTGGCCATAGTCACATGGGTAGTTTTCAATAATAGAACACTAGGTCCCTGACTCTCATAGTTTTGAGTAGATCCTTGAATGAACTGGGTAGCTTCAAACAACAGAAATTAATTCTCTCACAGTTCAGGAGATCAGAAGTTGAAAATGAAGGTATTGGCAGGTATCTGAAGGCTCTGAAGGAAAATCCCTTCCATGTCTCTTCCCTAGCCACTTGTGGCTGCCAATCCTTGATGTTCAAATATACTTCAAGGATACTGACTTGTAGACACATCACTCCAGTGCTTTGTCTTCACATGGCCTTCTCTGTGTTTTTTTCCTATCTGTCTGTGTCTTCTCTTCTTATAAGGACACATTATTGGATTTAAGGCCCACCCAAATAATCTAGCAGGATGATCTCATCTAAAAATCCTTAACTTATTATATCTGCAAAGACCCTTTTCCAAATAAGATCACATTCATTCACATGTTCCAGGTGAACATATCTTTTGGTGGGACACCATTCAACTCACTACAGGGGCTAGTAGTGCACGCAGGGTTATTGTGAGGATTTAATGAGGTCAAATAACATATGTACCTGATGCATAGCAGGCATGTTTAAAAAACGACAGCCATTTTTGTTATTACTATTCTGTATAACACGAGCCTTTCCCCCTCCATACAAAAGGGTTGACTTGGGTATATGCCTCTAAAGATATTTATCTGTGTCTAGCTCATACAACTGCTATTCACATAACAATTGTTTTATATTATAGTCTTAGTTTCTAACACTTGGTCTTGCCTGGAACTTCACAAGGTCGCATGAATTCCATCTCCCTTATTTCTTTTTTAGATGGTAGGTGTGAAGGGACATCCTCAGTGAACACTTTCAGCTAGTGACACTTGTCAGAAATACAAAAAAACTTTAAGTGTACAAATGATCTCCGTATCAAGAGAGTTATGAGCCAGGGTCCTGATGAATGAATTTCCTGTTCATTGACCATGCTGATAGACATGGAACCGAAAAAACAGCTGGGCATCCTCAGCTGTTTCTCTGCCCCTTGGTTATCCTCTGTGGTCACTGGATGGAGCATCCCCATTTTCTGTTCTAGATCCTTATCTCAGGGACAGAGTTACAACTCAGGGCTGAGTGTTCAAACCCCACCCCACTCCACACCCACTGCATTGCATGGCTATTCCATCCCCTGCCTGCGGTGTTTCCTGTGGTCACTTCCTGGTGGCCACAGAACTCTGAGGTGGCTTCAGTGAATTCCTTTGGCATTTATCAGAAAGCCATTGAGTCTCAAAATGTAAGAGCAGCAGGAAGAACCTTTAGTAAGATGGTTCAAAATCCACTCCATTTTCTTTCCAACCCTTTCTTCATACAGTTGAACAATAGATATTCACTGAACATCCACTCTTGGTAAGGCATGACGCTAGGTGGAAGTTATAATAGCAAGCTTGATGGGCGGCTCCCCAGAGTGACAGTGAGTCATCTCCACAAGGCCTGAGTGGGTGTGTCTGTATGATCTCTGAGGAGTACTCACAGGCTGTGTTTTACTTAGAAACAATTCTTTAATATTTATATTCTTAACCTGGGGTCTCTCTATTAACAGAACCTAGAGGAGAAAGGAGGGCTTGTGCCCTTGGAATGGAAAAACTAATTCATCTTCATTGGCACTAATCCCAGACTGAAATCAAACCATTCCTTCCATTGATAATGTACACAACAAACCAGGGTTATAGTAACAGGGCTTGTAACTCTCACTATGAGAAATCACACATAGTTTTCATACCATTTTATAGATGGTAAAGCTATCTCAAAATATTGTCAATACTTATCATTATATCAAAATCACAGTCTGCCATTAGACTTTGTTATTTAAAGGGTTATTAAGAGAGATGGCTTAAAAGAATCAGCTTCAGACCTGGCTGGTGTGGCTTTGTTGTTTAGAGCATTGTCCCATAGACCAAAATGTCACAGGTTCAATTCCATAGGACACACGCCTATGTTGTGGGTTTGGTCCCATGTCAGTGTATGTATGAAAGGCAACCAATCAATGTTACTCTCTCACATTGATGTTTTTCTCCCTCTTTTGCCAACCTTCCCCTCCCTCTAAAATAATAAGCATGTTCTTCAGTGGGGAAAAAAACAGCATCAGCCACTGAGTGGAATTTTGTCTCTCCAGGGATGTTTGCTTTTAAACAGAACTTGGTCCCAGGAGATCAAAAATAGCAGTGAAGTAGGTGGAAGGTATACTTACCTCCTCCCAGGACCAAATTAGAATTATGACTAAAGTACAGAACAATTAAACTGAATAACCAACTGAAGAATAGTTAACAGAAGTCTTCTAACCAAGGATTTATAGAAGAAAATGCATTGAGACTAGTAGGAAAAGTGAGACACTACAAGGGTCGGCCTTGCTCCCACAGGTAGTGACTGAGATTCCAGAAGGATATCTCAACTGCTAAGGTTCCCCATGAGGAGCATGGAGACTCAACTCCATGCTGGGCTCCACAGCTAGGGGTACCGAAGCCGATAAGATGTGCTCACGTAACATCTGGCTTTGAAAATCAGCAAGGATTCTGTCTGCCAGGGAGAAAAAAGGAGGCTGCTAGGGACACAAGTGGCCTCTTGTAGACACATCACTCCAGTGTCTCAAGGGCAATGCCCAAAACCTCATTTGCAGACATTCACCCTAAGTTCTGATGGATGGAGGTTGGAGCAGACTGAAGTTGTGTGAAGAGAGACTGGGGTTTGTGGCTCTGGGGAAAGAGCTGAAGGAACAGCTGCCAGGGTCCCTGCACTGAGTCTGTCTCCCACACCGCAGACACTATATTTCTTGGTGGAGCACTCCCCTCCCTGTGGCATCAGCCTGGGGGAATGTAGTAGCCTACCCTCTAGACTTTCTCTCATCCCACCCTGTGGAAGTCCCACCCTGCTGAGTAGTGAACTTCCTGAGCCAGCCTGTAGAGGTCTGAGCAGACTCAGGGGGTGTCAGTGACTGATTTGTGTGGTTTTGGGGCAGGGGTCATTACCCCCACTTTCCTGTGAACTGACCAGCACTTCCCCATCATGGGAAATATGCTAGCCCCAACCTCCCAACTCCCAGTGGTCCTGCCCTGCTGAACCTGAGCTCTTGGCAGAATGTGGGGCAGACTAAATTGAGCGGCTCTAGGACAGGGACCACATTGCCCTCACATGCCCAACTGGTGCAGGGCCTTTCCTTTATGTGGCCAAATCTTGGTCTGCCTGGGCCTGAAAAACCCTGCTGGCCTCACCCTTATGACCCCCTGAGACCCAACCCCACCACAAAGTCTGTGAGCACAAAGTGGGTAGCAGCTATGTTAGTATACCCAGTGACATTTTCTGGGTGGACTCAGACCCATCACTGGCACGAGATTTAAACCTGTATCAATCTGGTGGACATCACTTGCCCCTGCTTGGTGACTCACTGAGAACCTACCTCATGCAACTCGAATTCCAGCTGAAATTCATTCAATGACTGAGCCTTGCAGGATTTTTTGCAAAATTCTCAGCAATACTTTGTTTTTGTTCTTAAGACCTTCCCTTATCTTACCTGGATTTTATCACCATCATGGCCTTCACAAATACTTTGAAAATTGTTTTAACAAGTTTATTTTTTAGCTAGCAAAACCATCTCCCATGAGTTACCTCATTTTATCCTCACTGAAATCCTTCCAGGTGGGTAATTGTTATTTAGGGTACAGCCTCTGGGGTCAGACTGCCTAGGGTTAAAGCTGGCAGTTCCACTCCTATGCTGGGAAAGTGTAAAATAAAGTTGTTTAGATGATTAAATGAGTTAATATTGGTAAGGCATTAAAAATAGTGCTTGGCACAGAGTAAGCACTAGAAAGTATTAATCATTATTAGTTATTTTATGCATAAAAAACAAGACTCAGAGATAGTCAATATTTGGTCTGTGGTAGTTCTTTATGATAAGTTAAAAATTTAAAGCAAAACCACAAGACTTCTGATAGTAAAGGCCATATATTTAATAGAGTTTAGTGCTACTCTCCTACTTAGATCGAGTTTCCTTTAAGATTCCTTTCCTCCTCTTTTTTCTCCCTTTCATCCCTCTCTTTCTTTCATGTCTTTCTTACCCTTCATCTTCTCCTTCCCCTCCTCTCCTTCCTTCTCCCAGTCCTGCCATCACCCTCATCACCTCTTCCACCACCGCTGCCACCAACATCACCCCTAGAAACACTAGCAATAATGAAGGAAGCAGCCAGCAAATTTGAAAAGAACTTACGTTGAAAAATTTGTTTTTAAGGGAAAATGAAGAAGAAAGGAGGGAAGGAAGGAAGGAGGGAAGGAAATGTGTATAATAGCATGAATGAGGCACATTTTAGCTGAAAACCACACTATGTTGTATATTCAACTTACAGTAATGCTCTGTACTTATTTAGATGTAAAAAAAAAAAAAAAGCCTGAAGAAAACAGTCCCATTCACAATTGTTTCAAAAAGAATAAAATACCTAGGAGTAAATTTAACCAAGGATATAAAAGAACTGTACTTGGAAAATTATAAAACACGGAAGAAAGAAATTTAAAAAGACACAAATAAGTGGAAGCATATACCATGTTCATGGATAGGAAGAATTAACATCATTAAAATGTCCATTCTACTCAAAGCAATCTATAGATTCAACACAATTCATATAAAGATGCCAATATCATATTTCACAGAACTAGAACAAATATTCTAAAAATTTATATGGAACTACAAAAGATTCTGAATAGCAACAGCAGTCTTGAGAAAAAAGAACAAAGTTGGAAGAATCATTCTACCTGATATCAAACTATACTACAGAGCAATAGTATTAAAACAGCATGGTACTTGCATAAAAACAGTCATAGTGATCCATGGAACAGAATAGGGATTCCAGAAATAAACCCACACTGTTATAATGAATATTTGACAAAGGGGATCAGAACGTGCAATTGGTTAGACAGTCTATTCAATAAATGGTGTTGAATAAATTGGACAAATATATGTAAAAAATGAAATTAGATCACCTTCTTACACCATACGCAATAAGAAACTCGAAATAAGTCAAAGACTTAAATGTAAGACTCAATACCATACACATCCTAGAAGAAAATATATGCAGTAAAATCTTGGACATTTATTTTGGACATGTCCTAAAATCTTGGACATATTGCAACAAAAAATATGTTGCAATATTTTTTTCTGATATATCTCCTTGGGCAAGAAAAACAAAAGAAAAAATTAAATGAATGGGTCTATATCTAACTAAAAAAATTTGCACAACAAAGGAAACCATCAACTAAATGAAAAGACAGCGCAGTAAATGGTAGAACATATTTGCCAATGATATATCTGATAAGGGGTTAATATCAAATTTATAAAGAACTTATAAAACTCAACAGCAAAAAACAATCCAATTTTAAAATGGGCAATGGACCTAAATAGACAATTCACCAAAGTGAACATACAGATGGCTAACAGACATATGAAAATATGCTCACCAAAGAAATTAAATACACAATGAGATATTACCTCATGCCTGTCAGAATGGCTATCATCAATAAATCAACAAAGAACAAGTGTTGGCAAAGATGTGGAAGAAAGGGAACCTTTGTGCACTGTTGCTGAGGATGCAGAATGGTGCAGTCGCTGTGGAAAACACTATGAAGTTTCCTCAAAAAAATAAAAATGGAACTGTCTTATGACTCAGTGATTCCATTTCTGGGCATATATCTAAAGAAATCTGAAACACTAATTTGAAAGAATATATGCACCCCCATATTCATTGCAGTGTTATTTACAATAGCCAAGATTTAGAAGCAGCCTAAGTGCCCATCAGTAGATGAATGGACAAAAAAGCTGTGATACATTTACACAGTGGAATACTACTTAGCTGTAAAAAAGAAAATCTTATCCTTTGTGACAGCATGGTTGAACCTGTAGAGTATTACGCTAAGTGAAATACCATATAATTTCACTTATATGTGGAATCTAATGAACAAAACCAACTATAAACAAAATAGAAACAGATTTATAGATACAGAGGACAGACTGACAACTGTCAAAGGGGACGAGTTTTGGGGAGCTGGGTGAGAGAGGTGAAGGTATCAATTTAAAATACCTCATAGACACAGACAACAGTATGGTGATTACCTCTAGTACAGAGGTACAGGGAGTTTGGGGGAGGTAGAAGAGGGTAAAGGGGTGATAAATGGTGGTGGAATGGGACTTAACTTTGGGTGGTGAACACACAATAAAATATACAGATGTCATATTATAGAATTATACACTTGAAACCTATATAATTTTATTAACCAATGTCACCCTAATAAATTCAATAAAAATTAAAAAAATAAAGTGTTAATAAAGAGATATTGTATTTTATAACATAAATATGTTTTCAGTATGTTTCTATTTCATGCACTTTCTTTCTAATCATATATATTTTGTTTAATGAATTTAAAGCACTTTTTCTGAAAAAAGAAACCATAGACTTCATTAGACTGACAAAGGGGTCCATGTCATACCCAAAAAGTTTACAATCTCAAAGTAAGGAAAGGACCCTAGTCATGCAGCCTGGAGACCATTTTTCTAGACCTTCCAACATCCATTGAAATCATCTTCGTATTTCATCTCTGAAACAAGATTGAAACATTAAATATACAGAGGTAGGCCACATAATGTTTTTCTGAATCACCTACTTAAATGTACAAGTTGGCTACATGGAAGGTAAAATGTGCATGATTTGTGGTTTCCAGAATCAGGTATAGTTTTTACTTATGAAAAAAAGAACAAAATTAAAGGACATATAAACTATACCACTGAAGACCATGTAAAGGGTAGGATGGAATTGGGGGTATAAAGCTCTTTTCCTCTCTGGACACAGAATCTTCCTCACTCCATCTCAGTTCTGATTAGCTTTTGTACCCTTAACTTCCATACATGTGTTCAGGAAAACAGGATTGTCTGCTTTTGGTCAAGCAACTTGAAAAATTTACATTTCACTTTTCCAACTCCCACCTCCACAAAAAATGGTAACAATTCTTATACCAGTAACAACATTTTCATCACCCCCAAAACATTCCCACACCATGCCAGGCTTCTCAGTTCAAGAATAGATGAGTAAAATAATCTTTAACCCACTTTGTAGGTTGTTTAAGTGGCTGTCTCCTCTCAGTTCTTTATCCTCCACTCACATATTACACATAAAACACTACTTTTACAGGTGAGCCATCTTTGGTGATTCCCTGTAAGCTACAGAATAAAATCCAAAATACCTTAACCCCACATTCAAAGCTTTCCATAATATTGCCCTGATCTATTGTTATAACTTATTGTGTATGGCTCTCCTATAAAATATAGCTTTTGCCAATTGAAATTTCCCCTATTTCCCAATAACCTATTTCTTTCAGATTTTGCTCACTCCCTTGTCCTTGTTGGGAATGCCTAAGCTCACCCTCCATGTCTGCTTAGACTATAAAGATCTTGCACATCCTTAATCGCCACGCTCAATCTCTCTCCCAGTACCTTGGCTACAATACCTCTTCCATCTGACATGGATTTCCATAGCCCTGAAAATAGTACTCATTAAGGGTTTATTATGAGCTTCATTAAAGTTATGGCATTTATTTTTTAAGTAAGTTGTATTTTAATTTTTGTGAGAAACAGCACAATTTCACACAAACAGTAAGCATTCAATCAACCCTGGCTTTGCTATTTATTGATTATTTGGTCTGGGGTCTTTAACTAGACTTATAAAATCCTTAATTTTCTTACTGGTAAAATAAGAAAAATTGCTGCCTTACAAGGTTGTTGTTAAAATTAGAAATAATGTATGTTAAGGGTCTTATAATATAATGAGGCATCTCTACCCTAAAGCAGATTATCATTTACATTGAGAAACAGATATAAATTAAAAGAGGCATCAAATAATACAGGGGAAGAATAGTAACAAGGAGCTAGAAGACTTAATTTTCCTACCAACTTAGCCTCTCCATAATGACTCTTCTCCCCATTTTTTTGCGAAGCCTCAATTTCTTCATATCTAAATTCAAAGGATGTGGTGTGTGTGGAATAGAAAATCCCCAAGGTCTTTTCCCACAGCAATACACAACAATTCTAGAAGAAGAAAATAAAACAAGAGCATAGAACTGTAATTTTGAATTTTGAAAAGTATGGAGAGTGGAGGAAAGTTATTCAAGGACATTTTTGAGGATGAGGTTTGAGACAACTCAAAGAAAATGAATGACATAAACTGGTTGGAAAAGAGAGGGGGAGTGGCCAAGAAGAAACACAAGGAAACATTAACATCCATCAAAATCTTGGACTAGTTATGAAGACAAGCCTCAGACCCCTGGCTAGTTCTGAGGAGTTGGGACTAGGTTGGACTTGAAAGGAGGGACCAGTTGATGGAAGCATTGAACACCTGGCTGCAGAACTTAGGTCTGAACTGATTGGCAACAGGGAGCTACTGAAAGTCCTGGGCCAGAGGATGACAAGATGATAAAAGCACTTAGGAAATAACATTGTGGCAGCTACTCCACTCTTGATGTAATATAGAGACACTAGTGGCAGGGATAAAAAAATGGTCTGTGGGAACACTTCCTTTGAGGCCAGATTAGATTAGAATTCATCATCCCTGGGATTTAATAATCCAGCTGTGAGATGATAGGATCCTTGGCTAGGATGGTGTGGTACATTGTTTCATTGATCGAAATATTCATTTTATGCATTCAAGACCACTGATGTCAATCTTGGTCATATGACTTGCAATTCCCTCAATGTAATAAATATCATACATCTCATCCTACTGAACTCAAGATAAGGTATCCATCTCAGCCTATGGAACTCAGAAAAACCATGCGACTTCCTTTGGCCAGTAAAATATGGTGGAAATAATATATGGTATTTCCAAACAGAAGTTTCCAAACAGGAACCACTGTGAGGTCCCACTATATTCTCTTTTCTCTCTGTCACAAAACTAGTAATGTTCCTCAGAGGAGCTGCTTTATAAGCTTAGATATTGGAGTGAAAAGGGAGGGGAGTAGAGCTGCCTTTGACCCAGAGTCGACACTCACAGATAAGGGAATAAAAATTGTCATTGTAACCCACTGAGATTCTGGAGTTATTCAATACTTGTTACCACAGTTTATTTTAGCCTGAGCTGACTGATGCAGATAACTCTAAAGGAAGACTCCATCAAAGAGAATAAAGAGGGAAAAGGGAGTTCTTGCTAATTTAATGAGGAATAGGAGAGCAGCACCTCCTAGCTCAGGGCAGCAGGACATTGCCTCAGCACTGATGAAGACCTCATTAAAGATTTAGAGGTAGGTGAGAGGCAAGGGGGTCATTAATACTGCTCATGACATTCTGAATTAGAGCTGACATTAGGTGTCAGGCTTACCCTGACCTCCCTCCTCCTTCTCGTTTTTCTAATTTGACCCTAGTATGAGGAGGGTGGTGCCAGATCCAATGGAAAGGAGCATTTCTGCAGCTCCCAAACCAGATCACTGAGTGTGTTAAATGTTAGTCACAGGAATTTGGTTTTTAACTTGTAAGTGATGGCATTCTAATGAGATGACAGCAGTCAGTAGGAATGACGATAGATTTGTAGCAGTGATTTAAATGGACTGAATAGTGAGAACGGATCTAGGCCAGAGGTGAAGGGGATCTGATCTACTACAGGGCTGTGGGAATGAAGGAGGATAGATGTTTTAGAGATCAAATTCATGTGACTAATTTATCAACTTGCTACTATTTGATAGCATTTTCTTCCTTTATATTTTACCTGAAATCAGTGGAACTGCCAAAAAGGAATCTAGGAATTAATCTCCAGTCTCACAATCAACCCCTTACAGAGTCTGCCTTATCCTCCATTTGATTGCCAAGCCCACTTATCTATCATAATGATGATAGTGATAATGATGATAAAATAATACTACTAATAATAACACTAACAATAATACAATAGTTATTCAGCCTCCACTATGTGCCTGGCACTGTGCTGAGTATTTTGCACACATGTTTTCATTCATTCCTAACTGTGAACAGGCTATTTGTTAAGTTAATGTCTCTCAGCTCCAGCCCCCAGACTTTGTGATGCTGAAGCGGAGACTCTGCAAACCACATTTCTGCTTTGCCAGATGGTTCATGTTTGGCTCTGCCAGAGGGAGGCTGCAAGGCTCTGGGAGGGAAAAGGGACCTGCTGCTTCTTGTCTGCTTCCTGTTCCCCATGTCTCCCCAGCAATACCTCCTGGCCCTGGTAGTGGAACTAATTCCAGCAGCAGAGTCAAATCCAGTTTGCTGTTTTGTCAGCACGAACAGAACTGGCCTCATCATGCCCACTCAGAGACCTGAGAGCCAGCCCAGCAGTGCCCTCCTCAGAGGTCTGAGTCCCAACCATGTGCAAACCCTCCTTCAGTTTCTAAATTTTAGTAATTTCAGATCCTTCTTTTTTTTTTCTCCCAGCCCCGACGGTGGTAGCTACCTTCCCAGTTGCTACCTCAGTGACAGCTTACACATATCTTTTTACCCTTTCAGTTACCTAGTTAACAACTTTGCACCATGTCAACAACCCTTTTTATTTAATTCCTTCTGTCAAAATAACTGGTATCATTTCTGTATTCTGCTGGGACCCTGACTGGTACAGTGAGGTGAGTATTATTCTTTCTTTTTCATAAACAAGGTAACTCATGCTTCATATTAAGAGAGATTAAGTAACTAGCCCAATGTTATACTGATAATAATTGGATTCAAGTCATAATTCAAATCCCCTTTTTACTCCAGAGCCCTGGTGATAACTGGTTCCCTCTCTGCTTTGAGTCTCAGTATCTCTCTCACTTTCATGGTCTTCTCTCCTTTGCGTCTCAGCGTGCATCATCACTGGGCTCACTGGCTTTTTCCATCCTCCACGTGCAGGTGGAAGGACAGGGGGCAGTGGTGGAGACATCATCAGTGTGGCCAGGCCTGGGACCAGAGAGATGGCTCAACTGATGCTGCTGGTGCCCGCACCTGCTGTCATGAGTTCAGGCCTTGGCATCTCAGGAATCACTTTCAAACCTAAACTGGAAGTTCTCTCTACTGAGCTTCTCCTAAACAGAGCTCCAGGGGTGGTGACAGCCAGGTGGCCTGGGGCAGGAACAAGCCTGGCTGGAGTGAGCAGGCAGTAGGATCTGCCAGGAAGGCCCAGTGTTTGGCCTGTTTGTTTGGGAAAGAAGCAGCGGCTTTAAATCTTGGTCCTCCATTAATAAAGTGTTCCCAGGGCAATGTAGTTTTGCTTAGCACCATCACTGCACTGCCCTTCTTTAAACAAAACAAACAGAACAGTGCAAACAGTTCATCCTCTCAGCCACCCATATCTAACCCTGGGAGACTCCTGCAGGTCTGAAGTGGCTTCTGCTATGGGAGAGGCCTAGTGGAATGAGAGAGGAGGTGAGTTGGGGGCCAGCTGCTCCCTCTCTGGCTTCCAGAGAGCATGACCTAAACCCTGGCTGCTGAGTAAAAAAATGCCAGTCTTAGCACCAGGCCTACCCCAGCCTGCCCTCTGCCTCATGCGCCTCCCTTTCACCCCAACTGGCCCTGGGTGAGATGATCTGCTGACTTGTGGAAGGTGACTGGGAGTGGTAGGGAGCCAGGCTGGACCCTCTTGTCCTTCACAATGGCCTTGCTTCAATTTCATAGATTGAGAGAGTGGGGGTGGGAAGATAGATCATCTGCAAATGACTAGGAACTGTGGGAAGGGCCAGACTATTCATTCTGCTTCTGATGTTCATGGACAGTATTCATTGAACAAGCCAAAGTTTGCCTATGGTGTGCCAGGCACTGGGATGCAGGTGCTACCCTAATTCTGATAACTTGCATAGTAGGGCATTTGTGTAAGCACAACTGTCATTGTTGGGTGTAGATTTGTTTATTTATTATGACAATTTTCTAGGAGATGGAGGTAAAGTGTGTTGAGGAAAGGGCACCTTCTTTTCCAATTTGCATAAAAGTACCACATGGGCACTATTAATCCACTCAGACCACCCTGCTTCCTCAAATGTGCACCCCTGCTCTTGATATCTGTTTGCATCTATAGGTACCTATACACACTAGACGCACAAGGGCTTTTCTTTCCTTTTGGAGAGAGAATTGAGGAAGAAGCTGCTGGAGAAGGGAACAAGGTAGGGAAGATGGAAAGACTGTCATGTTCTTCTCTCTTCATCAAGCCTGGAGAACTCTGAACGCTGGTCAAGGAGCAGATGGCTAAAGCAGATGAAAACTCAATAAATCTTGGGGAGGCGAGGCCTGGTCAGTGAACTGCTGCAGGGTCCAGTGGCAAGACCCCGGGAAAGGAGCTCTTTCCCTATCTGCATAGCACAAGGGACTCTTCTGGCCCCTGAGAACTGCAGGCCTCGAAGGCAAGCAGCCTGCACCCTTGCTGCGGGAACTCTGCCCACCCAAAGATGGGTGGCTGCAGAGAGGTTCCCCACAGCTTTGTAACATGGACTAGTGGGCACCCTGGGTGACTGATGCTAACCGTGTTTGTGGGCACAGCTGTAAACCTCACAACTTGGAGACAACCACCTCGCAACAGCAGGGAGACCTGTAGGGGGAAGCTGAGAGTCTGCTGTTTTTCATTCACCAAATATTCACGGAGTGCTGGGGGAAGGGTCATTGGCTGTTTTATCCAGTGTTATCAGGGTGGTCCTCTCTAAGGAAATGATATTGTCTCTCAAGTGACTCTAAAGGAGAATCTCGACATGGGGGGAGTAGGCATTTCACAAGGAAGGAACAAGTTCAGAGGCCTTGAGGTCACAGTGTGGCAGGCTGCTCTGTGTGCCAGGGTAGGGCCAGAGCCATGGGTATGGGGAGAGTAGTGGAGGTGAGACAGCTAACTGGGAACCAGGACCTTGAAGGTCCTAGAGAGCACTTGGGTTTTCCTTTAATTAAGACTGAAAGTCATGAGAAGGTTTGGAACAGAGGAATGCTGTGGTTTAATGGATGCAGATAGGCTCTTAAACCAGCAGCCATCTGAGGTTTGCTTATGCCAACCTCTGATGGAAGTACTATTATTATCCTTGTCCTAAAAGCAGGGAAACTTTGCTTAGAGAATTCAAGAAACCTATCTAAGTTCAGCAGTATGGATCAGGAGCTGGGATTTGAATGCAAGCAGAAGAAACCATTCTTTTTACTGCTAATGTCTACTGGCTTACCATTACTGAAATAGCTCATAATGCTGCAAGAGCTTTTTCTTCCCAGTAGTAGATGTGACTGAATCCTCTAAACTGCCAAGTCCTTGCTGACCTCCCAGGGATTTCACTCTGCAATCATTCTTCCCACATGCCCACCTGTCCGTGTTCTCTAAGGGATGTGTGTGCTTTTGGTTAAGGATCTTATCTGAATTTATTGAGCAACACTCCGGGGTTCCAGAGATCTAGTCCTATTAAAGCCTGCACATTTATTTAATTAAAAAGAAGTCCAAATGCTGAGGCTTGGGAGATTGCCTGCCTGGTAATACAAATCTATAAATCCCACTTCCTGCTGCTTCCTAGCTGACTGTAAATACGTTGAAAATTCAGCTTCACTGGAAATGTTTGGACTATTCTGCTTCTGACTCAATGGGTAGTAATAAATAAAAAATGAAAAGTGGTAGAAGAAAAACTGGATTGCATTTATTTAAAGCTTAACATGGCTCAGCTCAGGGAGAGTGCTTAAGGACTTCTGGTTCTTCCTCTCATGTCTGACTTGGTCCTTTCATTCCTGAACCCAAGCCCTCAGGGTCTGGACAGCAAGTTCTTGTTTCTGAGATGATTCACCTTCAGCTCTGAAGGTGGTGGGGAGAGATGAGTCAGCATCATTTCAGAAGCAACAATGGATGGAAAGAACCTCAGTTTTGCTATCATTAAGGCAGTGACATATTTCTAGCCCAAAGCAAGCACCAAGGGCAATTTCATAGGACAAGGGAACAAGATTTCTGAGAAGGAAGGTATTCTAGGAAATCTGGATGTATGGCTGCACGTGTCATATGAATTTGAAGTCAGAGTGTTGGGGCAGCGTGGCTGCTCTAAATGGATGGTACATTGCTCTCCTGGTCATAGCTGCTGTAGTGATGCAACAGTGATGATTACAGTTCCCCAAAGAGTCCCAAATGCCACCATCCTACGGCCTCCTGAGCTCACCTGAAAACCTCTGGGAGATCCATCTGTGAAGATAACTCTGAGATAGGCAGAGTTCCCAGAGCCGATGGTGAGGCTGCCTGGAGTGCACACAAGACCAATGGGACCAGCTGGTCTGCTGAGTGGCCCCAGAGAGGCTCATCTGAGTGGGAATGAATGAGGTGGGGCTGTGAGCTCCCTACTGTGCCACACAGACATCTGCCCACCCTGAGGACATTCTCACCATCTACTCACAACACCCACACTGCCCCCGGGGCTTTCTTTTTTGAGCATTCAGAGGTTCCTGGGCTACTCAAGGATGGCATTAGTCCATTGCTTCTGGGTCAGTCTTTAAGTCTCCATCCTGCCCGTTGAAGAGTTTTTATTCTAGTTGCTCAGCAGTGGCATTTGCAATGCTCACCTGTGGTGACTGTGGCCATAGACTCTGACGATTTCTGTCATTTTGCTCACATAGCACACACATGGGCATACACACCCTACAGCCCATATATACACAGAGCTTTTCAAACAATAGGATGAAACCAAATGTGTGGGTCTTTTCTCAGGTCGGGGTGGCTAGGCCACACAAAAGGTAGAATTATTTCATTAATTTATTTAACCTTGCATGCAGCTCTGTTTAACTATTAAGAATTGTTTTATATTTCCTGGGAGTATTAATGGAGCACATGATTCTCTCCATTATATTAAAAATGTGCCTTCTGCTTCCAGTCAAGATGGAGACATAGCTAAACTCACCATGCCTCCGTGCACAATTATAGCAAAAAATACAACTAGACTACAAAACAAGTATTACCCAGAATGGTCACTAAATCAAGCTGTGTGGAAGTTTGACAACCAAGGACTTGAAGAAGCCACATTCATCCAGACAGGTAGAGGGGCCGAGATGCGGAGAGATGCCAGAGAGGCACAGAGATGGGAATGGGCGGTCCCCCATCCACGTGTGGTGGATAAAAAAGGGAGGTATCCCAGCCCCTGTCCAGACCACCCATCCCAGTGTTCCAGCACCAGGAAGATAAGTCCCCATAACTTCTGGGTGTAAAAACCAGTGGGAGTTGGGGTAGCAGAAGAAACTGTGGGATTCTGAAAAGACTCTTCTTAAAGAGCCTGCAATGGGTTTAAGACTCATGCAGACCCACCACCTCTGGGATACAACACCAGGGCAACAGCTGGAAGGGCAGTAGTGGCATATGGGGAGAAAGTGAAGTACACGTGCCAGAAGACAGCTTCCTCCTGGGAAAAACTCCAGAGGCCAGGCAGTGGCATTGTTCCCTTGGTGAACCCTCCCCCACACGGAGCCTCAGAGTGGTGACATAGGTTTCCCCGCCCTGGTGATTACCTTGGGCTCTGCCCCATACAACTTAACAGGTGCACTTTTCTACAATAGGCTACACTGTTAAGGCAGGGAGTCAAAGCAGTTCTACCTAATACACAGAAGCAAACAGGGAGGCTGTGAAAATGAGGAGACAAAGAAATATGGCCCAAATGAAAGAGCAGATAAATGAATGAATCAGAGATAAGCAACCTATCAGGTATACAGTTCAAAACACTGGTTATTAGGATGCTCCAGGAACTCATCTGTTACTTTAATGGCATAAAAAAGACCCAGGCAAAAATGAAATTTGCATTAAGTGGAATAAAGAAAAATCTACAGGGAATAAACAGTGGAGGGGATGAAGTCAAGAATCAAATCAATTATTTGGAATACAAGGTAGGAAAAAGCATTCAAACAGAAGAGCAGGAAGAAAGAAGAATTCAAAAAAAAAAAAAAAACAAGGAGAGGCTTAAGAACCTTTGGGATGTCTTTAAACATTCCAACACCTGAATGGTAAGGGTGCCAGAAGAAGAGGAAGAGCAAGAAATAAAAAATTTATTTGAACAAATAATGAAAGAAAACTTCCTTAATTTGCTGAAGGGAATAGACATATAAGTCCAAGAAGCACAGGGAATCCCAAAAAAGATGGACCCAAAGAGGACCACACCAAGACACATCATATTTAAAATGCCAAAGGTTAAAGATAAACAGAGAATCTTAAAAGCAACAAGGGAGAAACAGAAAGTTACCTACAAAGGAGTTCCTATAAGACTGTCAGCTAATTTCTCAAAAGAAACTTTGCAGGCAAGAAGGGACTGGCAAGAAGTATTCAAAGTGATGAAAAGCATGGACTACAACCTAGATTACTCTATCCAGCAAAACTGTCATTTAGAATGGAAGGGCAGGTAAAGTGCTTCCCCTACAAGGTGAAACTAAAGGAGTTCATCATCGCCAAGCCCTTACTATATGAAATGTTAAAAGGGACTTATATAAGAAAAAGAAGGTCAAAACAATGAACATTAAAATGAGAATAAATTTACAACTATCAATAATTGAATCCAAATAACAAACTAAGCAAACAAACAGAACAGGGGCAGAATCATAGATATGGAGATCATTTGGAGGGTTATCAGTTGAGAGGGGGAAGAGGGAAAAGGTGCAGGGAATAAGAAGTACAAATTGGTAGTAACAGAATCAGCAGAGGGATGTTAAGAACAGTATAGGAAATGGAGAAGCAAAGAACTTATATACATGACCCATGGACATGAACTAAGGGGGGATGGCTGGAGGGAATGGGGGTACCAGGTAGAGAGAGGCAAAGGGGAGAAAACTGGGACAACTGTAAAGCATAATCAATAAAATATATTTTTTAAAAAAAGGAATTTGTCTTCTTCAGACCACACTTATGGGTTTCACTACTGAAGATAGGCTCCCAAGTCAGAGAGGACACTTACCTCATTGGAGTTCGATACTTTCATGCAACAGATGCTAAGTACCTACTATGTGCAAAATCCTAGTGAGGCTTTTAAGGATGTAAGAATATATAAGTTACAGTCTCTGCTTCCAATAAACAAGGATAAATTTCTTTGTTAGTGATATGGAAGATAATTACATGTACTCATGTTTAACTTCTTAATAGATAATCACAGACCCAGTCTGAATGGGACCCTTTTGCCATAGACCTTTTGATAATCTGGGGCTCCTTTCTGTTGGGGGATACAGTGTCATTGCGGAGCAAGAGACTCTTTTCTATACTTTGTAAACTTAAGCAGAATGTGGCTCTAAGGCAGAGGTGATTACAATTGGTTCCTGTTAATTAATTATACCTAATTAAGTGCAGAAGTTGTGTCACCAGCAGGCTTGGAACACCACCCCAGAAGCCCATGAGTCTGGGTGCCACAGTAGGGCCATTGTCCTGCCCATTGTTGCCTTTGGCTCCCCCTTGGCATCAGTATTTAATTGCCTCCCAACTGAGTAGGTCTGAACCTGTTTGCTGAGCCTCCTTGGCAGGGATGTAACCAAACATCTCCAGGCCTCACCAGCCTGTGTGGGCCAGTTAAATCACATTTTCACTCAAATTTTGCTAGCTGATTGCTCCATCTTTGTAACTCTGGTCCTCTACGCCTCTCCTTTCTCAAAGTCTCTCTACTTATTTTGGGTGAATCTGTAGGATATACCAAGCATGCTCAGAAACCATTTGCAACTCTCAGAGATTCATGGCTTGTTGGTCATTTGAAACTGCCACTCTGCCAGTGTCCTGCATGAGCACACTTCTGCATGGGGCCCAAGTCTCTGCTGCATTCAAGGGCAGTCTTCTGGTGCCACAAAGCTGCTGCTTGACCCCTGCCCCAGCTGCAAAGTGTCACAGAGCTCTGTTTCCTGCCATTCCTCTACACACTGCGGCCACACCACATTCCTTGCAGAGGGATGACATGCTTATCCACTGTGTGCCAGTTTTTATATTCTCAGTTCCAAAGCTGTGTCTGAGGATCTAACATTCTCTTGTGCAAATAGCTCCTCAGCTTCTGGTTCTGGTTTCACTCCCCTAGGGGCTCAAGCTTTGCTGGGCCTCCATTCATGGTCCTGAACAACATCCTTCCTTGCATTTTTTCCTATGTCTCCACCCCCCATTCATTAAACTCTTCCTAACTCCTTCAGTTGAAAAACAAGATGATGCAAATGAACTATAAACTCTTGGAAACTGTGGGCAGGTCCTAGTCTCATGTGTCTGACCTCTGCTCAGGCTCAGTGGGCTTTTCTACAAGAAAAGCATTGGGCCTCTAACATGCACACTCCTTTTTCTGGCATCAGACAGAGGGGACCTTATAGCTTCTTGGCAGCCAAGCCCTTTGATTCCTTCTCCTTGATTTTTCCCATTTCCCACAAGGATCATATGAGAAAATGTGGTGAAAGTTATACTTACATTGGCACTGGTTATGTCAGTGTAATACAAGGTTAAACCATTACTGAGTGGCTATTGGCCATGACAGTTATTGATATTTATCTAGTCATCTATTCAAGCATATTTATTAAGCACCTACTCTCTGACAGTTTCTGTTCTAGACACTGGAGATATAGGAGTAAGAGAATGGATATCCTAATGGGGAAAGATGAATGCTAAATAAATTAATTAAATATAATAAGAAAATATCAGCTTGTGACAAGTGCTCTGCACACTGAGGGTGATGCAGTTGAGGGTAACTGTCTACTTGTGAGTGGGACCCCAAGAAGGTCCTCCCTGAGCACCCTGAGCAGGTGATTGCAAGTTGAGATTAGACAAAGGAGGAACCACCCTTGTGAACAGCAGAGGAAAGAGGATTCTTGACAGAGGGACAGCAAAGGCAAGGGGTTGGGGCGAGCACCACAAGCTCCAATGCTGGAAAGAATGTAGGTGTTCTAGGAAAGGGGGGTGGTGCCAGAAGAGCTCAGTCTGTGGGCAAGAAGAGAGGGCCCAGATGACGGAGGGCTGTGCAAGGCAGGAGAGACATTTGTTTTTGCTTTAAGCAGAATGGGAAGCAATTAGAGTTTGAAAGAGGGGAGCCACATAATCTGATTTATGTTCTGCAAAGATAACTTCAACTGCTGTGGGAGGAACCAACTCTCATGGAGCAAGAGAGGCAGCAGGGAGACCAGGCAGAAGTCTGATATGTAAGGACAGATGGGAGAGGCCAGTTATCCAGCAACTATGGTGGACCTGGAAAGCAGACACGCAAAGACAGACTGGGGGTTTTTGGAAGCAGAGCTGAGAGGACTTGCTGATGGATTGGATGTAGAGAACTAAGAAATGATGGATTCCAGAAGGATTCCTAGACTGATAATGGAGGAAATCAGCTCAGGATGTGGGTGGCTCAACTAGGGTGGTTGTCAAAATAACTGGAAGGAGATTTATTCTAGAAGGGGGGAGGGGAAACAAGTGTTTCCCCCCACCATATACAGGCACTGGAGAAACAGGGAGAAAACCTGCTAGAGAAATTGACTGGTTCCAGATTCTTTTTGTAAAAGCAGGTTTGAAAACAAACCGTAGCGAATTGCATGGACTAGAAAGTCAAATAACTTTAAAATAAGCCAACACATGTAGAGTGCGTTAAAGTGGCCAGCAGTTCTGTTTACCCAGTGAAATATCCACAGCAGTGGGAGGGAGAGTTCAGGAACTGGGCTGGTCTTGGAGATTTCTGATAACAGTCTTCACACTGGAATTTAATTTGCTTTACTTAAAGGTAAACCTGAGTGCCTATTCTCAGGAAGACTGCCTGCGCAGTGTATTTGCCAAGGACCTGAAAACCCAGACCCCAAAGGAACATTCAACGCTGCCAACATCCATTGTGCCCTGATGTTTGCTGATCTCACAAACATATCTTGATGGAAATATGAAAAATCTCGCAAAAAGGGTAAATGTATGAAGTAAGGACTCTCTGAGTACTCTGAATTTCCAGATCTCTGAATTTTATCACTGCACTTATTTTTTCACTTAAGGACAATAACTGCCCCTTACAGGTTCTTAATGACAAATAAAAATACTGATATCACTGAAGCCTATGATATGATAATCTTTCCCAGAACTGGGACTATTCAGAACCAGCTAGTTATGGGAACATCTTTCCCAAGGTCTAAGGTATTCTTCTAATTCTGTCTTAGTCACCTGAAGTTACTCATTACCTGGAAGGGCATAAAGAGTTTGTCCATGACTATAGTACATTTTGTGCTGCTTGGTTGAACCAGGAAAAATGCAGACGGTTGAGTCATAGTTTTCAATTAGTTTTTTAGTATCACCTGGAGCAAAGTTTATCTATAGCCATACTAATTTTATTGCTTTCAATGTTACTCTGATCATATACTTTGCAAGATAATTCAGCCTTTTGCTTGAGGATATTAATAATACATATTGTAAATTGGGAGTAGCATTATGAAAGTACTCTTAAACATATGTAAAAATGAAAATACAGCAAGACTTAGTAACTCGCAGTTAGGGCCCAGAGATGTGACAGGAAAGGGAAGGAGATACTTAAGAACCTGGAAATCACGGCAGAGCTTTGCTACGGAGAACGACACTGTGTGATTTTCAAATCTAAAGTTTATTTAATTCAGCAGATATTACATAACTATTATAAACCCAGCTCCACTATACAGAATAAGTACATTCAAGCAGCTAGTAAGTGAAATAGTTGAAGTGCTGCTGAAGTAAAGAACACTGCAGATACCAGGCGGGTCTTCATGGAACCTTTATCCAATTGGGTGAAAACGCACACGTGAACTGGCTCAGTGACAAAACAAGGCGGCTAGTGAGGTGGCCTAAAATGGGAGGTGCAGACAATATGTGCTCAGACAACAAGATGTAGAAACAATGCAGCTGAAATCATCAGATTTCTGACTCCAGCTAATGATCCTTGTAGGGCAAGCAGGATTTGGATGGGAGCGACGGAGGGATGCGGCGCTCCCTGCAGTGGGAACAACGCGTGCAAAGGTACTGCACTGGGATGGATGAGGGTGTGCGTGTCGAGAGGAGGGCCCTCCTGGGCAAAAGATTTGGTGGGGACACATTGACAAAACTGTAGATGGACATAAATCACGTGTGATGGAAACAATATCCTTTTGGAGGCCATGGTGCCTCAGCTCACCCTGAGTATATGGGCTATTGTGGAGGAACCCAGTCACAAATAATCTTTCTTGTCTGTATTTGCAAAAGTCAGGCTGGAGCTAAACGAGTTGATGATAAATCATCTCTTTAAAGGAACTCATTTCCCAGGAAGTAGGAAGAATTGGGCTGGACTAATATTTATTGAAGTGATTTGAGAAAAGGATGGGAAGAATCACCAAATGGTAACCGCTTTCCTTACCAGTCCTATGCATTCATTTCCTCCATTGATGAGACCGGACCTCCATGGGATTAACTCTTCATTTTTGGAATTTAAAAAAAATCTTCATAATCAGGAAATTTCTTTGGCTCAGAGGGTTCAATTCACTTAAAACCAGAATGACAACTCTAGAGATTGTCCAATTCTAAAATTATCCAGGCCATTAATTTGCCATGTGTGTGATCCTAGACATAATTATAAAGCCCTAATTTCTTCATCTTTAAAACACTAAAGTGTCTCAGAAAATGAAAGATAAGATTCATTCTCTCACTTGCTCTCTCTCCCTAACTAGAATAATGCCATGAATATAATACAACATATTTTCAAAGCTATTTTCAAACCAAAAGGTTGGTTTTTCCACTTACCATCTGTGTGACTTTTCACAGACACTTAATTTCAATACGGCTCAGTGTCTTCCTTTGAAAATCATCATAATAATGCCATTTGATAGAGGTATGATAAAGGCTAAGACAGCATGTGCAAAGTGCCTAGCACAGAGGCATACGTTCAATAAAGTACAGCTCTTTTCCTTAAAATTATAATTTAGTATCAGTTTGTGGAGCATTTTTATAAATCTTACACTAACTTTTCAAAGTAAATACAATTATTACCAGTTTCAGAGATGAGAAAACTGTAGAGACTGAAAAATACTAAGTCTAGGGACATGCGATAGTAGCAGACATAGCCGAGATGCCAGCTGAAATACCATTTTAATGGTATTTACCCCCTGCTCTAGCTGCCTTTGTTAGTGAGACACACAAACTCTGAATCTCATTGGGTAGCTAGAAAGCACTGTAGGTAACACTGGTAGGCTGATTTTCTACCTCTGTGCTGTCCTCCACAGCAGCCACTACGTGTGGCAATTGAACCCCTGAAATATGATGTCTGAACAGAAATGTGCTACAAGTATAAAATGCATGCTGGATTTCAGATACTTAGTAAAGAGGAATATGTAAAATAGCTCAGTAAAAATTCTAAATTGACTACATGATACAGTGAAAATATTTTGCACATGCTCAGTTAAATATTTCACCTAGCTCTCATTAATTCCTTCTAATGTGGCTACTAGAAAATTTTCAGTTGACTACATGGCTCACATTTGTGGCTTGCATGATATTTCTATTGTACAGAGCAGCACTACCAGATCCTTTGCTCTTCCTCTCAGCCCTCCTACCTCCTCACCAAGACTCTCTGGTCCTCCTGTCTGGTGAGCTGTGACCTGCTTGCCTACTCCACGCCAGGGTGTTAATGATCTCTCTCTGAAAAAAGTCAACTTCTTGAAAATATACTGAAAGTGGAGGTCCATACATCTGTACATCTGGGGTGGGTAGAGATATTAGGACAAGGATCATAATTTCAAATTCTTAACAGGAGTTAGGAGGGAACCATAAAGTAGACCAGGTGTTGGTGGCAATAGAGAGTGGTGGGGACTGTGCCAAATCAAAGAACATGTGCCCGATCCAAAGGGCACTCCCACCACCCAGCTCTAGCTAATTGTTGCCATATGGAAATTGGGCCCCATGTAGCCAGATCTTTTGATTTTTCAAGAGCAGCCAGAAATCTAGATTCTTATGTGATATTTCCCCAATTTTTGAAAATTTGTAATGAAATAAAAACTTTTAACAAGCATTATAAAGGGCCTATAAAATCTACATTAGGGCTCTATTTGGTTCAGTTGTTCTCAGTTTTCACCTCTTTATTTACCTGGTGTGTGGTAAACTGGACAGCTAGAGCATATAACACTGGCTTCATCTCTTGACATTTGTAGAGCTGGAGGAGTCCCTCCCTTTACAGATGAGACACTGAGGTCCAGAAAGGATAAGTACCTCACCCACAGTCACACCGTCACCCACTCAGGACAAGAGGGAGAAGTTCCTGGTTCTCTGTCCACTGATCCTTTAAAATAATAGACAGTGTCTTTTGTCTGCCCCAAATTTTGCTTTGAGAAGGGCCCTGAACTGCAACACTTTACCAGGCATGTAAGCAAGTCTTAAAGCAAGAAGTGCTGTGCCCATACTGGCCTTTGGCTGGCTGGGGGTGGTGGGGTGGGCAGTGGGAAAAATGGCTGTTGCCCTTTATGAATCTCTCTCACACATCACAGCACTTATTCTACAAGGACACACACTAATTATTTACCCAGAGTGAACTGAAATCCCCGAACAACCCAGGTGGAGAAAAATAATCACAATGCTGAATACTCCTGTTATTTATGAGCGAATATACATTCTAGACACCTGAGTCAGGCCCCGGGGGAGAAAAGTTCCTTATTCTGCAGTTGACGTGGAAAGATTTCCATCTGGGACATACTTTAAATGCATGTACCCTCTTGCCACTTCTAAAGTGAGAGTAGCCCCAAACCTAGTCAGGAAAAAATACAGGTATAAAATTCAGCATTCACCCCACACAGCAATTGTGTTTTTTTTCCTTTTGGCTCTCCTTTTGCAAATACATTTTTTACAGCACCTAAGACTAAACTTCCTGTTTATTTTATTGATGATAGTTCCAAAACAAATATGAGATTCTAAGCAATTTCAACCTTCTTACTTAAAACCTGGGACTTTCCTGGGTGAGGTAAGAGGACTGAACTTTTCCAAATTATCGAGGTTATGATAAGAACGCAGAGATCGCCAGAGATAAGATTTTGATAATTGACAATAACATAGCTTCTAAGGCTTTTAAGTTTTAAGAGCAATTTCATTTCTACTGTGTTATTTGTTTCTGTCAATAGTCTAATGAGATTGGAAGAACAGATTTACTGTCCATTTTTTCAAAATGAGGAAATGGGGTCTTGGGGGACTGACTCAATGATTGGCCCAGATAATGACAGGGCCGGGCGTCTCCTGGTCCCGCTTAGCTTTCTTTCCACTCGATCTGCAGCAACAAGGACTGAGCCATCTTCAGCTTTCCTTCCTGGGAAGAGTTGAACCCCATTAAACACAGTACATTATTACACTGCCTTAGGTATTTTGTGAGCAAAATAAAAATAGATATGAACCTTTAGACTCATATTGATCTCATCTTCTGAGTCATAAAGATTACTCACAACATTAATTTTTTAAAAAATCAAAAACCCACTCCCCCCCAAAAACGAACAAGAGTGTTGAATTTGTCACAATTCCTGATATCTTTGAATGGCATGGAAATTTTTCCCTCAGTCTACAGAAACCCAGACAAGAGACCACATCCCCTCAAACAGGAATGGCCAAACAGGTGATCTTGACAGGTCCTCTTCCCATGTATCCTTTTCTAGTTTAAGCAAAAAAAAAAAAAAAAAAAGTGGGAGGAGAAAGTTTTGCAAAGTCCATAGTGTTCACAAAATTGAGAGGCATCCACAGGGAGAGAAAGAAGGCAGGAGTAGATGAAGAAGTATACAAGTGGCAAAAGGAAAGAGGAAATGGCAAAAAGTATAAAAAAGACCAAAGAAAAGTCAAGAGAGGAAAGGACTGGGGGACAAGCGCACTGTCCCAGGATGGGCCATCAGATGGGAGGTCGCGAAACTAAAATTCAGGTTTCCAATTTCCCCTGACAAATCTAAAGATCCTTTCAACATGTTTAAATGCTTTTCTCAAGCATGGTCATCCAAGGTACTTAACAATGCATTTTCTAACTCAATTAGTAATCCAACAGTATTCTTTTCTACAGGTTTTCATCTTGAATTTATGATATGTCAATTTCAGTATTCTTAAATATACTTTTGTGGCTCTGCCTAAGAAAATTTCCCCCATTTATCATAAGAATTCTGTAAGACAACGTGTTCCAAGTTCTATCAGTTGAATTAAAAATGAGTCTTAAGACTGCAACCAGTCTGTCAGCTGGGGGCTGTCTCTAAGTACAGTGGTGCTGAGGGAGTGAGCTGCAGAGGTATGATGAGCATTTTAGAATTGTTTCAAGAACAGGCAAGACAATGGAATCCAGTGTTTTATCAAATTCACTTAACACTGCCCCCCGGGCCTACATCTGTCAAAAGAAATCTCCCATTCGCATATGTACTAACATACCCCTTGTTTAGCTTATGTTTTTGTATTTTTTAACGAGTCAAGGAATAAAATACTTATTTTCACATCAATACATGGCCTACAGTAAGCATGTTTTTTTTTTTTGCTTTAAAAATAAATGTAACAAATTCTCTGCAAGGGAAAATCCTTCCTTCATTCTATAAATCTCAATTATGCCAAGCACCATTGCAGGCCTTGGAGATGTGAAACAGGCAGAGGTCCCTGCTCTCATAGAGCTTATGTCCTAAAGTGGAGAAGAGAGACAATAAACTATGTTTAAAGCATAATAGATAGTACATCAGATAGCAAAAATTGCTAAGGAGAAAAGAAAACAGCAGGGTAGGGAGCTAGGGATTGTCAAGGAGTAGCATATGAAGACCTGAAGGCAATGAAGAGTCAGCCATATGGCAGAAGGAACAACAGGTGCAAAGGGCCTGAGGCAGAAGCATCTCTGATGTAGTCAAAGAAAACAGAGGAGGCCAGAGAGGCCGGCAGTGTGAGGACAAAACGGTGGTTATAAAGCCCAAGGGGTACTTTGTAATATGGGCCCTGTGTGGAGACAGGGAAGAAAGTCTATTCCAACCATCTGAGATTATTCTCACAAGTTGAAATTACCCTTTAGCCTTCCTCATCTTTATAATGACCACCCATTAAAAACCACTCCGCCCCCCAAATCCCTAAGATGGTCATCTCTTTGGCTCATTCCATGGCATACTCTTACTTCTTACTGGTTATGCACAACATAGGCATACACTAGCCTAGAAGGATAAGCAGAACAGACCAGAGTTACTTATTCAGTTCTGCTCCTCCATTTCCACTCCCCTTATCCTAGCCTAAGGCCCCAGTATTTCTCCTCTGGGTTACCGGAGAACTTTGATTGAGCTTTTGTCCCGCCTCCAGTATCTGCAGGTAGTAGCCCTCCTGGCCCAAACAACTCCCAAATACCAAGAGTTCTGAGGGTCCCATATGTCCCTGAGGAAGGCAAGAGAAGGAGGCAGTGGTTGGGGCCCTGGACTCCCACCCCCACTTGAGGCAGAGCATCCCTTGTTTATTTAGTGTAATGTCTCTTCGCAAGACGTCTTTGTGCTCCCCTAACTGCAAAGCCACTAACCTAAAAAACAGCTCACATCCTACTGCTCGGTCACTCTATTGCTCCGAAATCTTCAACACCACCTTGTCCGTGGAATAAAGCCCCAGCCCATGTCACATTTCTTATAAAATGCGAAGTTCTCACAGCGGCCCATTCGGCATGGCACAGTCTGGCCCTTGGGGCCTCTCTGACTTCCTTTCCTCCTCATCCCCCTTACACAGCCCACTCCAGCCACTCCTGGGACTTGCTCCAGGACCTTCCAAGTTCACTGCCTGCTCAGGCTTTTGTGCTGACTCTCCCTTCTGCTAGGAACATAATTCTCCTGCATGACTTTTTGTCTGACCCCTTCACTTCATTCAGGAATTCAGTCAAAGTCCTGCCAATTGTCATCTCCTTTTAGCCATCCCTGGCCACCCAATCTAAAGTAGCTCCCATTTACTCTCTATTTTCCAACCCCACTTTATTTTGCTTTATAGCACCTATTATTACCCGACTTTGTATTATATGGTTGTTTATTCATTTTCTGTTTCTTGCCACACAGGATTATAAGCTCTATGAAAACAGGAGCTTTGTTTCCTCACTGTTCTATCCCCAAACATTTAGTATAATGTCTGGTGCAAAGCAGGTGCTCACTATATATGGGTTGAATAAATGATAAATGGAGCAGATAAGCATGACCTTCAAAGCTCTCCAAGTCTTGTCAGGGCAATAGCCTTCAAACTCTCGGCTGTCTCTGCCCCGTCCCCACACACCTTACCCAAAGTCACCGTTCACCCACCTCATCTGCAGCCACTATTGTTTCTCTTTTGACAACCTTTGCCCTTATACTGGAAGGCCCTTCCTTTCATCTCCACCTGACATAAGATGCTGTTTTTAGGACAAGCTCAACAAACACCCCTTTCTAAGCTTTCTTTTCCCCAGCCCTCCACCCCTGAAGCAGGTTTTCCACCCTGGTTCCTGAAGCTGTTTATTCTCTGCTATTTCCATAGAGCCCTTCTCCCTCTCAGCCTGCCTCCATTTGTGAGTGCACTGGCACGCCTGGGCACACAGGGCATTCTGCATCTCAGATTGTGTGTGGGGTTATAATATGTGCTCGATAAAAAGTAGATTTTAGAGCTACAAGAAAAAAAACTATCAAGTAGTAGCTAACACAGCCTTCTTGTCTTTCTTACTTTTGTTTTTTTAGTTGCTCTAAGTTGCAGTCTGATGTATCCTCTGGTCATGCTATTTCACAACATTGTAGCCTTTGTCCTTCCCAAGCAAATTCTGCCAAGACCTTCCCAGCATGGCTTTTCCCAGAGCTCCTACTCTTCGATATGCCCAACGGCACCTTTCCTACACCCCTGCCTTCCACGCTCACATGCTTCATGGCCATTCAGAAAGCCTCGTTGACTTGAATACAAATTATTTTTCACCTAATCCTAGGCTAGCACTTCCCAAAGGGTGCCCTGGTGACACCACTTCTGGGAGGGAGGGGGCGTGGGCAAGGGAAGCCTTCTGCCTAGCATGTGCTCAGCATGTTAAATGTTCTGTGTACTCCTATGGTAATGCATGTTTAGTACCATTAAGCCAAAGATCACATATTTCTTTGATTACTGAACAACTTTTTTTCCCCACAAAACACCTGTTACCCTGAAAAATTATGATTCTGCGTAGTATAATTGTACAATGCTATCCCAGATGACATAGGTGTGCAAGAATATTTGTAAAATAAACTAAGGAATGAACCGAGGATGACATTACAACTCTTGCCTATGCAGAAGTAAAATAATGATAATAATAAAAAATGAGCGCACATAACACAGTATAATAACAGTTGACATATGTATATGTTCCTTGCATACCAGGCACTGCTCTAGAATTCCCTTAATCTTCACAAAAGAAAGTGCCACTACCATCAGTCCCATTTTACGGGTGGGGAAAGAAGACACAGGTTAAGAAACCTACTAAATTCACACAGCTATTAAATGTTAGATAAGTCCTTCAAGCCCGGGGGTCTGTCCCAGGAGCCCATTTTCAGCACCCTGCCACTCTGGTGAGGCATGCTTCATGGGTCTCCCTGTAAGTCAGGTCTATGTGAAACTTTTCTAACAGCAGGAAAGCAGTACTCATTTTGCTCCCACAGTGCACCAAGCCTTTTGTGTACATCATTCAGTGTGCTCAGCACTTGAATCAGGAATTACGTTTGACATCTCAAACCACCCTGTTAGCAAGGCATTCAGCTTAACATTGCCTTTCCGTTGGTGCCGGTGCTCGAAAACGGTGTGGGACCCATTCTCCCAACCACTTGTCCCTACATATGGCCACTCCTTCGCAGCAACTCTTTCCAGAAGGCTGGGGAAGAGCTGAGGGAAAAGGCCCCTCCTGGGAACGGGTTGCAGGCAGAGACAATAGAGTCGTATACTTATATCTTTTCCATAGAGACTTACAAACATCAGGATACCATATTCCTTTACAACTGAATTTAAAAGGTGCCACTTTTGGAAACTCTGCAAAGAGCAAAGGCTGTTCCTTGCTTTTCCATCAGCCAGTCTTCTGGACAAAAGTATTTAAGGTGCACTGACAGAGCCCAAGGTAGGCCTTCCCGGAAACTTCTGGACTGATGAGAAATCCCCAGGCTCTTGAGAAAGAAGTGAGGTCACAACGAGGTCATCCCGTCACAACAGGAAGGGGAATTCTTAGGAATGCATGCCTGCCAGGAGGAAAGTGTTTTCACCCTCAGGGTTGCCTCTAGTGGAAAAGAAAAACAAAAAACCCAAAACCCTCCCAGTCTTTCCCTCCCCCAAGCTTTGTGTCTCTTCTTTTTGGCACCATGAAGCCTGGGTGCCCTGGACGCCTGGGCGAATGTGTTTTATTCCCACTTGACTCTGTGCCAGTCCAGGCTGTTCTTTCTCCGCGCCAAGGCAGCTGCAGGTGACTCACTGTCTGAGTCTAGTTCCCGCAGATTCACTACCCTGGACCTGCCTTAAATTAAACTGCTCTTTGAGAGCGGAGACTGCCTCCTCCTGTCATTCCTTGTAGCACTTAGCACAAACCCAGTGCGTGGCAGGCACTCAAAAAATATTTGCTGAGTGAACCAAAGGAATGAATGAATAGTATATTTTATATAGATTTAAGTATATCAGTGTAGGTTCTCCAGAGAAACAGAGCCAATAGGAGAATATATATATATATTTTCTTTTTTAAGGAATTGGCTCATACAATTGTGGGGCTGGCAAATCTGTAAGGCCAGCCAGCAGGCCGAAACTCAGGCAGGAGTTGATGTTGCAGTCTTAAGTCAGAATTTTTTCTCCTCCAGAAAACCTCAGTTTTTATCTTTAAGTCCTACAACTGATTGGATAATAACCATGCCTATAAAATACCTTCACAGAAACACTCAGTGTTTGAATAAATGACTGGGTACTATAGTTGACATGTAAAACTCACCATCATATCCTGTACCAAATTATGTTAATAGAAACAAACAACCGTCACCACAAAAGAACCTGCCACCAAACAAATACTACATAATACAAGCCCAGGAAAACAGAGTTAGCCTCAAACCTGTAACTCAGTTCCAACCAGGTGCTGGCAGTACTGAGATACCACCCTCAAGGAGAAAAAATAACTCTAGTGGAGAGACAGTCATGTAGACAGTAATTACAAATGGGTATAAAAATGCTATTATCAAAATGTGGACCAAACTCACTTCCTGCTGTTTAGAGTTGGGTGATCTTTAAGTGGAAAGAATGACCTTGGTAACCGGAGACAGCTTCTGATGTCAGCCAGGTTAATATTACAATCTTAGCTGCTCGGTACAGAGAGTTTCAAATACCTTAAATAAATGGATTATGAAATGGCCAAAGTGTCTTAATGCCAGCAAATGTCTACACACCCAAGGCAATGTGGGTCTTTGGGGAAAGCGGAGCCAGGCAGCCACTCTCGTTCCACTGCCCGCAGCTTTCCCTGGATGCCGATCAGATCCCCCAGCCTCACTCAGCTTTAGATCTGAAGTCATCTGGATAATCCCCCGAGCAATGGATGCCTGGGAGGGCAGGTTAGAGATGCGGCTCTGCTGCCTGACTTATGGTAAATGAGGCCCTGGGCCACCTTGGGCAGCGTTTATGTCTCTGGAGGAGCAGCACTGCGTCTTGTTTCCCTTTTCCCGGTAGATGTGAGCAGACTGCAGGCATCTGTTTACTCCAGCAGTGCTGGTGGCTTTTGTAACGTGCATGTTCTACTTTCCGACACTACCTGTTGTCAAATTAAAGACTGGGTTTAATGTGGTTAGTTGCAGATGCATTGCTAGGACCACGATGGGGCTGTTGGATTTAGCTCTTGTCTCCTGCACACAAACGTTAAGATTGTACAGTTAAGTATCAGTGTCACCCTGTGTTCTTATGCCAGCCCTGTCATTAAATCCAATGTCATGGCAAGACTCCCAAACCAGGGTTGCCGATGTTAAACCTGCCACTGAGGCTTGTGCAAGCAGAGACGCAGAGGGCAGTAGAGGATCTTATGGGTAGAGAAAAGGCAGCAGGGGTGCTAAACTATCACATTAGGACATCAGGATTTGGCTGGTGAGAAAAGTATTTAAAGACTACAAGCTGAAGCATGGGGTAGGTCTGAAGGGAAAGACCTCAGACCTCAGGGTGGTACTCAGAAGGATGGGGTTGGACGGCGGCACGTGGGAGCCCTCATTCTTTATATACTTCTACATTGCTTAACATTGATACAAAGGAGAGGTATTACTTTGTAATTTAAAACATATTAAAAATAAAGTTTTTTTAAGAGAATCGATTACTGAACCCTGTAACAACAATGGCAGCGGCAACAGTACAAGAGTAGCGGTCGTACCCTGATGAAGTGCTCTCAACCCCACCAAACTTAACACTTTGAAAGGGTAGATTGCAGGTGACTTGGATCTTACGTTTCTCGATGTGGATTTTTAAAGCCTGCCTATCCCGGGTAATCCATTCAGAACAGTGTTGGCCTCCTGGGGTCCCTGTGGAAGGGGGCCTCATGACCCCACCTAAACCCAAGGGGTGGTGGAAGGCAGTGGCCATTTGAGTGTTTATTTGCCAACCCACATCAGGCTTAGGACTGACACACAGTTTAATTATCATGCAGAGCTGCAGCTGGAGGCGGCTGGAGTGAGCTGGCATCTGCTTTTGCAGAGCACAATTTCTGCAAATAATTAACCACCAGAACTCTTGATTCTCTCTAATTAATGAAGAGGAAGGCTGGAATCTTCAAAGTCCACGAATGTCATGCTGCCATTGTGTCAGGATTGATCTCCTTTGTTCTGAACTGAAGAGCATGCCTCTCCTGCCTCTCTGAATTCCTTATAAATTGAATTTTTCTATTACTAGTTGTGACAGCTAAGTAACATGACTTCAGAAATTCACCCGCGGTTCATGCCGGTATGAGAAGCCTGAATAATAATAATTTTTAAAAAGAACCATCATGGAACGAGTTTTCTGTCTGCCCCAGAATTAATCATTTTGAAGAGACACCTACTGAAAAGAGGGTTGTTAATTAGCTCTAATGCATCTTGCTAGGTGGAGTCAGAACTACTGGGAAGTCTGCAAACGGAGGGAAAGAAGAGATTCTTCCTTTTCTCTGTCCATCTCCACACGGTGCTGGGACGGAAGATAAGCAACCTCGCAGGGAAGGGAGGCATGATGGAGGCCACAGAAGATTCTGTTCAGTGGGGGATGCTGGTGTGTGAGCCTGGAAGCCTGCCAACTCTGAATGTCTTGGAGGAAATAAATGGAAGTGGGCAAATGGCCTATTCATATGGCCTTATCTGAGCACATAATGAAACCACCACACAGAAGCCAGAGTGTGATCCTGTTAAAACCTAAATTAGATCATGTCCCTCGCCTGCTCCCAAGGCCCCATCTCTCCAAAGGAAAGCCAAGCTCACATACCAGCCCATCAGGGCACTGTTTCCTCTGTGACCTCATTTCCTCTGTTTCCTCCTCACCACTCCACTTCAGACAGACTGCTTCCCGGGTATGCCACCGACACTCTGGACATGCTCCTACCTCAGGACCTTTGCGTTGGCTATTCTGTCTCTAACACAACTTTCCAGGTATCCACTTTGTTCTCTTCTTCCTTTCCTTTGGGACTTTGCTAAAATGTCACTTTGTTAATGAGGCTGACATTGACTACACTATATAAAATGAGACTCCCCTACCCCTAGCACTTCCCATTCCTCTTACCCTACTATATTCCTTTCTTACCTCCTAACCTACCATATGCTTTCCTTATTTATTATACTTATTGTTAAATGTTTGCCTCTTCTACATCCCATTAGAATCTAACCTCCATAGGAACAGGATTCTTGTCTGTTCACTGCTATATTCCCTGCACCTAGAACTGTGAGAGTTCAATAAATATTTGCAGAATGAATAAATCAGACATCACACTTTGGAGTGTTTGCTGGTATGTGTGAGGACTGTGTGTGCCCATCCAAAATGATTGCTCAGACATCTTATGAAGGCTGGAGTATGAGGTGCTCCTTTTCGTTTCTCAAGTATCTGGATGCAGTACTGTTGTTGCGTGGGCTGCCAAATGTTAATAATTAAAGCAAACAGTGTGACCCGAGTTAAATATTACTTAAGGTGTTTTTTTTCCTTTCCCAATGGCTTCTGTTAGAAGAAACCTTGTGTGAGACTATCCAAAAATTATGCTTTTATGGGAGGAGGGTTGGTTTTTATCCCCAGGGGCCTCTGTTCTTCCTCCTCAAGGCCACAGAATGTGGGAGGTCACTAGAGACACTGTGCAGCAGAAATCATGGTTCGGGAGAGGGGTGTCCCTGGCGTAATTCAACAGTGACCCTACGGAGAGGAAGCATTCATAAGCACCTGGGGAAGAAGAAAGTCTGCTGAGGATACAGGGCCAGGGCCGGAGCAGGCAGCTTCAGGCAAGGATTGCAGTGAAGTCCCCGTGTATGGATTGCTGCCATCTCTGTAGATGATTCTCAAAGCCTCTTCTGCCCTTCTCACTCATGCTTCCCAACAATGGGGCCATGCCAGATTCCTGCACGAGATTCTTTTCACCAAAGAATGCCAACTGAGTCCATCCTGTGGCTGTGACAGGCTGGGGGTTAGGTTACTCTGGCAAGGGTGGCAGTGTACACTAATTAGAGCCTTGAGAAGTGGATAGATCCAACCTTTCATGCTCTGCTTAATTTGTGTCTCAAATCAATGCAACCCTTAGCTCAGAGGGGCTGACCCCAGAGGAAAACAGGTACGCTTTTAGTTAACAAGCCATCTGGTGCTGGGCTAAGTGCTGAGTCATGAAACATAGGTTCTAGCCCTGATTCTGCAGCTGCTGGTTTAGTGACTTTGGCCATTTATTCCCCTGCGCCATGGTTTCTAACTCAACCTTCTTAATACTTTACAAAATTCTTTCTCATTTATTTCTCTGAATAAATCTGTCTCTTAATTTTAGAGATAAAGAAGGAAAGGCCCAAACAGGTCACAGGTACTTGCATAAAGTCACACTGTCATTAAGAGGTAGGACAAAAGTAACTTAAAAATTGAACTACTATATGACCCAGCAATCCCACTTCTAGGTATTTATCCAAAGGAAATGAAAACAGGATATCAAAGAGATATCTGCACCCCTATGTTCATTGCAGCATTATTCACAATAGCCAAAATATGGAAACAACCTATGTCTTTGCCAAAGAATGAATGGTGAAGAAGATGTGGCATATATTATTTAGCCATGAGAAAGAAAAAATAGGATTTCCTCCTCTCTCACGCAGCTATAATAGGTGGTGTCTGCTGGATACAGTTTCTGGGCTGGTCCTCCTCCTTTTCCAGGTTCATTGGCAACAACATGGATGGAATTTGAGGGCATTATACTAAGGGAAATAAGCCAGACAAAGGAAAACCAATACCGTATGGCATCACTTATATGTGGAATCTTAAAAAGAAAAAGTCAAACTCATAGGAACAGAAATAAAAAGTAGTTGTCAGGGGCTGGAGGATGGACAAAATAGGGCAAAGTTAGTGAAAAAGAAAATAGAACTAGGACCTGAACTTTACCTGCAAGTCCAGCTTCTGTTCACAATGTCCTTCAGGTCAGAGTGACACCCTCCCCATTTTCCCCTTGAAGCAACAAATAAAACTGCTCTTATGAATAAAGAGGGGTTTTACCAATGCAAAGTAGATTATTATTAAAGTGGTCTCCCCAGTTTAGAGGATGGTCAGAAGTCAGAGCTGCAAACCTGATCTAAGTCTCATGGGGATCAAAGTATGAATTATTGTGTTTTTAGATATTCTACATTCAAATTCCAAGGCTGACATTTAGAACAGCCCTTCAAAGCCCATTTTGGCATAGTGCTCTGGTTCTAAATAGCAAAATTGACCTTCCCTTTTAGACTCGTATTCTAAATTATTCTGAAGATTCTTCCCCCTAGACTGCTCCCGACAACCAACCTGAAGCAGCCTTTAGGACACTGCTGCTGATTTACAACTGCAATCTTGCTAAAAGGAATGGAAAAAAGCCAGGATGACTTTCTGTTAGACAGAATTACTGGCATGAAATACTAACATCGCTACAACTTGGCACATAACTGACTGACCGACTGCATGACTGCCCTCCCGTTCTTATTTCACTGAAATAGGTCATTTGTTAGAAAACTGAGGAAGCCTTGTTCCTCAGCCACCCCACCCTGGCACCGCCCCCCACCCTCCACCAAGGATGAAGGAAGAAGGCGGCTTAGTATGCTACCTGGTGTGTGCCTGCACGTGCCTCTCAAAAGCCAACGCTGGGCCTGCAACCCTTTTCTGGTCAAGTTCCCCTGTCAGTGGTTTGTCTTTGATGAGGGCCTGTGACTGCTGTATGCAAAGCCCTTCTGTTTCCTGCCTTTACTGGAGGAATAAACACTGGGCAGGATGCAAGCAGTAAGCTCCAGCTGTCTCTGCTTAAAATAGGATGATTAGATATGAACCAACCATTTGGGTTTGGTAAAACATTAATTAAATGAGGAAGACAGTCCTTTTCCTTCATATTTATTCTCTCCCAGGACTTGACCCATGCTATCAATTAGCCAATCAAATATTTGTGGACAACTCTCCCCACCTAATCTTGCATGAAGTAAAGAGTGCAGAGAGAAGTGAAGCCTTACAAGTTATTAAAGAGTTAACTTGGAAAGTGAAGTAAATATTTGTACATCAAGAGTGGAAAACTCAAATGGCTTCATGGACCAGGTGGGCAACATGAATGAATGAGTGAATGAATGAAACCATTTCATAACAGCATCTTAAGGTACATGGGTTTTTTGTTTGTTTGTGGGTTTTTTTTTTTTTTTTAGATAGAGGGGAAGGGAAGGAGAAAGAGAGGGAAAGAAACCTCAATGTGTGGTTGCCTCTCACAGGCCTTATGCTGGGGACCTGACCTGCAACCCAGGCACATGCCCTGACTGGGAATCAAACTCCCGATCCTTTGGTCCGCAGGCCCGCGTTCAATCCACTGAGCCAGGGCAGGTACATGTTTTTTTGACACAGATGTACTTTCCTTGTATAAGAAGTCCTCACTTAATGTCATCAATAGGTTCTTGGAATTTGGTGAAATGATGTATAATGAGACCAATTTTACCATAGGCTAATTGATATAAAGAAGAGTTAAGTAGCTACAATATCTCATGAACGTTATAACAGGACAACATTGAACAAAATGATGTTATTTGAGGATCTGCTGTATATTTAATACACAGGAATATTTTTTCTTCTACAGAATCATAGCCCTGCTGGTCTATCTTCACTTTTCCCATTTTTGATAGAAAAAAAGGGTATCTTTTTGAACTCTTCAACAAGACAGCTGGCTAAGTGCTGATTCAAATGGCAACTGACAGCAGGGTTCTGTGTTAAGAGACATTTGAAAGTGCTACAAGGAAGTGGTGGGGACTGTCCAGTAAGAGAGCATGTGGGTTATCAGAAGGGAGTAGCTGCTTACTAAGTGCCATGTTGCCTTATTGCTGAGTGAAAATGGGGGCTCAGAATATATCTTCAAATACTCCTAAAACACTATTCTTCCCCAAACATGACATGAAGTTTGTTGCCATTTCTGTCCCTTAGATATCTTTAAGGTTTTTTTAAAAATATATTTTATTGATGATGCTATTACTCTTGTCTCATTTCCCCCCTTTATTCCCCTCCACCTTGCACACCCCTTCCACCTGCATTCTCCCCCTTTAGTTCAAGTCCATGGGTCATACATATAAATTCTTTGTCTTCTCTATTTCCTATACTATTCTTAACCTCCCACTGTCTATTTTCTACCTACCATTTATGATACTTATTCTCTGTACCTTTTCTCCCTCTCTCCTCCTCCATTCCCCCACTGATAACCCTCCATATGATCTCCATTTCTATGATTCTGTTCCTGTTCTAGTTGTTTGCTTAGATTTTTAAAAATTTTTTTAGGTTTGGTTGTTAATAGCTGTGAGTTTGTTGTTTTAATGTTCATATCTTTGATCTTCTTTTTCTTAGATAAGTCCCTTTAACATTTCATATAATAAAGGCTTTGTGATGATGAACTCCTTTAACTTGACCTTATCTGAGAAGCACTTGATCTGCCCTTCTATTCTAAATGATAGCTTTGCTGGATAGAGTAATCTTGGATACAGATCCTTGCATTTCATGACTTTGAATACTTCTTTCCAGTCCCTTCATGCCTGCAACGTTTCTTTTGAGAAATCAGCTGATAGTCTGATGGGAACCCCTTTGTAGGTTACTGTCTTCTTATCTCTTGCTGCTTCTAGGATTCTCTCCTTCATTTTTACCTTGGCTAATGTAATTATGATGTGCCTTGGTGTGTTCCTCCTTGGGTTCAACTTCTTTGGGACTCTCTGAATGTCCTGGACTCCCTGAAAGTCTTTTGCCAGATTGGGGAAGTTCTCCTTCATTATTTTTTCAAATGAGTTTTCAATTTCTTGCTGTTCCTCTTCTCCTTCTGGCACCCATATGATTCAGATGTTGGAATGTTTAAAGATATCCTGGAGGTTCCTAAGCCTCTCCTCATTTTTTAAAATTCTTCTTTCTTCATTTTGTTCTGGTTGAATGTTTCTTTCTTCCTTCTGCTCCAAACCATTGATTTGAGTCCTGGTTTCCTTCCCATCACTGTTGGTTCCCTGTAGATTTTTCTTTATTTCACATAATGTGACTTTCATTGCTGCCTGGGTCTTTTTTATGCTGTTGAAGTACCCAGTGAGTTCCTGAAGCATCCTGATAACCAGTGTTTTGAACTGTGCATCTGATAGGTTGGCTATCTCTTGATTGCTTAGTTGCATTTTTTCTGGAGCTTTAATCTGTTCTTTCATTTGGGCCATTTTTTTTTTTTTGTCTGATGCACCTGTTATGTAGTGAGGGGTGGAGCCTTAGGTGTTCATCCAGGTGGGGTAAGCCACTTCGCTCTGTTGTGAAGCTGTATGTGGGGAAGGGGTCCGAGAGGGAACAATGGCACTTGCTTCACTCTCTACTGGCTTTCAGTCACTTCCCCTGCTTCCCACCAGCAAATTGGGCCCTTCTGGTGCTGATTCCTGTGCAGGTGGGTTTATGTGCATTCTATGACCCTGTGGGCCTCTCCAACGAACTCTCCTGTGAGGCTGGAAGTTTCTCCCGCTGCTGCCTCAACTCCCACAGATTTTTCAGTCAGAGGCTCTGAGGCTTCATTTTCCCGCACTGGATTCCTGGTTTGTGTGGTCTGTCTTGCTCCCTAGTTGTTCCTCCCCATTTATCTGCACATAAATGTGAAACCATCCGCTCCACCAGCCACTGCCTCCACCAGTCCTCTAGCTCCTGCCTTGCCATGAGTCCTCTCTGCCCGGCTGCCTGTCTCCGCCCCTCCTACGGGTCTGGATGAATGTTTCTTCTTTAACTCCTTGGTTGTTGGACTTCCATACAGTTTGATTTTCTGTCAGTTCTGGTTATTTTTTGTTTTTAAATTTGTTGTCCTTTTGGTTGTGGGAGGAGGCACAGTGTGTCTATCTATGCCTCCATCTTGGCTGGAAGTCCTATATTACAGATATCTTTAGGTTTGTCTTATTCTGCTCTTTCTTCAGTGAAGGTTGAGAATTTTCTTTCTTTGTCTACTCACAGGGATATTCTGAACTCTTTTTGCACATGGCAGCTGGGCGGTGATTACTCCACATCATCACTGGGCTTACCATGACAGAAGAATTCCTCATTGTGGTCTGGTCAAAATTATACAGAGTAATACACGATGCATGAGTTTTGATTAAACTAGAGGAATGTTTGAAGTGACATCCAGGTGAAATTCAGGTAATTTTGAAAAGGTCTCTGTAGTCATTTGCAACATGGACACAGATACTTTCCTTCCTTCCTTGTATATTGACCTTTGTCACTCCCCTCATCAATAAATCCATTTCTTCACTCCTTGATTCTGGGTTTGAGTATGTAACATGTTTTGACCATTGTAATATTAGCAAAGTTGACACAAGTTGGGACCTGAAAAGCACTGACACTTTGAGGTGTACCAACTCCTGCCGCACTGGATCCATGAGGCCACAGTTAAAATAAGCTAAAAGCCCTAGCAGACAACCTGTTAATCACCAGACATGTGAGTGAGGCTAATCCTAGACCAACCATCTGGCCCAGATGAGATTTGCAGAAGGACCGACCAGCTGAGCCTAGCCCAAATCTCCAATCATAGAAACGTGAACTAATAGATGATCATGCCATGCTGGCCTATTGAACTAGAGACAGATGGTGCTCACTACTCTCAATTTCCTCCATGCTGAGGTAATGGTGACTATGCGGCTACATGGGAAAAGTGCTTGTGAGATGAGATTACAGAAATTCTGTGCAAAGCTACTATATCAGTTCCCTCCTTCTACACCCCAAGTCAGCCCTCAGACAGAATGCCTCTGATCACAAAAGCGACCTTCTAAGTCAGCTGCTTTCATATTAGGTCAGCTTTGACTTTTAGAACTGTCTTCTTTACATTGCTCCAAAGTGTTTCCCCTGTGACATCAACCCATTGGTTCTGGATGCAGTATAAGAAAATCAGGACAAGTCTATCTCTGTATGTGAAAATCCTTCACATTCTTGAAGACAATAGCCACAGCATTCCTAAGATTTCTCTTTTTTTCTTCAGTAACTTTTTATGGGACCACCCTATTTGCTGTCCTCCGCGTGGGCCCCAGTGCGTCCCTCTACCCGGTGCTCTAAACTGAATACAGCTCTCCGCCGTGGTCTGACTCTGACACAGTAAAACAGACATGACACACTTCCTCATCCCAGATGACACCTGGTTCTTCATGTAGCCTAGGATCATGTTGGCTTTTGGAGCAGGGCCACACTGAACTGTGTGGACTAAAACCCTTAAGGATCTTTATTCAGACTGCTGCAAAATTATATCTTTCATATGCTGGATTTAGAACACAGTTCCAATCTTCAAGATTATTTAGCAGCTTCAGTGGTTATATTAAAATATGTTCACAAAAGTTTTGAAACTCTTGCCTTCAAGGGGTGAAGCCTAATTTCCCTCTTTTGAGTACAGACTGGACCTAATGACTTATTTATAACAAACAATAAAGTAGAATGGATGATGTGTGACTTCAGAGACTAGGTCACAAGAGGTACTGTGACTGTCTTCACTATCTTGGATTGCTGTCTCTGAAGAAAGGTTGCTGCCATGTCTTGAGAATGCTCTTGCAGCCTATTGACCAGAACACACTCTGAGGAACTGAGCTGTCCTACCCGCTGCCTTGTGAGTGAGCCAGATTGGAAGTGGATCCACCAGCCCCAGTTAAGTCTTCAGACGACTGTAGCCCTAACCTCTATCCTAACTGCAACTACATGAGGACTCTGAGCCACAAACACACAGCTAAGCTGCTTCTGACTTCCTGAACCAAACTATGAGATAATATATGTTTGTTGTTTAAAGCCACTCAGTTTTGGTGTGATTTGATATGTAGCAAGGAATAACTAATACATCTTATATTCCCAGGGCAGAGAAGATACTGGTGAAGTAGGTGGAAGCTGAGTTCACTTGCTCTTGCCCCAACTTGGATACTTGGATGACCTCCTAAAAAATTACCTGATCATTCAACAGAATCTTAGCTTATATGAAGTTTGGAAGCCAAGGAGTACAGAAGACACTTCCCAACAAGTGGTAAGGAAGTTTTATATGTTGAAGAAGAAGTACCCTGGGCATGGTGCCTGTGGCTACGGAGAACCTGGTCAGAGATCGCAGCTCTGCAGCTCGCTCCCCTTCCAAGGTAGAGAGCCCCCAGACCCAGGCTGGCAGTGATTTGGATACACAAAGTTGGGGAGATCTAGGCTACACACACACACACAGAGTGAACAGCACACCCATAGCTGCAGTGGCAAATGCCAACCAGGAGAGTGCCAGAGAGAGAATGGGATTCTATCTGCACTAGGGTCAGACAGAGACAGGATGCAGCCAACTGTGACTGTGAGAGACATTTGGCTTTTTGGAGACGTAATGTGTGAGGAAATCTGGACAGTGACTCAGTGCTGCAGTGGGAGCGCCTAGAGAGACTTTTTAAAAGGGGAGCTGAGGCATACTGGGCAGGGACCCTGTGTACAGCTACCCTGCCAGCAAGGGGAAAGGATTGAGGGCACAGTTTGCTCCCACTGAATGAAGCGGGGCAGAGAAAGCAGAAAGGCGCACAACAAGGGAATTTCTCAGCCCCAGCCCTGTGCAGCTAGCAGGGTGGAGGCTATGCAGAGTGGAAAGTTTTGGGCTGAGTCTTCTATGAGGGAAGTGGGCTAGGAACTGGATGGGCAGGAGTGAAGCACCTGAGATTATTTAGAGCCAGACAAAACTGCCTTTCCCCTGGGGGAGATTGAAACTCTAGGAAGGAAAGGACACACCCAGCCCCCACCTCCTGTAGGATAACAAGCAGGAGAGGCTCAAGAACCATCTGCAGGGTGCACATCCACAAGACAGAAAGAGAAATGCCTGTAGGGCCCATTTTGAACTTCTCTCAGGGAGACAAAACACACTGATTCCTAGGGTCCTATACCACCGAGGCCAGCAAAGCAAGGAGATCAGAAATCATGCAGCAAGGGGGAATCATGGCCTTGCCCAGCCTTAGCTAAACACAGAGCTGCCTTCAGCACCAAGCAGGAAAGAGCTGACTCTCTTACATAGAATGGCTCCTCTCTTGAAATGGACAGTTAATTCAGCACAAACTATACATTACTGGAAATAAGCTGGAATGGACCAAGATGGATGGTGCGGGGTCATAAGGAATACACTCACAACTTTCCCAGAAGACTGAACAGCTCTCCCAAGAGACCCAGGAGATCCACCCTCCTGATCACAATAGAAGCCTCCTCTAGAGGCAGGTGAAGGGGATAACACGCAGTGCTGCCAGAAGTTGGACCATCTACCCTGGGGCTTTGAGTTGATAAAAAACCAGAGGTGGATCTAGAAAGAAAAGACAGAAGGCAAACACCAAACTCTGATGAGACTAATTCCACCTCATTCCTCTTCAGAATTTGTGTTATTTTGTTTTTCTTTTGCATAGCCTTATAAGACTTCTTTTGTGTCAGCTGTATTCCACTAATTCACTATTCTTTGTCTATTATTTCTTAGTCTTTTTATTCAGATTTTATATTATTTTTTACTTTATTTTTATTTCAAATCTTGCATTGTACCCTTCCCTTGTCTTACTCTATTTTGCCTTCTTTCTACCTTTTCATATTTTCATAGTAAATCTTATTTTCCCCCGTGCTACACCTTGTTCCTATTCCATATACTTACTATTTCTCCTCCCTCTATCCTCTCAAAATCATTCTTACTACCTTTAGTCAGCTCTCATTCTTTTTCCCCTTCTTATAGTACTGTTATTTTCTTTCCATCTTTATAAATTGTGACTTGTTTGGAGTGGATATTATGATTATTGCTGTTCTTCAACTGTATTCCTATTTGTTCACTATTTTTTTAAATTTCAAATCTCATAGGCTACTTTCTCCCTGTCTTACTCCATTTTGTTTTCCTCCTGCCCATGCTTATTTGAGTTTGGAATTTTATTATTTTTCTTTCTTAGCCTGGGTTCTATTGTTTACTCTCACTATTTCTCCTCTGCCTATCCTCTCACAATCATTTTTCCTTATTGTAGACATCTCATATTCTCTTTTCTCTTCCATGTAATATTCTTATTCTCTTACCACCTTACTAATCTTTGCTCAGTTGTCATTGTTATTGACCCTGTTGTGGTTTTTCTGCAATTTTGTTCTACTTGGTTCACTACTTTTTAAATTTTATTTCAAACCTCATATTATACTCTTCCCTTTTCTTACTGTATTTTGCCATCATCCTTCCCTGTTTTACTTACATTTTAAAATTTATTTTCTCCCTTTCTTCACCTTGTTTCTATTCCTTATTCTCATTTCTCCTCCCTCTTCCCACTCAAAATCATTTTTTCTCTCCTTTAGTCATCTCATATTCCCTTTTTTTAAATTTTAGATTATTCAGTACAGTTTCAATCTTTTATTCCCATTCCAGCCCACCCACCCATCCCTCCCCACCTCCCTTCCATTTCCAAGCCCCGTAGTTTTGTCCATG